>CM060948.1:290651103-291310859 GCA_030765055.1 Mantis religiosa | reverse complement strand
TCCTGAAGTCCTCGTATTAATTTTGTTACTATGTGCTAGCATAATTCTAGAATAGTTTAGTTTTACCAACATTTCTATATGTTGCACTTCCAGCATGAATTCAGTATACTTAATAAAAGCCGCCTCGTAGCCAAGTGGTCATAAAGTTTCAATACATTTCCAAAAACCAATGAACTCAGTTTGCTGAGTTTCGTGTATGTTTATTGTCAAGTTATGTATTCATGTTCATCGTCTTTCAACATGGCCTTCGTCGATTTTGACGCATGTTTCCATCGTTCGAGTGTAGCCGAAAGGCGTTGTAAAGCATAGCTGGTGAAATAGCTGTCACTGCATTGCAGATTCGAGTCCTTAGATCCTAAAGATCCCGTACCACTGTCTTGTACACCCTCCCCTTTATGAATCCCCAAGCAAAGAAGTCCAGGGGCGTCAAATCACGGGAACGTGCTGGTCAAATTCATGCTCAACTTCTGCCCACTCATCTGTTGGGGAAAGTCCGATTGAGGTAGACTCGTATATTTAGCCCAAAATGAGGGGGTGCTCCATCCGTTTGGAATACAACAGAGACAGCAGTACCATTCTGGTGTAGCTGAGGATCGAGCATTTCAAGGTAATTGTTGGCATTAATTGTCTGCTCTGAGAACATGAAAGGTCCATACACTATGGTCTTGTTTAGTCCAGGTCTCACATTCATTTTCGGTGTGCCTCTTTTCAATTCAGTGGTAGTGTGAGGTGGTTCTAAATTCCATACTTGGCTGTTATATTTGTTAACTTAGCCACAAAAGTGGAATGTGGCCTCATCACTGAACAGGATGTGATCCATAAGGTACTCATTGTTGAGGCGGTCCGGCCCGTAGCGAACCACGTCGAGCTCTCCCTTGTGCTCAACGCCTCACAATTAAGGATTGATGGCGTGCGGAGCTTAAGGAAAGGGAGATTGTAATCGGTTCGAGGTGACTTATAGCCCCTGCATGAGAACTCTCATCTGTACTTCAGGAGTGGGTACGTCCTGACTGGTTGTGGGTTGAATGATGACACCACGAATCTGGTAGACAGAAGTTTATTGTTATCCTTAGGCTCCTTTGCTCGCCACCGTAAAGTCCTCGTCGGTGTGGTTGCTGTGTTTAGCGTCACTGTCAGTGTTGTGATGTGAAGCACAGAGGCAGTAGCACTGCGTAGTCTAATTGGATATATTTATCGCCTTCCCTATATATTACTCTTTGTGCTAACTCTCTCTCTGGGGAGATTGTTAGATATTGCATTTTGTCTCTGTGCATGGCGCGGAAGTGTACTTGTTAGGCGGCGCCGAATACGAGTCCTTCTCACGTAGAACTCAGGACCGAAGTGTTCCTACTAGAAAAACCTACTTTCCGCCATCACTTTGAATTACTCCCATTCTAGGTATTTCTCGGAGTTAAAAAAATCACATGAACAAATATCAATTTTCTATTGGCTGCTCACTATCCCCACTTGAGATCAGTGTTCAGAATTTCCAGTTTCGGACCTAACATCAGAGACGCTTCCTCTAACGGTCCGCATGCAAAAGTTTATGCGGAAGAATGTGCTCTGCGCGTCGGTCAAAATCTTATAGCCTATTGTCAGAAGTACGCATGGGATTTTAACAATGGGTTGGTTCCCGACTGGATGGCAACAAATTTGTCTTGAGGGCAAAACAGACAATAGAGTAGGGTTGTTTGTTTACAGGGATTGTAAAGGGAGTTTACTGACCTTCGCAGAGTGGCCTTGTCACTGTGGCGGTCTCCGGAGTATATGCTAGCATTATGACATATGTCTATTCTAGTATACGTCATTTATATTTATTCGTTTGTTTATGTTAATGTCTTTCTCATATCAAGTTATATGTCGTCTCAGTGTTCCTAGGTGACAGGGGCTGCGTCATTGTGTGCAGCCGCTTTCAAATCATCACAGGTACCAAACGAGCTGCGTAATCTTCTGCGTCCAAGTGGTAGAGCACATGGATGTGCTACGCTTTTTTGTACAATACAAGGTGTAACATTTTCAAACGCGTTGACTTTGGCACATCTAACTCATTGCTTAAACGACGACTTCATGCTCCCGTACATCTGTCCATTGTTTCTCTGATGCACTGCAGTCTCTTGTGATACAGAGGGTCTCCCGGTGCGTGGTTTGTGATGCATTTGAAATGTATTGCAAAGTAAACGGATGTTTGCTCGCGTTGGTCTTGGTTTGTCAAATTTCCGAGTGAACGCTTATCGCACATCGGTATATGCGCACTAACAACATACATACGTTCTTTTTATCGTCAGCATGTTTCTTGATTATCCTATAAACAAAAGAAGAAACCTATGTTAACACAAAATTGGACCGAAACCTTATGACTAGCCTGTATAACAAACTTTTAAATGATAATGATTTTCAATCCAATATCAGGTTATAACAATGAAAAAAGAATTAAAATTAAACGTTTCCCAACTGTGTTTCTAATTTTTACATTTTTAATCATCGCACACGCCCACCCATACACATACATACATACTCACACAACACATACATACATACATACATACATACATACATACATACATACATACATACATACATACATACATACATACATACATACATACATACATACATACATACATACATACATACATACATACATACATACATACATACATACATACATACATACATACATACATACATACATACATACATACATACATACATACATACATACATACATACATACATACATACATACATACATACATACATACATACATACATACATACATACATACATACATACATACATACATACATACATACATACATACATACATACATACATACATACATACATACATACATACATACATACATACATACATACATACATACATACATACATACATACATACATACATACATACATACATACATACATACATACATACATACATACATACATACATACATACATACATACATACATACATACATACATACATACATACATACATACATACATACATACATACATACATACATACATACATACATACATACATACATACATACATACATACATACATACATACATACATACATACATACATACATACATACATACATACATACATACATACATACATACATACATACATACATACATACATACATACATACATACATACATACATACATACATACATACATACATACATACATACATACATACATACATACATACATACATACATACATACATACATACATACATACATACATACATACATACATACATACATACATACATACATACATACATACATACATACATACATACATACATACATACATACATACATACATACATACATACATACATACATACATACATACATACATACATACATACATACATACATACATACATACATACATACATACATACATACATACATACATACATACATACATACATACATACATACATACATACATACATACATACATACATACATACATACATACATACATACATACATACATACATACATACATACATACATACATACATACATACATACATACATACATACATACATACATACATACATACATACATACATACATACATACATACATACATACATACATACATACATACATACATACATACATACATACATACATACATACATACATACATACATACATACATACATACATACATACATACATACATACATACATACATACATACATACATACATACATACATACATACATACATACATACATACATACATACATACATACATACATACATACATACATACATACATACATACATACATACATACATACATACATACATACATACATACATACATACATACATACTGTCACACCCTACATTAGAATAGATTTAATATTTATTAGCTTTGGGGGGAATCCGTAGCGGTAGAGCTAAACTATCTCAACAAACACTAGTTACACCACGCGGTAGGGTGGACATGTTATTTTACTGATAACTAGCTTACCTGCATGGTGGTGAAAGGTGGAAGGTCCAGCGAAGGAAAACTCACAAATGCATTTTAAAAAGAGGTTTAATAATCCCAGACAACTTACATTCAATGAGGTTTGTGTTCCGGAGGGTTGCTACAAACACATCCTCTCACGCTGGTGGCGGTCGGTCGTCTGGGGAAGAGAATATGCCATCCCCCTCCCCAGCGCAACCAACGAACAAAGTTAAGCCAGTGACGCCAGGTCTGACAACCCATACAGGGTTGCCACACCTCCCCCCGGACCACAAGCTGTTGACCCAGGGTCAACAGAACAATTAATAACAAATGAAAAGAAACTCGCTCGAGTGATGGAACAAAAAAAAAATTGCATACAAACATCACAAACAGTATTACACACATAAATATTGTCTCTTGACGTTACACATTCGTTTCTTTACTCCAGTGTCTGTCTATAACTTTAATTAAAAAGCCCTAAAAGAAAACTAAATGAAGTTCAGCACTTTTCACCACTACTGCACCAAGCAAAAAAAGTTTCACAACCTGCCTGAACAGTAGATTCAATTCCCACTGGTCTGACAAATGTAATAAAAAAAAACTTGAAGCTTGCACTGCAGTCACTGATGAATAAAGACCACTGAATTGAGCACAATTGTACTTGCTCTACACTGAATAACAATGTGGGGCATTAATAGTTCTTCTGCCCCCAACACAGGTACGAAGTGACAGCACTAATAGCTGCCAAAGCTCTGACGAACAGTGGTCATAAAGGGCGGACCAGAGCCCGATGACACAAGGCAGTGTGGCAGGTTTAGCACTCCCATGGTGCAAACAGTTCGGTAGGAACAGTGTGGTGCAGCAGGAACGCAGATAAATAGGGCTGGCTTGATACGTATCATCATACTACAACATTATTTCCAAAAAATATAAGTGTACGTCAATTACAGAAGACAACTACATCATTAAAAACAAACTTCACTTCTGAACAATAATAAATAATAAAAAAAATTAGGTACACCCCATCTGGGTAGCAAGATACATGATAAAACTAAGATAATTTCCATCACTCGGCAATATATAGAGCTTACAAATTTTGACAAGATGAATCAAATAATCTTCACAAAATAATCTTCACAAAAGAATACATAAAACGTAGGAATGTCACAATCAAAACTTTACAAAAACCCCTTAGGGTAGAAATAATACAATACACACAGCACAAAATAATTTGACCTTCCAAAACATTGAATAAAAATATTACAAATTTTCAAAATACCAAAACTTACAATTAGAGGGGTACCCCAAAATATTACACGTGGCCATAAACTTTTTAACAAAACTGACGTGTACACTTAAACAAAAATGAGCTCAGTTTTTCTCTTTGTTTTACCATTATAATTTCAATCATATTTATTATGTGCGCGCACTACTTAATATCATCAGTACTACTACCTTTCAAATCAACAAAACTACTTACAATCTACTAACATCAACATTTTGCATGCCAACAAAACTACTGTCACATTACTACACCAACAAAAAAAATCGTTCTACAACACAATACATAGAACAAAACTGAAAGAAAAATTAAGTTCTGGGGCCTCAAAATTTCACATCCTAGATACACAAAAGAGAAAATATAATATCATGTCTTAGCCTATTCTAAAAACTTTTGTATACATTGAAGGGTACTTTTGCTTTTCAACATAAAACTTAGAATTCAATAAACCATTAAAGCATACTGGTAATCACACAACTCCAAAATATATATCACTCTTAATCCAAAACAATTTTATCAAAATGTTCAAACTATTAGCATCCTGCAATAAAGAGACAAAGTAAACATCTGTACTAGTAATGTGCTATCTCACAAATACCTGGTAACTATGGCGAGGATGACAAACAGAACATCCCCAGGTCTCAGCTTCATAACAGTCATTCACAAACCTCTCTGTGATTCAGGTTTTCCTCATCATCTTAGCATGCACATTTCAGCACCAATGCTAAACAAAACTCAAAAATACACTTAATTACTTGCATCGATAAGCACATTTCAGCCACTTTATCGAGCCTAAAACACTGGATTAACGGGCACATTACAGCAACCCCATTAACCAGATAAACTTTACCTCTACATCTTTCACATAATCACACATAATTTCATTCATCCTTCTTTTCGAGGTAGCACAGCACTATTCCAGAATGTAAACTTAAAATTAATAAACAAAATTTCAATTTCCTAATCATTGCAAAATTTATCATCAAATGAGGTTATTCAACTCAAAACAGTTATTAGGGAACATATACTTTTAATATCAATTAATTGTGACTTTCAATAATAACAATTGTATGTTCAACTTTTGACATCTAATTCATCAAACATCTATCCAAGTATTGCCATTTGCCCATAATATACATCATATTCCAAAACAAAATAGCTTAGCACACTATACAGTAAATCTCAAAATTCTCACTCAGAAATCAAGGGACAATATACTTTACATACAACCTTTTTACATTTGATGTGACACAAAAGAAAAGCAAAATGCATTTACAGTCTATATGGTCCCACAGGATCAAAATATGGGAATATCCTAGAAACATGTACTGATTGTTCCTTAACTCTAGGAGCATTTGGTCGACGAACCACATAAGTAACAGGAGTAATTTGTCGAACAATTTCAAAAGGCCCAAAATATCTATGAAGCAATTTGGTACATTTTCCCTTTTTCCTAATTGGAGTAAAAATCTTAACAAGCTGACCTACTGCAAAATGAGTATCTCTATGCTTAGCATCATATCTTTCTTTCTGTTTAATCTGTTGCTGATTAATATTATGGATGGCTACTTCACGAGCTTTCTGAATCTCTTCCAAAGTTTGCCGAACAAATAAATCATTTGAAGTGGCCTGAAGTTGCACCTGATTTGGTAAGGAAGGTTCACGACCATATATCAAATAGAACGGTGAAAATTTTGTAGTTTCCTGAACAGAAGAATTGTATGAAAAAATCACATATGGTAAAACATTAGACCAATTGCGCTGATTTGAATCCACAAAATGACTAAGACAATTTAGTAAAGTCTGGTTAAATCGTTCAGTAAGGCCGTTGCATGCAGGGTGGTATGAACTAGTAAAATGAGGGGAAACTGACAAAGCTTTCAAGAGTTCCTGGGTTACTTCACTCAGAAAGACACTACCACGATCAGACAGTAACATGGCGGGGGCCCCATGCCTGCAAATAATCTGATGTAAGATGAACTTAGTAACCTGGGGAATGGTAGCCAAAGAGAGAGGGGCAGCTTCAACCCACCTAGAAGCATATTCTGTAGCAACTATGATATACTTATGACCCGACGTAGAACGAGGCAAAGGGCCTAACAAATCTATTCCCCAACGTTCTCCAATAAAGTTAACTGGAATAGGCTGCAAAAGACCAGCAGGTTTTTGATTCTTAGGTGCCTTCCTAGACTGACAACTTGGACAAGTTTTCACAAAATGCTCAATATCTTTTTTCATACCTATCCAGTAGTATCTTGAATTAATCTTACTAAAAGTTTTAGACAAACCTAAATGACCAGATAGTGGATCATCATGACATGAGGACAAAATTTCATGCTTTAACACCTCAGGAATGACTAGTAAATGCAAGGGACCAGTAGAACCCGAATTTTTCCTGTACAAGACATCACTTTTCAAAATATAGGTAGAAGCTTGACGTTGAACCTTAGCAGGAGCAGATTCAGGATCCTTAAGGGCATTAATAATTGGAGTCAGAACTGGATCATCATTTTGTTTCTGAGCAACCTCAACTGGTGATAGCAAACAGGTAATTAGCTCATCCAGTCGTTCAATTTGATGCTCTTCAGGCTGTAACACAGGGAACCTTGACAAAACATCTGCATCATTATGTTTCTTACCAGATTTATAACATATATCATAATCAAATTCGTGTAACTTTAGACTCCATCGAGCCAACCGGCCTGTCAAATCCTTTAAATTGTTCAGATAACAAAGGGAGTGATGGTCTGAAATAACATGCACTTTATAGCCATACACAAAAGTCCTGAAATGTGTTAAACCAAAAACGATTGCCAAAAGCTCTAACTCTGGTACACTGTAATTTCTTTCACATTTTGACAAAGTTCTAGAAGCATATGCAATAGGTCTAAGATTATCATTTACTTTCTGTAGTAAAACACATCCTATTCCTAGACCACTAGCATCAGTGTGTAATTCTGTATAGGCTCCAGGATTATAATGAGCCAACACAGGAGCAGAAACAAGAGAGTTCTTTAACTGCTGGAATGCTGTTTGCTGATCCGGGCCCCAAATAAAACTTTGACTTTTCTTGGTCAGCTGAATCAATGGATGGGCAATGTAAGAGTAATTCTTAATAAATTTCCTGTAGAAATTGAACAAACCCAAAACTTTTCTCACGTCTCTAACATTCTTTGGGCGTGGTAGTTCTTTGATCACTGTAACTTTCTCAGAATCTGGGGAGATTCCATCTTTAGATACTTCAAAACCCAATAACTTTATCTTTTCCATAGCAAAGAAACATTTCCCAGGTTTCAGTTTAAAATTATGCATTTCCAAACGTTGAAAAACAGCTTCTAAGTTTTCTAATAATTGTTCAAAAGTTTTGGCAAAAACAACAATATCGTCCAAATATGCTAAAGCTTTCTTAAATTTCAAGTCTCCTAACAATTTCTCAGCAACAAAACTGAAAAATCTTGGTGCATTAGCAAGCCCAAAAGACAAACGTTCAAATTCATACTGCCCTTCATGAGTAACAAATGAGGTATACTTTTTACTATTCTCCTCTAAAGGAATTTGAAAGTATGCTGACAACAAATCTAAGGAAGCAAACCATTTAGCTTCTCCAAGGTAACTAAGGAGGTCATCAATAAGAGGCAAGGGAAAGGCTGAGTTTACTGTAACCTTATTCAGTTGACGATAATCTACACAAAACCGCATAGAGCCATCTTTCTTCTTTACCAACACAACAGGTGATGACCAAGGTGACTGAGAATCTCTAATAATACCAGCATTTTTCATTTCCTCTACTTGTTGGGAAATAATCTCTTTCTGCTTATGAGCTACCCTATAGGGTCGTTGCTTAATAGGTTTTTCATCCTTTACCTCTATTTTAAATTCAGCTACATTAGTTGAGCCTAAATCTTGCAATGAAGTGGCAAAAACATGTTCATATTTTAACAACAGATTATGAAGATCTGACTTTTGAGCTTCAGTTAAGTTGGTATTAACATTAAATTCAAACTTTGGAGCGTTCAATGGAGTAACATCCTTAGGTGAAACTGAGTTACTTTGAACAAATGCAACTTCATGAGCATTAGCTAATACAGTTTTAGCAAAAAGTGTTTGAGGAACAGCTGAATTATTATGTACTGGTATCACAAAGTCCTTTGAAGAGTTGCAAACTACAGGTGGAATAGAAATATTCTTCTTATGCATAATACTGGTAGAAGGCTCGAACATAACCTCATTTGTAATATCAGCTGAAGGCTGCACTGCCACAAAACAAGTAGTAAGCGGTGGCAATTTAACATCTTTTACAACAGAAACTTTATTAACTATCTGTACCTCATCGTTCAATGGAATCACAGCAATATCTGTAAAGGGACCACCACATGTTGTTTCAAAAGGAATGTGTACCATTTCTCCCTCATGAGTTTGAATCTTAACTTCTGCACAAGAATAATCAATGGTAACTTTATGTGAAGTTAGAAAGTCATTACCCAAAATGAGATTATGTGCCAAGTCTTTTACCACTAACACATCTTCCTGAAAAACAAAGCCATTAATTTGAAATTTCAAATTTGTTTGATAAGGCGCATCTAATAACTTGTTACCAGCTGTTTTAAGCAAAATCTCGACAGGTTTCATTTTAGAAATGTCATTGATATGAGCTGCATTCACAATGCTAACTGCACTTCCTGTATCCAACAAAATTGGAAGTTTTGACTCCCCAATGGACCCCAAAATTTGCAAAATTTGACCTGGAAGAGAAACAACATTAGACACAGGTGAACTTACTTTGGGTACCTCTAGGTTATGTCGTTGGAGGCTGGGCCTCTCGAGTTTTTTGAACCAGATGGTGAAGTCCAGCAATTACGTGCCATATGACCACGCTTGTTGCAATTGTAACACACAATAGGTGCCTGTTGTCTCCTTTCATGATATCTTGGAGGCTTAAGTGGAGGTGGCTGCACAGTAGATGCAGCAGCAGTGAATTGAGACTGAAGTTGTTGCATTTGGGTAGCAAGTTTAGTGACCTGTTCACTCAATGTGGAAACAACATTAATAACTGGTTCAGAGTGATTTACACTTTCAAACCGTGATAAAACAGGTGCAGATGACACAGGTGGAGAAGTGTAAGTTGATGTTTGTGCTTGTACTAAATGTTGTCTATGTTGCACATAAAAATTAGCTTTATCAATGCTTTTAATAATTTGTAAAACCTCCTCAACTGTTTGTGGATTTAATGGGATGCAAAGCTTGCACATACTTGAGGTTTCAATCCTTTCACTTAGTTTTCATTGCATCATTGTGCAGGTTACTTGGTCACACAAGGGTAATACATCATAAATGTAATCTAATACAGGTTCATTTTCTAATTGTACCCTCTGCCTAAGTTTATAATTCCAACAATTCATCTTGACTTGGACAATCACTTTGGGGAAAGTGCGAAAATTGACGTCACTGTTTGAGTTAGAAAATGCCAATCATGCTCAGGGTGTCTATGGCAAAAAGTTCGGTACCACCAGTGCTGCTGTGTCTCGCAAGTAACATGGGAAAAAATTCAACTTTTGTCATCTGACCAACATTTGCTGTAGAAAACTAAGTTAAATTTTCTCAAAAATTCTGAAGGAAGATATCAGTGCTATCCTGTCAACAGAAGGCGAGGGACTTGATTGTCTGAGTCTTTAACATTAGGTGCAATGGTTAGTCCTAGTTACATAGGTGCATGTGAACTTATGATTTAGCTAAAGCAGAAGTCGAAGCTATTACTTCATGTGAATCCATTGCAACTGGCACATTGGATGATTTGCCGCGTTTTCTTAGGCATTTTGACTTACTTTTAAGTAACACTGGACACCAGAATAAAATAAGCAGAATTACCAACTGGAATGAACACAAAAATGAAGTGCATACTTCACAAAAACACCAAAAAAAGAAACTATTTACTTTGAATTTTACTGCCAAAACTCACACAGCGTCCCTTGAAAATCAACACGTGACCACGTGGTGTCCATTATCAATTTCCATGTAGTTATAAAAAAAAATTTAGCACAATATTATGAAATAAGTTTACTATTGAAGAAATCAAATAAAAAACAGACCAAAAGTTAAAGGATTACGAGACGATGACCAGATTAGAATTTCTAACTAATTGAACACCACGCGGTCGGTCATGTTTCCTCCATCTTTCACCACCGTATACATTCAAATTTTTTTCATAAAAACCGGACTAAAGCAAGAAGAAAAAAAAAATTTTTGAGATCTTACCCGCGTCTCCACCAATATGTCACACCCTACATTAGAATAGATTTAATATTTATTAGCTTTGGGGGGAATCCGTAGCGGTAGAGCTAAACTATCTCAACAAACACTAGTTACACCACGCGGTAGGGTGGACATGTTATTTTACTGATAACTAGCTTACCTGCATGGTGGTGAAAGGTGGAAGGTCCAGCTAAGGAAAACTCACAAATGCATTTTAAAAAGAGGTTTAATAATCCCAGACAACTTACATTCAATGAGGTTTGTGTTCCGGAGGGTTGCTACAAACACATCCTCTCACGCTGGTGGCGGTCGGTCGTCTGGGGAAGAGAATATGCCATCCCCCTCCCCAGCGCAACCAACGAACAAAGTTAAGCCAGTGACGCCAGGTCTGACAACCCATACAGGGTTGCCACAATACATACATACATACATACATACATACATACATACATACATACATACATACATACATACATACATACATACATACATACATACATACATACATACATACATACATACATACATACATACATACATACATACATACATACATACATACATACATACATACATACATACATACATACATACATACATACATACATACATACATACATACATACATACATACATACATACATACATACATACATACATACATACATACATACATACATACATACATACATACATACATACATACATACATACATACATACATACATACATACATACATACATACATACATACATACATACATACATACATACATACATACATACATACATACATACATACATACATACATACATACATACATACATACATACATACATACATACATACATACATACATACATACATACATACATACATACATACATACATACATACATACATACATACATACATACATACATACATACATACATACATACATACATACATACATACATACATACATACATACATACATACATACATACATACATACATACATACATACATACATACATACATACATACATACATACATACATACATACATACATACATACATACATACATACATACATACATACATACATACATACATACATACATACATACATACATACATACATACATACATACATACATACATACATACATACATACATACATACATACATACATACATACATACATACATACATACATACATACATACATACATACATACATACATACATACATACATACATACATACATACATACATACATACATACATACATACATACATACATACATACATACATACATACATACATACATACATACATACATACATACATACATACATACATACATACATACATACATACATACATACATACATACATACATACATACATACTTAAACCGTCATTACAGTATTTAAGCATATGGCATGTATATATCTATGAATAATACAGGGTGTATATAAATGAATATCGTGGTTTTAACTCTTTATAATATTTATTACATTAAACTCACAGTTATAAATGATATGTCAAATTAAAAAGCAACTCAAACAGTTTTGTTGTTGGCACCAGTACGTATGTGCGTGCAATGTTTCTACCGCAATCCGCTAGACAGCGGTAGTAGCAAAGATGGTGACTAGCCAACAGAAAGCGTTTCGTGTTTTCCAGATTGCAAAGACCGAATCTGTAGTTACTGTGCAATGTGCGTTCCGCATTAAGTTCGGTTGTGATCCTCCTAGTGATAATAACATCCGCAGATGGTATCATCAGTTTGAAGATACCGGCTGCTTTTGTAAAGGGAAGAGCACGGGACGACCAAGAGTAAGTGAAGAGACTGTTGAGCGAGTGAGAGAATCGTTTACTAGTAGCCCAAAGAAATCAGTCCGGTAGGCTAGTCGTGAATTACAAGTTCCTGTGTCAACAGTTTGGAAAGTTGTAAAAAACGCTTATGGCTACATCCTTACCGTTTACAGTTATTAAAGGTTCTAAAGCCGACAAACCACGTGCCAACATCGCAAAGGACATGTTTCATGACGATGACGGTTTTATGGATTGTGTTGTCTTCAAAGATGAATCGACCTTTCACTTTAGTGGACATGTTACCACTCATAATGTGCGTATTTTGGACTCAGAAAATCATCACGATATGGTACAACTGCAACGAGATTACCCTAAAGTGAATGTTTTTGTGCCTTATCCCAGCGAAAAATTTATAGGCCTTTCTTTATTTGGTGAACTTACTGTAACTGGCACTTCTTACCTTGATACACTAGAGCAATGGCTCTTCCCTCATTTTCACTTGGAAGAAAATGAGCCAAAGAACTTCATTTTCCAGCAAGATGGTGCACCACCTCACTGACATAGCGAAGTACGCGATTGGTTGATCGTCACTGTACCCGAGCGTTGGATGGGCCGCAAGGGTACCAATGAGAGGGCTTGCTATGCATGGCCTCCACGTTCTCCTGACCTAACGCCATGCGATTTTTACCTTTGGGGCTTCATCAAGGATCTTGTGTACGTGCCTCCGCTACCAGCTGACCTCCCTGAATTATTAAAAAATTGGATTGAAGCAGCTGTTGCTGCAATTACTGAATACACACTTATCAACTTTTGGGAAGAACTCGGCTATAGACTTGATGTGTGCCGTGTATCAAAGAGTAGTCACATTGAACATTTATAAGGTTCTTGGTAAAAATGAGTTGCTTTTTCATTTGACATATCATTTATAACTGTAAGTTGTATGTAATAAATATTATAAAGAGTTAAAAACCCCATATTCATTTATAAACACCGTGTATATAGTCCGCATAAAACAGCAATATAAGTACTATAACAAATGAGGTACGGTATTAAATGACCAAAAGCAGGCGATTCTTAGGCATATCATAAACCGCGAAAAAAATGAATTGCCTGTATTTAAGAATTTTTCCTGTTATACGTTAGGAAGAAATAAAAGAAATGGTTCTGCCAAGCGGTACTCCGAGAATTCTCTCCAGTCGTAGTCAAAAAATAACAAAAGAGCAAGAATGTTCTTCAATGCAGGAAAGGTGTCATAAATAAAGGACATACACTTTGAAAAGTGTCGGCACTTTGAAAATATATCTGGCAGACTTTGGGACATTGGTAAAAATAGCGCAAATATTTGAAAAAACAAATGCATTTGTGTTTCCGCATAAATTTAGTATGCTTCGTGGGCAGATATTTCCTGAAAAGGACATGCGTAGAAGCCAAAAACTATAATGATAATTAGAACCAGAGAGCAAATAAAACTAGAAAATTCGCCGTGTGGTAGTGTGGGATCCAAAATTTCAAAAATTCTGCGAAAATATCTTAAATATGTAAAACTATGATTTTAGCAGAAAGATCACTTTTACAGTGACAACGAATCGTACAGACGCATAAGCACTACGAAGTACTCGCAGAGGTAATACGAAATAGTAAACATGTAAATGTTATTTGTACAACACTCTACATTAGAGAAAAGGAAGTTAGCGCAACAACGGTACAAGTGAATTTCCTAATTCGCGAAAATAAGCTAATGAACAAATATAGCTTTCGGGACATTAAGTTTTGTCTAAACTTTCGTATGTGATTTCCTCAAATAATCGAACCCCAGACACAGATCGCTACCACAAACTGATCCAGAGAGAGGGGGGGTATACATGCACGAGCAACCATAGCAAAAACTCTGACATCCCAAAGCTTCACCCATCCTCCCATGAAGATGCTGCAGGTGCTAAACCTATAATTCACCTAACACAATGACCAATGAGTAGGGATGGAAGGTAAAGGAAATATATTTTCTTCTAAAGTCTGAAGATAATTTATAAATAAATAACCCATATATATAAATAAAGCCCTTAGAGGGACAAGGCCTACCAACCCGACTGCCCGCCTCCCGCCTAATTACGGACGACAGAGGTGGACGATCATCCAACCGATACGGGGAGGAGATGTGGGCAGCATCTCAGCATTCCCCAGCCGGAATGTTGGTTTCCGAGACCAGGGCCGCTTACCTAGCGTAAGCTCCTCACTTTCCTCACGATGCTGAGTGGGCACCGGTCTTATACGCGGGACCTAGAATCCCCACCACATGGGTTGGATCGAACCCGGGCCGCTTTCCGTGGCCAGGGACCAAGGCATGCTGCCTTAGCCCGCTACGCCACGGCGCAGGACAGTCTGAAGATAAGGCCCAACATAATATATGTTAATTATCGGTCGTTATAGGTCTGAAAATGGAGGATTTTATTTGTCGTTTTGCGTCTTTTTAGCTATTTTTTAATTAAATGCCCTATTTTAGAATTTGTATTTGTCCTTGACTTTTTAGCTATTTTTTTATTTAAAGGATCTTTCTAATACATTTTTGTGTCATTTAATTATTTGTTTGCTGCACCTAAGTTTTTGACTGTTTTTTTTTTTTTTTTTCCCCTGTTCAAAAGAGTCTAGCGTAAATTCTAATTCCTTTTAACAAACACGCCTTCCTAAGACTGGCTACAACAGGTAACAGATGACTGGACCCTTTTTATTGTATTTGTCATTACCACATGCTGAGAACCTAGTAAACCCTCTCTAAGTACCCGGTCATTAGTTAAACTAAAAAAGATGAAAAGTGGGTACTAAATGGCAAAGGGGCAGAAGTAGTCAATGAATTTGAATATTTAGGAGTAAGGTTGAATAACAATGGAAGGTGGGGAGCACACAGGAGAAAAATTGAAGCAAAAGGCAGGGCGGTAATGAATGGAATAAGAATATGGAAATATAAACTAGAAATATCAACCAAATGGTTAGAAAGAATGTACGAAGCACTAGTTGAATCCAAAATGTTGTATGCAGTGGAGATCTGTGGGGGGGGGGGCACATAGGTAAAAAAAACGGTGGACCAAAACTACAGAAGGTTTTGTAAAGAGCTACTAGGCTTACCAAGGTCAGCACCTAGGGAAGTAGCTTTAGTAGAATTAGGAAAAACAAGAAGAAATGGAATAATAATGGAAAGAATAATAAAATTTTGGTATAGGTGTTTGGTTAAAGAAGAAGGGGAAATTATGCATGAAACAGCACAAAGGACTGGAGAACTCAAATAGTTGGTGGGCAGAGATAGGAGGTGTTATGGAAAAATATAGGAATGGGAGATATATTGGCATTAGAGGAAAGGAATACATGCGATGTGGGTAAATTAGTAAAATGCAGAATAAAAGATATGGAATGACAGGAAATATGGGGAAGTCTAGAAAATATGAAATTATTACAATTTTACAAGCAAATAAAAAGAAATTGGGGACGAGAAGCATATGTAGATTACTGCAATAGGCAAGAGAGAGAAGGGTTAGCATGGATGAGAACAGGAATAATATTTATAAGAGGGATAAGAGGTAGGGAAAAGGGAATTTGTGAATTGTGTGGGGGGAAAGAAAGCATAGAACACTATGTAACAGAATGCGAGGAGGTTGCAGTATGGGGAAAAAAGGTTTGGGAAGAAAAATGGGAGAAAGTAGAGAAGAGGATAGTAGTTATAAAAATGTTAACGGGCAGGGAGGAAAAGAAGGTAAGAAGTATTGGTGCGTTCTTGCAGAAAGTAAAAGAAAAATGGGCTAGAAATGTAAAAACTGTAAGAAAGGAAGAGGAGGGGGAAGAATGGGACTAATTAAGTAATCAAGGAGGTATGGAGGTTAAGAGCTACCTGGCAGAGCAGAAGACCAGAGCGTCATGCACGCCAAGGTAGCAACAAAGCAACGACAAATAAATGTAGCCGAAAGTTGTAAATTGTAACATTTTGGAATATGCACAATAAATATATCATATCAAGTACCCGGTTATTTTTCTGCATAAAATTTCACTCGTTTGAAGAATGCTCCAACACCATCCGTTGATGTGGAGAGAAATTTGTCAATGTTTGGCATCGTGCTGTCAGAAAACAGACGATACTTTACCCCTAAGGACTTAGAGATGACTGTTTTTATATACAACAAAGCCAACTGAGGTAAGCTTTCTGAAGTTGAATTTCTGTAACCCGATGGTGGTTAAGCCAAGTATGATTTAATTATATCTATTTTAATTTCTTTGACCAGAATGTCCATTGCTTTGAGTCCGTACCCTGCCCCTTACGACTGTGCAAGCCACAAACAACCACAAATAACGTAAGGATGTAAACAAGCGGTTTCTCTCACTGTAGGAAGGAATACAGGAGAACGGGTGTAAATGTATAAGCAACCAGTTCCCTGATATATTAAGTCTATTTGTTGAACTTTACCCACATCATAAACATGTCATTCCTACTCAACTCCAAAGTTTTCTTTCTCTTTGTTTGCTTGTTTGTTTGACTGTTATTTTCTTGGGAACATTACTTTTACTTAATCCCAAAGGAAAATAAACTCTTCAAAATGCAGTAACAAACTAGTGAAACTAAATATTGTAGATGAAATCAAAATGAACACACTATATTCGTTTGCCCATATAAAGACTGAATAACCTAAAAATAAATTACAAGATTAACACAACAGCTAGTATTCAAGAAAAATTAAATAACAATGGGAATCTCGGCTATAGCAAATCAAACGGGGCAGACCTTATGGCGAATGTTATGGCGAACTATCCAAACATGAAATGGCGGGATGTAGCAAAAGTGATAACTAACTAAACAAAGATACAAACGGAAGTAACAAAACGTAATTCTATATAAATTCATATAAACTTCTATTAAACTCTTAATAAAAAGTCTGTAAGAAATAATACATAGAAATTCTATATAAAATATGATATAACAATTCAATGTAAAACCTATCTCGCTTTATCACTGGAATTCTACACTCAGACGCCCAATTACTTCATAAATACCTCTCCCCAAGTTAACTGGATCTTGCACCAGGCAGCCAAAATTCGATATTCATGATACCGTTACAATAAATATACAAACATATGTGGCACCAGAACAGGAACAAGTATAAAAGTTAAATTCCCCTAGTAGATATTAAAGACGGAGGAAACCCCCGATCCGGAAAACATAACAGATTAATTTGCTATAATTCTGCTATAAAACCTCTCAAGGAAGGCATAAAACTGTCGCAACTTACCCAGTCGACAAATAGCATAAAGCCCCAAGGTTCCGCGAGACTCCAGCCACAAACACTCTCTTTCTCAGCTCACCGACAGTAACCCCTCACCAGGAACTCTCTCGATCACCGACCAGCCAGTCACCACCGCCACGGCCAATACCTATTTATTAATTCGATTTAGAAAAGCATTTCCTGATTGGCTTATAAGATTTTTATTGCGGAGTAGACCAGAGAGTATTGCAACGTGGTGACGAACAGGGAGAAACTACAAGATCGCCGAGGACCACTCGGCGCAGCTGGACATCAGCAATGAAGCATGGAAACATTTCTTACAGTTAGTTTTTCTCGCTCTATGTGTTGCATATTACTTGAATTAATTAAAAATGAATTTATTAATTTGTAAGTATCACTTCTTTACGTCCTTTTTTTCAATCTTTAGGACCTTTTTAAATATTTTGGGCATTTTAAAGCTTTTTTAGATAATTTATAGGTCTTCAACTTCCTAGCCCTACTAATGAGCTCTTGGGCTAAGGTTACTCAAAAAAAAACGTGCAGCCTCAATGCCTGCCTAACTACCTACCTATCCGTCAGCCTACGCTCTCTATGCCTACCTGATTATCACCCAACCACCAATCACTCACCTACCTATGTCAATTGTTTACATAGAACGAACTATTTTCCAGCAAAAATATTTTAGTTGGCGATAAATTGCTGTCTATATTTTCCCTTTTCTCTATTCGTATCTGAGGCTACTTGTTTTATACACCTTAAAATTCGTTTGCATATTAAGAAAATATATTGCAAACAAAAAGAGGATTTAATTATTTTAGAATAACCCGAAGGTTTGCTTGAGTAAGTTATGTGAGATCTGCAACAGTAATCTTTATGTTGCAATTAAAACGAAGATCATGGATTTTAAGAAAGGTTATAGATTGCGTCAAGATGAGAAATGAGAGATAAATGGAAGATAACTAGAGGCCGTAAAGAGATTTGATTATCTGGGGATAAGACTGAGCTGTGATGGTAAATGGACTGAACAGAAAAAAATTGGCTCTAGCAAAGTTAAAATGGCCATGAGTATTGTAAGAGCATGTTTAAGGAAATTACCTGACATTAATGTCAAATGGCTGGAAAGGATCTACACTGCCATAGTAGAAAATAAGATCTTGCATGGGGCAGAGATATGGGAAGTGAATGAAGCATGGGAAGAGGTGGACGTTATTAACAGATCCTTCTGTAAATATATTTTGGGCTTACCGTTAGCTTCACCCAATGGGGCAGCACAATTAGAGTTGGGAACACATTCAACAAGGGTTAAAATTGTCTCAAGGGTATTGAAATATCTGTACAGAGTTGCCAATTTGGAGGAAAGCAATATTATCAAGGAATGTTTTCTTTTGCAGATGAGAAGCAAAAGGGGAGAGTCTTGAGCGCAAAAAGTAAGGGAACTGATGGAACAGATAGGCATGGGACATATTTGGAGAAACGGGGAGTATTATTATAGGGGCTTTTGGAAAGAGGTAGAATTAAGGCTGGAAGATTTACATAGCCAAGTTATATTTACCAGTATAAGGGAGTAAAGATCATTGAGGACATATAGGGAAATAAAGACAGTGTGGGTGAGGGAGAAGCACATAGATGTGTGTAATAAGTCAGGGCGAGAAGGATTTGCCTGGACAAGGACAGGAGTTAGAAATTTGAAAGGTATTAGATATGAAAAGGATACAGGGAAATGCCCAATGTGTGGAGAAGAGGATGCAGATTGGCATAGTATACTTTACTGCAAACAAAGATATGGAGAGAACAAATTTGGCAACAAAAGTGGGACAGTTTTAGGGATGGGGGGGAGACACTAATAATAAAGAAAATGTTATTGGTAAAGGAGAAAAGAATTTAAGAAATATAGGTGAATATCTGGGGAAAGTTAGAGAGAAATGTTAAGATTGATGACGAATAACTAACAATCAAGGGCTGGAAAACTAGAACGAGGGATACAAGGGAGAGGAATGTCATCAATACACGGAAAACCAGCGGTTATGTGTATTGAGACCGAGACTTGGGGCAAACAGGTAGGAAGGGTGTGTTAAATGTGAATAAGTAATTTTGTTATTGTGTGAAAGAAATGTTACAAATGTTAATAAATCAATGAAATTGTATGTAGAAGAAAAATGAGAAATAAATACAACTACAAATGTTGCAATTGCGTCATTAATAACCAGAGATTTAGCTGCTTTTATTATTGGAAGTATATTACTGTAGTGCCCGGAATGTGCCCGGAATCGATCCCACCCGTGGGGGTGCGAATTTTAAGTCCCGGGTATATGACCGGTGCCCACACATCATCGTGAGAAAATTGAGGAGCTACGATAGGTTTATAAAGCCCACTTTCCGGATGGGGGTACCGAGATGCTGACCACATCTCATCCTCCCGTATCGGTTGGATGTTCGCCCCCCTTTGCCTTGGGTATGTGGACGTCAGGCCGGCAGTCGGGTTGGCAGGCTCAGGTCCACTTTGGGCTGTTATGCCATAAGTTACGTTTTATTATTGCTGTAGTTATTATAAATGGTATCTACATCAGATACTGTATTGACCAACTGTCTTTATAATTTTGCTAGCAGCGGATGAAAAACTCGTATACTAATTTCCGTTAAATATTAAATGCTAACAGATTGGTATATATTCGTGTATTAGAAAAGAGAATTTTCAGTAATATGGCTTAGTAAGTGGTCCAGTAATTTGCCTCATTGATATTCGATAAAATGTAGATATACAAGTTCAAGTCCATAACAATATAGTGAAAGCCAATAGTTATTCCATCTTTACTTGGAAACGCCAACATTTGTTTAAGCATTGCGAGCCTTTACATACTAATGGAATGCCAAACACTAATATTTGATGGCCAGTAGAGGATACAGCTGGTCTACTGCATATGCAATGTTTAAATATTGACATATGCAACGCAGGATCATATACTGACGTCCATCGTACTTGAGATTTCAGTGAGAGCTTAGTACTTTATGTACCTACCTGTTGACATCTTTTTGTGAATACATTTACTCTAGGTGAGTTTGCTTCCATCTTAATACCACTAATGTATTTCTTTCTAATAGCGATAAGTATTATATGTATTGTTCCGGATTTTACAAACACTCAGCATTTTAGCTTATATGTATACAAGAGTGCGTATACCTATTAAAGATAGGTTAACGGATATTCTCAATTTGGCCATGGTATTGAATTTTTCTATTTTATTATACGAGGGCTGTTCACTAAAGAATGATCATAATTTTTACGGTCATAATTTTTCGCACCAAAATTTAATCTTATTATATTCTGTTAGCTTAATGTGAAACAAACACGCCGTAGTAGTTTCATTGTTGGTACTCCTGGTTCCCGCCTATGAGAACCAGGCAATTTCATACATGTTCAGTATTGCCTACTGCGAGAATGGAGGTAACATGCAGTTAAAGTTGATGTTAGAGGAAGATCCGGAGATTATTTCAAACGTAATCACTGCTGATGAAACTTGGCTACGTCATTTTGATCCTGAGAGCAAACAGCAAAGCTCAGTGTGGAAATCTCCTTCATCAACAACCCCCAAAAAGCAAAAGTGGTTGCTTCTGCTGGGACAGTTATGGTCATCTCATTCTCTGATATTCATGGAATGGTTTATCAGCATGTTGTACCTGCACACACATCAGTAACCGGACAATACTACAGGGATATCCTGAAAACATTGCAAGTCCATATCCGGCGCAAAAGACCACATTTCCGTGAAGCAGTCTGGATGTTGCACCACGATAATGCGCGGCCGCATATTGACAATGTTGTTGCTGAATATCTTGCAAAAATCAAATTGATGTGCATCCCTCGTCCTCCCTATAGTCCGGAGTTAGCCCCATTTGACATCTTTCTATTCCCTAACTTGAAGAAACGCCTTTGTGGGAGGCATTATTCATCATCAGAAGTAGTGGTCAAGGCTGCGGAGGCGATTTTGAAGGATCTCTCAAAATTGGTTACCAGCATGTCTTTGAAGACTGGCAGAAATGCTGGGACAAGTGCATCGCATTCAGGGGAGACTATTTTGAGAAGGATCATCAAAATTATGAGGATGAGTAAAGGTACGTTGTCAAAAAATAATTGTGATCATTCTTTATTGAACAGCCTTCGTACTTCCGTAGCTTTGGCCCACTCATACATATAGGACAAAACTTATTGATACTTACTTATCTTCTCCACCATCTACCTACAGTTGTTAAGAGGAAATCTTGTATTCCACCCAAAAATTCAACTTCTAGGTCAAGGCTGGAAAGCAAGGTCCTATAATGAACGTATTCTACCACCCTCACTTTTTTTTTTTTTTTTTTTTTTTTTTGCTATTGCATTTATCTTTACGAGGTCGGCTTGTAGATCCGAGGCCTCACATAGAGATGGCGCCACTGTGCCAGTTTGACAGATAGCATCATATAGTTTACCTATAGGTTAACTTGTATCTATAGTTATAGGTCAATAGCTTGTTTGGTTTTAGAATGACGGCATTTTAAAGAAGATAAGGTGGGTTTCAGTGTTTAAAATGGGACTACGAGCACTAGTGATGAGCCTCGCTCTGGATGCCCATCGAAAGCATTCATCGTTTCGTAGTGAAGGACTGCAAATTAAAGTTCTTTGAGATAGCAGAGGCTGTAAACGTATCAAACGATCGTGCAGGTAATACTTTAAGTAATGTTTTGGGCTATCACAAGGTCTGTGAAAAACGAGTGCCACGTTAGTTGACAAAACCAACTGACCAAATGTTGCAATGAAAATCTGCTTCTGCTAAGAATTTGTAGCTCTGCCGTAAAATTCCCAGTGAATCTTTTTAGACGGCTTATTACCATGGATGAAACTTGCATACATCACTACACTCCAGAAAGTAAATCACAATCAAAGCAATGGATTGCGGCAGGTGAAACAATTCTAAAAAGGGCAAAGTTTATTTTGTCAGCTAACAAGGTTATGGCGAGTGTTTTGGGGGATGCACAGGGAACTATTTTTATTGATTACTTGGAAAAGAATAAAGGTTTCACTGGTGACTACTACGAATGCTTACTGAAAAGTTTGAGTGATGATGTGTAAAGAAGAGACCTCATTTGGCAAAAAAGGCAATCTTGTTCCTTTACGACAATGCTCCAGCCTATGGTTCAGTCATTGCAATGAGAAAAATATGCAAATTAAATTTCGAATTGTTTGAACATCCAGCCTATTTGCCAGATCTAGCACCCAGTGAGTACCACAAGAATTTCTTGGAGGACGAAGATTTCCCAGCAACGGGGAGGTTACTGATGCGGTAAACGGCTATTTTGAGGACCATGATAAATTGCTCTCTAGAAATAGTTTAATTAAATGAGAACACCGATATGACGAATGTATTAGCCTTTCTGGAAATCATGTTCAGAAATGAAGGAAGGAAAATTTTAAAATGCGTTTTTATTGTGAGGCCCGGGATTTATCAGCCGACCCTCGTACAATCATAATTATCCTCGAGGCTACTGTCGATCTTTGATATATTTTGCTTACACACATTTATTCCTCTTTGTTGCCTGGCGGTACTCAGAAGTACCGATAACTTTAAACTGGGCTTGATCCTTATTTGTAGCTCTAATGGTTGTTCTAGACTATTGGTACTCACATGTGTTGTAATTGGTTTCTTTGGTGGACTTGCACATTTATATGATGGAGGTAAGTTGAAAATTGCTAATATTAACATTTTAATAAAGAGTAACAACCCTTATATTGTTAAATAGGACAAACATTCCATGGTACTGCAAAGTACCGTCAGGTCATTGATAGACATTTTATAATAGATATAACCTCAAAACATTTTTATGTTTTTTGCAAAATATGGCTGCTTTAATTTGTGAAAATGTTGCTAATAAAACATTCTGTTTGCATTTTACAGAAGTATAAGGCCTATCTGTCAATGAAGAAACCCACAGAGGAAGAAATGCTTACAAATTTCTTGGATTTACCTGATGATAATAATGAGATTACTGACATAAAATATGATAATGAGGAGGAAGAATATACTGAAGGCAATGTGGGCAATCATAGTAAGGAAGAAAACTTCAACAGAGTACTTGAAGCTGAAATTATGGGGATTGACTGTAAAAATGGGAGAATTTGGAGCATACTGCAGTGACAAGAGACATGGGATATGATTTGCCACAGCTTACAGCAGCAGACACAGACTCAATTGATAGGAAGTGGAGGAAAAGGAATGTAGAGAGTAATGTTTCAGAAATCACTGTTAGTGTAGGAAAGAATTTGAGAACTGCATGTTAGGGGAAAGAATAGCTCTGGGATTGTCTAAAAGATATTGGCGTCAAAGCAGGATTATATACTTTGATAACTTTTTCACAACAGTGTATCTTTTAGAAAGCCTGAAGGCTGAAAAAACATTAGCCTGTTGAACATGAGAACAAATAGGAAAGGTTTCCCTTCTAATTTGTCTCTTCCAAATTTGCCACTAGAGGGGAATTTGATTTCAGATTTTCATACATGGATATAGGTGTCTTTCAATGGACGGCTAACCAGGTTGTGACATTTGCATCCAATTTTCATGGAACAGAGACTTCATGTGTTTCAAGAAAAGAAAAAGATGGTAGCAGGATCAGTATTGATTGTCCTACTGTGGTGAAGGATTACAACACCAATGTGGGTGGTGGGGGGGTGCATGATCGACTGCGAGCTGTATATGGGATAGGGCGACGATCCCAAAAATGGCGGCATTGGTTATTTTGGAATGTGAATTCATATGTCATTTACTGCAACCTTTTTGGCCCAGTAACATTATTAGAATACAGAAGGCACAAGCATTTATCAATTGTAAGTGTACACCAATAAACAAAGCCAGTCCTAAGGATAAAACAGAAGTATGTATTTACAGAATCCTGCCAAACGAAGGAAGTCAGATATTTCTGTAACCAAGGGTGTTAGAGTAGGAAACAGAGGTAATAATTTTGTGATTTTTGTAGCCAATTGAGGAAGATTTGAGATGTGCTCAATAAAGAAAATCAGTCACGTCCATGCTCTAAATGCCCCACATGTGGTGTATTTTTGTGCTGCAATGAAAAAAAGAATTGTTGCAGTGAATATCACCAAGTTCCTTAGTAGGATAATAAGAGTAATAAACAACAATGTAAAACTAAATACATCTGAATTTATATAAAATAATAAGGACCTAAGTGTTCCCTCGGGCCTTACGGTACTTCCAAGTACCATCATTGTAAAAAGTATAGTTTATGAAAATAAAATTTTGAAAAAAAAAAATATTTTTATTAGCCTTCTAAACATGAATCCACAAAAAAAATTCCAAAAAAGTACACTTTTTTTATCAGGCAACAAAGGGTTAATATATTTGTCAAAATTACGCAGCTTTGTTTTGTAGCACGCATCACCATCCATCATAACAGTACACCAATATGGACTAAAATGTGTACTTTTATAATGAGACTTTAATGAAACTCCAATGGAGCTAACCTGTGGCCCCGGAACTACCCATACAGATATGCGTCACTTACAGGATAAATTCAACTTTCATCTTTTACCAATTATTAACAACAAAATTGCCTGTATCCCAAATCAAAGTCTTCCTATGAAGTTTGAAACTGTTATTGGAAAACGACATATACTACAATGAAAACACTTTAAAACATTTTATGTAAGCAGTTAGAGGTAATCATTGTAAAAAAATCTTAAGTATGAGATACCGACAATCATAAACTCTTTTTTTAATTTATAGTTGAAGCGTGAAGTTTTACGATATGGTAAGATTGAACATCTTGTCGTAGCCATACGCTCAGTAAATGAGAAAACTATCTTCGTCTTTTCAAGTATTCCTTCTTCAAGAAGTTGAAAATGCTCATTTCTTTAACATGTGGATAGGCAGCTTTCGGGGAGTTCACGATGCTGAGTGGGCACCGGTCCCATACCTGGGACTTAAAATCCGTACTCCCAGGGGGTGGGATCGGTCCCGGGGCATTCCGTAGCAGGGAACCTAAGAATGGTGCCTTAGCCCACTACGCCACGGCGCAGGACAAAAGGGGCATTATTTAATAAAGATAAGCAGAGATTTGGGGTTGCTATATCAAGCAAATGATCTTGCAAAAGGTGTAGTACAGTTTTTAATTAATGCTGCGTTTATATAAATATGAGTAGCTGGCATGCTCAATTTGTAAGATTACTCACTCAGACTGGTCGGTGTTCACCATTTCTTCCAAAAGCGCTTTGCTTCACACCATCTTCAGTGGGTTCTGCTCCAACTACTGTCGGCGGACGTCCACTTGACTCTCCAAGAAAGTTGAGGCTCCTCCCCTTGAAGATCTCCTGATTTTTAATACCAACTTTTGTAACTGCAACATTGGGGCTGGACACAAATGATTGGGTGTCACCTGTGATATTAACAGGTTGGAGTTGCTTCATCTCTGGATGTGAAGAAGTTAAACTGTTGGATGTTTTTTGTGGCAAATATACTTCCTCTTCTATCCCAGTTTCTGGAACAATGTCCTGATTACCAGTTGTCTGTTGATGTAGATGTACTTTCTCTTCCATCTGCTTCATGGGTCACCTAGATTGGTTGAAATCCGGGTTAAATTTAACTTGATCTATATTATTCATAATAGTGGGTTGAGCTACATGGGTGTTGACTTGATTAAATTGTTTAATAAATAGTAGAACACTATTCAATGCTGGTATACCAAAATTCAAAATTTTTTAGTTTTCACTATTTAGAATATAAATTTTTCCACAAATATCCAGTTCATTAACAGATTGTACATGTTTTAATAGTTGTATACTTTGACCAATTTCATGGTTGCATTCCCAGAAGTGATTGGCAACTGCTGATTTTTCTATTTGTTTAAGATTTATATTTCTCAAGTGTTCCATTTGACGAGTTTTAAGACTTCTCTTAGTTCTTCCAATATAGTATGATTCACAGTTGTTACACGGTATTTTGTATACTCCAGATAATTTTAATTTATCGATGGCGTTGCTTAAAGGTTTCTTAAGTAAATTCTTGAGACTGAAGTTAATTTTTGGAGCTAATTTTGTATTATAATTTTGGAAGATTCTTTTAAATTTTTTGAAGGCCCAAGGATGGTATGTAAACTTCTTATATATATAACTGTAGTTTCTGGTTTCTTTAAATTGGTGTGATTTTTGTATATATGTTCATTGATGATTTTAAATATGGTTGATTTCTTGAAACCATTGATTTCAGCAACATGTAAGATGTGTTGGTATTCTATTTCATATTCAGATTCAAGCAGTGGAACATTTATAAGTTTATGAATTAAGCAATGAAACACTGCTAATTGATGTGATGTTGGATTGTAGTTGTTTGCTTTGATATAGTTGTCTACATGTGCATTTTTCTATGAATACCAAACTTTAATTTATTATGATATTTGAAAATTTTCAAATCCAAAAAGGGTAAGAATCCATGTTCTTCTATTTTCATGGTAAATTTTATAGACTCATCTTGATTGTTGAGAATTTTTGAAGCTTCATGAGTTTTATCCTTGGGTCAAATCATCTTTAAAATGCTGCGTTTATTAATTTCGAAGAAGTGGTAACAACTAGAAGATCTGTTTCTGTCAAAAATTTCGAGAAGCATATTTAGCAAAAATGTGTGAAAATGTATTACAACACATACTTTTATGTGAAATGCAGAATTTGTCAAAAGTGATTATAATAGATAAATCGAATACTGGTTGTTGAACTCCCCAAAAATTAAGAACGTAGTTCCATTTTTCAAATTGAAAACATTCTCATATCCTGCTTTATTCGTTATGGCAGTGTACATGTATTTAAAGGTATAACTATTGATTCATTGTTAAGTACCCAGAAAAGAGTTTCAAATACCCTAATGGTAAAATCTTGCAAACCCTCTGAAGAGTACAGAATGAGTAAAAATAAAGCAGTTGTAAAAAGAGGCGTCATTTTCAGATATTTGGAGCTGGTATATTAAGGAGTCTGATATCCTCCTGAAACCAGTCTCTAATTACAACGCAAAAGTCTTTAAATAAATTTGAGTGACAATAAAGCATACGTACAGTATGCGCAATTTATCTTGAGCGTTCATCTCCCAAGTCCTCACTCGGTAGCTTTCGGCTAACTCCGTAAACACGAATGACAAATTAGAAACATGAAATGTGTTATATACTAGTACACTACTCTGACATCTAGTGACTAATATGCTAAGCTTTTACGCGCACTCTATTTTCTGTGTGCAGAGGTCAGCCCAATCGAAGTGCAATGAAAGGCCTTCGATCTGGGATAGAAGTGACTTCATCCCCTCAAAAGCTCAGACATTCAGATCTTCAATGTCCAGTCGTGTGTGTGTGTGTGTGTGTGTGTGTGTGTGTGTGTGTGTGTGTGTGTGTGTGTGTGTGTGTGTGTGTGTGTTTTCTGTGTGCAGTCGTTTTGTGCAAGTTTGAGGTTAATTACTACAGCTTAACCAGTTTGTAATTATGGCTGAGGGCACACCAAACTCATCATCATATGTACCTTCCGATCAGCGAACTCCGACTCGGAAACATGCACGTACAGTCGTGCATAGTGATGGCCGCAAAATAATAGCGAAAGTTGCAGAATGTAGCGATATAGAAAAGAATAACAACCAGCTAATGTTCCCACTCATCAAATCAATAGAACGAGCTACTGCTTACATATGAAAAAGCCTCAGCACTGTCAGGCATATTAAATCGTTTTGTACACCTCATCCCAATGAATCTCCAAAAACACAATGAAAAAGCAAGTAAGGCTGTGATCTGTGTATGGTAATAACTAATAGTGATGTTTTCTTTCTTCTTTTCCCTTCAATCCTTTCTTTTTTGGCTTTCTCCTTTTCCTTATATCTTGCTCTTTTATTTTTCTTATTCTCTTGCTTTAAGCCCTTTGTATATTTCTACTTAGCTTTCTATTTCCCTCCATTACCAAAGCTACACTAGTATTTAATAGAGGCCAACAAACCTAGGAGCAAGACTTACCTATGTTGTGGATGTTATGGTTCTCGAAAGTGGACACACTATTGTTTGTTTACCTCCGTATAACTGTGATCTGAATGCAATTGACATGGCTTGGGCAAAAATAAAGATTGTTTTCAGAGGACACGACGTTACTGGTGATATGTCAGCCACAAATATGCAGAAACTTGCTATAGGAGCATTCTCTTCTGTAACTGCGACGGATTTGGAAGGAAACTGCAGGAAGGTCCAAGAGCTGGGAATGAAATATTGGAGAAAAAATGGTGTAATAGAAAATGCGATTGATGATATTATCATCAACACATCAGAGGATACCAGCGATGAAACTGATGCAGTGGACTCAGAAATCGAAGAATCACAAAGCGAATGAGTGAGTATTTATAGCTGTCATAATATGTGTTTACTGATTTTATGTGTTTCATAAATAATAAGTATATAAATACACAGCTTATCGGATCGAGTTCAATTTAATATTTGTCCACAGATCTCACACTTGCAGCGCATATCTTCGCTTATCTTACACGCTATTTTGCTGAACTGAGTTTTCCAAGGTTGACCACACTGCAGAAACAAAAGAGTGTTAGCTCTCGCAACTTCCCCTCTGCCCGCACTACACCGTAAATCCAGCGCTCTTCATATCTTGCGTGTACTGTACAGTTAATAGTAGACATTTTAATGAAATGATTGCCTCAGCTTCAAGAAAATATGGGCACGGAGATACTCCATATTTTGTTCATATGATTTTGATTAGATGCTCCGTTGTTTACATAAAAATACATCTAATTCATATAGTGACGAACAATCCTTTTAAAAACCATTTGAAAGCAGTGGCAGATGAATGTCGGGTAGCTCTAAGCTCCATGGACCCTGGACACATTTGAGCATCATTTCACCCATTTCATTCACCTTCCGATATGACTTAACGTTGGAGAACGTAAAATTATCAAAAAAATGCAGTGGTAATAAACGATTGGCTTTCCTCAACAATTCCTATGATAATATATCGAAGCTTTAAAATAATTAAATAAATAGGTAAATAAGAAAATAACATGGGATGCACTTCTCGCTTCACTGGATGCAAATTACACTATACCAAATGACCCACGCAAGCCATCCGCTGTGGTTTTGTGTTTCCCGGTTACGCTAGTGCAAGAAGGGTTGCCGCGTTGCTGCTGTTCAAAGGGGAAGTGCACGTACAAGCTAAGCTTCACTGAGCGATGCTGAAATCTCCGTGCGTTTTCTCCTGGTTTCGCTCCGATAAGGTCGCGTGGTCGTCTGTTTGTAGTTCCATTCAGGTGTTACAGTCAAACAGGTAGCAACTGCAATGTACTCAAGCGAAGAATACACAAATATGGTAATGATCTATGGAGAGAACGCATCGCTATGCAGCGGAGGCCCGAAGGCGTATTTCACAACGTTTTCCAACGAAACATTTACGTTTCAGTTCTGAGTAATTACAAATATACGTACACGCATACATGCCAAATTCATACAGTGCTTACGTCGCGATTTATTGTTATAATACAGTTAATAGTGGTTTATTGATTTGTATTAGAAAAACTATTTCAGCTAAAAATATGGGGTTTTCGTGGTTATGATAGATACATTACTCTCTGCCTTCCACATGGATCAGTTTTGGCGAAATCTGAATTTTAGTCTTAGCGCAAATAGTATTTCATACAGATTGATTAGTTTGGTGCTCCTCACACAACACTTAGCGAGAATGCAGTACGACAACACCGCAGGACTCCGATTGGTTGCTCGCCTAGTAGCGCTCAAGGACAAACACATTCCCATTTGAAACACCTAATAGAGTATTTAAAAAGTGAAGGTCAGCATATCTTTATGCATGTGAATATGTTTCCCTCAAGGTAAATGTAAAAATGAAATATAACATTTGCAAATATATTTCATTAAACACAAATGAATTTGACGATGCATGCTTCAATAACATAAATAAATGTAAACTATTTTTCTTCTGACTTCCTTTAGAAACATGTTTTTGGAATTGTGAAGGATTTGGTTCCAAAAAAATATACATACGTAACTCATTATAACAATGTTATTGAAGTACTTGGTAAACTTGTAACATAAATGACAAAAACTTAGTGTAAAATAGACGTATTATAAATTTAATGACATTTTATATGAAACTATAATATCCACTGTCATACTACTGTACTGAAACATACTGCTAAATAATTAGTCAAAGTCAAAAAAGGAGTTTTCATACAAATTGAACTATAGAAAAATAAATTGAAAATATTGTCGTGAATTTCTCACTTAAATTGGATTTCTTATTAAACAAATAGGTATTTTATGACCATTTAATATTTTATTTCATGAACCTATCGCCTAACTATCAAAACAGATACGCTATAAAAGTTGCCTTATAAGAAAATGCGCATTTTATACTGGCAAGTCAATAGCTAGCTATATGGTGCATCGAAGACAATAAATGAGTTTCGCTTAGAAACAGGTATATTTAACAATGTGCAGTGTGTCGGCGATGTTGTCAAGTGGTGATCGGAAATGGCTATAGTTGTATGTAAATCACTCTCTTATTAAGTTGAAAGTGGTGAGTGTTCCTGTTTCTCGAGAATAAAACAACTATGAAAATTAAATATTGATCATAAATAACGTGTACTTTTGCGGTAACGATAAGTACACATTGAGACATAGAACGTGTATAATCTGAGAGATCTGATTTTCTGAGTTCAGGGGGCAAGCTATGAAAGTTTTGTGTCCGAAGTTCAAATATGTCAGCTAAATCTCTGGTAATACAGAGCGGATTTGATGCCTTCACATCAACAATGAGAACGCCGCAGTGATGACTATTAAAAAAAAGTTAATGCATTACAGTTCTGAAAGGAAATACATTATGTTACTGTTTATATGTTATTGTTCTATTTTTAGAACCGTTAGAAAATATTTGCATTTTGAATGGCGTACTCTCCTTTTATACTTTGCAGTTAGCTGCTTTGAAAGTCTTACTTTGGAAGAGCATAATTCGACGGTTATTTGTTAGAGTGCGTTTCCAAAATAACCATTATATATTTTTCTTGACTCTGAAATGAATATAAGAATTTTTATCAATTTCTAAATTGATTTTGAAATTTCAAAATCTTGCAAATGCATTAACGAGACCTAAGCAAAAGACAACTTCGTGAGTTTCACTGGTGCTTAGCGGGAATTTTGTGTAGCCCTATAGTGACAGAAAAAACAGCAGATACTCCCCTGAACTCTGTATAAATAAGGGTGCAAATTAAACAATGGGGTAGTTAACACATAGGGGCCAGCAAGCCCATGACTGCAAGAGGGCGGTTCCCAGTGGATTCTCGCCAACTTCAAATGTAAAGGTGAAACAAATGCCAAAGGAAGATTTTTTAGGTATGCAAATTGATGTTATCTGCATAACTGTTTCCTGGAGAGCAGGTAGAGTCTGTCTAGTCTACGCTTGTGCAGTTTGGCCGCCTCCTTTGAGGAACCTCCCACAATCGTTTCACAGTACCATTCTCGGTGCTTTCTGCAGAGTTGGAATCTCTTAATATGCACTTTTGCAACTAATGAAAATAAAGAATTGGAATTCGGAATTATGGAAACTGGGACTCAATGTAGGAGCAAGATGAAAAGTGGGTACTAAATGGCAAAAGGGTAGAAGTAGTCAATGAATTTGAATATTTAGGAGTAAGGTTGAATAACAATGGAAGGTGGGGAGCACACAGGAGAAAAATTGAAGCAAAAGGCAGGGCGGTAATGAATGGAATAAGAATATGCAAATATAAACTAGAAATGCCAACCAAATGGTTATAAAGAATCTACGAAGCACTAGTTGAATCCAAAATGTTGTATGCCGTGGAGATCTGGGGGGGGGGGCCACAGAGGTAAACAGAACGGTTGACCAAAACTACAGAAGGTTTTGTAAAGAGCTACTAGGCTCACCAAGGTCAGCACCTAGGGAAGGAGCTTTAGTAGAATTAGGAAAGACAAGAAGAAACGGAATAATAATGGAAAGAACAATAAAATTTTGTTATAGGTGTTTGGCCAAACAAGAAGGGGAAATTATGAAATTATGCATGAGACAGCAAAAAAGATTAGAGAACTCAAATAGTTGGTGGGCAGAGATAGGAGGAATTATGGAAAAAATAGGAATGTGGGATGTATGGAAATTAGGGGAAAGGAATACTTGCGATGTGGGTAAATTAGTAAAATGCAGAATAGAAGATATAAAAAGACAGGAAATATGGGAAAGTCTAGAAAATATGAAATCATTACCATTTTACAAGCAAATAAAAAGAAACTGGGGAGGAGAAACATATGTAGATTACTGAAATAGGCAAGAGAGAAGGGTTAGCATGGATGAGAACAGGAATAATAAATGCCCGCCTCGGTAGCGTGGTGGTAGCATGTCTGCCTCACGTTCAAGAGGTCCCGAATTCAAATCTCGTTCAGGGTGTGAGTTACCTGGATAAGGTTTTTCCGGGGTTTTCCCTTATCCTGAAAGACGAATGTCGGGTAACTCTAAGCTCTATGGACCCTGGGCTCATTTGAGCATCATTTCATTCATCGTCCGATATGACTTAACGTTGGAGGACGTAAATTACAAAAAAAAAACAGGAATAATATTTCTAAGAGGGATAAGAGGTAGGAAACGGGAATTTGTGAATTGTGTGGGGAAAAGAAAGCATAGAACACTATGTAACAGAATGCGAGGGGGTTGCAATATGGAGAAAAAAGTTTTGGGAAGAAAAATGGGAGAAAGTAGAGAAGAGGATAGTAGCTATAAAAATGTTAACGGGCAGGGAGGAAAAGAAGGTAAGAAGTATTGGTGAGTTCTTGCAGAAAGTAAAAGAAAAATGGGCCAGAAATGTAACAAATGTAAGGAAGGAAGAGGAGCGGGAAGAAAGGGACTAATTAAGTAATCAAAGAGGTATGGAGAGCAAAAGACCAGGTTGTCATGCAAGGCCAAGGTAGCAACAAGTTAACGACAAATAAATGTAGCCAAAAGTTGTAAATTGTAAAATTTTGAAATATGCACAATAAAAACAATCTAGCAATATGTTACTGCCACTTCATTAAAATCAGTTTTGTTATTGGTCTTCAAGGATAGGGACAGAGGTTTTTCTTTTCTGGGTTGTAGCTATAAATAAAATAAATCCAATAACATCGTTAAAAGTGAAATAAGGGTGAAACGAAATTTTATCAATATTTCTATTTACACTTTTCTATGTGGATATATGATGGTAATTAGAGGTGCGTAGGGCACATTTCTTTTGTGAAGCAACTGCACTCTTCCTCACTAAACAGACTTTAGCTATAAGCTGTGATTAATTCGTGTGCACGTCGGCCGCTGCCTTTGACGAACCCTTATGTTCGTTTTATAACACAGACCCTCCTTCTCCCAGATCTTTCTGCAAGGTTGCCACCTTTCTCCATACGTCATGGGTATCGTACGAGGTTTCGTCTAAATAAATTATCTTATGTCCATTACTGCAAAACTTCCTTAGTTTTGACGATATATATATAGCTACAATTCTACTGGATTCCATACTTATTCAAAGTGCGGTATTTGAAACCCAGGTCCTTTAGGAGACCGCGCAAAGTGCAGTGCCCATAAGGAAAATCACAAATTTCTTGCAAATGTGCAACCAATTCGTCTGAGGTGGGCGCTCTCCCTTTTGCATAGAATCTGTAAATTTCTCGACGAATTAAATCGCATGTGAAATTATAAACTTCAGGGAAACGTTTCCATTTGTTTTCACACTTGATCAGGGTCTTTGGTATTCCTTTCGTCACAATATTTCTTACTGTATTTCTGTGAATACCCAGAATTTATCATCAGGTCCATTGCACGACCCCTTACCAAGATTATTTGTCAGCACACATTTATATATGTTCTAAACAAGCGCTTGAATTTGCTTAGAAGCAGTACCCGTTATAACTTTATTTTTGAGGCTTTTCCAGTAATATAACTCGGCCCAGTTATTCACACTATTGTCATCACTTTGATTATTTTCACTTGACTGAAAGTAATCTACTACTTCATTTATATTTACCACTGCATTTACCTCCCATGGTCTCCACATCGTGAGACACAACGAATTTCTGCACGTAATGAAACAGATCAACTGGAAGTTGGAACTTTGGCAACTGAGACTCCACGTGGAGTACACCTACGACTGTCACTTCGAGAAAATCAGGGTTGCTATTAATCCTCAACGACAGTGTTCCATTTCTGAAGTGTGGAGATAGATTTATGATGGTCATTAGTGGGCGGGAGGGTAGTTTCCTTTGAGAGGCAAACTGCACTCGCGTTCACTAGATAGCCTCTACCAGTTATATGCGTCCCCTTTGACGCCGTCCCCAATCTCATTATCCAAAATACCTACTACCAGCTGCTTCAGTAAAGAACTGTGAGATCCTTATCTTAAGTTAGGCGTGGGCGGACGTGAAGATAAACAACAAACAACACTTGAGCTTATATAAATTTAATGGATACTAACAATGATCTATTAGAAGTGCCCTACCGACTGTTTAGATTGAAGAATTAAACTACTTCTGAGTGTTTATTACCCGAAAGGTAACTATTGAGTTACGTTTGCTAACTTCTGACGTACCCAAAACATTAGGTTCAAAAATAACTATCTGCTTCAATAATAGTAATAATAATAATAATAATAATAATAATAATAATAATAATAATAATAATAATAATAATAATAATAATAATAATAATAATAATAATAATAATAATAATAATAATAATAATAATAATAATAATAATAATAATAATAATAATAATAATAATAATAATAATAATAATAATAATAATAATAATAATAATAATAATAATAATAATAATAATAATAATAATAATAATAATAATAATAATAATAATAATAATAATAATAATAATAATAATAATAATAATAATAATAATAATAATAATAATAATAATAATAATAATAATAATAATAATAATAATAATAATAATAATAATAATAATAATAATAATAATAATAATAATAATAATAATAATAATAATAATAATAATAATAATAATAATAATAATAATAATAATAATAATAATAATAATAATAATAATAATAATAATAATAATAATAATAATAATAATAATAATAATAATAATAATAATAATAATAATAATAATAAAGTCAAGTGTCGTTGCTAAAAATCTTAAGCTTACCGTCGATCGCTATATATAATTCGAGTTTGGTCTTTAAGCATTAAGGTTGCTGATCATAGTAATGCTTTGTTTTAAGGCAACACTTGACGCTAAAGAAACAAATTTTAGGAATGCATGGTATTTAATTAAGTTCCACCCTTAAAGATCACTCGTACCAACGTTCCTACATGATGTTCTAATACCAAAGCTGCAATTTTCTAACTCAAATACAATGTTTTTACTGTGGCATTGCTCAGTTCTAAGAGTTTTATTACTATTCCAATTTTTAAAGCTGCATCTACCAGCGATGCACACGATAGTCGAACACATTGGCTTCTGGGAACGCTTTGAGTTAGTGGTTTTCTTCGCTACTTAGTCTTACACTAATTGCGTTTCTTTAACATGAAACTCGCTAGTGACCTCGTGGTAAAATTTTGCAGTCTCAGCTAATGACTGTAGCTCATGATTATGGCATTAGGCATTAATATGTACGGAAATGATTGACGCAATAAAATGAGTGGTAGAAAGAGTTCCACGTTGACGCAACAGTTACACGTTGATACAAATAAATCTGGTCGCGCAGGGTAAAGCAATGAGGTTTCTGTCAGGGTATGCATGGATATGTATGAGTAAGGATGGTTCTAATGACACTGGAATGCCCGTTTCAAACTGATTCAATGACTGCTCCCTTTTATCACCACATCAAACTCGAACCAACGGTTACCAATATATCACTGATTAGAGTCACTGTAGGTGGAATGCTTATTACTAGATAATACTTAATTCGTTACGTATGAACCGACAGATCTTCCCACCGGTTCTGATCTGCCTTCGACCAAGACAGAAGAAGAGGACTGCCTAAATCCGCTTCACGCCGCGGACTGTGTGTCCTCACACTATATACAGCTGTGCGTGGGTGTGTAACTTTCACTTCAGAAGCCCTGTCTTTTCACACAAAGATTCCCTTTGTGATTATTTTGTCCATTGTGATTACTAGTCTCTGTCATGCCATTATTAAGGGTCCAAAGAATACCTATTCAAACGGAGTCAAGTGCTATCCCTTTAGAACCCTGCTAAGAATATTGTTTCTTACGTTTCTTTGGTTGAAACTACTCAACTCAACTGCACGTGCATGCCTTTGACAAAGATACACGATTTCTTTGAAATCCATCACGATTCTTTACTTATTCCAATCCTTTAATTTCGGTATCATTATTTATTGCAATTTTTATTTGTCTCCCTAATATAATTTTATTAAATTAACTCTTACCGGTCAAAAATTTTGGAATCAAAATGCCCCATTTCATGTTTACTATTTTCAATAATAAAAGACTGTAAACATTTGCCCGAATTTAATCATGACTTTGAATCTATTTTATCCACTGTCGGTAACTCTTCCAATTTTCATGCATTAGTTTAAAATATTTTCCTTATTTACAACTGCCGTTGCATACAAATCTTTCAACACTTAATAACCCTTATATTCATAAACACAGCACTGATTGTGCTAGCTTAGTATGCTACTTTGTATTGTTTTGTCTTCTATATTTATAAAGATTTCTAAGGGTCTGCCTCGTTTTCCCCCATCCAGCTTGTCTTGTTTCAAAGCATTGATTTAATGTTTGCTATGTTCATTGCACTTTAATTTCAGTCTACCCTGCTTAAGACTGATTATTACAACTGAGTACTTGTGTTAAATTTTCACTATTAATAATCTTATCTTCCTCATCTCACCTATATAGCAACGTCATCAATAAACAAAATGACAACCACAGTTTAAATGATCAAGAATCAGAAACATCTGGTATGTATGTGCTGTAAGAACGTACAAGCTGATTCTGCCATCAACAAATTGGTTTTCTATTGCTGGTATCTTTTAGCCCATAAAAATGCGTTCTCAACATACATTTAACATGAAACCTATTGCTGTAAACCAGGACTGTAAGGGGGGTGAAGGACTTACAAACCTAATCGACAACTGGGGGTGTAGCTACTGAAAGGATAAGGGAGCAGATGGTAGAGCTAAACAGGTCAAAGGTTAGGGACATAATTAGGGTTAAATTAAATTGATGGGTTCTCCATAACATTGACAAATACATTTTGAAGATTGGGGAAGTCAAACCAAACAAAGCTCTCCTTTATCTTGAAGAGATAAAGGGTGCAATTAAGACAGACATTGAATCAATTAATACATGATAAATATTACCTTTTATGTAGAGTAGCGTAGAGTTCTGAACAAGAGCTGGCTGATTCACTTTGATGAGCTGAGTTTTGTAGAAGTATTAACAAGTTCTATGATGAGACTAGAGCAGCAGCATCAAATCTTCCAACTAACCAACTAACGGACTGATGACTGACTAACTAATCACGATCTGACTAACCCTTCCTTGCTGGCTGTAATCGTTTAAATAGAACTGACTTTCAAAATGTCTGCTATCATACGACTCAGGGGTTGCTCACAGAGGGTTTACATTCTATGGTGCAATCTTGTGCAACCCAAGAATGGCTCTTCTTAATTTTTCTGTCGATTTAACAGAACACATATGAGCTGGCAGGTCAATACCACTGTACTGATCACTGAGTCATCCAACCTGTCTAAACTTGTTAATTCCTGCTGAAGCCTAGAGCTTACCACGAAATGAAATGTGAATCTCCAATAATTAAAATATGTCCCAAATCTTGTTCAGACCTTATACACAACACTATGTGTAACAGTTCCTTCTCCTATTTCACCCTTTTAAGAGATTTATAATTTCTTATCCTTTTGTAGAACTAAGTTGGATATTTCAGGTTCTCAATTATGTTTTATTTCTTTTCTTTTGGATTTTCATGTTTCTGCTTTTGCGTTATTATTTGGAAAGCAATCCTCGCTCTATTTTTCTCATTTAACTCAACGTTATTTACTTTTGCATCCTTAGATGCTTCTTTAAATACTAATTCTGGTAAGGAACCTAACATTAAGCTTCATTAGTGTAAATTTTTGGTGCTGTTTATAGTGTTGTTTATAACTTTCTCTATTAAAGGACAATATCTAACCCAGTTTAGTGTTTCCCTGTAACCTACTTATCGCACCTGTTCTCCTATACTATTATTTACACTTCAGCTTTCCCTTGTCTGGTTTTGCTTTTCGCTACCATTTGTCTTGTTATTTCGATTCCACTTCTTTCTGTCGGTGAATTTCTCGCACTTCTGTTTTTCTTCCCTTGCCTAGGTGATCTAAACCTAAAGTAATACTTTCTTTCTGACCTACAATATTCAAAACATTAAGTCTACTTTTGAATCGTTTACTTACCATTCTAGACCTATCAAATATTCCGAAATTGATATAATTCACACTAACATGCCTACCTCTATTTTTCGATTATTTCCAACAAATCTTTTCTGTTTATATTTCCCACAGTGCTGGCTCAGAACTACAAACTGGACCTCTATACAGATTCCTAAACTCATCCGTATTTCTATTTCTGTGAGACTGTGACCCATTACCGATGAAATTTAATGCTTCTATTTCATTTCCTACTTGATCTCTGTTACTTTCTACCTCTAACTTCTGGTCGTTGTTTCAAGTGTACAAGTCAATCGTTTCCGAGACGCTATTTAGTTTTACTTTCCCTTTTATTTTATTTACTTTTTGGGGGTTCGTCCTCCATCTTTATGATGAATGAAATGAGTGAAATTATGTTCGAATGAGCCCAGGATCCATAGAGATTAGAGATACCAGACATTCGTCTATCAGGATAAGGGAAAACCCCGGAAAAACCTTATCTAGGTAACTCACCTTGATCAAGATTCGAATTCGGAACCTCAGGAACGTGAGGCAGACACGCTACTATCTACGCTATCGCGGCAGGAAGGATTTTTATGAGTAAATAGCGCTCAATGTAACGGTAAAATATTTTCTCAAAGTAATAATTAGACCTTTATCGCCCATTGTCTAACATTCTAGATTTCCTTGTTAGGGTCATAAAATAATTAACCATCGAATGGTCAGTTCTCCGGTTATGTGTTTGAGTATTTAGTTGTAATTTGATACTTGTTTGCCTCAAGAACATGTCCCTAAAGGACCTGAAGTCATCGTCCTTTTCTATAGTTATATCCAAGTAATTCGCCACATTCTCTTTAAAACCTCTTCGAAAAAATTGTCATCCTACATTACTCCGGTATACGTTCACAGCTAAGAACTCCCACAAACTTCAAATGAGGAGTTTTGGTTCGTCTGAGTCCTCATTCTCAAAAATTGGTTTAGCTTCGTTCACACTATGGTTGTAGTTCTAGCTCCATTTCCGTGCGCAGTGTTTGAAGTTCTTGCACCTATATTCGGCAACGGAATGCATTCTGTATTGCTTCCTCCCTTACTGTTGGTTTATATTAAACTCGTACATTCAACTTACTCTCAAATTTTCTAACACTTTAATTTCTATTCCTTCTGCTGCTGATCTAGTTTCAGGAGAACATTTAACGAGATTTTCTTGCTGGTGACTATAACTTATTTTTGTGATACACATTGATTTTAACATACGGATGCTGTTACTGCAATTACTTCCTCTCAATCATTTCCTATAAAATTATATATCTTACCCGTAAATCTGTCATTCCAGGCTCATATTCGCCAGATTTTTCTGTTTTATTTTGCTTTTTTCTGTTATATTTTACAGTATTTATTTTTTTTATTTTCTCAGGCAAAGACCCTTTATATTTTTTAATACCGGTGCAATTTTCTTGATCCACATAGTTATGCAGAATATGTATATGCAGATATGCAGAACATATACCAATACCAATTTTCTCTTACCAGCTTTAAAAAATAAACATTTATACGTGGCGTTTCCGTAAAATAAGGTCTCCAATTTTATTTAATATAGAAAACATGTTTATTGACCATGAATGTTACATTGATGGAAAGGCGGAACTTACAGTTATTTTTCAGCGTAATCACCATTGCGATCGATGCACTTTTGCATGCGCTGTGGTAGTTTTTGTATACCCTTGTCATAGCACTCTCCCGCCAAGTTGCGCAGGTAGCGCTCAACCTCTTTTTTTTATTATTATTATTATTATTATTATTATTTTATCCATCGATCAGCAATTATGCTTTACAGATGTTTGTTATAAGATACATAGGAACAGGACACATAACAATGGAGGTAGCCATGAACGACTCCTCTAACTAAATATGGAGGGTAACTGTAACACAAATTGAGAACTTAAAGTCTGATGGTAGTAATCACGTGTCTGAGTCGTCTGTGCTGGAGACGTCACTCAGGAGAAGATCTTGGGGCAGTCTGCGCTTCAGGCGAGTTGGCTGGCGAGTGCGAGCACCGAGACGGTAGGTAACAGCTCCAGGGACCTCCTGGAGATGGTAAAAGAATGGACGTGCCAGGCGTCGGATGTATTGGTGAACGGGTAGGAGACCAAACTCATGATGAAGCTGCTGGTTTCGGATGAACCATGGAGCGTTTGTAACTGTGCGAAGCACCCTGTTTTGTAGTACCTGCAGTCGGCGGAGATTAGTCTTACTGGTGCCACCCCAGACTGGAGCTGCATAGGTAAAAATGGGACGGACTAGAGATGTGTAAAGAAGCAGGGAGGATTCATAACCAAGTGAAGTGCGCCTGTTGAGTAGAGGGTACAGTTTTGATAGCCGGGCAAACGCAAGCGTAACAGACCGACAGATGTGGGCGTTCCAAGTAAGTCGAGTGTCCAGTAACACCCCAAGGTATTTCACTGGCACATTGCTTGGTAACCATGAGAGCGGTTCCCCCAGCAGCCGTAGTGAAGGAGGATCCCTATAAGGTCGTAAAGAGAAGATCTTAACCTCTGTCTTGTTAGTATTGAGGGAAATGCGCCAGTGAGAGAACCAATGAGCTAATTGATCTAGGGCAATTTGCAGTTTCTGAATGGCATGAAGAATATTGGCATGAGAATAATAGAGAGCAGTATCATCTGCATATAACGCCGTACAAACTGGAGCTATATCAGGAAGATCATAAGTGAATATATTAAAGAGGAGTGGTGCAAGCACTGAACCTTGAGGTACACCTGCTAAAATAGGCCGTCGGGTGGATGTGAAACCAGCAATGCGCACCACAAAGGTTCTATTGGTGAGAAAACTTGCTATGATTTGTATCAGATAATAAGGGAGACCAATGCGATATGCTTTAAGTAGTAGTCCACTGTGCCACACCTTGTCGAATGCCTGGGCGATATCTAGGAATGCTGCTACGGTGTATTGCCTGTTTTCGAATCCTTGAATAATAGACTGCGTGATTCTGAGCAATTGGTGAGTGGTAGCATGCTTCGGGCGAAAGCCAAACTGAAAAGACGGAATTATCTGGTTATGGATCAAAAAATGAGAAATACGTTGATGAATAATCTTTTCAAAAAGCTTAGAAAGTGTAGGTAATAAGCTGATTGGTCTGTAAGTTGAGGGAAGATTTTTTGGCTTGTTGGGCTTGTGGAAGACTATAATTTCCGCATGTTTCCATGTAGATGGAAAATGACCAATGCGCAGAGCAGCATTGAAGATTGATGATAAATAAGCTAGGGCTTTGTTTGTCAAATTCTTCAGCACAACGTTAGGGATAAGGTCATGACCGGGAGACTTTTTAACGGGAAGACGATGGATAAAGCGGGACAATTCACGTGGAGTAGTGAACGAAATTCTGTTGTGCGCTGTAGGACGAAGTTGGTACTCAAGGAGTTCCCTGTCCACGGAAGAGGGAATATTAGAGTCAAGACAGGTGTTAGGCGTGAATGTACGCTCGTAGTGAGTAGCTAGAGCGTCACACTTGGCAGCAGAGTCACTCAAAAGGGTCCCATCAACCTGAAGAGGTGGAATCACTGTCGGCTCTCGGAGAATCCTCTTAGTGATGTTCCATAAGGTATGATCTCCGGGACGGATAGTGGCTAATTTTCGCTGGTACTCCTGAAATCGGTGTTGCTCTAGTGCGGTCCGTACTTGTCGAATGAGACTATTTAATCTTTGGCGCAGCCAGGGTAGACGCTGACGTTGCCACAATCGACGGATGCGATGTTTCTCTTGGATGAGTTGAGTAATATGGATAGGCAAGGAGGGGAAATGGCGAGGTTGAGGACTGCGGATAGTAGAGGATCGTACACTGGAAGAGAGCGCAGAGGTAAAATGGTGAACGGCAGTGTCTATGGCATCCGCAGTACCCAGTTGATAAGATGTGTGGAGTGCAGCATCCAGGTGTGTGCGAAAGATGTCCCAGTTGACAAAACCATCGATGAGACGCGGGATTTGTGGCAAAATATCAGGAGTGAGGTTAAATGTGACCAACACTGGACAGTGATCGGAATCGAGCGCTGGCAGTGCAGAAATCGATACAGGTAATCGTATATTGCGATGTACCCCAATGTCCAAAATGTCAGGAGCTACCTGTGGGTTGCCAGAATAGTAAGTCGGTTCTGTGGGAGCCAGTATGTGAAGACCAGTGGCATTAATGGTGTCAAACAGACGCCGTCCATTCGGGTTTGTGACTCTACAGCCCCAAGAAGTATGCTTCGAGTTCAGATCACCTAGCAAGAGAGTGCTGCTCTCTGCTGGGAAAAGGAAAGAGAAATAGTGAGTATTAAGCTTACTATTTGGGGGCTTGTAAGCACTCATTAGAACGAGATCGTTGCTATCGCGAAGAGAGAGTTTAACGCCCACTACCTCAAAGCCGGGAATCACAGGTAGGAATATTTCATGATGAGTCAGCGAACGTTTAACTAGCACAGCTACTCCCCCAGAGGCGGAAGGTGCATTCCGATCAAATCTATAAATCCTGTAGCCTGGAATGGAGAAACGTTCATTCGGGAGAAGATGAGTCTCGGTGATACAGGCAGCATCTATACTGTGCAAGCTGAGAAAGGCAGCGAAGGAGGCACGTTTAGCGCGTATGCCATTAGCGTTCCAGTTCAGGAGAGTGAGAGATGAAAGAGATGGCCTATTACACGCCACCATTTCGGAAAGTAGTTAGAAGAGCGTTTTGGAAACATTGTGTAAATTGCGGTAAGAGAGGAGTGAGGAACGTGGATAAAGAATTTAGAAGTTGAGTGAACAGGCTAATTAGCAGAACCGAGAGAGATGAAGAGTCAGAGGGATCTTGATGTGCAGTAGTACTCCTCGTCGAGGAAGCAGAAGTTACACTGGCATAAGTTGCTGGTGAAGAAGTTGGAGGTACTGGTGATGCAGCTGGGGATTGTAATGGTTGCTGTGCAGGATTGTCTGATTGTTGTAGGGGACGGGAGCGATGAGAATTCCCAGGTTGTTGCCTTCTGTTGCTATTTTGTGTTCTGGATTTCAGTTCTAAATAATGCCGACAACCTCGGTAGTTAGCTGGATGGTTTTCATGACAATGAACACACTGAGCTGGAGTGTCTCTCGGTTTAGTGCACTGTGAAAAGTGATGATTTTCTAGACAGCGAACACACCTCGGGGTCAGCTGACAATAGTTCTGTGTGACCGTAATTCTGACAGCGGGTGCATTGCGGTATGTCAGTGTTACGACGGCGATGTTCCACCTTAACAACAATGTAGAACAGGCGAGTTAGGTTGAGTATAGCTTTACCATCATCGCTGTTTAACAATTCCACCGCACAGAGAGGAATGGGTTGTTTCGACCGATTCATAAGTCGAGTGACCTTCCGCACTGGGTAGTTCTGTAAGCACAGTTCGTCATAGATTTCCTTATCAGTGAGCGAAGGAGGGATGTCTCGGATAATTGCCGAGAAAAGCTTATCTGTCGGATTTCTGTAAGTGTAGTATTCCTGTTGTATGGAGCTGAAGTATGTAGTAAGTTTACGGAAATCGTCAGAAGTAGAGGGATGAACCTTAAGGATAGACCCGCGAAGCTCTGTGTGAAATTCAGAGGTAACATTATTTTTAGATCTTGTAATAGAAGTTGATAGTTACCAATGTTGCGCAAGCAAATTGGTAGAACTTTTTCCTTAGGTGTCTCGGAGTTGCTTGTCTCGTCCATGGCTGTGTTGTCTTCCAGTAGTGCGAAGCGGTTGTGCGTGGAAACAGAGTAAGCATAGCGCGAGGCACTTGTTTGTTCTGATGGGGGAGCTGTACAGCGACGCTTACTCGGGCCAGCTGTGGCAGCAGCAGCGTATGTAGCAGCGCGGCTAGAGCTGGTTGCAGGTGAACTGTTAGATGGGGCAGTCTCATGCATGATAACGTCACTCGTAGTTTTAGCGGTAACTATAGCAGCAGTTGACGTGGTAAGATGTAATTGTGACGGGCGTAAGGGTGATTGACGCACTGGTGAATTAGGATTAAAAGTATTGGTGCGAGAAACCTGGGTTGGCTGCGTAGACACTGGTTGAGCTTGCTGTAGAGGCACTGGTAACTGTGGGAATTCACTAGTGGTATTATAAACCATATCGATAGCTGAGCGTACTAGATGGCCGGTAGTTTCCGGCGTGAGAGACATAATAGGTGAGGAAAGAAAAGAAAAAAAAAATAGAGAAAAAGAAAGAAACACACCTGTACCCAAAGGGCACTAGTACACGTTAGTAAAAGAACACTGTTTGCACTGATTGTGAAAATACAATTCACTAGAAGATATCGTATTCCACAGTTAAACACAGTTACACTGTAATCACTCACGGAAGCAGCGCGCACAAAACACGTCTGTCTGCCGCGACTGTCGGTACACGACCAGCGCTCAACCTCGTCTTTCAAATCATCGTCGGTCTGGAAATGTGTTCCACCCAGGTGTGTCTTCAATTCAAGAAACAGATGATAATCGCTAGGTGCTAAGTCTGGACTGTAGGGGGAATGGGTGAGGATGTCCCATCCGAACTGGGCCAGGAGATCACATCGCACACACCTTGCGATAATGCAAATGTTCGGTCAAAATCTTGTCAATCGCAGTCTAACTTCAGGGATAAGTTCGCACAGCTCGCGAACTGTCACATGCCGATCTGTAAGCATTTCTTGCTCCACATTTGCAATTGTTTCGTCTGAAACCGAAGGCCGACCAGAACGCTGTTTGTCATGGACGTCTGTACGTCCATCTTTGAGCTCTCTGATCCACTTTGGAAGTGATAGGAAGCTCCATCGCAAACGACTGTCCAGCCAAGACTGATGGTTGCAATGGGTTCGTTGTGGTAGGGATTTGAAAGGGTGAAACCAAGCTACACGCCAGTGTTGCCGGATCTCACGTAATAGCGTTCCTCATGGCTCCAGAAGCTTTGGAGACCTTATTTTACGGAGCCTCGTACAATACACTTCATATAAGCAGCACACCTACAAAGCAAAATAGCTCCTGATTGGTAAGGTAATTTTCATTACAGCTAAAACCTTAGCACATGCATTTTTAACAAGTTAGTTCCTATCGAATTGTGTTGAAGCCATTGTATACAAGCAATTACAACTGCGATAACCTTTAGTTGGTTAGATGCTGGCCTACTGAAACCAAGATCGCGGGTTCAAACCGATGGTGCTATAAGCGACAGCTCCATTATTAAATTTAGCCCCATTAGTAGATTTACTAATTATGCTTTGGTTTTCTGCCACGGAAAGCGCCTCGGGATTTATCCCACCCCTGGAGGTACGGAATTTTAATCCCGGATATAGGACCGGTGCCCACTCAGCATCGTGAGGAAATTCAGAAGCTATGCTAAGTGGTAAAATGTACCACCTATTCTACCATTCTACCTGTTTTACCATTGATCCCTCCGTCCGCCCATTCATCCGTTACTTCATCCCTTCACCCGTTCATCCTTCCGTCCGTATGTCCGTCCATCCATTCATCCGCTCATTCGTCCGTCCACCTATCCGTCCATCCATCCAATCATGCATTAAGGCACTCATCCTTTTCTTTGTCCATCTGTCAAATCACCGCCTTTCCATTGTCTACTCATCTGTCCATCCATCTTTCCATCCGTCTGTCTTTCCGTTTATCCACTTGTGAGTCCGTTAAACCATTCATTCATCCATCCATCTCTCCGTCCGTACACCTGTTTTATTTTTCCTTTAGTTTTTAATCTTACGAGATTCAAAATGTTAATCCATCTACATATTTGAATAGAAAATAAGTTTGATGTGCCGAGTAGGGCTCAAACTTGAAGGAATGCATAATAATTTCGGAAAGGGTGCATGCCAGAAATATGAATTAGTGTTTCTAGGCAAATAAATAAATCGGAGTCGCTTTTCTGTCTTTATTTCTTATAGTCGTGGCAATACATTGTAAACGTTTTTCGACACCGACGTTCCATTGTTCTATAACTCTTTTAGCTTTTAAACGGGAATGGAGATTACCATATATTTACAGATTATTCCATCTGTCGACATCGAAACCGGAAAGCGACTTGCTTGTTCTGCCATCTGTTGATACATTTTCCAGCGCAAAACAACATATATTTCCTGTTTACCCTAGGACAAACTAAAATAAACAAGACTATGTTGCTTCAGCTTTGTGTTTCATTGGTCATTGGAACCCATATTTTTATCCACTTATTTTCATTTGAAAATACCTAACACCAACCTAGTAGGTAGAGGAAGTATTGCAGTCCACCAGAAAGTTTAATATGTCGAAAAGGCACTAGAAATGCCTGTTTGAGGTACTTCTTTGAATATAAGATAAGGAATTTATATAAAGACTACGATGTATTATCTACACGCAATCCTTTATTTTTGTCTACTTTTACAAATTATTCTTTCAAAACACTTTTTTGTGAACTTGTTAATCGATATAAATGTTTGCAGATATAGCTTCATATAACTATACATTTCGTCATAAGGTATAAGAAGCATCTGTACAGAAAAATGAAGCGTTAGATACCTACTTATTTAAAAGCGCGTCTTTATATGCTGACCTAGAAATTGATACAAAAATTATGGATCATTCGAATAAATTAACACTTGTGCTTTTGTGTTAAATGTTAATGGATTTTAGGTTTGGCAGTTAAATATGAGTACAGTTTGGCTCGGGGCAAGATGTCATTAAATAAGTTAATTAGTGAGAGCTAGTTTCAAGAAGATTCGGAGAAATAGGTAGGTTGCATTAGTGAGGGTGAAGTTACTATCCGAAGTTGCCAGATTAGGTATGACAGGCTAGCTTGGAATTTTTGGAATATGTGAGAGCATCTCATATGAATTTATAGAGAGATTATAGAATGGAAAGCAGAAAATTTCAGTAATGTATAAATGAAGTGGCAAAATCGTATTAGAAGCTAATAATGGGAGTCTTAGAGTCATTAGCAAAACGAGACGTGATTATCGGAATTTTGGTAGCTAAGTGGGCCATTCTGGGAAGAATCTTGGATACTTCTGGACTGGTCAACGATGGTACAAGAGGTAGCTGAATGGGGCGTCATTTCTTGCCTCAATGATTCAACTACGCTAATTCCGGATATATAGGGGAACATGGGGCACATCTTAGTAGTGAGGCAGAACGGGGTATACGTGTTTTCTCTCTAGTAGGTGGGACAATCTACCGGAATCTGTCAAAACGACGTCATCTCAATCACAGCTACTAGTACACGTCAGTTGGCTGCCATAACAGACTCTGTTGTGTGCGAGTTGTGTGACGGATACAATTTGAAGCAGTTTTTACAAGATTCGTGATATCTTTCAAGGCATGTAAAGTACATCATATCTACTGTTAAATAAAAAACAATAATTACTATGGAATATAACATTTAATTTTCTTCTAAATTCATGTTTTTCGCTAAGTTATCTTTGAATATCGAACCATCGACAAGCACTAACCTAAGTTTGTGTTTACGGGGCAATGTGGTGTAAAACTCTTTGTGTATTATTCATATGATTGACTACTCATGTTTCATGTGATTACGGAATAGTGCGTAATTACGTAAAGAAGTCACAGAGGCAGGGGTAGTCTTCAGTCTCAATGGAGAGGGCTGTCAATGCTGTATTTGATGGTTCAATGGGGTACTAAAGGACAGCTAGTCAATTTCAAGTGCCCCAAACAACTCTTGAACGCTACGTTACAAAGGAACGAGATAATCAAATATTATGAGTATAAAATTCGCTCCTGGGTTAGATCTAATCCTGGAAAATTCGTGACACTGTTTCATGTTGCATCATTGTTTGGTGCCAGTTATATGCGAGCCTCAACAATGGGCACGAAATTCAATGGGTTTCGAAAAACAGGAATATGTTCTGTGAACATCAATGTGTTTGATGATGCTGATTTCCTACCGTCCAAAAGACAGATATTGAGCTTTCTTCTGGAGTTCCTGATGATTTTAATCCTTCAAGTTCTGAGATGTCAGTAGTCCCTGGATCACCTATGGGGAGAGAAAGCATTCAGATGCCAAGCTGCAGTAGTTTCCAGAGTTCCAGCCCAGACCTATTACAAAGGTAGATCAGAAAAACAAGAGTTTAACAGGGGAAAAGCACAGTATTGACAACATCCCCTAATTAAGAAGCTCCATTGTATGCGGAACAAGAAAAAATAATTAAAAGAGCTGTAAAAAGGCGCCTTGCTCTACCAGAAAGTGAAACAAAACGGGCATCATCGAAATGTAGGCCTAGATGTCCTAATCCTCCTGTATGCAAACGTTCCAGAAGTCATCTGTATGCTGGTAACAGGAAAGAAGCGGCAAAAGACGACGAAGATGATTGGCTTTACTGCCACGATTATTCAGAAGGAGGGTGGATTAGATATCCCTGCTGCCTACTCATAATTCTTGGGCAGGTGTCGAAAGTGATGATGAAGATGTACATATTTGTGCATATTGTGAGAAGTGAACAAAATGTAAAAGAAATAAAAAATTGATCAAAAATTGATCAAAGAAATAATACCCCTTACTGCCCCACCTATGGGGCAAAACAAGGCAAATGTACTAATTTTGTTTATGACGTTATAGCTAATCCCATTTGTTGCGATTTTCTAATTTGTTTTTCAGGTAATTATGCAATAATAAACACATTTACATTACCAAAACACAATTTCTAAATGTTCAAATTTGACATATGGATGCACAAATATTAAGTACCCTGTCCTGCCCCATGTTCCCCTATATAGTTTCCATTGGTCGTCGGTTTTTGGATTTAAGTGAGTTCTTAAAAAGTCATTAAACGTTTCAAACTTCGATTCCGGTGTCAGCCTTACTTTTATTACACGCCCACGCATATCCTACTCAAGATTGAAGCAAAATCACCACTACAACGTGGTATTTCATCATCGAGGCAGCCATACTGCTCCAACTTGCCCCAGCAACATCGTAAGGTAGGAAAAAGTCGCTTCAAAGTTCCATACCCATTACATGCAATCGCGAGGAACACAAGAAGGTTGACTACATTTTAAAACTGACAATGTCTTTAAAAAATGTAATTTAACTTAGCTGATTAATACGGAAATACCTGATACCATTTCAAATAAATTGTTTATTCTAAAGATATCTAAGGTTGAGTATGTATGTGTGAACAGTATTACTCAAAAACCAAAACCGAAATATCACATGAATACCAAATTTGATTCTAGTTAATTGATGGAAATGAATCACTTCTTCACACTAGCCGTATATAGGCTCAGGTTTTTGATGGATAGAGTCAACATGAGAAATTCAATGACATGGCCGGGATTTGAACCACGAATCTCCTGGTTTCCGTCCAGTCGTTCTAACCCATTGAGCTACCATGGTCAACGTGGCGTCCTGACATTAAATTCTCCATTTGACTCGTATATTTTCCCGGTAGACCACTAGGGGCTCTCGCATCCGAGATACACCATTAGTGGCGACTTACTATCGTAAGTACTTGAGTCCCAGGCTTCATCATTTAACCTTAGCCTATATACGGCTAGTGTGAAGAAATTATTAATTTCCATCAATTAACTAAAATAATAAGAGTTAAATGATGAAGCCTGGGACTCAAGTACAGACGATAATAAGTCACCACAAACGGTGTATCTCGGATGCGAGAGCCCCTAGTGGTCTACCGGGGAAATATATGAGTCAAATGGAGAATTTAGTGTCAGGATGGCAAACTGGCCGTGGTTAGAGCGACTGGACGGAAACCAGGAGATCCGTGGTTCAAATCCCGGCCATGACATTGAATTTTTCATGTTGACTCTATCCACCAAATTTGATATTTATGTGCCACAGCTGCCACATGAATTTTCGAGAAAATCTCCCAAGCCTAATTAACATTTATAGCAAAACCTCCTCCCTTACTGAAATATTCCCATTACTTTAAATGCCGGGCATATACCCTATACTTGAACGTTTTCCTACCAAATTTCGTTTGCCAATTAGCATTCAATTTGGTTTTAATAGTGAACACCGCCTTCGTTCCGTATGAGGTAAAATAAGTGTTAAACTCTACTATAAAATCACAGATGCTTCCCTGGCAATTTCATTATGAGATGTGCCGAGAATAACCTGAATTTAGGGTCCTAGCAGGATTCAATCGCAGACCTCCATTCTCGAGTCCATATGCACCCTAGGCTATAGCACATAAATGTAAAAATCATATTTCTAGCTTAAGGATAACGCCTATACGTATACGTTAATATTAATTATTCATTCAAAATTGAAAATTATCTACACATTTCCGTTACAGATTTATTATGCGAATACGTTTTATTATAGTGCACCTTTTATCACTAGAGTTGGAGAACACGTTAATGAAATAAATTACGAACACTGACAAACAATGCGAGCACCGCGGGGGATCAGCCTTTTTAAGTGGAACAGATTTAGTTTCTGTGATCGATTTCTTTCATTTGTATGCCACTTTCACGAGTCTCTCAGAACAATCATTGCAGAAGGTCGTGGTTTATTGCGAGCGCAGGGTTAGAGGTGGGAAAGGGCGTGGATCATAACTTAATCTCTTGCGCCCTTTCTTATCATTAGCATTATTATTATCATCATTATTATCTGGACCTATTCAAAGCTTCCATGACAAAGAAACTTGCTGTTTCTCCGCTCGAGGTACATAATTAATCAGAGATCCCCAGAGATGCCGCGATCCCCAGCTTCCTTTTGTTGTGAGATAGACAATGGCTATTTATCTAGCTTTCTGACCTGTGCAGAGCAAGTCGTAATCCGTTTGAACAGTAAACCAGAGTATGACTAATGCCTTCTGTGTAGGAACAAGCCGATTGTTGGCAGTTACCCAAGGGGTTCTGTGATTATCTTTGAGAAATAATGAATAATCCATTGTATAGCATTTTCAGTGGAACCTAGTCGTCGCGGAGCTCACCTCGAGAGCAGCTAAGGAAATGTTTTAGGTGTGCTTTGAGTACTTCAGTCTTCCAGGAATAGATAATACCAGCATTGGGAGTTCAAACACCGAGACTATACAGAAAAGATGTTAATAAATTTTGGGCACAATACGAAATTAATGAAATGATATAAAGCAATAGAACGGAAAACAAATATTTGAAGCCAAAATATACTAATTCTAACACATTCCAAACATATTTTTAAATAATTTTGCCTTTAAAATAATCGTTGTGTATAATTACAGTGTTTATATTAAAACTATTGACATGTATTTGAAAATTGCTGCTTTTCCAAAATTGATGCATATTATAACAAAATTGTTACTGAACCCCCTATTTTAGATTAGTAATTTATTATAATTTACTGTAAAAGACATAATATTTGAAGTTTTGAAGAACAATTTTAATAAACGCCACATAATAGATAATTTTAAGCAAGAAACCTGTTGTTAAATTTATCGAAACCTCTTATATGACGGAACAAACCATATTACGTCTTTTGTTTTCGTTTCATTCAATGCATAAAGTTAATAAGTATTGTATTTGTGTCTAAACTTCAGAATAGGTTGTGCTTTTTCTTTATTGTATCAAAATTGAAAGTTAGTTCCAAATTATAAAGTGTCAGCCAGCCGCAAGCACAATATTGTAATAGATACTTTGCAATTTCAATAGGAAGTAATGAAAACAAGACAAGTAAAATGAAGGAACAGACTCCCAGAAGCAGGCAGTGACGCAAATTATGAGGTAATATGAACGTGTTATTAGACCTGAAAAGACATGATGTCAGGGAGATTTACAAAGGACAGGAAAATACATTAAACGAATGTGAGAATGTAAGAGGAATACAATATATAAGACATAGATAAAGAAAATGAAGCGAAAAATTTAAAAGCGTGCAACGTAGTAGACAACGAGGAGATACGACTGAGAAAAAGTTTTGGGGAAGATAAAAGCAATTACGGAATAGAGATGAAAAGGAAGAAATGTGTAATGACTACAAAGAAATACAGCAAAGACCATATCTTAAAAGAATGAGTGCAAGAACCTCAGTCGCTTCTTGTATTAGATGCTGTGGCAAACAATTATGTATCTTGATAGATAGAGCCAACATGAAAAATTCAATGTCATGGCCGGGATTTGAACCACGGATCTCCGGGTTTCCATCCAGTCACTCTAACCCATTGAGCTACCATGGCCAACGTGCCGTACTGACATTAAATTCTCCATTTGACTCGTATATTTCCCCGGTAGACCACTAGGAGCTCTCGCATTCGAGATACACCGTTTGTGGTGACTTACCATCGTAAGTACTTGAGTCCCAGGCTTCATCATTTAACTCTTATTATTTTAGTTAATTGATGGAAATTAATCATTTCTTCACACTAGCCGTATGTAGGCTAAGGTTGTTGATAGATAAAATGAATGAATGAATGAATGAATGAATGAATGAATGAATGAATGAATGAATGAATGAATGAATGAATGAATGAATGAATGTGTAGTGTTTAACGCCCACTTTTACTACTTACGGCATCGCAGGCGATGATACTGATGATACATGAGATGAAGATGGAGCACCGGTGGAATGAGATGGCGGGGAATCCGGAGATCCCGGAGAAAACCCGCCCCAGCACCGTTGATGGAGCCAATATGAAAAATGCAATGCCATGGCAGGGATATAAGCTTATATATAACCTTATATAACTTTATAACCTTAACCTATATAACCTTAGCCTATATATGGCTAGTGTGAAAAAATGATTAATTTCCATCAACTCACTAAATAATAAGAGTTAAATGATGAAGCCTGGCACTTAAGTACTTACGATAGTAAGTCACCACAAATTGCATCTCGAATGCGAGAGCCCCTAGTGGTCTACCGGGAAAATATGAGTCAACTGGAGAATTTAATGACGGCACGTTGGCCATGCTAGCTCAATGGGTTAGAGAGACTGGACGGAAACCAGGAGATCCGTGGTTCAAATCCCGGCTATGGCATTGAATTTTTCATGTTGGCTCTATGTATCAAAAACCTGCCTACATACGGTAGTGTGAAGAAATGATTAATTTACATTAATTAACTACAATTATGTATATTGATTATATTTTCAGAAACCATAGCATTAGTATCTCTCATTACAGTTAAAATACTCATTAGGTACAACAGGTTTTGACACACGATTGTACACATAGCGCCATGGATAACTGGAAATGTAAACTGGAAATGTAACACGGCACTCCTGTCTCACATTTCCTCTTACAGTCTTCTTTCATGTTACAGTTTGGATTGTGTCGGTTGTTGGGGCAGGGGCTTGCGATTTGGAACTTCGTCAGAGAGTGGCTGTTTGAGCCTAGTCACAGGGTATTTCTAGCAAGGGAACTATCACGATGCCCACACCTGTACGCGCTTGAGTTTGATGGTCTGTGTAGGGCCTGTGTGCTAAATATCGGGTGCAGAGTATAACTGGAAGTGCTCGAAAATGAGCCCAGAATACGTTGTATTATATAGGTATAATAACAAACTATTATACGTCAGTGATTGTTTATCCCTGACCATTACATACGTAAGGAGCGCCGCTCCCACATCCTAAAAAGGGTTGACGAGGGATGTCCAGCAGCTACTTGCAAGAGCAGCATGTGGCGTCTTCCAGGCTTCAGTTTAAGGCGTTGCGTTTATACACCGCAGCAGATTTTTGGTTGTCATGGTCTATATTCCAGCGGGGATTGTAACTGTCTTAGTGTTATAGAATTATCACAAATAAATCCATAAAATTCTGTTAAAATGTTGTTGCGGAGTCAACTACCCTTCTACATCTGAATGTATTACGAAGAGTCCAGCTTTCCCAACATTTTAATCTTAAGTTTCTTGCAGAAGCTAAAACATCAGCTATGGAATGCTACAGTGTAACAGAATGCTCAGAATGTTTATCTTGCGTATCGCTATAGCTGCGGGTTATCAAGTTCACATTTGTGCTTTAAAGGACATAAACCACAATAAGGACGTTGGCTAGACGTACAGTATACAGGGAAAGTTACAGGGTAAGAGGCATCCTTACAAAGAGTTTTACCAGGCTTACATAGTTCTAAATTTCAACGCCAGAGAGACGAATTATGGTTTACGAAAACAATAAAAGGCAAATACTATGCTCCACATACTGGTAATGCCATTGTTGCTATTTACCACCTGGATATGACACTACCGTCATCCTGTGTCACTTGGCCGTGGTATTTGCCCTTAATTGCTCATGTATCCGATTCTCCAGTCTGTCTCTGCCATTCTTCGGATCATGCTGACCCTAACAAACCGCTGAATTGTTCAGCATATGGGCTTCAACAGTCTACCTAATTCAGCGCCCTTCAATTATCGGCTTCTTCTACTGTTAGAGTCAGATGCATATTTATTACACAGTGTTCGGAAATAAGTTTATCACGCTTTGATATAAATCGTCCAAGACACCCAGTTGTCTGTAGCTGTGGGGAAACTCCTGCTCTATGAACTCTTCTTTTCTACAATTCATTTTTTCATTTCAACTGTACTTCCTGGCTAATTAATTCTTAACCGCAGGCCTTTAAGTCACGCTCTGAGGATGGAGGTATGTCTGAGCGTACTATACAGCGTGTCAAAGTGGAGAAAGGCGGTAAGCGTGATGTAAATGTTCTTTCACTAGCACTTGACACTGTGACAAGGTTCGGGAGGGGGCACTTAGTACCTCGAACAATGAAATCTTTTGTGGATTACCCTCAGAAGGGAGAAATGAGGCAAAAGGATATTAAGAGTAGCCGGACTCAGCAGAGACGACAGCAGAGGGTAGAGTCCATAACAGCTACAGACTGGAACTTCCCGGTGGCAGCTCATACAACTGACTATCATTCTCCTGCGGGCTTACACATTACCTACGGAGCCCGGGACTCGGAGACCTCTCCCGATCCGGAAGACGAGGACTCTCAGAGAGCAAGGCACTTATCATGGACCCGAAGCTCCCATCAACACTTGGAATCCTGAAATAGCCAATCAAGTTGAAAGGTGAAATGAAATGATAAGCAACATGAAATGGTAGGAAGTTCGGAAGTGTAATTATCCTTCCCAGCATTCGAGGACACCCCCAAAAATCCCTGGGCAAGGGAGGTCAGCCACGAGAATTGAATCCAAGACCTCTCGAATTCGGGTTACACGTGTTATAAATAACAACATGCAATACTTTCAAATAAATAACACTATTCAGGAACATTATACTAGAAATAGTACTAAATTACATATGCTGGGATCAAGATCAAATAACAAACTTAACTCAGTACTTCATAAAGGGGTTCACATGCATAACTTAATCACAAAGAAAATTAAAAACAATGATAAGATAAGATTCAGAAAAGATGTGAAATCATTTTTAATAAATCAGTGCTTCTACAGTACTCAAGAGTTCTTTGAACATTTTAGGCACCAGATTAAGTAGAGTAAATAATTACATGAGAATAATTTTATGATACTAATGGTTGTCAATTCATGTAAGTCCTCTGTATTTGCTGACTGATACTATTTAATCTGATTATTGCATGCAGATTTGATTAATTCTGTATTTTCTGTATTTCCAATTTGTATTTTTTGTACTGTATCTTGAATAAGCAAATATTTCTGTATAGAAATTAAATACTAAGTAAATAAATAAATGTTACCGACTGAGTCATCCAACTCGGTTTTACTAGCACTTATCCATGGGTTTTGTTCTGCACAATGGTGTGGGTAGATCTGGAGCTGGTGTGCTGGTTCCATGAAATGGACTTGAACTGGAGGCCACCCATGCGAGTTTGCATTTTTATGCCCTTGCATTGTGTTACATTTAAAGAGGTACGATATGTAGAGGTTTGAAAGTAGCGAAAGCAAAGCTTCCTCTTGCTGGAATCATGGTGATAATCATTTCATCTCCTTGTATCGTATACTTCTTTGTTATGCATGTAGGCTTGAGCGTGGCAGCCGTTTGGTAGGCCAACGCTTACAAGGGCTGTAGTACTCGTAAAACAGCCTCCATTATTGAAATCTTCTCCGTACGTTGCGCTGTTGTTTGTTACCCATTAACACACAGACATACACACACCCACACACACTATATATTGCTGTGACCCGCTATACAAATATAACCCATATTTGCAGTTTTCAAACCCATTTTGAATTCCCTTCCAATATAAAATTTTCTGAAATTTATTCCAATTATAAAATAGCTTTAGTGAGTAACCTATAACCTGCGAATATTGCCACGAATATCCGTAGGATTCTGTAGGGGTTCCTGCATCTCTTCCATAAAATTTCTAGGGCCCAAATGGCCTTGCTGTCGAAGGACCCTTAAACCCTGCACACTCACTCAATTCCTAAAGCACTCTCCAAAATTCCTTTTATCGTTCGCTGCTAAAAGTGAACAAAATCAGAAAATCAGATATCCATTCAATAATACATAGTAGACTGTGTTATTAATAATGTCCTCATGCTTAAGAAATACAGCTTGTGACTGTTAACCCAACTAAACAGTTCAGTATAACATACTCGATAAGGTCATAACATGTAAGGTGGCTACGGGAAACAGCATTTTGAAGTTTTTTAACAGGTTAATGTTGAAGGATGCAAGGAACATCTTTAAGACAAAGTTTGCCACAACCTCGAGAATGAACACTGGAAATTCTTCAACACATGGTCCCATTTGCATTAAGATATTACTACTGACTCATAGTTCCCGCGAGGAAACCCAGTGAGACCTTATTCAATAGGCAACACTGCAATCGGAAAGAGCTATCCTTGATTATGACGTGATGTGTACGTTTCCTATGACGCCCAATCCAATCTCGTTTTCTGGTATACCTGCCAACGGCTCCTCCAGTGTTGAACTATGAGGTCTTTACCTCAGAGTGTGAGAATAAACAGTTAAGTTGACCAGAAATTTAATGGTAACTAACGGAAATGAGCTTCCAGCTGTTTAAGATTGCAGAACTAGACTTACTCTGAAGACTATCACGATGTAGCTACTGAATTATGTCTGTTGACTTCTGCCGATCAATACTTGAAGGTTTAAAAATAACTGTTTCCCTAATAATATTGCGAACTGTCGTTGCCGTGACACAAGAAAATGGTAATCTTTAGGTTCCTTGTCGGTGAACGCTGAATTGTCACAAACATGCGCCGGTAAGTTTGCTTGGGTGTTACAGGGATTTATGCACTATACAAATTATACTGTACTTAGTTCTGTGGCTCTCAAATATAGTTGTTTGTTCGTCAAACTATATTTTGACTTTGTGGGTTCGTGAAATGAAAAGTCCAAATGCACCACTCAAAAATGTTCTTTATTTCCACCGACTTACAGTTGAACACTTGCCAGTTACACAGAATTACGTAATGCACACAATTACGATTCACCAGTTCGTCCGTTGCAGTTCCACTTGCTCTCGCAATTACGTAAACTCCTCCGACGCACGTACGCAGTCTGTCCGCTCACTAGGCGCTCCTCACAGCTCACCAAGAACTAACTCCCTCCGGCCCGGCGCGTCGCTTATATAAGACCAGCTGGCCAATCTAGAAGTTTCCGGATTAGACGAAACAACCCGCACGTTTGAGAACCTAGGGGGATGGTAAAGAGACGGCACAGTGTCCCGCAATCCCTCTTCTAATCATCCCTTCAGTTAGTGACAGGAGACAAATGGGTGGGTGTGGCGCGGCCTCTGTTCCCTTACTCAGCTGTCGTTTGTTGTGCTTCCCGATAATTGGGAATTCATGATTCATGATTCATAAGAATTGATGATTCATAAGAGGAATAATGAATATACGTTCATCGAATCCATTAATATGATTCCGAAAACAGCTTCAATGATTAAGGGAAGTTCACAATAAATTGAAACGCATGAACAATTCGACAAAAAGAATCATTTATTTCCAAAATACAACTGATACGGTTGATTGTTAGTAAATTACTACTTATGAACTTGACGGTTTTTTTTTCTAATTTTACGCCCTCCAACATTAAGTCATATCGGACGATGAATGGAATGGGTGAAATGATGCTCAAATGTGTCCAGGGTCCATGAAGCTTAGAGTTCCCCGACATTCGTCTTTCAGGATAAGGGAAAACCCCAGAAAAAACCTTATCCAGGTACCTCACCCTGAAAGACATTCGAACTCAGGACCTCTTGAACCTGAGGCAGATATGCTACCATCTACGCTACCGAGGCGGGCTATGAACTTGACGTTTAACCTTCTGTCACAACCCGTTTTCATTTAAAATTCAAGTTATTAAACCACAGTATACCATTATCTGTAACATAGACCTTGATACGGTCTTTCTTTATCCTTCGATTTCGGTGGGCATTTCTTCCATGCATATGCATTGATGAAGACGCCGCTCTGTACGCCGGTGTATCCGCTGGAGCATCTTCGATGTCATAGTAACGCAATCAACGCATACGCGTCTGCGGAGAACCGGGAAGATTCTATCCTGACTAGGGCCTACAATAATAACAATATTTCTCCAAGCGCCTATAAATAGCAACATAATTAACACAGCAGTATAAGGTTGCTGCGTATAGGGTCTGAACTAATTTTGGAAAGAATTCTTACTATTGGAATTTAACATTTCATTTCTGTATTGCAAGTTTGAATACGTCTGTGTGAATCAGTTGGTTCACATCGCTAGATGAAGAGATAGTCATTGAACTGTTGGATATTTACTGCTTTGTCAACAAAACAAAGGAAAATTGAGACAACTCATGTAATCAGTAACTGCACAAGATGATGCAATACTAGGAAGCCAGAAGCAGGAAGGACCAAGCAGGAAGTATGAATTTGGCATGGGAACCACCAGAACGACCGCACGATTGTGTGATATGCTGACTTGTCGATTAACGGCCATTTTGGTGGAATCCTTATTTAAATTATATAAGTTGGTACACGGGAGCATTTTTGGATTAGTATTATTGAGTCGACGGATTAAGTCTGTCAGGTCTAAAGTCTGTTGCTGTGTGTTCAATCCGATACAAGAAGACGATCAACTCTAGACTACATCCTTCATATAGCCGTTAGTTCTACACCTACGCAACCCTGAACCGAAAGTAAAGTTCATCATGTTATAATTCATAATAATATTTCAGTTTCACCTCTAATCTCTTCAAGATGCAGGAGTGCCTTGTTTTGCTCTACCGAATCATAGAATATATTTGCTAATGTGGTTTGGCATTAGAAGTTTCTCTAAACCTTCTCATGTCCTCAACCTCTACCAATTAGCTCTACCATCTGATTTTCCCAATCCTTCCACTAGCTACGTTCCTAGTTGTGAATAGGATTGTAAGCCCTTCATCCCCCTTACAACCCTGGTTGCAACATATGGGGGGACGCCGGACTTCGAGGTTTTTATTCCAGTCGGAGTATGTTTTCGATCCCAGTATCCTTCTAATTCCCGTCACCCCCTATCTTAATATAACGTATGGTGGAGGGCCAGGATTTTGCACTTTGCAAAATTTAAATAACGATCTTTATACCTAAAATTTTCTTCATTTTGCTTAAATTTTATTGCTACTTTTATTACAAATGTCATTTTTAAGTTTAATCATTAGAGTATCTTAATTAACATCCCAGCCCACCCTAACTCCTTCTAGATCATTTTACAGGTGTAAAATCAGCTTTATTATGAGTAAAATATTGTAATGTCATTTCCAAGTGATCTTTGTAATTATAATTTTGCCATATATAGACGTTTGCAATGCTAGATATAACAAATAGTATCAAACACCATTCTCATAATTTCCAATTTTAAAACATTTTGTTTATGGAAACCCAAAAGTTAGAAATGTGTTTGTGTTTGTAGTGTTTTCAGGCATAGTAATTCAGTAATTTCAGTTTAAATCCTTATAACTTTGCAGTCGTTTTGGTACACAGAATACTGATACACAATTTTGTCAGGTATATTATTTTTGAATTTTGTTTTCATGACGCAATGATTCTATGTTGTTTTATATTACCATATATTTTGCGTGTTTTGAATTTTTTGTGTTGACTGGGATTTCAGTGACTTTTGTGCGTACCCCTACGTTATTGTTTAACTATCCTTATATGGACTTAACGTCCCAGGTTATGAGTCTTATAACCGTGACTCAAAAAAGTTGTAAACTCACTCAGGGCCAGCAGTTTTCATTTAATAATTCAGCTCAAATAGATAGCCTAACTACTCATGACATTGAGGTTATTCCCTCTAATGCTATAGATCTTTGAAAATGTATGCAAAAGTTGCATCAAGAAGTTCCCGCTGAATACGTAAACAATCACCTATTCAATATTTTACGGACAAACCAAGAATTTTAAGCGTAGGAGATTTAACTGAATCTTCCCCTGATATACAACCCCTCCAATACCCTCGAATTCAGCTTCCAAGTTGGCACTAAATAACGAAATAATGAATCCTTCAGTTCCCCAGAAAAATTCTGTAACTCGCGAGCATATAAACAATAAACCCACATTACCTGTGGAAATGCCGTTCGCTCGTCCATTCATCGACCCACGCATGTTTGAAGGCAGACTCGGACAAGACATTTTTGCTTAGTTATACAACTTTGACACGGTTGCCGCAGCTAACGGTTGGAATGAGCAAGTAAAAACACAATACTTACCCTGCTATTTACGTGGAGCAGCAGCTAACTGGTTTAAAACATATATTCCCCGACACAAATACTACACGTGGAATTTTTGCTGTGCAAACGTTGCAAAACAGATCCAAAAGCTTCTCTTTACGCACAATAACAGACCTAGTGCATCATCCCGTGTGTCAGAATCAATAATCCCTGGACACGGTCACGGTACTAATCGCGGTAACCATTTTACTCGTTCGTGGTTCTTACAGATCTCCCAGAACTAATTTTCCATAGAGACCTTCTAACACGAGACATAATTTCACCTGACAAACAAACAATTGAGCAGCCAATGAACGACCTGCTTGTTTTGTATGCCACCGCCAAGGTCATACAGCAATAAACTGCAGACTTGGGCAGAATTCCCCAAGCGGCCAAGGGACGCCCCGGAAATAAAATCCGTGGCGCCCATAGCAGTTAATGTTCCAGACGTTACAGTTTCATACATTCACCCAATGAATGTACTTACGATACAAGGCATTCTACCTAACAATCAATCAGCTAGTGTCTTATTCGAAACAGGAAGTGCAGTTAGTATAGTACGTGAAAGTTATTTTACAACACCTATTGTTCCAATATCTAACAGTTTATTCTTCCGCACAGCAGACAATAAACTACTAGGCATTTGTCATTCGACCCAGTTTAAGTTTTAACTTTCAGGAGTGCAATTCACAGAAGAATTATTAGTGGTCCACCCACGACCTTCTGTTAAGAATGGACTTTTTAAACAAGTACCAAGCTATTATTAATTTAGCTTCGTACGACATAACTCTCAAAACATCTGACGACAACACAGTAAAAGTTCACTGTAGTGAAAAACAGAATTGTCACTTGGCGCAGATTATAATTGAACCAGAGAAAGAATCTGGTCCGGTACATAAGGCATATTGTACTGAAGACATTCGTATACCTCCTTTCACATCCATGAACGTACCAGTAAAATGTAATCTTGAAATACCAGGACAAATTTTGCTAGAAAACAAAGACTCCATCATGCAAAAGAAAGGCTTACAAATCTCACCTATCTTATTTGATAATGAAGGTCAATGCACGATACCAGTAAATAACAATAGTGCTGAACCAAAAGTTATCTTTTCTAAAACAACCTTTGCTAATGCTTACGAAGTAGCCCTTAAACATGCTTCTAATTGGTCTTTTATGGATACCCAAGCAATTGGAATTGAAAATGCAAAATTTAGTATGAATTCACAATTAACCCTAGAGCAAAAATCTCAAATGACTAGTTTATTACAGAAGTACCGTCATGTGTTTGCTACAAAATTACAAGAATTAGGTCAAACAGATATAGGAGAATTTAAAATAGAGGTCACAGATGAAACACCCATTAAACAAAAGCCATGTCGTGTGTCCCAAGTACAAAGAGAAATTATAGATTCTCAAATAACAGAAATGTTAGATGCTGGGATTATCCGCGAATCCCATAGTCCATGGAGTTCACCCGAGTTCTTAGTTAAAAAGAAAAGTGGTGAAATGAGATGTTGATAGATTATCGAAAGCTTAATGCAGTTACAAAAACTACCTCCTACCACCTACCGCTCATAGATGGATTACCCAGTTATTTAGGCAACTCGCGATGGTATTGTTCTTTGGACCTATTCAGGTCATATTTTCAAGTCCCTATTGCTGAGGAAAGCAAGAAGTATACAAGCTTCCTTTCAAGTTCTTCCCAATTTGAATTCAACAGATCAAGCTTCGGACTCGTTAATGCCCCTAGGTTTTTCTAAGAAGATTCTGGTAAATTATTAGGTAATCTTTGGCATAAAAAGGCTCTAGACTATTTGAATGACATTGTTGGTTTTGCTCCAACATTTTCTGAATTATTAACCAACTTAGAAGAAGTCTTTTGTCAACTATGCAAGCATAACTTCAAACTGAAACCAGAAACATGTTTTTGGAATGTCAAAAATCAAGCTACTGGGATCTGAAGTATCCGCCAAAGGTACAGAACCCGACAATTACAAAATACGAGCTATTCAAAATTAGCCACTCCCTAAGAATATTCGTGATGTTAAAAAAGTGTTTGGTTTATTTAGTATCTATAGACCGGAATTTCGCTTCACCCCTTCATGAACTGATGCGAAAAGACAAATATTTTGAATGGGCATCAACCTAATAGGACTCATTCGATGAGTTAAAACATTAACTAACAACTACCCCAGTACTAGCTCACTATCAACCGGAACATATTCAGAATGACATACTGATGCGAGCACAATCGAAGTTGGTTGCGCTCTATTATAACGCATAAATGGCGAATTGCATCCAACTGCCTACTGTTCACTTTCCCTAAATAAACGTGAAAAACTACAGTATCTCGGAACTAGAATTACTAGCAATAGTATACGGTCTAACACATTTTAGACCATATGCTTACAGCTTTCCCATCAATGTCGTAAGTGATCATCATTCACTTTGCTATCTTCGTAATTTAAAATATTTTACAAGAATATTAGCACCTTGGGCTGTAACACTTCAATAATATGACTATTCAACTGTCTACAGGTCTGGTGCTGAACACACCGATGCAGATGCCTTATACCGTATACCAGTAAATGAACAAAACCCTCTCATTTTAGAACAAAAAGGTGAGCTACCAACTCGTCTATTAACCCCAGTTCAAGAAGCAAACGAACAACGGGGAGATCCCAAACTGCGACCCTTAATAACTACGTTGGAAAACCCCGGTACCGGTAAACCCAGCTTACAACGACAGGCAAAATCCTATATTCTAAAATCAGGAGTCCTCTACCTCAAAAATGCAGGAGGATCAGGAGCTTTACACTTGCTAGTTTTCCCAGACCAGCTGAAACAAGAAATTTTAATTTCGTGTCACAATGATGTTCTTTCCGGGCACCTAGGTTTCACGAAAACCTTCAGAAAAATCCATTCCCGATATTATTAGGTAGCGATGAGAAATGATATTGAAAGGTACGTGCGAAAATACCAGTCTTGCCAAGGTCCAAAAGGAGTTAAAAAATTTAAACCAGCCGGTCTTTTACAACCAATACCCGTCGACCACATCGGACAACGTTGGGGAATAGACCTGGTTCTACCCATACAACCCATACTGGTTAGTCCAGAGTTCGAATTTCGTTCAGGGCGAGTTATCTAGATGCGGTTTCTTCCGGAGTTTTCCCCTATCAGCAAAGATGAATGTCGCGTAACTCTGTGGACACTGGACTACCCATTTCATTCATCGTCCGATATGACCTAACGTTGGAGGACACTAATTAAAACTATATATAAACCGGCCGACCGAGGTGCTGACAGGCTTTACAAAATCTGAAAATGTTTACTGAGCACCCGCGTTTACTGAGACCTGCTGCACACTGGTGGACATTGTTACTTTTTGCTAGAAGTTTCAGTAGTTAAGGGACAAATTTTGAGGGCAATCTGTTCTTGGTTTGATCATAATACCAAACTCAGCTTTTGCTGCTGTGAGATCTAGCTCCTGTGTTAACTCAGATGCCCGCACGCCTTGCGGGCTTACCCGAAAAAGCCTAAATTGGCGTTTAAGAGCACATAATCTCCAATAGACCTAATCAGGGTACTCCTATGGTGTGGTAATTTGGCGTACAATTTCTTAGAACGCTGCCTAATTTCATCTCCCCATAAGGGAAACATGAGGTTTCCTATGGCAGCCTCACGGGGAAGAAGCGGCCAACAGAATACATAGATGGACCGAAGTTCTCTATCCTATGTACGTTCAAACCATAATAGTCAGCTGTCTGCGGCTATGCCCCGGATCTCGGAAGTATATCGCATCAACGGGACCTCGAGTGCCCGGAAGCGGTGTAGCTTTAAGCGATGGGGCATTTATCCAGAACCGAGCATTGGATACAGCGAGGCAATAGCCCCCTGTACTCGCGCCGAGAGGTGTCTGATGGGTTCGCGAAAAGTTAGACCTGTGTCCAAGTTGACACCCAGGAATTGAATGGAGTTTGCCCACTCAATCCTTCGGCATCGATAATGAATGGTGGGGCAGTCGGCGGGGTGTGTCGCTTTGTGAATAGTATGACGTGGCTTTTGTCCCTATTAACGTACATACGCCAACGCCGACACCACTCTTGGGTAATGCGGAGGTGTCTTTTATAGGGTTGATGTGACGCTTGAAATTACGTTCCTTCTGCATGACCAGCGGAAAATAAGTGTCAAAAAAATGAATTTGACTTCACATTTCACAAATGTATTGGCATGGGAAACATTCAAACCAATAACAAGGATTATCTTGAAAATGGGTCACTTAACAAGAGAATGTAGATATTTGATATAAATTGTGTTTTAAAGAAATTTACAACTCTGTGTAGTAATACTTTAACTATATCTTACAATTGTCCAGTTATACAAATGTTATGCGAAACCCAGCTATTTTGTCATGAAGATATCTTAAACATATTTTATTGCAATTAAAATCGTTGCTGAAATGTTTGAGAAAATAATAATTTTCTAAACATGTTCAAAGTAAGGCATATTCCGGGGGAGGATTTTCTTAAAAATCTTCATGTTACAATCGTTTGTGGATGCTGAACTTTAATGCCTAGTTTGGTATTTAATCTTCTCTTTGTATTTGAAACCAAACGACAGACCAACCGACCGACCTTAGTCATGATGTCACTCGTTATAAAATGGACTACACTTTTAGTTGACGAGGGAGTATATACCACATTGCACCAAAACTTCGATGTCGATATTGCATGATTTGAGAATCCCTTAACATATGAAAAAAAAATTAGAAAATGGTACTGTGTGCGTGTGTGTGTGTGTGTGTTTTAAATCCTTCATTGGCGGATGTTTCGCCAATTCAGAAATACCACATGATACAATACGATAAATACAGTTTACAACATCCATTTCAAAATCGAGAGGGATGGCTTAGGCGGTTTCATCTATGGCCCGCATTCGGGAGGTTCAGCTTCGATTCCCGCGGCCGGCCTACTTGACCCATGGGTTTTGAGGGGGTTTTCCCGGTTCGTCAGGCAAATGCTGGGTAGGTTAATTACCTCCCTCGAATTTCCTGTCCCTCCATTTTATCTCCATGATCATTTCACATCATCTCTCATCGGGTGGTCTCTTTCAGGACAGAAGAGTCGGCGGTGTCGCTGTCGTGACTCCTTGGATCGGCCGCCCTCTGTATCCTCTCGCCTCATTCTTCCTCCAGGGATGCACTGCTTGGGGCTTAAGGGGGGGACCGAAGTGCTAAAAGTGATTTTCCAAACTACTAAAGATAGAGCCTCAATTTTTTGTACAGGTATTACTAGTTTATTCCAATATGTAACTGTATTCTTGATATATGAATTAATTTATAAATTGTATTACTTAAAATCAAAATCTATCTTCTTTGACAGATATTGCACAATAAATCTCATTTTGATACAATTAAATTCCTTAACACCTTGATGACAAATTAAGGGATCGGATTTCTGAAATTTTACATAGTTATTTTAAAAAAAAAAAATATTTTATGTGTCAAGGCGAAGAAAGCTCCAAAAATCAGTGCTTGGTCACAGTAATTATTTTTTAAAAATTAAACTATGACCAATATCAAAATTTCCATAGATCAGTTTGTCGCACAGCTTCTGAAGTGTATTGTGTACGATTTTCAGAACGCTAGCTGTAATTTTGTGGGAGAAGATAGGTTTTGAATATGGAAAAATAACAAAAAAAACGGAACTGGAGAAAATAGGCTTTAAAGTTTTTCATGCATTTTACATGAAATATATATTATTTCTTTACATTAGAAAGCTTCAGCAGTGTAACTGACACCTCCTTCCCTCCTAGTAGCCTCTTGAGCTTTAGGTTTTAGATGTATTTACTGAAATGATAGTCTCTTTGCACATTCCACCGCTAAGTGAGAAGCAAAACCAGAGGTGAAAAGCATCTCCAGATTCAGACGTTTGTGAAAACAATGTGGGCATGCTAAATCCTTTATCAATTCTTTCAACTGGCCAAAATCTAAAATAATATATTTGTTCTCATCTAAATCCTCCTCTGGTATATAGGTACTGCATTGCACCTCCAATTTAGAAAGGCTTGTGTTTTTCTTTTACTTCCTAATTTACTTCAACTGAAGCATCTGTCTTCCCCCTTCTACTCTTATTCATTAATTTTCACAAAGCGGCTCTACTACCCTTTATCTTTGGAATTCTAAAACAGTAAAATAATGCAGTACCATATAAATGACTATAGGTACCTTAACCTCTGTAATTTCACAATACATAATTGTTTTAGGCAGGTTTACTGAAATAAATTTGTATCACAACTTACGGTGTAATTTTAGGCAAAAATGGACACTTGATAAATATAATACACAGAGAAGAAAACCTGAAAATAATAAATTTAAACACCAAGTATCACTTCTAAAATACTGGAACAGCAGAAGAAAACATAAACATTTCACGCCATTACAAAGGAAGTATATCAAGTAAACGACTAAAAACACCCGGAAAAATCACTGCCATCTAGAGGATTCATTTGAAAGCTTGTTAAAATAGGCTACGGTTGCTTAATGCTATTTTAACGCGTATTTTAAATTCAAATCGTTCGTAATTTCTATGCATTGAAACATGTGGGCGTGCTATTTAAAGTATGGCGAGCCATTTAACAAGCATGGAGTTTTAAAAATGGCGTCCAAAACAGGTGGTGCGTTTGCCCTACGGGTATGAAACTTTGTAAACAAGTAAATTAAATTATGGTGCATGTTTTGCAACAAAACACCAAAATGCCAATTTTTCACGAAAATGGCTAAAACAGCACTTCTGTCCCCCCTAAAGTACAATAAACCACAGGTTTCGGTGCCAAATCTCCTCCGTAGTAATCCTAATCCATTTCAAATAGCATTTACCTGTATATTTCGTATTATTTTTGTAGTTTTTTGGTTCATAAGATATTACAATTTATATTTAACATTAAGTCTGGATATTTTTTCTACAATAATTCAAAAGTTATAGATTTCATGAACTTATGAATCTCTTTTTTAAAACATTTGATCATTTCATGCTTCTTCTAGGGCTACTTTTCACCTTTAAGAGTTACACATTTTGCGATTCTCCTTAAGATTTCAAACTTGTACAGTCATAGAGAATGTGGTCTACATGTTGTTGCAAGAAAATCTTGTGCATGCATGCGTGCGTGTGTTTTCTAAAACGAAAAGCTCCAGGAATACCAAATTTAATACTTGAGTTAAATATACTCCAAGGACACCACATGAAGTTTTTCAAGAAAATCCTCCCAATCCAAATCACCCTTTACTTGGAAGACTTTTTCAAAACGTTCTATTTTATTAAAATTGTGTGTAACGATTTTGATTAAAATATTATATGATCAAGATATTTACATAGCCAATAATACGTATACCTTGAATTTTGTTAAGTTGTCTGTGAGGTCATCCTCATTTTAAATGAGTTTGCAATAATTTTATACAATCATTTGATAACATGCACCAAATAGAAATGTAGATCTTTTAAAACACAATTTGTTTGATGTATAATAGGATGTTAAGAGTATAACTGCAGATATTTTGACAGTTTATACTTCAATATATATTGCTTCCCTTTGTTAGTTTTCTTTTCTCCTTATCAGTTTTCCTACAAATCAATCACATAGTTTGTATGATCGTTTCTGCGAAGTGAAATGTACAGAGCCTTTCACTATGGAGTACCCATTTTATGTGATATTTTTCATTGCACTGCCCTTAACTTCCAGCACAAGTATCTGTCTATATACCATTAAGAGCCTCCTTACCACGGGACAGGTGGGTTAATAAGGTACAGGAAGTGCGTGGCTCTCTCTCTCTCTCTCTCTCTCTCTCTCTCTCTCTCTCTCTCTCTCTCTCTCTCTCTCTCTCTCTCTCTCTCTCTCTCTCTCGGCTAGTGGCTCCGATGTGGATTAACAAGACACTTATGGGTAAACAACTTTGATCACACGTACTTCTTCTTAACTCCCGCGGCTCGGTCACAACCACACACACATTTTGTATTAACACAGTTATTGACGATGTTAGAATACTTGTACCGCTTTTGTGTAACCTCCGAAGCCGGTTGCATGTACCTATATTTCTGCAGACTTCCAAATTGTAAGTGCCTCTGTGCGTCACATTACCCTTTCAAACAGCTAATCACCTTCCGCCCACCGTACATCAGTTTAAACACGAACGTTCCCACGAGAATTGATGCGATATTGAGATAAAGCACGTGTCGGTAGTACTTCAAGTTTCACCTATAATCCAGCGTTCAATTGTGGTAGGAACATTTATTGGTCTCACAATGGTTTCTTCAAACCACAGAGAGGTGTCCAGAGCCTTACTGTAAATATGTTTATGTCTGCTTCAATCATCAAACATTTTCAATGTACCCATTTGAATGTTTCAATAATTAGTCGTGTTAAGGAGCTGGCATTCGTCAGTTGTTTCTCACGATGTTATGGAAAGGTTGTCGAATATTTAGGACAGCTAATAGCGTCCTATATTTTAAACATATTATTGTCTATTTCGTTTACTTTGTCCCCCTTGTACCCAAGGAAATTGTAATGAACTGCTTCTGAAATAATTCATCTCGATTATAATGAAGCAACTGAAAAAAGTGTGCTTTTTAAACATAGTTGTTAGACACTTTATTAAAATAAATGATAGTTATTTTCTTTTTAGTCATATTCACGAAACCCAACAAAATATTTAACCTGTTATCAAACTATGACATAGTTTTTCTCAGAGGTTCATATATTTCTACTAGAATGATAATGAAAACTTTTAGAAAATCAAACAAGTATTATTTATTCTAGTCTAAGGCACCTCCGAAAACGGCTTTTATAGTGTTCCATTGCTTCATCTGAAGACAAAAAGGTTATTACACGCATTTGGAAACAAGAAGAAATCATAAGGTGCCAGGTCAAGGCTAAGTGGTTCAGACATTCCTTAGTTTTGCTTTATGAGATAATGGTTGTCAAAATATAAAATTATTTTTCGTTGTGGGTGTTTTTCACGAGATTTTTTCAACACTTCTCAGTAAAGAGACTCTGTGTACCTATCAACAGTAATGCTGTTAATGCTATAGTAAACTAGCTTATTACAAAAACTATAAATAGACGCCGTCTTCTTGTCAGCACTGAGAACTTAATTGAACTTCTGTAGCTTAGGCACTATTCGCAAAACCCATTGAGACGATTAAATTTTCTTTTCAGGAACAATAAACCTTAGATTCTCTTGGTAACATATTCCAAATATAATTTGAAGTACCGGTTTGGAATGTTTCCAGAGCTTTTCTGCACCAATCATTTCGTCGTTTTTTATTAGTAGTCAGTTCTTGTGGAATCCATCGATAACCATGTTTTCTCGTGTCTGTTCATATAAAACGTTTTAGATTTGACTAATACCAATCCCCAATGTCGTCCAAATATATTCATAAGATGTCAAACTTCTTCAAGCATTACTCGACCACTGGTAATATTTTCATCAGTTCTTTTCGACAGTTCTTAAGTGTGCGAGTCCTTCACGAAATTCATCACTAAGAAGAAAACGAATTCTTTTGAACTTGTTCTACCAGTTATAAACTTCTGTTATAGATAAGACTTCTTAAATTTATTTCTTCACACAGTTTAGGCGTTTATTTCCATTCAAAATACTTTTAAAAAATTAAAAATAATCACAGCTCGGAGATTTTCTCTAGTTCAATTCACTTTTAATGAATATACAACCTTTAAATGAATGTTAATTAACTATTGGAGCAATCCGAACAACTTTCTTGGCAATCAAAACGCAACACATTAAAAATTAGCTGTCGAATATAAACAGAGTTCATTTTGTTTAGAAACATCACATTTTAACATATTTAGTGTTGACCGGATACTTCTTTATTTCTAGACACTAATAAAATAAATTGAAAAATATATAATCGTTAGAGTTGCATTACCGAGCGGGATAGTTGTGGCCCACATCCGGGAGGCCCCGTTTCGGTTCCGGTGGCCAACCTATCTGAACCATGGGTTTTACCGGGGGTTTCCCGGGCCTCAAGGCAAATGCTGGGTAGGTTAATTGCATCCCCCGAATTTTTTTGTCCCTCCATTTTGTCTCCATTATCATTTCATATCTTCTCTCATCTGGTGGTCTCTTTCAGGATAGAAGTGTCGGCGGGAGTCTCGGCGGTACATGTTAAGATGGTCTGCTCTGAGTAAACCACCTCCTCCTCCGGTTAGTCGGTTGCCGGTCTCGGAACCGACTGCTGGGACCGGTTTTGAACCACAGTACGAGGGAATGTCCGTTGTTCTGGCCTGCCGATGCAGGTTTCCATCAAAGTAAAATGTAGGGACCCTGCCCTCTACACTGTAGTGGCTCCGTGGGACGGCTGCCCTCTGTCTCTTCTTGCCTCATCCTTCCTCCCGACGATGCCCGACTTGGGGGCATGAAGTACAATAATAGTCCAAGACTGGTCGCAGTGTCGAATAACCTCCGGGGGGGCGAAGGAAAAAAAGTTGCTGTACGCAAAAGTTTCGCTTAAATATGCCAGAGCTTATAGACCAACTCATGATAAAATCTAATTTATATTAGACTACTTTTTATTATTTAAGTCGTTGGTAATTATAAAACACATTGCCAAAACGATTTATTTTGCTCGCAAAACTTTCACTTTTAAAAAAAAGCTCAGGACATTACCTTCTTGTAAACGGAAATACCTTATTAAACGTAATGGACTCACAAGAAGTTTGTGTTTTGTTACTCATTTAGGTGCAATCATTGGTGCTTGGATTCCAACTACACTGCGGAGGTTCTGGCCATTCGTGACGCTTTGCAATATGGGATTTCTCGGGGCTTCCCCAAACTGCTGGTCTTAACCGATGCGCAGAGTGTGCTGCAGAGACTCTCATCTCCTCTCTGGGCGAGAGATATGTACTGTTATCCTTACGAGATCCTGACGTTGGTGAACAATGCTACCATAGCCGGAAATCAAATTCACTTCCTTTGGATCAGAGGGCATGTCGGAATTCGATACAATGAAGTCGCCGATTGCCTGGCAAAAGAGGGACTCACCCAAGGCACCTTTCAAGGCATCCAACTGCCCTAAATGGATTTCTTCCCGGTCCTTCGGCATGACGCCTATTTCCGCTGGAATGATGCCTGGATTCGTTCTCAGCCCATCAAAGGCAAACACTACGCCACCGTTCAGACGCATCTATCCATGACCCCTTGGTTCTCCAGCTACAGGATTGTATGTCGACATCTCACCTCCATCATTAGAATGCGACTTGGACATGGATGTTACCCTGCGCATCTACACCGACTACGTCTCATCGACGTATGTCCTGATGACCCAGGCGAAACCGATGACCTCAATCATCTCCTGTTTAGTTGTTCTCGCTACCGAGCCCACCGTTCTTCCTTCCTCCGCCGCCTACTTCACAGTCTATTCCTTTACCCGCTAGCGTCAACACCATATTACAGTTATGCCACAAACCTGTATACCAAGCTCTTCTGCAATTTCTTCAAGAAAGTGATCTACAGATCTAGTCTTCCCCACTCATCCTCTTAATTTTCCTTACATTATTTGTCTTATTTTTCCCTAAGATGGCCATATGGGATTTGACTGAAGGCCAAAAAAAAATCGTTGGTGCTTGTAATTTTATGTATTTGTTGCTCTCGATAATTACTTCTTATAAAATGTTGCATTTTTGGAAAAAATATTTGATTTTTCTTGTAAATGGAATTGTTACACTTATTTTCCTCGGGTCAATATGACCCGATTATTTTTAATAATCATTTAATTTAAGTAAATATACCCAAATCTATATGCGTGGCAGCATACACAACAGTACAGTCTGCTGTTTACTTCTGCAACAATGTACGATGTATTGTTCAACCTCGAATACAGCAGAATATACGAGGGGGGACCCAAAAGAAACCGAACTCCGAGGGCGCTGCCACTCGTAGACGTAGTGCAGGGTTCTCACGCTAGATTGTGTTACTAAAGACCTTCATGAAACAGCTGTACAGACGGCGTCAGTGTAGAGCTGAACGTGCAAGTGTGGTATTGTGTTTCTCTGACTGTTGGCGAGTTACCTCTGCGAAGTCGTTATGGCAACTTTAAAAGAACAAAGCGTGTGTTAAATTTTGTTTTCCGCTTAAAAAAACTGCAATGGAGACACACCAAATGCTTCAGGAAGCTTTCCAAGAAGACCCTATGAGCCGCACACAGATTTTCGAGTGGTTTGGGCGCTTTAAGCGTGGTGAGATGTGTGTGGAAGTCCAAGCTCGTTCTGGACGCCCTTCAACATCGCGAAATGAGGAGAACATTGAAAAGGTCCGCCAAAAGATCAACGAGGATCGTCGCTAAACGCTCGACCAAATTTCAGCAGCGACAGGAATCAGTTGGAGCTCGTGCCAGCGGATTTTGAGGGAGGATTTGCACATGAGACGTGTCACTGCTAGATTTGTTCCGCGCCTTCTCACACAGGAGCACAAAACCATCCGCATGAATGTATGTGAGGACTTGAAAACAGAGATTGCACGTGATCCAAACTTCTTGAACAAAGTCATTACAGGGGATGAGTGTTGCTGTTACGGGTATGACCCAGGAACCAAGCAAGCGTCAAGCCAGTGGAAGACTCCCAAATCTCCCAGACCAAAAAAAGCAAGGCAAGTGAGGTCAAATGTGAAGATGGTGATCATTGTCTTTTTTGGTGTTCGTGGAATTGTGCATCGGGAATTCGTACCCGACTGGCCAGACTGTTAACCAGCACTTTTACTTGGATGTTTTAAGGCGTCTACGAGAGGATGTGAGGAGGAAACGCCCGGAACTTTGGGGATCAGGTGACTGGTTTCTGCATCACGACAACGCTCCAGCACACACGGCCTTAGGAGTGACCCACTATTTGGCATCTCAGAGGTGGTCTGTCGTTCCCCACGCTCCGTATTCGCCGTACCTATACCCGTGCTACTTTTTCCTATTTCCACGAATGAAAAAAAACGCTAAAAGGGGAGCGTTATGACGATGTGGAGGCGGTAAAAACAGCTTCGCAAAGGACACTGGACAATATCAAACTTGAAGAGTTCCAAACATGCTTCCAACAGTGGGAAAAGAGACTTGACAAGTGCATCGCATGTAATGGAGAGTATTTTGAAGGTGGCTGAAGTAATTTTGTAAAACGGTTAATCAATAAAGCTTTTATGACGTCAGTTACGTCTGATTGACTGTTGAAGGAACACGTTATTTTAGTTCTTGCAGTGGTGCATTCTTATCATGGCAAAACATTGCCTAAGTGAAAGTGAGTTAGAATCATTAGGCGATATATCTGATAGCGAGGAAATTTCAGAAGAAGAGAACCATACTAGTGAAGACAGAACTCAAAGTATATCAGAATCAGAATACTGTGCTTAGACGATGAGGTTAGTAATGACAATAATAATTTGCAAGGAACAGCAGTAGTTCATTAGAAAGATAAGAACATCAGTTCGGTACCCTTTCCACAACATGGAAGGGCTTCCATGTGTAAACATAATAGAACAAACACCCGGTCCAACCAGCGCTACCTCCAGAGGAAGTGATATCAAATCTGGCGTTCAAGTAATTATGAACAAAACCCTATGCAATATTGTGTGGAAAATGACTAATATTAAGGGTTGACGAGTGTACGGTTATAGATGGGAAGATATGGATGAAATTACATTGGGTGCATATATTGGCGTAATATTAGTAGCTGGCGTTTACAAATCGAATGGTGAATCAACAAGCACCTTATGGTATACAGAGTCAGGTAGAGACATTTTTCCTGCTACAATGTCACTATAGCTGTTCTTTCGCATTTCTAGGGTTTTGCGTATTGTGATAAATTTGATCGCCGAATGCGAAGCGCAAATGACAAACTAGCTTCTATAAAGGACCTATGGGAACAGTGGGTTAAAATACTGGTAAATTATATAATCCTGAATCAAATGTAACTGTTTAATGCTTTGTCTGTGTGAAAGACCATTAATTATATTAATTTTCATGTATTAGTATCTTCTTAATGCCTTATTTTTTTTTAATTTTGCCCACCATTTATAAGGAGAAAACAAGGGTTAAGTAAGCAGTGTTACTTTAAGTACAATTTTCTCAATTTCGTACCCATTCTATCACTGAGAAGTATTGTACCCCACCCAAAACTTCAAAATTCGAACGTCATCGTAAGTACACTTTCGAAGTCCAATTAATCTGAAAAACGCATTTTTTGTGGAAAATGGCTTTCTCTGTGCCACTGTATGAGTTATGAGGAAAAGTTGGATGAATACTAAAATTGCATATGAGTCACAATGGGCTTTAGTACATCAGATTATAATCTGTTCCAGAGAGTACCCCACTCCAAATAACTAATATGGAAATACTTCATTATTTATCATTCTATCAAAAGATTGGTCTAAGGATTTTGTCTAATCTCCTGTAAATATTGTGACTCTGCGGGTTCGTGAAATCAAAAGTCCAGGTTACAAACACAAAAAGTTGCACTTTATTTCCGTAGAAATACGCTTCGTTCACATACACAATACAACATACAAGGTCAACAAACAAAGCTGTTTACCCGCACGCGTGCAAATACAGACTGACACCTCTTTGGTGTTCCAGAAATTTCTCAAACAATCGAGACCCGGCAAGAACAAAGGCGAACTCTCAAGAAATCCGTCTCCTTCCCCCCGCCGATTCGGCGAGCTTTTATCAACACAGGGCACTGCGCATCCCTTTGAATGCCTTGCCGCCTCGATCAACAATGGCCTGGCGACAATATGCTGAATAAGTATATACCTATGCGGATACAAATAATAATGTTGGTGGTTGGGGCGGCGGCGGCGGTGGTGATGATGATGATGGTGGCGGTGGTGGCGGCGGCGGAGTGGTGGTGGTGGTTGCAGAGCTGGCGGTGGTAGTGGTGATGCTGGTGGTGCTGGTGGTTGTGGTGGTGGCGGTGGTGGTTGTGGCAACGGTGGCGGCGGTGGTGGCGGCGGTGGTGGCGGCGGTGGCGCTGTGGCGGCGGTGGCGCTGGTGGTAGCGGAGGCGGTGTTCTTAAGATAGCGCTTCCTGGAACGTGTAAGTCACGCTACGCTGCTGCTGTGAATGCAACCGAATCCATACTGATAACTTAAGACTGCTACCGATAAAGCACTTATTATGAGTAACGCAACAAGAGGTGTTAAATCACCTTACTGTATCAATACTATCATGTATAGGTATATATAATCATAGTAAATAGATTGCAACTTTCATTGGAGAAACTTAACATAATTGTGATAATCAGAATTTTTTCAGATACATTGGCAAATCTTTAATCGAAGTGTAGCATTCTGAGTCAAACATTCTAAAACATATTTAAAAGTTATATACTATATAAAAGAGATATGGTAAAGTGATAAGAAAATATGTACCTAATTTCAAGAGTGAGATCCAAACAGAACTAGAAAATTTATATCTGACTTCCCTCTTTACAACAAAACAAAGCAGGCTTTTGTTCCTTTTCAGCAGAGAGAGGAACTTCTCGCTCTGTTTAAATTTTCAGATTTAAGGTCTCCTCCATTCTGCCAAATAATATTAATTTAATCACCTATTTTTAACTAAGAACCAATTAAAATATCCCGCAAGAGAAGCCCGCACAAAAGAGTTCGATAACCCGATCTGAAGCAAGAAGAAATTCTTCCTAAGGCTTTGTTTCGTCCGCAGCCCATTACCTCTCTCCTTCTTGGTTGCTTCCTTTATTCCATTTAAATTTCATTTCACTCAAAGTTTACAGGAGGATGTTTTTCAAGGCCAAATTGATTTTATTGTCCCAAGTTAACTTCTTTCTTTTCCATGTAGCCCTTACCCTTCCAAAACAACGCAGAGAATAGAAACGAGGCAAATTGGTTTTTTCATCAGTTTCCCGTACACCTTGATTTTTATGACTACTCATCTTCTTTCATCTCCAGGCAGAATATCGTGTAGCATGTTGAGCCATCCATGGAATGCGGATGAAGAGGAATACGGAAGATCTTCTCATAATATAATTCCATTTTATTTCCATTAGAAACAAACATTCAGAACACTCTGAAGCACATGAAGAACACTCTGGGGAACTAGCTTTACAGCAAGAAGACAGAACCAGATGTTAATTCGGTACTAGAATTATTTTCCAGCTGTTAGAAATAAGTGAAGAATATTATTTCCTTCATTTTCACCTTACTTCAACATTGGTCGCCATGATTATCCGTGAACCCAATTTAAATATGCACAGCTAGAATATAAATGACAATGTTCAATTATTCTTTAAAAATGTGGAAATTTACCATTTAAATATTTTTCTAATGATTTTCTCTATAGTAAGCGCGCCATAAATGTAGTCTAGAAACAATTCCGTATTGAACTGAATGAGGTTTTTTATCTTTTTATATATGGAGCACTATAACTGCTGTTCACAGTGTCCAATCCATAATCTCTTAATCAAGATCTCTTAACTCTGCTCCGAGGTCCTTTATCAGCCTTAAGGTTCTTTTATATGCCGTAAATCTATGACTCGGAACCACCGGCTTTACTTCCCTTCCAAAGGAAACCATGCTAAGGAGTTTTACGCCCGAAAAATACTGTGGCGAAGCCGTTGTCTACGATAGCGCGGCTAGTGTACACAAAAAGCCGGCAAATAAAGATAGCTGAGATAAATGATTTGCCGGCATAGATTAAGTTACGCTTCTGGAAGGTGACAGAATATTCGGTTTCTTTATTCTTCTGGAAGAATCTAGAATTTATAAATGAGATATATAAGAGGTTGTGGCACGCCAGCGGACAGTTGTAAAACGAGAGTGAGTCCCGAGAGGTAAGCAGAGAACAGCTGAGAGTGTTGTAAACTGAACGCCATTTTTTATTGTCATCGACCTTGGAATATTGTGTTGTATATGTGGTGTAATGTTTTTACGTGAGAATTGAACAGTGTATTGTTACGGAAATAAGGAACATTTAGAATTTTGGCAAATTGGACTTTTAATTCGACGAACCCACAAAGTCACAATATCCATCGCTCTCCGTCGACTTTGAACCCGCGGCCTTCGGCACCAGAGCTAGCATGTTACTCTTAGACCACCGAGGATAACACAAACAATTACGTGGTAAATCTAACGAAACGAGCGTATCCATATTGAACACAATATAATTTCCTCTTAACCTACAAAATGCTCCAGTCTTTAGTAACATGAAATATTTGTTTATTCCCTCTGATTTATGATGTCCCTATACCGAGAGTTAGAACTCTCTAGTGAAAAACTAAATTTTCGTTCATTCTGAAATATAAACATTAAGAAATTTAAAATTGTAGATCTTTTCTTTTTCTGAGTTCTAAACGTATTATTATTACTATTATTATTATTATTATTATTATTATTATTATTATTATTATTATTATTATTATTATCATCATCATCATCATCAGCAGCAGCAGCAGCAGGAGCATCAGCATCATCATCATCCAATGTGGTTAGACTGTACAGTTCTCTGAAATTCAATTTGTAGAACGATTAAGTTGATTAAAATGACACATTCTGAACCAAACTTACTAAAGTCATCCATTATTTGAGTTCACACGAGAGAGTTAAGCAGTATGCAGATGGCACATATCACACAAAAAAAGCTAAAGAAAAGAATTTCCTGAAACAAACTCTGCTTGCTGACTCAAACGTCTGAGACTTTGACAGTGTAACTGCAGTATCAGGCAGCGATTAGGAGGCGGCGAATTAATCGGAATTGGATAATTAAAAAAGAACATATATTAATAAAAATGCCTTACTAAACTAATATAAAAATGTGCTATAATACTATTAAATTAGAATGGATAGATTAATGATTAAAATAGCAGTTGACTTAAAGAATAAGAAGAGAAGAGTATAATTAAATGTAGCATACATACTAGCATCCAGACAAGGAAAAGAAAATATTGTTGTAAAATTCTGTACACGTCGGAGAGACAGGAAGGGAGGACCGTTATCTTCTTTGTGCCAGTAAAAGTTCAGTGTCTGAGAACTACAGAATACTTTCAGGAATGTGTTGGGACAATGGGCTTTCAAATTGCTGTTGCGCATGAACGCTAAAAGGATTTACTTCGCTGATTTGATAAAGATGTATACCGTTACAAACAACTCAGGGTAGGCGTTCCCCAACTCAGGGTGGGCTGAACGTCAATGAGTTATATGAGTTTTGCAAACCAATGAGAAAATTCGAAATAAATGAGAAACCAATAATAATATAACATTTGAGAAGGGTGATCTAGTTTGGTCATTTAATGATCTTAGAGAGGGGATCGAACTGAATCGTGAAGTAAGAAAAACTTACTTAAATGGTGATACTACGACAGCAAGGACGTGTTCATTCGCATTAAGAAGAGAAGCGAAGATTTATAAGTCTGAAATGTAGGTAAGTTAAGAATAGCGCAACCAGCATAAGTGGAAGCAGCATTAGAAGTTTATTAGAGCAAAGTAGTCGCCGTATAATGAAAAAATAGAAACCGCGCGGAAGTACATTTAAACAAGTAAGCCAGGATTTCAAGTAAAATTGAACTTATTTTAGGAATTTTACTAACAGGTGGTCACCGATCCAAGTCGATAAGCAACCTTAGTAGGAATTAAACCAAATAATTCTGCAACAAACTAAGTGTTATTAATACGACTGAGTAGCCAACAACCACCAAAATCCATTTCCTACAACCATTCACCTGCGGATAAGAGAACTCATAGCTCCAATTAGAACCAAATCAATTTAATACTCGTATACGGGTTTGCCGCAACAGTAAGTGGTGATTTTAAATCAGATGTTTGCAGGGCAGTGAGGTTTCTATTCTCCACACACGCTACTTTCTTTATAACCTCTCTCTTCTGGAAGCACTCTATTCTAATATTATATCATCTGCTTAGCCCATGCCTTTCACCGAACCCCAGAAATCTTATTCCGAAGTCATTTCTGTAATCGGTGATATGAAGAAAACTTTCTGCAAAGCTTCATCCCAAATTGTATTTTCAAAGATAAACTTCCCGAAATTCCTCTTCCACTTCAGCCTATTTTAATAATACGGGTTACCTAAATGGAGACAGAACTGCACTATGTGAGACACTGGGATAACGTTTCTTTCTTTCTTTCGCCGCCTTTAACTGCAGTAGTCATATCTGTAGCTGTTCTCATTTGGAGACATATCGAAGGTCTTGTATTCATTGGGTTTTAATCAATACACCACACACACACACACACACACACACACACACACACACACACACACACACACACACACACACACACACACACACACACACACACACACTCACATTTACATTCTCATTCATACTTCCAGACTCTGTGGAAGATGAGAAATTATCTTGGTCGGAGAAAAATCCCCACCCCCTCTGCCGGGAATCGAACCCCTAGCACGGCAGGCAGGTGCTCCACCGACTGAGCCAGACATGGGATAACGTTGATGCTGTGGTGAAACTGCATTCTACTGAGAGTACAGCTTGTGCTTTGCCTTCAAAGATCTTATTCACCTAAAGCGAAATTTTTCGTTTTCGTTCTCAACAATAATGTAGCCGGAATGCAAAGGAAATTCTTTGTCGAATAGGGTGTCAGTATTGCAAGTAGCTGATTGCGGACAAGGTAGGGTGTAAGAGAGTGTTATTGGAAAAAACTATCCTTGACATACTATAATGATTCGTGGTAAATGATTTGGTGGGGGAAGATGTAATTCCAGGAGTAAGTGGGCACAAAATTTAAGTTTTCTCCCATATCAACTGTATCAGTATAAAGGCCATCTTCAGCGTTCAAAATATTAGTCGAAATACATACGCAAACTGTTGCATATCTGAAGAAAATATCGTGTGTTCCAGTTTAGTTACACAAAACAGCTCTTCTTGCCTAAAATTAAAAACTTACGAGGCGTGTCCGTAAAATAAGGTCTCCAAAGCTCTGGAGCCGTGAGGAACGCTATTACGCGAGATCTGGCAACACTGGCGTGTAGCTTGGTTTCACCCCTTCGAATTCCCACCACAATGAACCTGTTGCAACCATTAGTCTTAGATGGGCAGCCGTTTGCGATGGAGCTTCCTATCACTTCCGCCGCCAAGTGTGAGTTGCGTGCAGTGATCCGCTTTTTTTTTTTTGAGTGCCAATGGCACTACTACCACTGAACTTCATCGTCAGTTATGCGAAGTCTATGGGCCACAGTGTATGGACGTCAAAAACGAAACGTGCGAAAGTGGATCAGAGAGTTCAAAGACGGACGTACAGACGTCCATGACCTGGTCGGCCTTCGGTTTCAGCCAAAACAATTGCAAAAGTGGAGCAATAAATGCTTAAAGATCGGCGTGTGACAGTTCGCGAGCTGTGCGAACTTATTCCTGAAGTAAGTAAGACTACGACTGACAAGATTTTGACCGAACATTTGCATTATCGCAACGTGTGTGTACTGCACATGCAACGGCGATCTCTTGGCCCAGTTCGGATGGGATATCCTCACCCATCCCCCCTACAGTCCAGACTTAGCACCTAGTGATTATCATCTGTTTCCTGAGTTGAAGTCACACCTGGGTGGAACACATTTCCAGACCGACGATGATTTGAAAAACGAGGTTGAGCGCTACCTGCGCAACTTGGCGGGAGAGTGCTATGACAAGGGTATACAAAAACTGCCACAGCGCATGCAAAAGTGCATCGATCGCAATGGTGATTACGTTGAAAAATAGCTGTAAGTTCCGCCTTTCCATCAATGTAACATTCATTGACAATAAACATGTTTAATATATTAAATAAAATTGGAGACTTTATTTTACGGACACGCCTCGTAATTATGCCATGTTGTAATCTATTTCAGATACCTAAAATGTCAAATTTTGCATGCCTAAAGTTTAGATGCCTACTTATTAGTAATAGCCGGAGCTGTACTAAATTATAATAATTATGGAGTTAAATAGAAAGATTCGACCTAGTTCTTCGAGATTACTGTACAATAATTTTAAAATGAACGGAGATAAATTAACTAAATATATTCGAGCTTCAAATTGTACCCGTAATGCACGGCAGCCGGTTAGTACATAATAAAATATGAAATGTCATCTTCCACTTAATGCACATAGCTTTCAAATTAGTGACATTAAGGCATAAGGTACCTAAGTAATGTCAAAGATAACGCTAAAATAAATAAGTCAATCTGGCATAAATATTTAGTATTGCCAAAGTGATATGTCACTTTATGGAATGAGCTTTCCTGAATATATTCAGAATAGGAACACAACTCATGTGAAACATTGCATACTGCGAAAAATAACTTATACAAAACTGAAAATATTTTGAAAATTTGTTCAATAGGTATACAGATGCATTTCGGAAAACTTTGATAATAGTTAATTAATTTTCAGAACTATTCCTTTTTTTACTCTTTTGATGTTTTAGTACATGTTTTAAACAATTTAAAAAGCTCGTGTTAAATCCTGGGTTTCATTGGAGATATGTAACGTTAAAATGAGATAATATTTTTTTTTATTCTGAGCTGAAGTATATGTGGTAACACTGAACGCAACTGAATTCCTCTCTCATTGCTAATTTCTATACGTAGATATATTGAAACGATATCGAAATGCACGAGGTGGAAGTAAAATAAATACGCGGATTCCCCTAGCGCATTCCTCTCGTTTCATAAAATTAAAAAAAAAAAAAAACATTTCGCTTGGTACATGCGTGACTTCTACAAGGAATATTTTCGGACAATGTTTACTCTATATGCACAAGAACTAGCTTTTGATTTACGGTATTGTGTTAGGTATTATTTCTATTTTCGTCAGCAGTAGCAGTTAATGAGCAACCATTTGTTTACAACATTTAAACAGAAAACGTTTACGCAGATAATAAGCCAATATTTGGAGTTTATGCCTGGGTACCTGGTACCATAGCCACCTATCAGAACAAACTGTCCCGGCTTGTCATACAGGGGCAAGCGTCATAGGTATTAGTAGTTATATGGAGGGAGTAGAGCACAGCACTTAGGCCATAGTTGGTCCTGTTACTTTCGGTATGACCCCTGGGAGGAAGAAATGAAGGGAGAGACCCGAAGAGGACGATGTGCGCTAGCAAGAATGGGGTTGCTAGCGATTCCAAAGTGAAACGAAACCTCCTGACACCGGCTAGTTCTGCCTTGGACAGCCACAAACTGGGAGTCCCGGATATACATGAGGCACTCCCTGGAAGAAAGGAAGTCTTAACAAGCACTAGGGAGAAATCTTTCCATAGTGTAAATTCCACCCTAGCACTCCAATTGCCGTTGCCTGATCCTACAGCACTGAAATAGATGAAACAAATAATGTGTAGAGAAAATTCGGGGTAGGAGGGTAACTACCGAATGGGAAAGTCATAAAAATATCCATGTTTAGACTAGCCAGCCTGACTGGAATCGAACCAGGTACATCCCGAATTCGAGCTCACGCTACCGCAGAATTATGGTAATAATAAATATTCAGTGGTCATGGATATATACACAGTGTTCATTTTTATTCGTTATTTCCCACCCTCCGATTGAGTAAGAATGACGTCATAGTTGACTGGTGAGTCTTTCTTGAAATCATAGTGCCCTCTACGAAGAAGAAGCTGTAATTTTGAAGCAAATTACAGCGCTCTCAGTGTAGTTGCTCTGGTAACAAAATAATACAAGCAGCTTCCCCTGGATATGAGCACAGATCACCGCGTCTTCATGGTTCAATGCTGCTTTCGTACCGGCATTAAAATTGGTGCGGCATATAAACATATCTTAAAACGCTGCATAGAGGAGTTTATGCAACGCTATCCGGCATTCAGAAAAGTTCCTCGGAGCGTAATGTTGTCAAAAGTGTCCAGGTACCGTCAAATTGAAACACTCTTATTTCCAAGAGCAATTTTATTATTGATGGCATGCACAATTTCATGCTATAAACCCTCTTAATTATACTTTATTATAAATTTCACTGATATTAAGAAATACGTGTGCTGTAGTAGTGAGTAAATGATTCTTTTATGCATTGATACCTGGTTACGTTTATCTTTAGTTGCAGTGCGTGTTTGCACAAATACTGTTTTCAGCCGTCGTATCATTGCGCGTCTTCCATCGGCGTTAGTCAGTACGTTGGAGTCTTCTTTTCTTTTCAGAGTGTAGAAAAAACGTGTTCCTGGTATCATCCACACGTTTTTCGTATCCACACACGGAATCTAAATAGTGGTTTGCTTGTTTACCTAGGTTTTGGCACCAAATGTTAGGATAGAGATACCAGGGCAGTGAATCATAACGCCATCTTAGTACACCACTATTTTATTCCAAAGAACAGACATACAAAAATAATACACTTAACCTCAATGAGGTTCAAGAGAAAGACATTCCTCCGCACCATCCATACAACTCAAAATTCATTCTAAACAGATACAATTCCTCAAAAACTAAACAAACTGAAAATAACCCGTAACTTATCTATTAGAATATATACCCATATTGGTAAATATTAAACATCAAAACCCAAAATTTAGCAAAAATGTAAGTTTTGCACATCCAAGAATCATATATACACTAAAAAAACTTACGTTAAAAAATCATCAACTCCTATCTTCTATATATTACAAATAATTTCAAAATTAATTACATAGTATAATTAAAATAACCAATCTCAACAACAATTACTTTCAATTTATTTCAAATATTTAACAATACAACAATATGACAGCCTATAAGTATTGATAAATACAACTAAAATCTTAAATATGGATACTAAGCACAGACTAAAAGTTAACTTACAAAATCAGAATTAAATTTCAAAATCTATCTCTTTCTTCCTCTTCTATATCCACACTATTCTTTTCACAGAAAGTTATTCCAATAATTATCCACCATCACTTGTTGCCTTCTAGGAGCTCATTATTTATCTCATTTTATACTTTCCGTAAAGAATTCCAAAACTTAACACTCGTATGACACACACTCACTAATTACCACACTAAAATCACCAAAAACTGCTCTCCTCTCTCCACACCAAATCACCTGGCAGAAGTGCATCTCCAGCTCCACTCCGCCGCTACAGATCCAACCCTGGGGTGGCTGGTCGGGACAGCTTCTCCCAATATCGGTTCCTCCATTTTGTAAGTTTCCTTACAAATCACCTCCAAATTGGATAACAATACCGATAAATTCTTCTCTGGTTTGCTCCTCTGCTACGTCTATATCTCCTTCTCTCCATCCTCTTGTCTTCCAATTGATATAAAATAATATCTCCTTATATTGAGAAACAAAGCTTCATCTGTTTCTTCTTTATTATTTTATATAAATCATTAATAAATTATTAATAATTCTAGTTCGACTTTCTATCCTCTCCGATCTTCTAACTGCTTCTTCGGGTTGATTAATGCTTAGCACCTCTTCCGTTATTATTACTTCATCTTTTGATAATTCACTATCTTTCATGGCTAAAGTATTAAGATATGGATTTAACTCTTTATCTCTCAAGATATAGAATATGCAGCACCTGCTTAAGCGCTCTCTTTCTTCATCTAATTGATACACATTCATTACATTCAGGAGAATCCCATTATGTTGCAATTTTTACAAGCATTACTAATCTTTTCTTAATTTTCAACCAATAGGTCCCATATGGGCCATGTCCTGTTAAACAGTGAAGGGTGGGTTTTATATAAGTTAAATACAATGTTTCTTTAATATCGGGAAACAGTTAAAACGTACGTCTTCCCACAGTTGCTTCATTCCATTCTTGCTGCCAATCTCGTATAATTTTCTTCTGAATATCTTGCACTGTTCTACATCTTTCTCCCAAAATATCTTGTACTTTGTCCAAGTCATTTCTTTTTAGCTAAAACGTTGCTCCCCTTAGTTTGATTAAGAAGCCAATCGGCCATATTCCGGTGGTTACTAATAAGGCGTTGTTGGCGTTGTATCGTACATACAGCCCCTATATGCTTCAATAAAATGTTTCGTTGTGAACCTCGAATCAATTTCCTCATTCTAACATTGTTCATCCTGTGAGCCCAAACCGCCGCTCCATAAGTAATTATCGAAGTAAAACTTGTATAATGATAGGTAATTATGGTTCTTAAAGGAATTTTAAATTTTGTCTGCAATATCCTTGTTCATTTTAGCATAACGTTTTCTGATTTCTTCCTTATTTAATACAACTGTCTTAATTTAATTTTTCATCTAAAACAAGGCCTAGATATTTAACTTCTGAGTTGCGTTTAATATTTTCACCGTTTTTCTTAATTATGGGATCTCCTTTCAAATTTCCTTATAATAACATATAGCTCGGCTTTTGTGAAGCAATGCATAATTTGGATTTTGGACACCATTGTTCAAATATACGGACTTATCTTCTGGCTTTCTTTTCCAATTCAAGCCTCGAATTTCCATCTATCAAAAACGCCATATCATCGGCATAAGCTATGGTCCTTCTTACATCTGGGTTCTGTTGTACTCGTTCCAATAAAGTTTCCATTACTATATCCCAAAACGTCGAAAATCTTGAGGACATCTTTTAGTTATATCTTTATAAATACACTTATTCACATCCTGAACGTACACTTTTCTAATTATACATTAATTAATCTAATAAATAATATAATTAATCTAATAAAATATTATACAGGGTTCTGGGATAATTTTCACGCCTTAGCCTCTCAAAAAAGAATGGCCACCATAAATTATCAAAAGCACCAGAGATATCAATAAATATGCTGATTAAATATTTATTAGTGGTCCTATACAGGGTGTCTAGTATTTTATAAATGGCGTCTTCGGTGGTCTTCCCTTTTCTAAATCCAAATTGATCTTCATGTGTCCCAATCATGGACCTATATTCCATAATTCTTTTGTTTATCAATTGCTCAAATTGTTTTCCAGCGGTATTCAATAAAACAAATAGTCATATACCACTTGAGTTTATTGGGATCTTTATCATTTCCTTTTTTTTTAAATGATTACTGTGGCCTCTTTCCAATTTTCCGGAAACGACCCTCATTAAACAGATTTGTCAAATACGGTGCTAAATTTTCACTTAGAGCAGACAAAACCTCATTTGGAATAGCTACTGGTGCACACGCCTTCTTCTTTTTTAACCTTTGTAATATTAACTTAACCTCCATTTCATCAAAGGGTATAATAACATTGTAATTTATATGGGTCTTCTTGGGGTTAATTCTGCTGATTATGTTGTCAAGGTTATCGGTTTCCACATCGTCATCAGGTAATAGGGTATCCAGCAATAATTCTGAAGTATCTTCCTTGTTTATCGTTTGCGTACCGTCTTGCATAGTTAAAGTATTCATTACTTCCGCCGCTTGATTTTATCCATGATAATTTTATACGATACATCCCAAATATTATTAGTCAAATTAGTTTCTATAAACTGTTTCCAGGATTTGCTACGTGTTTCTTCTAATAATTTTTTAAATGTTTGTTAAGCTTGTCGATATAAGTTTAGTTTATATTGCCGATCTTCCTCAATTATAGGACGCTGATAAATTTTCTTAACTTCCTCATCTTTCTTCCTGATTTCCCTGAAGCCTCCGTCCAACAGCTGTCTGAAATTTTCTTATTTTTCATTTTAGGAACTGTCTGTGTTATCCCCTTTTAATAATTTTCGTTAAATGATTTCCTTCCTGGTCTACAGGAATATCTTTAAAACTTATAGTGTTATCAAAAATATATTTCAATTTATTTCAGTCTGCTAGCGTAAAGTTCCTTCCATATTCCATATTAAAGACACTTCTCACATTAGCTTGCATCCTATAATTAAATTAAATTAAAAGATGATCGCTGGATGTAAAATCTTGCCCAACTTTCCATTTTGAAATTTTTTGTAATTCCTTAATATCAGCTAAGGTTACATCTATATCTGCCTTATCCCCTTGTCTATTTTCAAAAGTGGACGGCTTTAGTGCCTGGTTAACTATATATAGGTCATTTTCCGAAATTAATTCCTCAATCAATTCTCCTCTTCTATTCTTTATCCCACTAAACCACTACGTGGATTTTGCGTTAGCATCCAATGGTATGTATTACTTCACTTTCTAAATCTATCTTGAATTTCTCTAATTTTATCTAAATATGGATAAATTTCATGGCTACATTGAAAATAACAATTTGTTAGAATAAAGGTACCACGCTCGTGAGGCCCGCCTCGGTAGCGTAGATGGTAGCGTGTCTGCCTCACGTTCAAGGGGTCCCGAGTTCGAATCTCGGTCAGGGTGAGCTACCTGGATAAGATTTTTCCGAGTTTTTCCCTTATCCTTAAAGACGAATGTCGGGTAGCTCTAAGCTCCATGGACCCTGGACTCATTTGAGTATCATTTCACCCATTTCATTGACTGTCCGCTAGGACTTAACGTTGGAGGACGTAAAATTAAACAAGAAAAATGCTCTTGAGTTACCTCGATACAATTCGTATGCGAGTCACCAAATTACATTATATTTACAATTTGGACATTACTATATATTTACGAGGGCTGTTCAATAAAGAATGACCACTTTTTTATTCGACAACGTACCTTTACTCATCCTCATAATTTTGACGCCCCTTCTCAAAATAGTTTCCCCTAAATGCGATGCACTTGTCCCAGCGTTTCTGCCAATCTTCAAAGACATGCTGGAAACCATTTTGGGAGATCCTTCAAAATCACCTCCGCAGCCTTCACCACTGCTTCTGATGATGGATAATGCCTTCCACGAAGGCGTTTCTTCAAGTTAGGGAATAGAAAAAAGTGACATGGGGCTAAATCCGAACTGTAGGGAGGGTGAGGGATGCACTTCATGTTCATTTTTGCAAGATATTCAGCAACAACATTGGCAATATGCGGCCGCGCATTATCGCGGTGCAGCATCCAGCCTGCTTCACGGAAATGTGGTCTTTTGCACCTGATATGGACTTGCAATGTTTTCAGGACATCCCTGTAGTATTGTCCAGTTACTGATGTGTGTGCAGGTACAACATGCTGATAAACCATTCCATGAATATCAAAGAATAAGGTGACCATAAATTTCCCAGCAGAAGCAACCACTTTTGCATTTTTGGGGGGTTGATGAAGGAGATTTCCACACTGAGCTTTGCTGTTTGCTCTCAGGATCAAAATGATGTAGCCAAGTTTCATCAGCAGTGATTACGTTTGATAGAAACTCCGGATCTTCCTCTAGCATCAGCTTTAACTTATGTTACCTCCATTGCAGCGGCAGGCGATACTGAACATATCTGAAATTGCCTGGTTCTCATAGGCGGAAACCAGGAGTACCAACGATGAAACTACTACAGCGTGTTTGCTTCACATTAAGTTAAGAGAATATAATAAGACTGAATTTTAGTGCGAAAAATTATGACCGTAAAAAAATTATGATCATTCTTTATTGAACAGCCCTCGTACTACCACTATTGCTGCCATAGAATTATTTCCAGCACAAATTATTCTTGCCATCACAGATAAGTGACATATCTTTCCATTACAAGCATATGGTTCTTGTATGCACAAAATACCTCGATTTAATTCACTATTAATTTCTTCAGCTCTAACGTAACTTACTCCTCTGGGCATTAATTTGAGCTATATATAAAAATTGAGAACTGCACTCCTTTAAGCCCTCTATTTCTAAGCCTTAAAAGTACGTAACCCGTAATTGCCAGTGCCGCACCGTGGCTCAGTGGTTAGACCGCTTGGCTCTCACCAAGGCGGCCCGGGTTCGATCCCAGGTGACCGCAAAGTGAGATTTGTGGTGGACAATACGGCGCTGGGGCTGGTTTTCTCCGGGGCCTCCGGTTTCCCCCGCCATCTCATTCCACCGGTGCTCCATCTTCATCTCATGTACCATCAGTGTCACCGCCTGCGGTGTCGTATGTAGTAAAAGCGGGCGTTAAACACTACACATTTCAGTATTTGCCAGAGAGTATTTCTTCGATCCATCCAGTGACTGCTGATCTATAATCCTTCTACGTAATTTATAAACTCTAATACTTCTAATACTAGCAAATTTTGCTAAATTTGTTGAAGTCACATTTTTAGGCAGCTTATGATATGCCGTTAATTGTTTACATTTTGCCTCCTTATCTTTACTTGCAAAACCTTTCACTACTAAGCCAAACATATTATCATTGTTGCTCTTAGACACAGATTTATGGAAATTTGTTTTAAGGGAATAAGATTTATTTTTGAAATGTGACAATTTGAATTGACAAGGAATATTAGAAATTGTAGGCCTTAGTCCTTGGGATTTCAATTTTGGGAATGATTGCGCCATCAAATCTCACATGAGCATAGCAATTTGGCCATTTCTGGCTGTAATAAAAAGCAATCCTACCATATGATCTCACAAAATGTAAATAAATTTCTTCGATGTCCAGATTATCACCGCTTCTAAGAAATACTTGTTCTAATAATTTTAACAGATCATTAGCATCGGTAGTTATATTGTTGACTCTTAGCTCTATTCTATCTATTGCATCAGGAACTGGAAAAATAATCGAATCTCCATTTTGATGTAATCTTCTAATTGCGTGTCTTAAAGCAGCTAGTAGTAAAGTTTTTCTTCAAATCTACTCAGCTGCATCGTGCTTTCCAGTGAATTATAAATAACACTATAATGCACGAGATCTAACTTGGCACTTTTTGCATTACCCTTATCTAGCACGGGCGCTGGGTTTCTTTCCTTGAAATGGTCAGTTCTTTTAAAAGCGCTATTGTATTCCCTAATTACCTGCTGTGGTGTGAGGGTAAACACAAGCAGGTATCAGTGGTGTTGCAACCCTTGCAAGTGAAGTATCGGTTGATAACGTGTTGGAAACGTGAAAAATGATTTTAGAATTTGAAAATCTTGTGATTATTTTAAACATACTGCTGGGAATAGTGCTAGTGTCTGCGTTAGTTCTTGGAGGCGTGGTAAGAAAGGGAAAAGCTATAATAGATAGAGTCAACATGAAAAATTCAATGCCATGGCCGGGATTTGAACCACGGATCTCCTAGTTTCCGTTCAGTCGCTCTAACCTATTGAGCTACCATGGCCAACCTGCCGTCCTGACATTAAATTCTCCATTTGACTCGTATATTTCCTCGAATGTGATAGCCCCTAGTGGTTTACCGAGGAAATATACGAGTCAAATGGAGAATTTAATGTCAGGACGGCACGTTGGCCACGGTAGCTCAATGGGTTAGAGCGACTGAACGGAAACCAGGAGATCCGCAGTTCAAATCCCGGCCATGGCATTGAATTTTTCATGTTGACTCTATCTATCAAAGACCTTAGCCTATATACGGCAAGTGTGAAGAAGTGATTGATTTCCATTAATTAACTATAATAAGGAAAAGCTATAATATCAGATGGCAGGGAAATTGTGATTAAGGTTCATTCATTTTTTACAGACGAATGCGAGGCCCTAAAATGCGGAAAGCCAACTATATCTGTGTCGAGCATAATTCAAATAACTGCTACAGGTATTTCATCTCGTACTGTGAAAAGAATACTTAAAGAAGAAAATGAAGTGGTAATGGTAATTTCATAGAGACTCCTGGTTAAAAAAAAAAAAGTCCGAATTCAAAACCCACATAAACAGCACAATACTCTTTCTGTGCCACTGCAATAAGACAATCTATTTATTCACTCTATCGGACTAATTTTCTTCCCAGCTTGGAAGACATAAATAAAATGCTAAAAGAAAAAATATTGTTCCGTGGGAGTTTATGGAGCTTGCGAAAAGTACTGCATCAAATGAAATTCAGATTTGTAAAAAACTCACGCGGAGGAAGGTTTCTGATTGAATGGCCAGGCGTTGTTGCAAAACCATTCGTCTTTCTAAGAAAAATGAAAGAAGTAAGGACTTCCGGTGCCCCTATTATTTACTTAGATGAAACCTAAAGCAATATAAATCATACGAAAAACAAAGCGTGGAAAAGTGAAGAGGACGATTTTGAATTTCCACTACGCATCCCAATAGACAAAGGACAGCGTTTTCTTACACGCGGGGAGTTCGACATGCTCCATTCCCAGGGCTCTTCTGAGTTTTAAATCAAAATTAAGCAAAGACTATCGTGAAGAAATGGATAGTGAAACTTTTAAAACTTGGTTTATTAATCATTTGTCACCCAACATTCCCCCCAAATAGTGCTATAGTAACAGACAACGCATCTTATCATTATACTCAAACTAACAAGGCTGCGATATCATCACTTAAATCGATAATGCAATCCGTGACAATAATATTCAGTTTTATTTGCGTTCCACCAAAGCTGTACTTTACGAATTAATAAAGCTGAAAAAATACGGTCTCAAAATTTAGGAAATTGATCGCATAGCGCAAATGCACGAGCACGCTGTAATACGACTACCTCCGTATCATTGTGACTTAAATACTATAGAACTTATATGGGCACGGATAAAAAAATATGTCGCGAAACATAGCATATCATTTAAGCATTGTGAGGTAAAAGTGTTGTTTGATATTGCAGCAGGTCAAGTCTCCGAACAAAATTGGCGGGAAGCTTCTGAACTTGTTGAAAATATAGAACAATTTTATTGAGAGAAAGATGGATTAATAGATGAAATTAGTGATAGGTTAATAATTAATTCAGAAGATGATTCAGATAGTGAACATGAGGATAGTGAACATTTTGAAATGTCTGACATTGAAGAAGGGGAACAGGAACCTAATTTGGAGGACGAAAAACGAACAGGCAAAGACAGATCATCCGCCACTGATGTGTCTGCCCTGCCTGACTGGCCATAAAAGAGGGTCAGGTTGGAAAAGATGGTGAGTACGTATTTCTCTCTCTTTCTACCAACCAGAGGCCAAGTTAAATCTCGTGCATTATAGCGCCAGCAACGGGCAATGACACAGTATCCGGGATTCGGCACTGTGACCAGACTTCATTAATTATACCTATTCTCCAAAGTTGGGCATAACTGAGAGGAAGGACGAGGTGAGAGGAGACAGAGGGCGGCCGTCCCAAGGAGCCGCGACAGTGCAGAGGACAGGGTCCCTACATTTTACTTAGATGGAATCCTCCTACTGTGGGCCACGAAAACGGACATTCCCCGCTACTATGGTTCGGAAGTGGTCCCAACAGCCGGTTTGGAGACCGTGAAGTACAAGAACAACTCCCTAAAGAAGAGATTTAGAGTTTCTCTCATGCGCCGGTGACATTTTGTGATGTAGAGAAATTTTTTCACTCTACAAAATCTGCTTTAGTGACAAAGTAATTTCTCTGCAGAGAGCCCCTTTTTTCTTGTCCTTTTTTTGTAATTTACGTTCTCCAACGTTAAGTCATATCGGAAGATGAATGGAATGGGTGAAATGATGCTCAAATGAGTCCAGAGTCCATGGAGCTTAGATTAATCCGACATTCGTCAGAGAGAACCTCGAGATAACATTTCCCGCCTATTGCAACAGCCTTATTGGACAATATGTAGGGTGAGTCGCTAATATAACATGTTCTTTCCCTCCTACTAAAGATTTAAACAGCACAATACAAATAAGTGGTAATAATTAAATGTAATAATTAGCTGTTATTCTTAATCAGTTCATAATTAATAACATAAAGAATTAAATAATTAATAATTTAAACAATAATTAAATGGTGAACTTGTGACACTAGTTATCAAGCATACCATTTTTATTTGGCATATCGTTTATGCATATTTTGCGAGTTTTAGTGCATATTTGCATAAATATTTTGGCATTTGTTTTTGCATACAAATCCGTGCTCTGGTAATTACTCAGAACTGAAATGTAGACATTGACATGATGTGCTAAAAGAATTACTTTGGACAAGCCCAAGTGTTTGTTAAAATCGAGAGAGAGCAAACAGTACTATACACTTCTGTTAGCCTGTAGAATGCTGCACCTGCAGAACGTGAGCTCTCGCACATGTTTATGTTTACGAATATTTTGTTTATTTACTCTAGAGAATTCAAATCAGTGTTATTCAATTCTTCCGTTTAAAAACCATGGATCACCTGGATCAGCTTGCAATTGAAATGGGACAGAAGGTGATCCACTTTCACCCTTACTACTGCCAAAACAATCCAATTCAGTTAGTGTTGGCTCCAATAAAACGGAGGGTTGCAAGCAGAAATAATACTTTTAAACTGATTGACATTGAACGTATAATTCACGAAGAAACTGACAATGTTACAATAAGACTGGGAAAACTGCGTGAGACCTGAATACACAAGAAGACAACTTTCGGAAAGAAATAGCACGTGACGAGATTTGGGAGCCTATCATCATAAATTTGCAAGACTCAGACGATGAAGACAGTGACAGTGAATTGTCTTCTGACGTAGTGTCATTTACAGCAAAATGCATGAGCCACTGGTAGTTCCAATGGATTAGATATATAGCTAATTCATAAACTATAATTATAATTATAGCATTTAAAATGTGCGAATATGCTTTTTTTTCTAATTCTGTTTTAACAACTACATTATTATAAAAGTTTGGAACTGTGTGCTTAAGGGCAGTGTGCGAGAGAGAAGGAAATATAAGAGTGGGGGTAACGTGATAAAGCTGAGCACTCAAGCACATTTCATTCACCGCGGTCCAGAACTCTTCCCATTTGAAAAACAGTATAATTCCGGTTGTCATTGTAGATGACGCTTAGTGCCAGTCGATGTGCAGTGAAAAACGTAGCTTTTTGTTGCAATTTACGTCCACCAACGTTAAGTCATATCGGACGATAAATTAAATTTGTGAAATGATGCTCAAATGAGTCCGGGGTCCATGGAACACAGAGCTACCTGACATTCGTCTTTAAGGATAAGGGGAAACCCCAGAAAAAGCCTTATCCAGTGTTGCAAGGTGTGTTGCCCCTCAGTTCGGCTCCATTATGTGGCAGGGGTTTGACCCCTTGGATCGCCAGCCTCGCCAGTGATAATTTGAAAATATCGATGTCCTCGGCCGCTCTTGGAGTTATCCTAACATTCACGAATATAGGATCTGTAGCAAGGATCTCTTGATTCAGGGCATTTTGGGTGGATCAATTAGGGTACTTGAAAAGAAACACAGTTTAATTCTCTTATGACGATCGGTTGTATTTCAATTACTCTCGAAATACATGTTCATTAGACGAACTATGAATGGTAGGCTTCGCGCTGGCGTGGTTGTACTCCCGTGTCTATAACACGACCCATCGGATTGGCACCCAGCTACTAACTACCTTTAATTGAACGCGATATCTTTAGTTTACTCGTCCGTTCAGTTTGGCCCACAGTAGCCAAATAACCTTAATGAACGCGATTTCTGTTCACATGCTATCACACTACGATTTAGCTCGGCCCTCAGTCGCCAAATGACTTTAATGAACGCGATTTCTGTCCGCGTGCTATCGCACGACGTTTTAGCTTGGCCCTCAGCCACCAACTGACTTTGGATATATATTTGTCCCCAGATAGGTCATATGACACTTCGCTTTGCCCTTCAGTTCATTATTTTTAATTAGTTGGTCGGTAGAACGCATATTGAGTCCCTTTTACGAGAACCTCACTTTAGACCACCTAAGATGTCCCCTGTCAAAACTATGCTTCAAAATAAACACCGGGCGCGACCCTTAAAATTAATGGACGCGGCCGTCCTTCCTAGGAGAGAAAAAATCCTACCGCTTCAGAGTACTTAACAAACTTGACCATGCACACAAGATATTTGTTTCAATACATGTATATATTCCTTTAACATTCAATTAATCTTCCATATATTCCTTAACAGTTAATTGATCAACTCGAGGAAAAGAGTACCGTTTCACCAGGTACCTCGCCCTGACCGAGATTCGAACTCGGGACCTCTCGAACGTGAGGCAAACACGCTACCATCTACGCTACCGAGGCGGGCGCTATTTTAGGTGATGTACATATTGCATTACATAACTGAGCATCATTTTAACCATTTCTTTCATTCACAGTCGGATATCTCTCTCACACACACACACACACACACACACACACACACACACACACACACACACACACACACACACCGCAAAGTAATGTAGCGCTACCGAATAATGGAACTATAAATATTAAAAATATGCTTTCTTTACACTCATGTATGCAGATTAATTACAACTACAACGACAATAATAATAATAATAATAATAATAATAATAATAATAATAATAATAATAATAATAATAATAATAATAATAATAATAATAATAATAATAATAATAATAATAATAATAATAATAACAATAACAATAACAATAACAATAACAATAACAATAACAATAACAATAACAATAACAATAACAATAACAATAACAATAACAATAACAATAACAATAACAATAACAATAACAATAACAATAACAATAACAATAACAATAACAATAACAATAACAATAACAATAACAATAACAATAACAATAACAATAACAATAACAATAATAATAATAATAATAATAATAATAATAATAATAATAATAATAATAATAATAATAATAATAATAATAATAATAATAATAATAATAATAATAATAATAATAATAATAATAATAATAATAATAATAATAATAATAATAATAATAATAATAATAATAATAATAATAATAATAATAATAATAATAATAATAATAATAATAATAATAATAATAATAATAATAATAATAATAATAATAATAATAATAATAATAATAATAATAATAATAATAATAATAATAATAATAATAATAATAATAATAATAATAATAATAATAATAATAATAATAATAATAATAATAATAATAATAATAATAATAATAATAATAATAATAATAATAATAATAATAATAATAATAATAATAATAATAATAATAATAATAATAATAATAATAATAATAATAATAATAATAATAATAATAATAATAATAATAATAATAATAATAATAATAATAATAATAATAATAATAATAATAATAATAATAATAATAATATTGCATAAAAGGATGATAGCCTTCAGCAAAATATAACACCAGCTATAGTAAATGTATTAAAGTGGTTCAAAGTTATTAAGTTGCTTGTAAATGAAGAAAAAACAATAGCACTAAATTTTCAGCATAAGGCTTGTAGGAAAATGGATATCCCTTGCATCAGAATTGGCTGCAGATTGATAAATTTTGAACAAACTAAATTCTTAGGACTATGGGTAGACAAAACTTTAAGTTGGGACAAACATATAGAAAAGTTAGCAGAGAAGCTGAGCCGTGTTTGTTTTGTTTTACATCAGCTGAAGCCTCGAGTAGAATTTACTGCACTAAGAACCTATTAATTTGCTTACTTTCAGTCACTACTATCATATGGACCACCATTGTAGGGAAATACTACAAATGATAAAGATGATATTTAAGCTACAAAAGATAGCATTATAAATTATGGTTGGTATTCCAAAAATGGAAAGCTGCAGAAATCATTTCAGAGATTTGAATATCTTGACCCTACCAAGTTTATATATGAAACAGTTATTGATTTACATGGAGACTAATACGGCGAACTATTTCACGAATGCTAAAATACACATCCATAACACACGTAATAAAGACAAATTACGCACCTATATTCATAAAACAAAACTATTTGAGACTTCTGTCAAATACATGGGTTTAAATCTATACAACCACTTGCCAAATCAATTAAAAACATACCCTCTAAAAATAAGTTTAAGGCAGAACTACACAATTTCTTTTTAAAAAAATCAGTTTTACTCAGTAAATAAATACTTAGAATACAAATCAGGTAAAGCATAAGTTAATCAGTTTGTTGTGCATAATTATACTAATGTATTCTATTTCTATTCTTGTTTCATGCGTCCGAGATTGGAAGACTTATCAATAAAGAATTTTAGCTGACCAAAGCATTAAAATTAAGTGTAATTAAAGTGTAATTGTGTAAATTATCTGTAAACTTTAGATTGTAAATACCTCATAGATGAATTGTAAATATTGTTAAATACTCTAACTATATTGATAATGCCTATAGTTCTGTACGAATTCCTGTGACTAATAAACATTGTATTATATTGTATTGTAATAATAATAAATATACTTTACTAATATATACATAAATATGTCTATTTGGTCGCATAACCTATGTCTTCCGCTTTGTAGTATCGTTTCTGTTTCGGACGAACATTAGTAGGTGCCGGGTTAGTCCAGTAATTCATCATCTGAAGGCTCCATCAGCTAGCAGAGCTAATTTCCCAGGGGTTGCTAGGAGAAAGATGTCCCCACAACAGCGACCCCTGTCAACGAAGGCCCGGAATTATAGCAAATCCTCGCTACAGAAGATACGCACCGAACTTGATCCCCGCAGGCTCATGCGATTTTATGCGACAGCTGTCCGTATTCTGCTATTGGCGTCTCTATTTATCATGATGCCGCATCACTAATTGAAAATACAAATAATATTGCACGTTCAGACCGGCAGTTTGAACACACTGCTCAGAGAGAACAAACTCGATCGGGGTTAACTTGTTCTTAATACAGCTAGAGGTCAACGGGGTTCTCAGATACAATCCCAAGGCACACACAATACAATAACAAGAAATCTGTCCGCCTTGGTAGCGTAAATGGTAGCGTGTCTGCCTCACGTTCAAGGGGTTCCGAGTTCGAGGGTGAGTTGCCTGGATAAGGTTCTTTCCGGGGTTTTCCCTTATCCTTAAAGACAAATGTCGGGTAACTCTAAGTTCCATGGACCCTGGATACATTTGAACATCATTTCACACATTTCATTGAGGCGGTCCTTGCCCGTTAGGAACCTGGTTGAGTCCTTCCAGCACTCAACACCTCATAAAGTAGTGAAGGTGACGGGTGAGGGTTACGGATGGGGGAGGTTTCCTAGACAGGTCGGGGTTTTCCTCGGGGTTCGCTCTGCATGGACTCTCTTCTTTGTTCCAGGGTGTGGGATACGTCCTGCCTGGATGTGGTATGATCAGCGAAGAAAACACCTCGACTGTTCCATGATCAATTTATTCGCTACAGTAATTAGATACCTCGCTCGTCACCTGTAATGTCGCTGTTTGTAGACTCGTGTGTTGTGTTTGGCAGTTACGAAAGAGTTCTTTACACGTGTTAAGTATTCAGTGTATTCCTACCGCACTGGTATGCGCGACGTGGTTCCACTACGCCCGACCGACTGAGAGTCTCCACTATCCAAATCACGGATCCACTATCTCCTGGATTTCCCCCTCTATCGTTACATTTTGAATTTTTGTGTGAATCACATGTGTAAGTTCTAAACTGTAATTGGTTTGTTTCGATTTCGAGTTTAAACCATCGTACGAATTTTGTATGTGTGCATGACCGAACGTTGGTAGGAAGTTTCCCACAGGGTCCACTTATTTAATTCCGTGGCAAGTACGCTGCGAAATTTTAGGAATTCGGATAATCTACGAATCTATTGTATCGATCACGTACGTATTGGCACGAAAGAGAAAACAGGGCAGCAGACCGACCTTCCACATGGTTCGGAGGCATTGTTTTCCTAGGGGTGGACCTGTTATAAAAGAAAGCCGACCGACCATGTGTTCTCAACCTTGAGGGACCTCATATTTCTGTTTCTGCGTTCATCTACTTTTCTTATTTTATATATATATATATATATATATATATATATATATATATATATATATATATATATATATATATATATATATATATATATATATATATATGCCTTATCTATTACAATGTGTTTTTCTGTAATAGCTATGCATTTCCTTTCGATGCAAAATAATCAGTGTAGAATATCTATGCTAACCTAACATTATTTTGATATAATATATATTAAGCGACTTTATGTTTATGACCAAGGGGAACTGTTACATCATTCACTGTCCGATATGGCTTAACGTTGGAGGACGTAAAATTAAAAAGAACAAAAGTCTTCCAGAAGCGCTAGTCATTCTACAGAGCATTGAATATATAATATGTGAAATTCATCTGCAACCATGTGTACAAGCCCTTACCCAGAAATACGTTTTTTGCTTTATATAAAAATTCGGAGAGATCGGCCTATCCTATTTACTTACACCTAAGCGGTAGTGGATCAGAGGAACACCATAAGGATTTTCTAAGTTGAATATTTACATTTTTCCATTCTTACCATATTTTAAAGCATTTCCTACTTAATTTTGTTATGCTGTACTTCTCTTTATCGTATTAGTTTGCTGCAAATGCAGATATTAACCAACCCTATGTCACAGAATTCATTGCTTTAACATTCATGACATGCTCTTGGGTACAAACCTACAAACAGTTGAATGAATTTCCTTTTTTCCTTCTTTATTTATTTATTTAATCTCCTTTCTTTCTTTCATTTTTTCTTTCTTTAATTTTTTCTTTCTTTCTTTTTGCTTTAAATATGTTTAATGGACAAGCATCAGGAGTTCCCAATGTTTCTCCTCTCAGGAAAAGGTATTTCAGAATAAAAAGAAGGAAAAAGGAAAGTGAGAATAACCCAGGAAATAAACCTATGTCAGCTAAATACTCACATAACGTACTGGCAGCTTCCATTCTACTACATTCTAGTGAAATATAGGACCTAAATCGAAAATAGAAGATAAGCATAAATTTAAATTTTACAGTCTCTTTCTGAATACCTTTTTCTGCACTGAAGACCTTGTGAGGAAATAAGGGACGAACTGAAAAACTTAAAATTTGAAAGAAAATATACTAAAAGATAAGTAAAATTAGTAATGGGAAGACGTTTACAAAGATATTAAGGGAATGTGAAGAAGAGACGTACCAGAATCAATATGTCAATGTGTAATGTTTAAGGTCCGCTTTTACTACATACGGCACCGCAGGCGATGACACTGATGATACATGAGATGAAGATGGAGCACTGGTGGAATGAGATAGGGGGGAAACCGGAGATCCCGGAGAAAACTCGCCCCAGCGCCGTGTTGTCCACCACAAATCTCACTTTGCTGTCTCCTGGGATCGAACCCGGGCCGCCTTAGTGAGAGCCAAGCGGTCTAACCACTGAGCCACGACGCGTACCAGGATCAAAGCAGAGATTGAAAGACTATTTTTTTTATTAATGGGGCGAAATGGATCTTAAAAGAGGTTCAAACATTGTAGTAGCCATGTCTAAGCCTATTGTAATACGTTACCCTGACTCTCCCTTGACATTTTATGTTATGTTGTATCGATGAATGTAATGATAAAAGGAACTAAATCAAACCAGTATCTTCGCCTACCTATTACTATCCAGCTCAACTCAAAATTATTAGAAGATAAATAATAAAATTCCTCATGTATGCTGTGTACACACTCATAGATTAGTAATCTCAGTTTGAAAGCATAAATCTGGTTTTGTGGAACATAAAAATGTGAAGTTCTTAGTTTGATTTTGAGATCACTGACATCAGGTTGATAAAAAATTACAATATTCTAAAGAGAAATTCTGCATCGGGAGCACTACATGCTACTGAAGTACATAATAATTGTAATAGGCCATGTACGTATATTTAAGTTCTTCTGCTCAAAAATGTTTTAAACTGCATTGCGACATTTAATTTTACCGATGATATACACTTTGTTTCATTTAGTATGGTCTTGACACTGGGTCTACTTTATTTCAGACACTCAAGGCCTATTCCTTGTGTAGATTTTGATGATGATGATGATGATGATGATGATGATGATGATGATGATGATGATGATGATGATGATGATGATGATGATGATGATGATGATGATGATGATGATGATGATGATGATGATGATGATGATGATGATGATGATGATGATGATGATGATGATGATGATGATGATGATGATGATGATGATGATGATGATGATGATGATGATGATGATGATGATGATGATGATGATGATGATGATGATGATGATGATGATGATGATGATGATGATGATGATGATGATGATGATGATGATGATGATGATGATGATGATGATGATGATGATGATGATGATGATGATGATGATGATGATGATGATGATGATGATGATGATGATGATGATGATGATGATGATGATGATGATGATGATGATGATGATGATGATGATGATGATGATGATGATGATGATGATGATGATGATGATGATGATGATGATGATGATGATGATGATGATGATGATGATGATGATGATGATGATGATGATGATGATGATGATGATGATGATGATGATGATGATGATGATGATGATGATGATGATGATGATGATGATGATGATGATGATGATGATGATGATGATGATGATGATGATGATGATGATGATGATGATGATGATGATGATGATGATGATGATGATGATGATGATGATGATGATGATGATGATGATGATGATGATGATGATGATGATCATAATAATAATAATAATAATAATAATAATAAGAAGAAGAAGAAGAAGAAGAAGAAGAAGAAGAAGAAGAAGAAGAAGAAGAAGAAGAAGAAGAAGAAGAAGAAGAAGAAGAAGAAGAAGAAGAAGAAGAAGAAGAAGAAGAAGAAGAAGAAGAAGAAGAAGAAGAAGAAGAAGAAGAAGAAGAAGAAGAAGAAGAAGAATATTGGTATCTGAAATAAATTCAACCAGTCTACTGATGTTTTACATTGCTGTGCTTAGTTTGTAGCAATATTTCTGTCTACACCCCGAACATAAAACGGAGCCCTTTGTCGACATTATTAAGGGACTTAAGGACGATTAATTTTCATGCTTATCAGCCTATATTTGTGAAATTCATATCAAATGAAAGCCTGTAAAGTATTATATATTTGTTCTTAATTCTGTGCAGATCCATAAATAAATACCTGCAGAAATATGCTCCAAAACTTCCTAGATTTCAGTATAAATTAGTCTTAAGTATTTTCACATTCCTTGTACGAGGACTCTTCAATAAAGGGTGATCATAATTTTTTACGGTCATAATTTTTCGCACTAAAATTAAATCTTATTATATTCTGTTAGCTTAATGTGAAACAAACACGCCGTAGTAGTTTCATTGTTGGTGCTGCTGGTTCCCGCCTGTGAGAGCCAGGTAAGTTCAGACATGTTCGGTATCGCCTACCATTGCAATGGAGGTAACATGCGAGGAACAATATGTGGCTTTGAAATTCTGCACTGAACATTTCATTGGGTGCCACCCACACGTTGGTGACATAAACATAACACATGAGATGTGTTTGTGCGCGATGGGTTCCAACGTCTACATGCAGTTAAAGTTGAGTTAGAGGAAGATCCGGAGTTTCTTTCAAACGTAATCACTGCTGATGAAACTTGGCTACATCATTTTGATCCTGAGAACAAACAGCAAAGCTCTGTGTGGAAATCTCCTTCATCACCAACCCCCAAAAAAGCAAATGTGGTTGCTTCTGCTGGGAAAGTTATGGTCATATCATTCTTTAATATTCATGGAATGGTTTATCAGTATTTTTTTTTTTTTTTTTTTTTTTTTTTTTTTTTTTTTTTTTTGCAATTTAAGTCCTCCAACGTTAAGTCATATCGGACGATGAATAGAATGGGTGAAATGATGCTCAAATGACTCCGGGGTTCATGGAGCTTAGAGTTACCCGACATTCGTCTATCAGGATAAGGGGAAACACCGGAAAACATTGCAAGTCCATATCAGGCGCAAAAGAACACATTTCCATGAAGCAGGCTGGATGCTACAACACGATAATGCGTGGCCGCATATTGGCAATGTTGCTGAATATCTTGCAAAAATCAACGTGAAGTGCATCCCTCACCCTCCCTATAGTCCGGATTTAGCTTCATGTGACTTTTTTCTATTCCCTAACTTGAAGAAACGTGAAGCAGAAACCTCAGGTTCTAAGAGGGAAAAGATCAATAGAAACTAATACAACAGTAGAGATCATAAATAAGCATAATGGGAATAAAAAGGGAATAAATGATATAAGAAACAAAGTTAAAAAGAATATTCGAAATAGCAATACAGTACAAATGAAGGAAGAATTGGACAGGAGTTGCCTTTGGGCACATAGAGGGCAGGAAGCACAGAACAATAGAACCGACATCTAGACGCCAGTAAAATATGCGAGGTATAAGGAAAACTCAGCCAAGCATGATAGAATACCGTTATGACGCTGAGAGGTCATACAACCCAGAGGGGCGGAGAATAGTACTGATGCATAGGAACGACATACGGAGGTGACCAATAAGAGAAAATTAAAGAAATAAACCCTGCCAATAAAATGTAGAGCAAACCACGTGATAGGCGTAAAATAGGAAAGGAATAGAAAATGGGCGGTGATAGGAAAGAAAAGCTGGGATAGAAGCTGAAAATACGACAGGCAAAAGAGCGTCACTCTGCTAGTGAGGACGACGGGGAGAAGACGTGTTATTGGAAGGTTACTCCGGTACTGAGTATTGTGATAAAAGTAGGATCAGATGTCGCAGTCCGACTTAGAGTTATGGTCTTGAAGATAGTGCAAATATAGGGAATAACAAGGGAGTTCGCGAAGCAACGTAAAAACATCGTAAAGGGGAAAGGAAAATTAGGAAGACAACGCAAGTGTTAACAAGAGAGCTACGAGAGCCCGGCTAAAGAAAAATAAAGGAATTGAGAGACGGTCAACACGACTTTTCATAACTGAACCCTGAGAAAGAGATCCCAGCTCACCGACGATTAGACAAAACACCCACCTTTCCACCTCACCGTCAAACCTTTCACACTCCAGCCCTAAACAAGCACACATTAGGACAACGAACAGAAAAAGAACCCACACCAAACTGGCACCCAACGTGTCCTAAAACAACTCTGAAGTTCGGCACTACGACAACGAGGAACATACAACTTTAGCATCACGACACCGGAGACGCACGCCGAGGACCAGGGGACCGACCACGGCGACAACAGGAAGCAACAACTACAACTTCAACATCACGACAACGGAGAACGCCAGGGACGAGGGCATCCAACACGACAACAGGGACGTCACAACCATCAGAGCCAAAGGAGGTAAAAACAACACATCAGCACGAGTAAGTACACCTTAAACATCTTTCTACAAGGAGAAGAGACATAGGGCCAGCCAAGTAGTACATCCGTAGACTGTCGTTAAGTATATGCTACTGAGAAGTGGTAGAACGACAAAAGTAACAATGGCGGAACAATCACAGGAGCAAAACATGAACAGCCCAGCACAAGACATTAGTACTGCAACAGTAGTAAGCCTCACAACTACAATGCAACAGATGCTCCAACAATTTCAGAACAATATAGAAACTAGATTAGAAGAACAAAGCCAGCACATAGAAACTAGATTAGAAGAACAAAGCCAGCACATAGAAACTAGATTAGGAGAACAAACTCAGAACATAGAAACAAGATTAGGAGAACTAGGTGAACAAACCCAAAGACTAGAAACTAAAATTGTAGAGCAGAACCAGACCCTAGAAAATAGATTAGAAGTACAAAATCAGAACCTAGAGACCAGATTAGGAGAACTAGGAGAGAAAACCCAAAGACTAGAAACGAAAATATTAGAGCAAAATCAGACCCTAGAAAAGAAAATAGCAGAACAAACACAAACTTTACGAAACCAGTTAGAAAGTAAACTAATAGAACAAAATAGACACCTAGAGAACATTAGGCTAGGACAGGCCACAACTCAGGCAGAATTCCTACACATGCGTACAGAAATGCATGATGCACAGCAGGACATTGTAAATATCAAAGAAAGAATAAATAACATGTCTAGTACCAGTAATAATGTGCATGCCCAGTTGAGCGATGAGTTGCGAAATACCTGCGCCAGTATAGAAAATAGACAAAAGGAATGGCACGAGCAGACACAGTCTGAACTCATAATAATTAAAGAAACTCTGAAGCAGGCGGCCGCAGCTCATCGGTCAACTCAAGTAACCATTGCAAACCATACGCGAGAAATGACAGTGCTCAAAGAGGCCATTAACGACCTCAGAATAACAAATGACCAGCCTCAGAGTACTGACATTCCGAACGTACCGGTTAGGCAGGGGATGTTGAACTCGTGCCAGAACACGCCTTCATCAGCCCCCACAGATACATGTAATAGTGTGAATCAGGGTAGCATTTTCAATAATTGCGCAAATACAGGATACCCCTACCATTTTAACCTATTAAATGAAATTACCGTGCCAACATTCAATGATGAAAGGGACAACGCGAAGCGTTATATAATGGACGTAGAAGCATATTTCACTCTTAAAAACATCCCAGAGGAATACAAAATGCTTATTATTAAGAAAGGCTTACAGGGACGATCACTCACGTGGTTTCGATTAGCAGTTGGTGACCATACCAGGTATGCAGAGTTTCGACAAAACTTTCTCACCAAATATTGGAATAGCGCCACACAATATGCTGTGCGGACCAAAATAAATACAGGGAAATATCTGCACAGGGGAACACAGATGGTTGACTACTTTCTAGACCTAGCACAACAGAGTAAGATGCTTGACCCGCCGATAGAAGATCATGAATTCATTAATCTCGTGATAAAACATTTCCCAGAACATATAAAGAACCATTTAATAGTAGCAAGACCGAACACTATAAACGAGACGATCGAACTCCTGACGGCACTGCAACCACAGATGACGGACTCAAACACAGGACCACGAGAGGGCAGACCGGTATACAATGAACCGAATCTTAGTGGGACCAGGGCATACAACACAGGAAATGCCCGGAGAAATGACAACGCCCAGAATAGAGAACGATACAGAGACCACGTACCTGCATTTGAACACAGAAACTACAATACACGCTACCAAAGACAAACCCGAGAAAATCCCCACCATTTTCAGGAACCACAACTACACAACGTACATTGGGTACGTACACAAAGACCACAGCAAAGGAGAAACGGCTACGATAGGAACACAACAAGAGAGAGAAGATACAATGCTTTTAGGAGACCCTATACGAACGACATACCACGAGAAAATCCACCAGACCGTAATTGGACCAATAATGGACATTACCAGGAAAACCGACCCGCCGTGACAGACAACCGGACAGAACACATGAACAGTAGGGAAAACCAGCAAACGTCGAGGCAAGAAAACCCAGGCAATACATCTCCAACGACAGTATATAATAACAATGGCGCAGTGACACGACAGAAATGGTTTGCAAATCAGACGTTCGTCCCAACTACACACACATCTCTAAACGGCGCAACGAACACACTCAACCAGGAAAACTAGATGTGGGTAGGATAACGTTCCCGAATCCGACCCCGAGGTATGTGAAACAAGATGGGAACAAGAGCAAAGCTGTAGCAAAATTACAAATACAGGCAGACGAGACAGTAGCGGAAAGTGACAATACGACTGGAAAAATAAAACAACCGGACATTGTAGAAACGCCACAAATAGAAATCACCATAAACGAAGAAATTTATCAGGCAACCTTGGATACAGGAGCAACTGCTTCTGTATGCAGTTTAAAATTCTTTAACGACTTAGAAATGAAAGGTTTACGTCTACAAACACTACCCACAAAGAATGTATATATTTTGACAGCCATCAGCAGGAAAAAACAACGCATTCAAAAACAAACAATGATTCCATTTCGTTTAGGACAAATGCACGTTGAACTCATTTTCTTAATAATACCACATCTGGCAGTACAAATCATTTTAGGAAGTGATTTCCTAGAGGCATTTAAAGCCGACATCAACTATGCCAACAGATATTTAACTATACGACGAGATAACGAAGAGGCAATGATCGGGTTCTCTCAGCTGACTGACCAGGTCATTAACTTAACAGAAGCAGAAAACCTATTAGAGGAAGAAACCTTTTTTGTGCAATATGTGCAGGTAAAATCAGGTGTTCACATTGCGGAACTTAGAATCCAGGAAGTAAACAAAGAGGATACAGTCGAGGATAATTTTGACGACACCTGCGAGAGCAAGGGAGACCCAGGTAGACGAAACGAAACCAGTTATCCACACATCACTATAAGAAACGGCTCCCTGGACGTAAGAGAAAATACACCTGTCAAATAAGGAGAGACAGAATCGACATTTAGACTTTCCCCTGAAATACCAGATCTGCATGTAAACATATGGACGTATTTACCAAATTCACTAAATTATACCCGATGAAGAGGCTAACAAGCGCGAATTGTGCAAGCAAAATTCTGGACGATTTCATACCGAAATATGGTAAAATGGACGCCATTTTGGCGGATAACGCGTCCATACACAAAGGCAAACATTTCGTAAATAAGATAAGAACATCAGGTATCAAAATATATAATTCCACAGCATACCACCCGGAAAGTAACCCGTGCGAGAGATCGATGAGGGATCTATCCATCTACCTGCGAATATTAACATACCGCAAAAGACATACCTCGTGGGTCACCCAACTACCACTAATAGAAAAAATCATGAACAACACGATCAACCCGAACACTGGTATAGCGCCAGTCAAGCTACACCTAAACCAAACGCCAGAAAGCATTTTACCAGGCTTAAAAAGAGCAATTAACACAGACGAAATGAACGAAATCCAGCAAATACAAGAAGCCTACGAACGCCTAAGGAAACGAGCAGAAACTAGAAATAAAAGGAAGAAAAGATACAAAAAGAAATGGACGCCGAACATAGGAGATAAGGTGCTAGTGAGAACCCACAACAAATCTTCATTGCTTAACAAAACATCACAAAAACTGCATATCCTTTGGGAAGGGCCGGCTATGATCGTTGCGAAGTTCGGTGATCGTCCTTTTGAGCTGGTAGACTATAAAACGAAGAAAAACATAGGTAGATATAACATAGCACTATTACGACCCTTTAAAGAACTGGAAATCACACATACTCAAACCATTAACTGACGCCAACCGGAGTCACTGAACCCATTAATGTACGGCACAGGTAATTAGTAAACACCACTTTGTTACAAATAGAAGAAATACACACGTTTCACAGAAATAATAACGGACATAAAGAATAAACGCGATGGAATTTGACTATAACATAAACAAATGCTACACCTGGTTATACTAATAAAAAAAATTGTACTTAGAATAAGTTAGCGGAACATACAAGGAATTATAAATACAAGTGCCGAAAACAAAAGCAATCACGACATTGCAGTGACGCGAGTGACAGTGTATGAAACATTAAAGGTTCACTATACTTAAAGAGGCAATGTAAAGCCCAAAAGACAACAATAAAACAAATAATGTAAATAAATAGAGAAAATCAGAGACAATCCAAAAATGCAAAATCAGATTGATAACGCAATGTAAAATATTGGACACATTGAAAACTAAGAAAATATGTAACAATGTATATAAGGGTATAAATGTATAAATGTATGTATGTATTTTATTGTAAAAAAAAACAACCAAACAAACGCTCTAAAGCTCCTTGCTTGCACTTGCGTTGACGAAGGGAAAGAGGAGAAACTAGGTAACAATTGTCAGCGTTATAACGTTAGTTAAACTTTGAAGGTCGCGGTTTAGTGGGACTTTCGAAGGAATTTGAATTTTTTCCCAACTCGTGAGAAAAATAGCAATATTCCTCCGAAGGGCATTTGAAGCAGAAACCTCAGGTTCTAAGAGGGAAAAGATCAATAGAAACTAATACAACAGTAGAGATCATAAATAAGCATAATGGGAATAAAAAGGGAATAAATGATATAAGAAACAAAGTTAAAAAGAATATTCGAAATAGCAATACAGTACAAATGAAGGAAGAATTGGACAGGAGTTGCCTTTGGGCACATAGAGGGCAGGAAGCACAGAACAATAGAACCGACATCTAGACGCCAGTAAAATATGCGAGGTATAAGGAAAACTCAGCCAAGCATGATAGAATACCGTTATGACGCTGAGAGGTCATACAACCCAGAGGGGCGGAGAATAGTACTGATGCATAGGAACGACATACGGAGGTGACCAATAAGAGAAAATTAAAGAAATAAACCCTGCCAATAAAATGTAGAGCAAACCACGTGATAGGCGTAAAATAGGAAAGGAATAGAAAATGGGCGGTGATAGGAAAGAAAAGCTGGGATAGAAGCTGAAAATACGACAGGCAAAAGAGCGTCACTCTGCTAGTGAGGACGACGGGGAGAAGACGTGTTATTGGAAGGTTACTCCGGTACTGAGTATTGTGATAAAAGTAGGATCAGATGTCGCAGTCCGACTTAGAGTTATGGTCTTGAAGATAGTGCAAATATAGGGAATAACAAGGGAGTTCGCGAAGCAACGTAAAAACATCGTAAAGGGGAAAGGAAAATTAGGAAGACAACGCAAGTGTTAACAAGAGAGCTACGAGAGCCCGGCTAAAGAAAAATAAAGGAATTGAGAGACGGTCAACACGACTTTTCATAACTGAACCCTGAGAAAGAGATCCCAGCTCACCGACGATTAGACAAAACACCCACCTTTCCACCTCACCGTCAAACCTTTCACACTCCAGCCCTAAACAAGCACACATTAGGACAACGAACAGAAAAAGAACCCACACCAAACGCCTTCGTGGGAGGCATTAGCCATCATCAGAAGCAGTGGTGAAGGCTGCGGAGGCGATTTTGAAGGATCTCTTAAAATGGTTTCCAGCATGTCTTTGAAGACTGGCAGAAACGCTGGGACAAGTGCATCGCATTCAGGGGAGACTATTTTGAGAAGGACCATCAAAATTATGAGGATGATTACAGGTACGTTTTCAAAACAAAAAATTGTAATCATTCTTTATTGAACAGCCCCCGTACATTTTTCATTCCGCGTAGGCCATAAAACATAAAAAGTCCCTAAAGGAAAGACCCGAGTTTCTCCCAAGGAATAACACGAGTCAGATGTTACCAAAACTACAGTTGTGATTAAAAATTTAAACTCAACGCGTATAAGATCTGAGTTGAGGGCGTTAAGCCAAAGAATGCTCAGTGAGTGTAAACGTAGGACCTAGCAAAAATTCGAGACGGTTTGCGAACAGTGTTAGACGGGTAGACCTACTCATAGGACGCGGAAGGTTGTGTCAGGAAATCATGTAAACGGAAATTTAGATGCGCCTAAGTTTCGTGATTGTATGTAGTTAATCAGCTCAATTAAACATAAAGAAGTTTAAGAATGTTTCGCGAAGAAACTGGCATGCTGTATTATTGAGTGCGAGGTAACTATGTATCAGAGATTTCGCTGCCTCATATTGCATATTCCATGGAATACATGTTTAAAGAAGGGTGATAAAACGCGGGTTAATACTATTATGTATTTCAAATGGGAAAGCGTTTGTCCTTGAGCGCTACTAGGTGAGCAACCAATCGGAGTCCTGCGGTGTTGTCGTACTGCATTCCCCCCAAGTGGTTTGTGAGCAGCGCCAACCCAATCAATCTGTATGAACTACTATTCGCGCTAAGACAAAAATTCAGATTTTGCTAGAGAGTACTGTATCTAACATAACCATGAAACCCCCATATTTTTAGCTGAAATGGTTTTTCTAATACAAATAAATAAACCACTATTACCTGTATTATAACAATAATCACGACGTAAGCACTGTATGAATATCATTATTGGTTGGCATGTATGCATGTACGTATATTTGTAATTACTCAGAATTGAAACGTAAGTGTTTGACATGACATGATACAAGAATTACTTTGAATAATCCAATTCGAGCGAGAGGAAACAAATTTCCGGCTCTCCTGGCAGAATGTGTCAGGTCACATTATATCTTTGTATATGAATGGTTCGTAATCTCTATTTACTCTAGAGAGTTCAAAGTGGTTGGTGTGTATGTATGTACATATATTTTTTATTACTCAGAACTGAAATTTAAACTACTGGTAAAAGAATTGCTGTGAATAAGTCAAGGAATTAAATTCCAGAAAGAGCAAGCACTTCATTTCCTGTTAGCCTTTGGAATGCTGTATGCTTATGTTTATGAATGAATGCTGGATAAGAAGTGTTTATTTACTCTGGAGAGTTCAGATCAATATCATTCATTTGTTCTTTACACAACAGTAGAGTAAGAGTTAAATAGTGCAATGGCTTCTTGCGGTGAATTTAGTGGTGAGTCAAAAAGGCAGGTATTGCGAAGTCAGGCTCTACGCATTATTTTTAAAGTGTACACGTTCTTCAAAAAAATTTCGGAAACAGAAACTAAAAATGAGTTATTGCAAAGAGTACTTCCGTTTAAAAATACGGAAAACTTGTATCAGCTGGATCAACTTGCAATTGAAACGGGACTCGAGGTAATACGCCTCCCACCTTACCACTGACAATATAATCCAATTGAGTTGATGTGGGCTCAAATAAAAAGGGGGATTGCAAAAATAAATAATACTTTTAAACTGACGGACGTTAAACGACTTGTTTACGAAGAAATTGACAAGGTAACACAACAGGACTGGGAAAACTGGATGAGGCATGCAGAAAACTTTCAAGAAGACAATTTTAAGAAAGAAATAACACGTGACGAGATTTTGGAACCTACAATCATAAATTTGCAAGATTCAGACGATGAAGACAGTGATAATGACGAGTTGTCTCTTAACGGAAGTGACATTGACAGTGATGTGGATGAGCCAATGGCAGTTCCGTTGCATTAGAAAAACAGGTAATTCATAAACTACAATTATATTACAGTATTTTAAAATACACATAATTTGCAAAAATGCTTTTTCCAATTTTGGTTTTGGCAACTGCATTATCGTAAAGGTTTGTAAAATATAATTCGCTTACCCTTCCGTCTGCGCCAAGCAGACGTGCACGTTGTATGAGTGTGCGAGAGAGAGAGAGAGAGAGAGAGAGAGAGGGGGGGAATATAAAAAGAGTGGGGTAACAAGCTGGCAACGCTGGGCGTGATACGGCATCTGATTAGCTGGACTCCAGAACCTTTCCATTTGAAACACATAAATTAAGTGCAGAAGAAATTGTACGCGTCCCAAACAGTCCTAGTTCGACCGAAAATTAAAATGCTTGGTATTTTCAGGTTTGGCGCGCACGGATTTGAGCACAAAAAGTACTCATTGTGAACTTACTCTTTCAACTCGCATCAGTCCTCAGTTAACATTCCCATCCATCAAGAAAATACTTCCAGTAGCAGCATACAGGATTATGCACAAGGTATCCCTGAGATTGGTGCTCATCCTTACCTCCATCATAAGCTCCAACTACGAGAGAACGTCACCATCTTCGAGCACCGACGACGCCATTCCTGCCCCCTCTTGTAAAACGCTGCAACTTAACAGTTAAGTTGGGTACTTCTGCATTTTACTCCCCAATAAGTCAGTTGACAAGACCTTCAATTTGCTCCACATCACATGTTCTGTGCAGCCAGGGTCTAACAACTTGGCGATTATGAGTTTTTATTTCAAATATACTTTTCTAAAGCTTCAAATAAAGTAAAAGTTAAATAATATACAGAAAAACTAAACAGTCAGACTAAAGCTTCTGAAACAGTGTATACATATGAGATGATGATGACAATGATGATGATGATGATGATGATGATGATGATGACGATGATGACGACGATGACGACGATGATGATGAAGATGGTGGTGGTGGTGGTGGTGGCGGTGGCGGCGGCGGCGGTGGCGGTGGTGGTGGCGGTGGCGGTGGCGGTGGCGGTGGCAGTGGCGGTGGTGGTGCTGGTGGTGATGGTGATGATGATTTTTATGGGCACTCAACTGCAATGGTCATAAGCGCCCTTAAAACGCCAATATTGGCACAAACTAGATAGAATATTAAAACACTTATAGCCACTCAATACGATAAAACCAAGTTATCCTGTCAGTATACATAAAGTCATTTCCCTTAAGTTCATGTTACAATGACAGATGTGCGAATCCGTGAGAATCATGCATTCTCGTCGCACATGTTGTGCGCTGACTAAGACTTCACTCAGCCACTTTGTTAGCTAGTATTCCAATAATAATCTCCCGGAAATTTTGTTTAGAAGGGACACTCACGCACGCTCAACACTCGGCTGTTTAAAGGTCTCTCAGACTAATCTTCAATGATGGAGCTTTAGATGCCATAAATCTCCGCAAAGATAAACTCAACAGCTGTCTTTCACTGACCAATCTTTTCTTTATTCCACTCTGATTGTTATATAGATTAGTAACTTTATTTAGGTAGATTAAACATCATTTATATCAGAACCAAATATCATCTCTTAAGGTTAATCCACATTCCTAACCACTCTTAGAAAGTAACCCCCTGAGCTAACCATCTAGACTTCACATGTGGTGGAGACGCTAAGTGACACTCACGCCCGAACGTTACACCTAGCGATAGCCACAGGTGGCGTTCTCTTCTCAGAAGTTACGTCTGGTTGAAGCGCGGGTCCCTGAATCTTATCTTTAGAGAGCTCCGTATTGCTGGTGGTTCGGTCCATTAGTCCACTACAGCCAAATACCTCGGCATCACACTGGACCAGAAACTTACCTGGAAGGCCCACATCGGCATCCTGCACACCAAAGTTGCTCGTAAGATGGCACTACTCTACCCACTATGCCACCGAAACTCCGCCATGTCACTGTCAAACAAACTTCTCCTCTACCAACAAGTCCTCCGTCCCTCCCTCACCTACGCATGCCCAGTCTGGGCCACCGCTGCTAAAACCCACATGCAACACCTCCAAACCCTCCAAAATCGCTTCCTCCGTACTGCTGTCAATGCCGACTGGTACATCCCAAACATCAATATCCACCGTGACCTTTCCTTTCCACTCCTCGCTGACTACATGCTCTCCCTATCTCAAAAATTCTTCGACTCCCTTCCCCATAATTTCAACGCTTTCATCCGTGGCCTCGGGGAGTATGATATTGACCCCGGGGAGCGCTACAAGCATCCCAGGCTCCTCCTACATCGACCCTGAACACTATCATCCCCTGGGAAAATAAATAAAATCTCTCATAACTTTTAATCTAATATCTCACTGCAACATCTAACATACCAAAGTTACAAGAGTCATAACATTCCCCAACACAATGCTACCCTTTACCACCGTCTTCATTTCAAACCCCCTCTTTCAACCAGTAAAGGACCTAATCCTGGAATGGTATCAGTCGGAAGGCCCCACCACCTTAGGTGGGACCCCCTTCCAACGACAATTTCTCTGCTTGCTTATCTTTGGAAGAAATGGTCGATCTTACATCAGGTTAGAGACGCCGGTCCCTCTTAACGCTTTTTGGATATTTGGTTCGATCCCATATCTGTTTTCTGACTTTCTTTTTCTTGACTTCCCATCATACGTTCCTACGTGGTGAACGGTTCTTACGATTCCTGCTGCTTTATAATTTAAAATGTCCTTCAAAATAAGTGTTTTGAAGAAACTGATTACTTCATCCCCCTTTGTTAATTGTACCTAACATGTAACTCTGGTGTTCATAAAAGGTTATCACCAGACATCGGAGCCCGTACACCTTTAAAGGGATATGAAGTTTACGAGTCTCGCATTATATAACTGTTGACGTCAGTCCCGAGGACAACACGCAGGGATAGTCCGGTTCGCAATGTGTAGCTTTAGTTTCATTACTGCTCGCCACGCAGGTAGTTCTGCCTTCCAGGGAGTGCAAGGTGTTTGACATACTAATGTTAATGGCATTACTTTCACAACAATTATTGGACAATCTCCATTTTATAGATCAAAAGTTTTAAGTATTAACAGCCATTAAACAGCTTAAAGAATGTACTTTCAAACTGTGTAAAATCAGTCGAGGAGGTGTCTGCAAAAATTAACGATATAGAAAATGCACCACCTACCAAACGAGCAAAAAGTGAATTGTCCAGTATACAACACAAAAATACTGGATTTTCAATGCTGCGCAATATAAAAATAAACTAAGTCTCGGACAAACAAATGAAAATGATTTGTATACTCATATGCACCATTAATGTCATATGACATTGAACGAACTTTCTCCCAATATTTTTATATTGTTTCAGTGAGCGGCACAGAAAGTTCGCATTCAACAATTTACGAATGAACATGGTTGTTCACTGTAACTCCCGCAACGAAAGAAATAAGGAGGTTGGCATATTATTGTAACGTATGTTACATTTTATATCCATACTGGAATGTACACACACAGCACTTCGGTATACTTGTTGACACGAACGTTTACTGCTGTCACGCTTGATCTTGTATAGTACCTGTGCGCATACATTAATTGCTAAGGTGTACGGCATCCGAAGTTTGGTTATCACAGTTGGTTTTAACTTTTAAGCACAAAACTAATTTTTTACATTTGTTGTACTCTTTAAGCCTAACGTTCAAATTTCTTTTGGTTTTGCCAATGTGCAATTTATCCAGAGGGTTTCTCATTTGTATTATGTGATTTCAAAAGGCGTTGTACATTGAATTTTTTCTGTGGGACCAAAGTAATGTTGTATTCTTTGAAAACTCTTTGGAAAAGGTATGTAGCTCTGCGATGGTATGTAAATTTTCTGCATAAGAGTAGTTATTTGTCTGCTTCATTGTTATCTTTTAAATTTATCAATTTTCTTTTTGACCAATTCAGCACTGAATCCATTGTATTCTGCAATGTGAATTATATGATTATACTCTTTGTTATATTCCATCTTGTTTAAGGAGACATTACCCAGTCCTAAGTTAAACTGTTGATAACAGCATACTTGTGTTGTCTTGGGTTATATCCACTTGATTTTATGAAATTTTCTGCATGTGTTTCTTTCCTATATATGCCAAATTCTAGTTTTGTATGCTTACTGATTAGTTTTAAGTCTAAGAAAGGGATTTCATTGTTTTTCTCTCTTTCTATGGAAAATTTTATTGTAGAATTCTGTAAATTAAGTAGTCTTAATGTATCATCCATCTGTTTCACATTTACTATAGCCCAGGAATATTGCCACCTGTTTTTACCCACACCATTGTGCCTGCATAGCTGTGTAAATGACAAATAACAACAGACAGCCAGCAGTCAGTGATCTTTCATTGGAGATTATGATATGCAAGAAGGTGAAATATAAGTGAAGGTATTTATGAGCATACTGTGCCTTTGGTAACATCAACTAATACATCATATCACATATCACCTTCCTTGATTAGATTCTCAGGAAAATAAATTCGCTAATGCATATCAAAAGTATATATGAGAGTTGAATTAAAAGTAATGCCTCCATCTTCATAAATCCTCAATAAATGGCAGTTGGGTTCTTTGAAGACTCTTTGGAAAAGGTATGTAGCTCTGGGATGGTATGTAAATTTTCCACATGAAGTTTACGTATTGATCAGGGAAAGATTAGTATCCCCAAGAATATTCTCAGAGAATGCAAGCTGTTTATGGCGATTTGTGTTGATGTAATGCCCATCATTGGACGAGTAAGTTTAAAGATGTGACGGGAACATCTGACTTGCACAATACACAAAGTTGGATGTCCTGTGACAGGAACCAAGTTTCACAAACAAAAATTTGAAACAGAGTGATTCAGAACGAACGTTGTATAACTCAGAGGGAAATTTCAAGCATAATCGGCATTTCACAAGAACCTGTGGATCACATTATTGCTTTGCTTGGCTATCAGAAGATCTTGTAACACAAGAGCAGTTTCTAACAAATTTCAAGTGTATGCACTTTCATTTCAGGCATCAACATCCTGGATACCCATTGACTTGAATTTCCTTTTGGGTGACACCTTCTGCTGTCAAGAATTCAATTACTGCCATTGCTTAGATCGCATTGACCAACTGCCGGCACAGGGTTCCATACTTGACACTATAACCACACAACGGTGCAATGCTAAGGCTTCCCGCCACCTGGAACTGTAGAGGAGAGTCTACTGAACAATTCAGTACCTGCTGCATAACAGTGCTGCTACATATTCAGATGTTATGAAAGTGGAGGCATTACTTTTCATTCAACCCTCGTAGTAATTCTGCATAAGCTGTATTATGAATATGAAGAAAGACTCATAGGAATTATTCATTATGGACAAATATATGCAGTAACTTTACAAAATATATTCATTCAATGTAATAGATGCCCCATTGCAGTTAGAATTAGAACTATTATATTACAGAATAGTACTCCTGTTCAGGGAAACAGGGCTTGCATCTTTACCAAATGTTCTTGTGTGATACATACCCCAAATTGAGAGATTTTTCAGCCCCTATTGTTGCAAAGTTTGGTTCCACATACACTTGTAAGCAATTCTTTTCTAAACCGAACTATACAAAAAGTAATTCACGCTCCACTTTAAATGATGATACCCGTTTTTTCAATGCTGTGTCTCTCTGTGTCTACAGTTAAGCCTGACATTAACAAATTAATGTCAGAAAAAGATGCTAGCATTTTATTATAAGACCAGAAAAGCATTTGTAAGGCCTCATTTGAAGAAAATACACACATACACACTGCAAAACATACACACTTTGGTGTTTGACACTCACCAGATTGACTAGTTCCACCACTGTTGTACTTTACATGCCAAATAACAGCCTTGGTAACAACTCGAAGTAGAATGGAAAGACATCACAATTACCCTCTGTTTACCAGCTCCCCAGATATGAACTATTATATAAATGATAAGGGAATATTATGGAGGTTCCAGACACACAATGTTAGATGCCAATCCTTTGCTATCTCTACCTAAACATTACATCAGAAAGTGCCTTCTTTTATGTGTTACATTCACATGACTTTTTCTACCCAATCTACTACTGATTTTCTTACAAATATTTGTTATTCTATCTACTTTATGTTAAATGGAGCAGAAATGCTTTATCACACATTTTATTGCAGGTATAACAGGGATACAATAGGCTAAGCAATAATTGTGATGGCTTTAAATGTTCATGTTCCTTGCATGAGCAAAAAAAATGAATATAGCACCAGAAGAAAGTTAATTAATATAAAATATATCAGAAATTGTAAATGCCACAAAAGGATTTTGCATTAAATTTTGTTTTAACAAAGATTATTATTGTGGAGTAAGTTCTGCCTCTATTTAATGGTTCACTACTTATACAAAATTATTCAAAATTCATTCAAAATGAATAGGTCCTTGCAGACAAATTCCAAAAAATTCAAGATATACATACTCCTTGCTGTGCACATATAAACATATTATATTTTAATCAAAATAGTTACAGCCATTTTTAAGAAAATCAAAAATTATGAAAAAGATTGACTTGTTAATTGTAGTCTGGAGTGGAGAAATTTTCTTGAAAGTCTTTTTCATATTATTTGAAGATATTGAATTTAGATACCAAGTCTGGTATTTATCATTCCATTTTTAAGCATTTTTCATAGACAGACATATAGACCTTTCCTTGAAATAGTTTTTTTCTGGCCGTTTGATGCAATAATAAAATGGATGGCACACAGTTCCACTTTCCGCTACAGTTTGATACAATAATGTTTAGCTCAGGGTTAAGCAATGAGGTTTATCCCAGGGTATGCGTGAGCATGTATGAGAAGGATAGTTTTAATGGTACTGGAATGCCCTTTTCAAACTGGTTTAATGAGTGCTTCTTTTATTATTACATTAAACTGGAAGTTGCCGAACAAGGGTTACCAATATATCACTGTTTCAGAGAGACTGAAGGTGGAATGCTTATTACTCGATAAACTTAATTCGTTCTTCCCGTACATATGAACCGACAAATACCTTCTCTCATCACTTCTGGTCTCCTTTGACCAAGAGAGAAAAAGGACTGCCGTAATCGGCCTCACGCCGAAGACTGCTGTCCACAGCTGCGCGTGGGTGTATATGTGACTTTCACTTTCTGGAAGCCCTCTTCATTCAACCAAAGATTCCCTTTGTGACTATTTTGTCATGCCATTATTAAGGGTCCGAAGAATGCCTATACAAACAGTCAAGTGCTACCCTTTAGAACTCTGCTAAGGACACTGTTTTTTACATTACTTTTGTTAAAACAACTATTCAACCCCGTTGCTATTCAACTCAACTGCACCTGCACATGTTCCACACAAATATACATTCCTTTGAAATTCATTACGATTCTTTACTTATTTCAATCCTTTAATTTCGGTATCACATTTTTGGTGGACCTCAAAACAAGCATTTATATTGAACTCTTGACACCAAAATTTTTGGTTGGAATTCAGTATCTCCTCTATTTACTATAGGTAATTAGTAGAAATAAAAAATATGCAAAAAATATCTATTATTTTTATTTATCTGTATTCCTTTAATGCGTATAGCATTTTTTACAATCATATATTTGTAAAATATCAAGATTGTACATACTAAAACTGACCTAAAACAATGGGAACCTGAGTAACAACAAGGAAAGAAAACTTATCAATTAACTATATACAAAGTAGTAGTGTGACTAAGAATTTTTATTAAATAATAACCTCATTCACTATTACTAAGTCAGTTGACAATTGAGTAGTGTTTTTTCAAAACTCGATAGATGCACAAAATGCATTTATGAGAAAAACAGGTTTTTCTATTTATTGGCAATACTAATTTCCTAGAACAGTAAATATATTAGTCATTCAATTCTCCTTCCTGAAACTGTCTCATTTAAATTGAGTAGTGTTTTTTCAAAACTCGATAGATGCACAAAATGTGTTTATGAGAAAAACAGGTTTTTCTATTTACTGGCAATACTAATTTCTTAGCACAGTAAATATATTAGTCATTCAATTCTCCTTCCTGAAACTGTCTCATTTAATGTGAAAAGAAACAAATAGAATAGTTTAACTAGTGCAAATTTGAGGTTTGAAAATGTAGAGTTTTTTTCAAAAGCCGATAGATGCTGATTAACTTTTCTACGTGAGCGAGAAATTCACACATGGAGTTTTGTTATTTTTGACATTGTTTTTGTTACTTTTTATTTATATATTTATTATTTTTATTTATTTTCACCTTTTCATTATACGTAATGTACTATACAACCAAAATGTTAATGTTTATAAGGATGATTATATTAGGTATAAACTTAGAAAGTAAATACTGCTGCATTCACAATAACAGTATAATATTTTGTTTTATTTATATAACAAACATAATGAATATGTAAGCTTTAACCTTTATCAGTATCTTCTAGTACATCTTTATTAAATTCTTTTGCAGTTTCTGGAATATCAAAAAATTTAGCTAGATTTTGAACATCCTTTTTCTTTTCCTTGCTCACTCTATTAATTTTGGGAAAATTTTCAGATCGAAGCAGAAATTCGCTGCAGGACTTGCTGCGAGGTTTCATCACATCCACTTCCACAGGCAAAGCAGAATATGTATTTTGAACTTCTACACATACCTAATAGTCTTCCTTTGATTCCTTGGAATATGTTATGATTCGCTGGGTACTCATTTTGAAAGGAAGCTCTTTGACTTCAGTGTTTGTTTGTTGTTATTTTTTATTTTTTTTGCACTTTCTTTCAAGTCCTTAATTTTATAGTCTTTGGACACATTCATAGAGCCGTGATTTTGTAATATCTGATGGTACTCATCAGGAATCAAGATATTCTCTTTATTTCTTAACTCTTCTTTGGTTCTGCCGAAAACCTCCATCAGGAGGCATATAACTATGCCCATGTCTTGGGTAGATATGTAAATGCGGAAAAATGTTTTACTCTTCTCCAGTAAAGCAATAAGCATGAACATCATCACACTCTTTTTGTGCTAACTAGAGCAAGAGTCTGAAAATAAACGAATGGTAGAAGGAGCGTTACCAGACATCCTTTCTTCTAGTTCCAACAAGAAGTGGTGCAAAGCTGAGGCAACCTGGTTGCAGGCTTCAGCAGATTCAGTTTCCAACCATGTATACAAGGAAATTTCACCTTTGTTCTGAGTTTTAGATGGAATCATTATGCATGGATTATAAAGCCACACCTGCCTTGCTTAGAATACCTCTAACAAAAGTTTAGGCAGTGCTGCATATCAAAACAAATAGTGATTGCCTCGGCATTTTCCTCTTTCAATAGCTGATAAAACTTTTCTAACGCAACTTGTGCAGTCTGTACTTTTCCACATCTGCCTCTTGTCTTAATATTCATCAGTCCCATTTTGCAGGTTGAGCATGTATCAGTGTATGGTGTACGGAATGAAAGACTGAAGAAATTGTAAAATATGTATTTATATTTTGACAACGAGCAGACTGGTAGATTTCTTAATTTTCTTTCATTGTAATAGTTGGTCCACATTTTTCTGATATTAAGTTCTGGAGGTAAATATCCTCTGCTTGATTTTGCTCTTCCATAGTGGCTTTCTCTACATCTGTACTTCTTTATGCCTTGCTTTATAACAGCAGAAATGTCCTTCTCTAATATTCCTGTTCTGTCACCTCCTCTGGTTTCCTTTGGCGCATTTCCAGATAAATGAAATGTTCTAGCCAGGAGAGATAATCTATCTTCTGACACCCCTGTGATTCCTTGGAAGCTTGCAGTGCATACTGACAACACCTGGCCATTATTAGTTCTCACACTGTATTTAATGCAAACAGTCTGCTTTCTATTTGCAACTTCTTTCTTCACCACTTTGCAATTAAGAGATGTAATACTCAATTATTTCATAAAGAATTTATCCTTATCTATTTTGTTGAGCATACAAAGATGTTTGTGAAATCCACTTATATCATTATAAGTCAAATCAGCTACATCACAGTGCTTATACCTTTACTTTTAGGATTTCTTGGAGTGCACTCAAGACCATGTGAACATGAAATTGCTGGAGTATGAGCATCCTTTGACTTGCATTTTGATTTCCTTTCCTTGTTTTTGCAATTCCTGCCTCCCATGCATTCTATGACTGGTACAGTTTCACAATCTGAGCTCCTGTCCATTGTGCATAGTACAGTGCACTGTCTCAACTAAGCATAAAAATGCCATGTAAGTATAACAAAGCTTTCAGAAATGAGTGTGAAATCCAAGCACACAACCTGAGTTCGCAGTTATTACCAACGCTGCAGCAGTGTACAAAGCTTGCAGAAATGATTGAGAATTCCAAGAATCGCAATAGTGAGATTGCAGTCAATACCATCATGCATTTCATAGAATTGAGGTTGCTACATGCTGGATCATAATATCATAAAATTGCATCTATCGACTTTTGCTTTAACTGAGCAAGTGCATCTATCTAGTTTTGAAAAAACTGCTAATATTCCCTATTTTCTACATAGGACATAATCAAATTTTGCAAAATCTGTCTTCACAGAACGATGCAGAAGGTGAAAACTATGCCGATACTATATATAACTCAATTTCATAAAATGTTGCATCTATCGAGTTTTGAAAAAATGCTCCTCAATTGTGAGCTTTCTGTAAAATTTATAAAACCAAATTCCCAATGTGTATTTGTACATTATAAGGTCAAAAAGTTCACAATTTTGCAGAAGCTGGTGACATTTGTTTTAGATAAGTAAGAAATTAAGACATGAGTGGCTGCATAATACAGTAAAGGATTGAAGAGTAGTAATTGGAATATACTGATTGTGAAAGATCCAAAAGTATCCTAACTAGCTGCACTGTGTTTAGCCTGTCTGCGCTCTGGGCAGTCGTTGACATCTACCGCTATCACAGAAAGGCATAGATGAAACCAAGCAACCTTTTAAAATTACTTTTAAAGGCTTTACTTAGCCATACTGTTAAAGGAGATGCTGAAACTGACCATAAATGTTTGCCAACTCTTTAGGAAACTATGCATCACTCGCCAATGTTCTCATTGAGAAATTCTGGCATTTCTTCATTAGTGGAGAAAGAGTTATAGGCCCAATTTTTTCAGTCAACAGTTGACGCACCTACATATGTGAATACAACTTTGTGATTTTCCCTTTGCTCAATAAGATTCTGCAACAGTTCATACAGCCAATCTCTCGATGAGAACAATTGAAAATGTGTTTCAGGACAGAATTATTAGTAGAGATTTGTGGCCCCCTCAGTTTCCCGACATAACCCCCTATGATTTCTATCTCTGAGGTAACTTAAAGCATAAAGTGTACAAGACAAACCCACACACCTTGGAAGAATTAAAACAAAATATCTGCCAAAAATTGCTAATGTCAACATTAGTTGAGGATGTTAGGAAAGTCCTAACAAAATGAGTTCTAGGAGTGAGTAAGTGTGTGGTGTTTTAGGGCCCGTCGACAACAAGGTCATTTGGGCCCATGAGTTCTAGGTAAATACTAGTAATATATGCCAGTGTTAAAGAAAATCTTATAATTAGTTTCTACTGAATGGCATTACCACATTGGCTTTAACTAACTGTTTACATGATACCTAAGCTCAGTATAAACCAGCTGGATTTAAGCAGAAACTTTGTCACCAAGTAGCTTCCATAGTCTTGTTCCACTACAAAAATCACCTTAACCTTACTCAGGATTGGTCTCCCATTTTATGATACTGGTACTGAAACAAAGAACAATGGATAGTTCACATGGATAGTTTGACTCAAAATTATATTACATTTTGATATTGGAAATCAAGTAAATTGTGTGTGTGTGCATACATGTGTATCTATGTAGTTTCTAGGGTAAACATAATAAACTAGATATAATTTTGAGTCAAACTAATACTCAATGTTCCACTTATTGCTAGTATTTACCTAGAACGTGTTTCGTTAGGATCTTCCTAACATCATTAGCTGTTGTCGACTAATGGACGTCGGTTCAGTGAACTCCTCAGAGATGATAGGTGCGTCTCTGTCAGTATCTTGATGAACTTGAAATTTGGGTTTTCTTCCATGATATAGAACGAGAAATTCACTTATTAAAAGGTGTCCAAGGTCCAGCTGCATTAACCATGTGTGAAAAAAATCTTCATAAAGAAATATGAAAGAAAATTGTTTAATTTCGAAGAAACCTTTGAAGAAAACTCAAATTTCAAGTTCATGAAAATACCGACAGAGACACACCTATCACCTCCGAGGAGTTCACCAAACCGATGTCCATTAGTCGACAACAGCTGATGATGTTAGGAAGATCCTAACGAAATGCGTTCAAGGTAAATACTAGCAATAAGTGGAGCATTGAGTATTAGTTCGACTCAAAATTATATTAATTTTGTGCTTCATTGTATCACAGTCCTTACACAATGGAATATAATAAATTAGCCTCAGAAGTGAAGTATCTGGTAAAAGTATGGTTAATCTACCTTCAAAACGACACAGCATGGCCAAATTAGAAGGGGGGCTGGAAGTGTATCTGTGCAAGAAAGAGTGGGATAATCCATGGAATATAGGCATCTAGGCCATTTGTTAAACTTCCAGCTCCTTCTATAAAAAAAATTAAAAAGAATGTAAAACTGTTAGGCTTTTAAAACTTAGAAGTAAACTTCTAAAGAGTTCATTAAGTCAATGAATTTAAAATATCATACCATGTGAAATAACTGAAGAGAGAAAGATATTAAACAGGTACTAAGAATTTTAAAATCTCAAATTGATTTTGGATTTTTGGATCCCAAATGGATCCAAAATGAAAAGTGGTACTTGATAATTCTAGACGCACTTTGTGATGCATTGCCAAAAACTGTCCTGATTATTGTAGAAAAAAGAGCATCTAGCTAATTTGGCAAATATTACCAAATGAAGAAACATAGTATCAAATGTAGTTAAGCTCACAGAAGAATCTTTAATGCAAAAGAGAATGGAATGTAGATGTACGAGGAAAATGTGTGTTTTGCATGTATGGTTTTTGCAGGAGAAATAAGGACAACATTAATAAGTCAAATTACAGCAATGAAAAACAATCAGCTCAACCAACATCAAATCAACCACCTAGCTCACCACCAGCCACACATAACAAAGATTTAAGAGAAAAGGTACCTGTCCTGTTCACCTAGACTTGAATCCTAAACCTATTCATATCCAAACCCCTAATGCTCTGTCACTTGGTTGTACGTGTTTATCCAAGTATGTTCCCCTCTCTTCTTTGTAGCTGTAAAAGAGAGGACTCAGAGCCACCCTTCTGTGCATGTTTTGCTTAGGTTTGTCCTCCCACATTTGATGACTAATTAAAGCATGCAGTAAAATTAAAATTTGCACTAACTTTATAGTTTCAAGCAATATTTTTATTCTCATTTCAAGCCTTTTAAAATAGAGGTCTGCATCAGATAAGAATATATATGGTATAACCTTTATGTGTGAAAAATGCACATGAGACAACTAATTTCAATTACATAACTAATATCATTAATAATTGCAGATTTCTTTGAAGCAAACAGTTATAAATACTGCAACTTTATCCATCAATGATGGCCAAAATTGCTGATAATAATATTAAATTTGTATTTTTGTCAGTGACTTTATTGTATTGTATTAGCGGAACAGATGGCAATCTAAAAAAAAAAAAAAAAAAAAAAAACATGGTAGAGAGAGCAGATTGAAAAGTGAGTGTGTAACCTGAACTATTATTACAGTTTTTTATGTGCATTAAAGAAGCATTTATAGTCGTGACATAATGGCATGAGTATCATGAGCTTATTACATCACTCAGTTTTAGCTTAGACTTGGTTTTATTGTGTTACAGAGCTCATTTCTGTTGTTACAATCTGCCATCATTACTTCCAAGGACTTGGACCTCAGAAGAGAAAAGACTATTTCACTTTTCAAACATTTATGATATCAGTATGAAGGCTGAATTTTCTTTTCAGTTCAATGCAATAACTAGATACATCTAACTGTGGAGCTATGGAGTGGAAATGTGACATTTTTAATAGCTGAAAATTATATGTTTGTGTGCTAACCCAAAAGTATGAATTAAGATACAAAAGCAAAGAAAATCTTATAATTAGTTTCTACTGAATGACACTACCACATTGGCTTTAACTAACTGTTTACATGATACCTAAGCTCAGTATAAACCAGCTGGATTTATGCAGAAACTTTGTCACCAAGTGGCTCCTATAGTCTTGTTCCACTACAAAAATCACCTTAACCTTACTCAGGATTAGTCTTCTATTTTATGACACTGGTAATGAAACAAAAAAAAAACAGATAATTTAGAATCAAGCAGAAAACATATGTGCAATGAAAGAAAATAATATCAGGCTTGATTTGCTAGTTAAAAAGTTGGGATAGAAATGCATTACAGCTAAACTGTTCCTATTCCATCTGTTGCCATACTTGTGGTAGTTTTGTTTCTTTGTGTAGTTTTCCAAAGTTACCATCTACTTGCATTTTTAGAAAAATGGCCTATAGTAAACATTATTTCTTAGTTATGTGGTACATTACAAGTATAATCCAGTGGAATGTTTAAATATTGCATAAAAGCATATTAAAGGATCTATATTTCGAAAATGCTAATTGTTTAAACAAAGTAACATTCAGTTCAACTTATATGATAAAGCTTCTTTTTTTCAGTGTAGCAGGAAAAAGGCCTCTGAACATGGACATCCTGTAAAAACTAGAGCTATGTTTCCAAGCTAATCTTAATACCATAGATCTCTTCAGGTTCCCTTACAATTCTAAATAATTTGCTGAATCCATGCGCAAAATCAGGAAATCATATACCGAAGTTGTAATTTGATAGCTCATTCCTGAAAACAGATTTATTGACTGCTCGGTAGACGTGTTTGCGGCTAAGGTAACAAAAAAGTATGCTAATCTGTACTTATTTCCTAATATTGCAAATGAAACTGAAATAAATGTGAAAAATAGTGATGTTCAATCTGGGCAGTAGTTACCTCATATAATCTATAAAGAAAGAAAACAAAAACACAGAAAATTATAATAAATATGCAGGAATTTTCATGCCCTCACCAACAAATTTGGAACAAAAGGTATAAGGAACACATGCTGTCAAAAACATTGTTTAAAGTTCTGCTAATTGTTCAAGGTGTGTAGTCTGCCACATTACCAAATTTGGTTTGCTGTACATTGTACGAGGATCGACTGATAAGTCCCGGGCCTCACATAGAGATGCTATCACTGGGCTATGAAGCAGTCCATATAGGACACGACCAATAAATAATAATTAATTAATAATGGTGATGGTGATGATGATAACCCACAGGGACAATTAAGTTATAATTAAAGATCATATTCAACATCTATAAATAATACAGAGATGTTTCCTACACAGATGTTTTTAAACCTTCTCAAACAACAACACATACTTGCAACCACCCGGAAACTATTAGCTAATGTATGATTTAGCTTGAGACAGTTTACGACGCCAGCTTTGCGGTACAAAGTTCTTTCATAGAATCTGGTTCATGCTCCAAACAACAGACCATAGGATTTTACCAGAAGTTACGTAGACGTGAGTATGCATAATTTATCTCCCTGGTGGGAAAAGAGAACACTAAGCGAAAAAACGTCCAAACTGAGAAATTTGAACGTTTATCAGAAGAGGGGATAAAAATCAACCAATGTCAAACTAATAACACATCACGTGAGTTTTCAAATTTCAAGAAAATAGCAAGAGTGGAAGCGAAAATCATCATGGCAGAACTTTGATAGTAGATGATAGAACACTCTGCAGAGTACACAGCAAGGATCTGACCATGTGTCAGACATCAGTGAATCTTCGAACAGTTACATCTATTTGCATGTGAGAGATAACATACATTACACTCTGCACTGTTCACTCCGAGGTACACGAAGTACAAGAACTCCGTCCAGATGTAAGAAACTATACATATTTCTGACAATTAAACTGATTCGCATGCAATACATTAGTGTATCTTCGAACACTTAAATTTATTTGCGTGGGAGAAATAAACTATGATACATCACACTACAGACACGGGATACAGCAGCATGTATCACACTTCTACACGAGTAGCAATATCACAGGTGGTGAGCTCAACAAGAGATTAAGGAACAAAATAAACTGATATGTTAAACAGTCAAGGTATTTCTGTCAGAACTACACCAGAGTTAGGGCGCACCCACACTCTGAATCCAGCTAAGAGAATCCATACAGAGATAACACTTGATATCATTGCAGTTTATAATCCTAATGATCAAAATACTGGCAACTTTCTCACTGATATGGAAACTGTACTGTGTAGGAAGCTTGCAAAATCAGCCATGATCATAGGCGATGTAAATATTAATTACCTCACTCAGAGTAAAAGTCTTGAAAACTATAATACACTAATTACAAGTTTCAATTTTGTACAAGGTAATAAAATATACCCAACAAGAATAGGCAATAGCTCAGCTACACTAATTGACCATGTACTTATCAATAACAATGATACCCCAATATCTATATCTAACATAATGCATGATATCAGTGACCATAACATACTTATAATCGACATAAAAGAACATCTTTGCAAGGCCCTACATGATAAGTATATCAATTACAGAATGTCAATTCAAGAATTTAACACTATAAATCATAATAGACTTTCCTTATTTATACAAAATACTGGATTTAACTGTGTCACAAATGACCCTAATGAATATTATAACTCATTATTGCAGTTTATAAAGGAAGGGGTTTCAGTCTGCTCTTACAGGTGCAGAAAGGTTGTGTCAAATAAACTGACACATAAACCATGGGTTAATAGTAACTTTTCGGCTCTAGTTAAAAAGAAAAACTTACTGTATAGCAAAACAAAATGCAAATTTCCCTCTCTGATAGCAATTGAACTGTACAAAAAGTGTGCAAATGAAGTAACTAAAATGAAAAGGGAACTTCAAGAAGCATATTACTCAAATAAACTGAATAACTCCTATGATCCAAAAAAGGTATGGATGACAATAAATGGAATCTTAAGAAATAAAACCCCAGTACATTGCAATCAAATAGAAACAATAATGGTAGGTAATCAAAAATAGGAAATCAATTAGAAGTATGTGAATCTTTTAACCAATACTTTGTAAATATAGCTGATCAGTTAGTGAAGATATGTATAACTACACAATATACTCCACCACCTTATAGTTCAGTACCAAATAGTCTTTTTCTATATCCAACAGATAATAATGAGGTTCTAAAAATGATAGCAACAATAAAAAACAAAGGTAATAAAACAGATAATATTGTGACTTTGTGGGTTCGTGAAATAAAAAGTCCAATTTCACCACTCAAAAATGTTCTTTATTTCCACCGACTTACAGTTAAACTCTTGCCAATTACACAGAATTACTTGCTGCACACAATTACAATTCACCAGTTCGTCCGTTACAATTTCCTTGTACTCGCGATTACATAAACTCCGATGCGCATACCAGTTACGTACAGTCTTCCGTTGCACAATCCTTTCGTACATTAACACGTCACTGACTAACACTGCCTTCTTACACCAAGAACTGTCCTCACTCACACACTAACCAACTGACTGACCAACTCTAACTCTGTCTGTCTGCAACCCTCTTTATATAGGAATATCGCCAGTTTCTAGTGACCAGGAGAATGTTCCAGATTCTGTAATTTCTGGAACCAGGTGGACAGAAACAGACGGCACACTGATGTTTTTCCTCCCAACCACTGCCTGTCACCACTACAAGACAAACGAGGGGGAGGTGTGGCTAACGCGGTCCTCCCCTGCCTTCCGTTCTCAGCTGGTTCACAGGGTGTTCCAGCGCTCGCGTTACAATATTTTATCAAATGAATTGTTAACAAAGTGCAAGTACAGATTGGTTCCACACATTGTAACCTTTATTAATTTATCACTTAGTTCAGGTTCAGTACCTGATGGTTGTAAAATCACAAGAGTTGTCCCAATTTATAAGACAGGTGATAATTACAGACCAATAAGTATAATTCCTGTATTTGCCAAAATTCTGGAAAAAGTAGTAAAAGTTAGGTTATTACAGCATCTAGAAAAAACAACTTTTTTCACAATCATCAGTATGGATTTATTAACAAATCTAGTACTCTTGCTGCCACGGTAGATATTATCGTACCTATTCAAAGAGCTCTGGATAGAAATTGTTTAGCTGCTGGTTTATTTATTGACCTAAAAAAGGCGTTTGACACTGTAGTTCATACTTTATTACTAAATAAACTTGAGTATGCTGGTGTAAGAGGACTTCCTCTCAATTGGTTTCAGAATTATCTCAGCAATATGAAACAATTTGCAAATATGAACAACATTTCCAGTTCTCTATCAGTAATTCATCATGGTGTTCCACAAGGTTCTGTATTAGGTCCTATATTATTCCTAATTTTTATAAATGACATAGGATGTTTAAGACTAAAAGGTAAATTGACTATGTTTGCTGATGATATATGTTTGTTATATATAGATGACTCTGAGCACCAGCTGATATATGACATACAGCAAGACCTGAATGCATTGAATAGCTGGTTTAAGGGCAATAAGTTAACATTAAATGTCTGTAAAACAAAATATATGTTATTTCATAAAAGATCATATGTACCAGTAGTAAATAACAAGATACATTAACTTTAAAGAGAGTCGATTAAAGACACTAGACAACACTTACTTTTAAATTTTTCCGGAACATGTTTCTGCAGGGAGAGCTGGCCGATGATAGAGGCAAAGCCTCAGAAACATGTTCCGGAAAAATTTAAAAGTAAGTGTTGTCTAGTGTCTTTAATCGACTCTCTTTAAAGTTAATTTATCATAACATCACTGTTTTCAACACTTCCAAGAAAGGAATAACAAGATACATGTTGATAACGCAGTGATTGAAAGAGTAACAAAAATCACATATCTAGGTTTGATTCTAGACAGTATGCTCACATGGAAGGACCATATCATGCATGTAAGAAATAAGATTCTTCCTGTGTTAGCTGTAATCCACAGGCTGAAATTCAAAGGATTCAGTGTAAATCATTTACGAAGTATCTACCATGCTTTAATTCAATCTCATTTGGATTACTTAAACATCTTATGGGGTAACTCTGTTAAATATTTAATTCATGACCTCGAAGTACTTCAAAATCGTGCCTTGAAAATAATCTACAATCTACCCTTTAGAACAAACACAAAAACACTCTACCATGTAACTAACATTTTACCATTACAAGTAAACATAGATAATATATCTCCACAAAATAAAAAATAATCTTCTAAAGTCCAATCTAACATTTGAAAGCTCCTCACATATATATAATACAAGAAATAAAGGAAACTTAACAAAACCAACAGTGAACACTTCTACTTATGGCCTGAACAGCTTAACCTCACACGTTATCAACTTATATAATGCGCTGCCACTGGAACTGAAAGGCTGTAGGAACATAAAAGGTTTTAAAAGGAAAGTTGCTGAAAATTTACTGAAGGCATATTTTGATATGTGTCACATATTTATAGCTGGTTTGAAAGCTGAACTGTTTAAAAATTAATATGGATTAATGTCCCATAGAATATGTAGCTTCTATTTTTCTGTTAAGTTCTTTGTTACTATTATTTCTTGAGTTATAGTGAATTTCTGTATCTTTGTATGTTTCATATATGTTATTCTTGTACGGTAATTTATTCCTACTATGAAAATGTAATATAAGTATTGTCAAGGGCTGTTTGCCATCATTTTATATATTTTTGTACTGTTCCCTAGCATGAGCTATGGCTCTGGGAACCTTTTCAGATAACAATAAATAAATAAATAAATACTCTATAGAAATCCCTGACCAAGTTTAATTCTCCACAATCCTTAATCCTCACCCGTCACAAAACCCATCATTGTGAGGCACTGAGCAAAGGAGAGAACTCAGCAAGATTTCACCGGCCAAACCGCCTCAGCCAGTTTGATAGATAGCACCATATAGTTTAACTCTAGACTAGCTTGTATCCATAGTTACAGGTCAATAGCTTGTTTAGTTTTTGAATGACAGCATTTCAATCAAGACAAGTGTAGAGGTTTTATGAAAATGGAGGATTTGGAAAAATGAGTATTGATTAAATACTTCCATTTAAAAGGCTCAACGCCTAAAGAAATCAAGGAGGAAATGGACAGTACGTTGAAAGACTCTGCCCCTTCATATACAATGATTAAAAGATAGGTTGCAGAGTTTAAAATAGGACATACAAGCACTAGTGGTGAGCCTCGCTCTAAATGCCCTATGGAAGTCACAACTCCAGAGATCATTGAAAAAATTAATTATTTAATACTGGAAGACCACAGATTAAAGTTGTTTGAGAGAGCAGAGGCTGTAAACATATCAAAAGAAATTGCAGGTAATATTTCATGTAATGTTTTGGGTTTTCACAAGTCTGTGCAAGATGGGTGCTGCATTTGTTGACACCTGATCAAAAGTTGCAAAGAAAAACTGATCCTGTTAAGAATTTGAGGCTATACCATAAAAATCCCAGTGATTTTTTGAAGTGGCTTATTACCATGGATGAAACCTGGATACATCACTACACTCCAGAAAGTAAATCACAGTCAAAACAGTGGATTGCGCCAGGTGAACGAACTTCAAAAAAAGGCAAAGTCAATTTTGTCAGCTAACAAGATTATGGCGAGTGTTTTCTGGAATGCACTGGCAACTACTTTTATTGATTACTTGGAAAAGAATAAAAGTGTCACTGGTGACTACTACACAAGCTTATTGCAATGTTTGAGTGATGAGCTGAAAAGCAAAAGACCTCATTTGGCAAAGAAAATAATCTTGTTTCTTCACGACAATGCTCCGGCCCATCGTTCAGTCATTGCAATGGGAAAAATGTGTGAATTAAAATAAATAGAATTTTGAGTCGAACTAATACTCAATGCTCCACTTATTGCTAGTATTTACCTAGAACGCGTTTCGTTAGGATCTTCCTAACATCATCAGCTGTTGTCAACTAATGGACATTGGTTCGGTGAACTCCTCGGAGGTGATAGGTGCATCTCTGACGGTATCTTGATGAACTTAAAATTTGGGTTTTCTTCAAAGATAGTGTCGAAATTAAACAATTTTCTTTCATGTTTCTTTATGAAGATTTTTTCCCACGCGGTTAAAGCAGCTGGACCTTGGACACTTTTTAACAAGTGAATTTCCCATTCTATATCATGATTCTCCTTCCAAAAATGGCACGCTACCACCGATTTATCTATTTCTTTGTTCCTGATGTTCCTAAAATGCTCTTTAAGCCTAATGTTCAAGTTCCTTTTTGTTTTTCCAATGTAAAAGTTGTCACAGCCTTTGCAGTTTATCCGGGACACACCTGAATTTTTGTCTGTAGGTATTTCCTTTGTATTATGTGATTTCAAAAGGTGCTGTACACTAAATTTGTTCTGTGGGGCCAAAGTAATATTGTGTTCTTTGAAGACTTTTTGGAAAAGGTGTGTAGCTCTGGGATGATATGTAAATTTTCTGTATGAAGTTTCATTGTTGATTGGGGAAAGAGAAGTTACTTGTTTGCATCTTTGTTGTCTTTTCAATTTATCGATTTTGGAAGGAGAATCATGATATAGAACGAGAAATTCACTTATTAAAAAGCGTCCAAGGTCCAGCTGCATTAACCACGTGGTAAAAAATCTTCATAAAGAAACATGAAAGAAAATTGTTCAATTTCGACACTACCTTTGAAGAAAACCCAAATTTTAAGTTCATCAAGATACCAACAGAGACGCACCCATCAGCTCCGAGGAGTTCACTGAACCGACTTCCATTAGTCGACAACAGCTGATGATGTTAGGAAGATCCTAACGAAACGTATTTTAGGTAAATACTAGCAATAAGTGGAGCATTGAGTATCAGTTTGACTCAAAATTATATTAATTTTGTGCTTCATTGCATCATAGTCCTTACACAATGGAATATAGTGTGAATTAAATTTTGAATTGCTTGAACATCCACCCTATTTACCAGATCTAGCACCCAGTAACTACCACCTGTTCCTGAACTTCAAAAAATTTCTATAATAGAAAGACGAAGACTTCACAGCAATGAGGAGATCATTGATGTGGTAAACAGCTATTTTGAGGACCATGATAAATTGCACTACAGAGATAGTTTAATTAAATTAGAACACTGATATGATAACTGTATTAGCCTTTATAGAGATTATGTTGAGAAATAAAGATTTTTTTTTTTTTTTTTGAGGCCCAGGACTTATCAGCCGACCCTCGCATGTCTTGCTCTGCCTTACCATCACTTTAGTTTGCCATTGTGAGGGTATCAGCAAATATGGAACAGTTATTTAACTGCTATGAAATGCATTACATAAGGAATGGAAGACAAATTCATTGTATCTATTACGGATGGTATCCTAACAGAAGACATCCACACTATAGTACCTTTGCTGCAGTTCATCAGTGACTTCAGGAAACTGGAAACTTTCATCCTCAATACGTTGGTGGTGGAAGACATGAGAAACCAGAATTTAAGGATGGCGTGCTCAAGAGTCAGGCATCTTCAACTTCAGTGAATCAGTTATGGATGTAAGTACGTTCAGAAAGTTCAGATGTTAGGATCATGACATTATGCAACTCATAGGGCCTGTATTACGATCTCCGGTTAAGGTGTTGGTTAACAGTTAACTTGAAGTTACATGCAGATGTCGGTATTACGTATTACGACCTTTGGTTAAGGGCTAACTGAGAGTTATTTCTGCAGGTAAACTAATCCTCACCTCGAGTAGTGGTTAGTGAGATAACTTGGAGTTTACCTTCACACACAAAAAAGAAAATGGCATACCTCCAGGCCAGACTGAATGTTGAAAGCAATTCTGAGGATGAAATGTTGGCACAGTATTTATTTAATAGAAGAAGAGCTAAAAGAATTAGAATGCAGAAAGATAATTTCATATATATAATGAAATAAAATAAACCACATGAGTATTAGGTAACTTGACGTAATATGTTATGGAATGATAATTTTTAGTGTCCTATGGTGTCAGTGACTTGTTGCAAGCAATGCAATATTTTATGCAACCATATTGCAACATGTTTTAACAAACATAAATGTAAGAAACAAAGCATGTTAAACCTAAACTGGAAAATGCATGCAATACTATATATGGGTAGGTATAAAAGTTCAGAAACATGCTGAAGTAGTAAACATTCAATTTTCTAATAGTGGGTGCAATGTTTAATTTGCGTTTCGTTAAAGCATTACCAGAGGAAAGTAACAAGCTGTAAAGCAAACAATGAATAAAACAAATTCTTTAGGTTATATAATTTGTATCAATGTCCAAACCGTTATTGCAAACACTGTTTACACATATAATGTACAATACCATAATGGTTTTGTCCTACAGTGTGCCTTAATGAATACCATTTGCTAATTGTATTGCGATTTATGCAGTGTGTGTGCTGTGTCAATGCAAGTTGAAGTATTACTTATGATTCTTGCCGTACCTACTACAGATTGTGCAAATGCAGTACATAAATATATTTGATGTATTTGCTGCAAATTGCACACGTAAAACCTGCCCATATTGTATCCTGTGGTATTTAAATGAAGTCATTTATTTGTTCAATTACGTTTTTCAATCAAGGGCACAATGCTGTGACTGAAATGTGGCGTTTGATTATGAAGTGCCAAGAAGAAATGTAGGTTTGCTACAACCTGTTTCCTTAAAAGAAAACCATAGTTATTGCTTCATAACTAGCCAAATATATTATGTTTAAAAGAATCAGGTATCAAGTTACTGGTCCCAGAATGCATATTTTATAACCTTGGTTTTATTCATGGGTGACTCGTAATTTGTGGACCATCCCTCCTTGCATATACCTCTGTGATATGATAATTTATATGGGAAGAGGAGATTTATTCATGAGGATACACTACTAACCAAATGATTTTAGCCAAATTATATTTGTGCAATACTATTATCGGAATTAATAACAGTTATGTGGCCTTATTTAAAAAAATTTTGACTGGAAATCTCTTTGTGTTCATAAATTAACAAGTCGTTCCATATATTCTCCACATATCTCACCTAATCTATAACACTAACCTAACATAACCTATATAACCTATAACACTAACCTAATGCCATGAAAAAGAATCTAACACTATGGAAAAATCTAAACCGTAAACAAACTATGCTAGACCTTATTATGAATGAACTTTTAATGATAATATCACGAAAATATACAGAAAACAGCTAATAAAAAGTTAAAACAAGATGCCTGATGCTACTACATGTGTTTGGTTTTCCCACTAATTCACATTCTAAATACAAGATAGCGTTGCAAACAAGGTAAACTCCTAGTGGAAAATATTGCCAACCGTTCACATTCCACTATAATGCACAGGGTAACAAACCTACAGGTAAATCAAGTTCGTAATACGAGGCACTGAACCTAACCAATAGTTATTGATAACTGAAAGGCAACAAACTTCGGCTAGTAACCGGAGATCGTAATACAGGCCCATAGACAACTTGTACACTGGTTTCTTCATCGTGGTGCCAACAATACTACCTTCCTCACATATGTTTTTAAATCATAATTACCTTTATATTGAGATTAATAAAACTTTTTACTATAAACTATGCACATATGTGCCAGAGCACTGTTTTATTTCTTAATTTTCTTCTGTGGTTCAGTTTAGTTTCCTTGAAGAGATTTATAAGTCCTGGAATGTACGGTCTATCTTCTGAATGAACTGTTGTTTATGACTTTGGCCATATTTTCTTGCTTTTGTAGTTCACTGTTTACACAGTAAAGCATGTTATTAGTATATTTTTTCATTTAAATTTGTCAATAAACCTGAGTCTGCTACATGTTGACATTGCTCTTCCATACATTCATATAAAGCTAATAGCAGCCTATCAACTTTAATTTATTAACAGATGTAAGTTTGTAGTCTCAAATTATGCAGAAAGCATTCCTCCCAGAGTAGACAAGGGCCAGCATGGCCCAGTCAGTACCATATGGTTGCTGTTTGCATAAAGTGTGTAACAATATAACTGTATAACAATTTCGACATCCCCAGAAAGATTTATTCAGCAAGTTCCTCGAACCGCCACCAGAGGAGACCTATGACAAAATATCATCAACTACACCAATGAGAACACCAGTGGATGGCTGGTTGAGGATGGAGACAAAGTCTCTGAAACATGTTCCAGAAAAATTTAAAAGTAAGTGTTGTTTAGTGTCATTAATTGACTCCATTTAAATTTAACAATATAAGAGTTGAATGCAGTAATGCAGTTGTCACAATGATTTCAGTTACTGTTATCACAAGCTCATACTTGTTTCATCCTGATCTTAACTGCTAAATAAGAGAAAGGAGTACATTGCATACTTACTGGAAATTCCTCTACCAACTTCAGAACACGAGCAGTGGTTAATAAATCTGGTATTAGACGCTGTTGTCTTACACTCATATTTGCCCCTTGTAGTTTATGAATTAGTTGCTGCAAAGGTAAAGTAAGCTAAGTATTTCCTCTGTCGCTTAATAATGAATGCAAATATTAAAATTAAAAGCTAAAGCAAGATAAACATAGCATTTGCATTACATAGAAAATGAAGCTAGCTACAGTGAAGTAATAAATATTACACAAATATAACTATTTGTAACAAAAATTCACTTATCTTAAGATAACATCATTTTCTTAAGATAAGTGAAGTTTTTGTTACAAATAGTTATATTTGTGTAATAACATTTGCAATTTATGTCTATCCAACCTTTAGGTGATTCTGAACTATATGTTTCATTTATTTTTGTAGTTGGAACCAAGTAAAACAATGGTGCTAGAAACATGGGATAGAGAAATGGTGCAATTGCCCAACAAAGAGTCTATATCAAACACCTGTGCTCCTCCAATACAATTAAATGCTTTTAATTGCCTACCATGAAAATATAAATAGCAATTTTTCAACTTCTCCAATCCCAACAAATGTCAATGAGTCAGTTTGTGTTTTAGACTCCTGATGAAATGATATGCACAGTATATTTAGTTCTGACATGTTGATTCAACACATATGATTTTTTCTTTCTTTCTTACCTTTGAGTTTAACTTACTGATCCACTGTAGATTTTACACATATGCGCACACTCAAGCTCATAAGTACACACTCATACTCAAACTCATATACTCACATGCACATATACACTCAATTTCACTCACTCACTCACTCACTGACTCACTCACTAAATGCAGCAAAGGAAATTTGTAAGCAAGAAGTATATGAAATATACTGTATAGTAAAAAAGTTAAAAAGATTATGTATAACAATCAAAACTCTGTATAATAGTTAACATATCTGCTATGTATATAGAATTTATATAAATAACTTGCTCTTCCACTTTAAATTTATTATGATGAGTATTGGCCTAGAAACAGTTTCAAATAACACAATATCAAGTTTCTTATGGAGAGTATGCAGGAAAAACTATAACTCTTTATACCATAAACTGAATTATTGAGTTTTTCTTATCATGAGGGGAAATATTTCTTACTTTCAGGTATCAAACCTAACACATAAGAAGGAGATCAATCTGTAGAAGTTTAGACATGTAACAACACATATTTCAAAAATATTTCATTTTACAAAAAAGAAGTTTGATACGAATGTATATGTTAATGATGTTAACATTTTCCCTATACCACTATGCTTCAGTGTATTCTTTATGTCTTCTCAGTAAAATAAAATTCACTGGGAGTGAAGAAGATTTATTTTAATACCTATTTCTTTGAAATTCAATATATTAATTTATCAAAATTTACTTCAAAATTGTATTTTAATCCAAAGAAATTTATTATAACCATTTATGAGTAAATAAAAAGAATAAAATGTATTACATGTAAATGGTTGTTTCATGTAGAAAACTAGTAAGAAATACATCATGCATTGCAAAAACACCACATTTTAAAATGTGGATGCCATAAAATATGTATTTTTTTGAAAGCATATCAAATGCTTGGGGTTAAATGCAATATGCGCTCTTAGATGAGTGGTCAGAGTAAGTAAAGGAATAGAAATGTTTTAATAAATGCATGTAATAGTTACCTGAACTAGTTTGATAAGAAAAACAGCAAAGATGAGAAAGGAAATAGACATAAGAGCTCCTTCAAGAGATGGGAAGCTCATGCCTTGGTCAGTACGTGATTTTCTCGCAGTTTCTGATGTCCATAAGCTTTTCATTCTTTTCTCTGAAAAAAAAATTAAGAAAATAGAAAATATTACAGTATTTACAGTACAGTATTTATGTAATACAGCCGAGTAAATCCAATAGAGTAAAAATTATTACATTAGGAATGTATGCTAATAATAAATGTAGAAGACGCTAACAATCAACTATGTAGTGGATAACACACACACACACACACACACATATATATATATACTATTTAGTTGGTAAGTAATCTACTTGATGAAAGTAACGGCTGATCATAAAAGATTACATTGGAAGATTACTAAAAAAAAAAAAAAAATGCATTGCCAGGATCTAAACCACAGATCTTTCAGTTTCTGTCCATGCCAGCATGATATTAAATTCTCCAACTGACCAACTAACTCATTCTTTCCCAGTAAACCACTAGGGGTTCTCATATGCAATGAGATACACACCATTTGTGGCAACTTACTATGCTGTAAGTACTTAAGTCCAGGCTTCATAGTTAAACCACTATTAGGTTAATTGATGGAAACTAATCTTTCTTCCACATTAGACATGTGAGGCTAAGGTTTAGATAGGTAGAGTCAGGCCGAAAAATTCAATATCATACTGGGATTTGAATTAAGGATCTCCCAGTCTCCATCCGGTTGCTCTTAACTCATATAGAATTTTTCAGTCTGACTCAAACTATCCACTGCAATGTATGCCTAAATTTAAAATGTGAAAACTGATCATTGCTGTGATTGCATGATTGCAACCAGAAAATAAGTTACATTCTTGGGAGCATTGCTTTTTTTTTTTTTTTTTTTTTTTTTTTGCTTGTTCCCTCTTGTTATTTATTCCTGCCTTCCTTTTTCTTTTTTTGCAGCTGTCTTTTATTCTTCATTTAATTCCATAATGAAAACTGAAGCTTAGTCTAATATTGCTTATCTAAAAGAACACATGACCAGCTATAAATCACAAGATTCTGAACTTCACAAGTAACATATTGAATTGCTCTGTGATTGGCTATGTGGATATGTTCTTTCTTCTGTGAATGACCAATGTGGACACATTTATTTTTGCACACTAACAGAATATGTTCATGCAGTTTATGGTCTAATATTCAGCTGCATTGAAAACAAAATATCACACAGTACATGTCTGGTTCTGCATGAATGCTCCTCATATGCATAGATCTTTATGTTAGTTATTATGTTTATATATACAATATTGAAGTAATAATTGTATTATATATGAATTGTTACTTTAAACTTTGTAACTTAGTTAAAGCATTCAATACTTTATATTCTATTTTATGACAGTGAAACATCAGAAGCTGAGAAAGGAGAAGCATTGTTTAGAGAATTTTGAATCAGATACTGATCCCCATAAGAAGTCAAAAAATTATGTAAGTTAGAGTGATGAGTAATTGTGATGTTATGGTTTTGGAAACCTTTTACTTCTGTCATCATCGTCACTGTTGTCACCATTATCATCATCATCATCTATTATTTTTTTGACATATAGTCTCTGCATGTACTAGATGCTCTCAACTAATTTTACATTATTTTATGAATAACATAATTTACACTTCGAGATACGTAATGTTTTCTGATGGCTGTTGTTCTTAATTAATTTTCAGCACACAAAATTCTAAAAAGTTTACAAATTTTGTAAATTGATTTAAGAATTTTTTAATAGGTCAGACTTCCGTACTGGCCAGTGGCCTTCTTTACAAAAGCAGTTAAATATATTCTGTCTCTCACTATTCATTACACAACACTCAAATAATAAGTGGTCCTGTGTTTGGGGTCCTCTGTTGCATAAACACTCCGAGCTATTTAGTATCTTTAGCTTGTAAAGGTGAACGTTAATGTTTGCACATCTAGTTAATATTGTTATCATATTTAGTGTGAGATTGATTTTAATTCTTAGTCTGCTTTCTATTGGTGGGATGAAGTTTGCTACCACTTCTGTTGCCATTTGTTGAAGATTCTCTGCTGAGTTTATATTTTACTGTTATGATAGGTAACTTCTCATAGCATATTTGATTTAATTTTGTGGCCTCCTTTAAAAGTTCATCAGCCATCTCATTGTCTTGTATGCCTATATTGTGCCTTAATCCATTTGAATTGTATACTCAAATTCTTTGAGTTGAGTGTTGCAACTTTCCTTACTTTCTCAATTAGAGTATTATGATTTTTCTAACCCACTATGGAGTCAACTGTTATTCTGCTATCTGTGTATAGAGTAACTTTTCATTTTTCATTGTATGCTATCTCTGCCACTTCTAAATATACCAGAGCTTTTATTATGGCCAATTGCTCTGCTTAACTGTTCAAACATTTGTCATGAACTTTTAATTGCAGTTGATTCATCGGCTAGTCTGCCTTATATATAGCAGCTACTCCTGCTCCCATTCCTTCTTTGCTTTTGCTTCCATCTGTGTAGATTTGCCGTAGGGGTTCTGTTTTTCTTCCATTTTTGAGTCACTGTTACCTGAAAAATCTGCTGGGAGGAACCATCTATGTTTCTTTCTGAATGATTTATTTGATAATCTATTTTTGTCTTGCCCGCTTTTATACTGTATAGTGCAGCTGCTTCTCTTGCCTTTAGGTCTATGGGAGTTATTCTGTGATGACGCATAATGTATCATGAGATGTAGTTAAATAGGATTTTGCTATTCTCATGAGTATAGGTCATTGCTCTCTCATATATTTATTTAAATTGCATTTCCAGTGATTCTACCCAGAGCAGTGGAACACATAACAACATTGGTAATTCTGTAAAACATTGAAGCTACTCGCAGTAAAGTAATACAAATTGTTGTAATTTAAACATTGGTAATACTTCGAAATTTAACTGAGTTGCATTAGAGCCCAAGATGCGAACGATAGTTCGCGAGACATGTCCTCAATATAGGTACGTAAGTGAAGCTGATGTGTAATAACTATGACTCATCTATAATTTAATAATTGGTAATACTGCTTATTTGTAGATTCTTGCCAGAGCCCAATTTTTAGTACCCATTCTATTCTTACTGATTTATATAAGGTATTTATTAATTTGTCCTGTGCTGTGGCGTAGTGGGCTAGAGCATATGCTTAGGTTCCCTGCATCCGGAATGTACCCGGGATTGATCCCACTCCTGGGGGGTGCAGATTTTAAGTATAGGACCCACTCAGCATCATGAGGATATTGAGGAGCTACGCTAAGTAGTGAACCCTGGCCGAGATGCTGACCACATCTTCTCCCATATAGGTTGGATGATTGCTCACCTCTGCCTTGTGTATGTAGGCATAAGGTCGGCAGCTGGATTGGCAGGCTTAGGCCCAATTTGGGCTATTACACCATGGGCTACATCATATTTATTTATTAATTTAATGCATTTTTCACTAACTCTGTCGGTGTGATAATTGAAGGCGAAGCGAGAGTAACTTGACTGGAAATTTTGTGTTGCAGCTTTGTGGGTGGTAAGCATGATTATTCAAAAGATTGTACAGAAAATTTGAATAAGCTACCATACATAGTTCATTGTTGACAGCCATGTGAACTGGTCAGTTGATAGCTGCAATTGAAAATTGAAAAAACAAAGTTTTGTGCTGTTATTAAACATTTTCATTTGAAGGGCTGGACTGCCGCACAAGTCAAAACTGAATTGGATTAAGTTTACATGGACTCTGCACCAACATTAAAGACCATTTCCTTTTGGATCAATTAGTTTAAATGTTGTCGTAGAAGCACCGAAGATGAATCACGCTCTAGTTGCCCAAGTGAGGTCACCACACAGGACACCACTGAAAAAATCCACAATCTGGCTATGCAAAACCGCCGAACCAAAATTTGTGAGATTGCTGAGGCCGTAGGCATCTCAATTGAGCGAGTGCACAACATCCTGAATGAAAAGTTGGCAATGAAAAATCTGTGTGCAAGATGGGTGCCGCAATTGCTCACAGTCAACCAAAAGTGCATCCAGAAGAACACTTCTACCGAGGGTCTAGCGACAGTTAATCACAAGCCATAAAACCTTTTTGCGCCAATTTGTGACTGTGGATGAAACTGGAATCCATCATTACACACCAGAGTGAAAACAGAAGTCAAAACAATGGACAAAGGCTGGTGAAAGTGCACCAAAGAGGGCAAGGACCATTTTGTCAGCTGGTAAGATGGTGGCCACTGCTTTTTTGGGATTTTCAAGGAATAATCCTCATAGATTACTTGAAAAAAGGCAAAACCATAACTGGAGCCTATTATGCTTTATTGTTGGATCGTTTGCAACATGAATTGACTGGAAAGAGGTCGAGATTGACATGCAAAAAGTTGGTCTTTCACCAGGATAATGTACCATCGCACACATCAGCAACTGCAATCATGAAAGTGCATGAGTCGGCCTCTGAATTGGTTCCTCATCCACCTTATACACCAGACTTAGCCTCAAGTGACTTCTTCCTGTTCCCAAACTTTAAAATTTGGTTTGGTGGTAAGAAATTTTCATCAAATGAAGAAGTGATAGTCACTGTCAACGAATATTTTGCAGACCTTGACGGAACCTATTTTTCTAACGGGATTAGAAAGCTGGAACATCGCTGAACCAAGAGTATAACCATCAATAGAGACTGTGTCAAGAAATAAGGTGAGAAAGATACAGTCAAACTGAAAAATTCAATGTCAAAAATGAATTCTATCTATCCAAAACCTTAGCCTATACATGGCTAGTGTGAAGGAATGATTAATTTCTATCAATTAACTTAAATAAAGCAAGATATTCACCAAAAAATATATATATATTCTTGAATTTTTCCACACTTATCAAATGACCCTTGTATGTTCCAGTACACCATTCCCCTCATTAGCCTTGTGGACATTCTTTATTAACTAGTGTTTCCACTCAAAGATTATTAGAGTTAAGGAAAGCTGTCCTATCTTTGAAATTGCTCCGGGTGAAAGAGCACAAGTTCTTAGGGCATTGAAAATATTTGACAGCCTTCAAGAAACCCGGCCACCAAGCAGAGCGAAGTGCTTCTTTAACATCGAGGCCAACAATAACTGTAATTTGCTTGTTTAAATATCCTCTCTGCCCTAAATCAATATATTTAATTGAATTTAAACCAAGAGTTAATAGTATCTATTAATAAATTCTTTTAACTTCCATTGCTGTATCAATAGTGCTTTTTTGAGGTGTAAAGTCATATTAACTTTCATTTAGTGCTTTATTCTATTTATTAATTGTTTCTCTAAGACTTTCCCTCCTACTTTTAATAGGCTTATTGTTCTGATTTATATGGATTCTTAAGCAACTCTTTTCCTGGTATTGTGAGTGGTATAATTATCGCTCTTTTCCATCTTTCTGAAGCATTCTTTATACATTGATATCATGGATTGAGGGAGAATGTCATCTCTACCATAATATTTTGCTGGTGATTCCACTTTCACTGAGTTTTTTTAGCTATGTTTTTAATTGGAAGTTTTACCTCTTCTTCTGAAAATATCTTATTATCCAGTGTTTCCAATGTTTCTTCTATTTCTTTCTTTGTTATTACTCGACAGAGCTTGAGACGTATTGAACTTCAGGTGACCAGCACTGCGATCGTTCTTTATCGGGTCTTATCTGGTCAATTAGTAGAGTGAAATATTAGTAAGTTGACCTACAGTAGGTTACGGAACATAAATAGAGTGACTGGAAGCTGTATGTGTCTATTTGATATGTTTTCTTGTGCCTGCCGACGTATAACATGTTGCTGTCCAGAAGACATGATTATATCTGAGCTGAGTACACATACACTGGACTCACTGTGTATGTGTGATAAGCCGAGGTAAACACCTCTGTGTTGCAAATTTCTTCTGATATGCCTTCTCGCATTCCCATGTAGTAACTTATTACTTCAAAGTCTTCCAATTCATTGTTTTTAGGGATGAGGTATTTTAATGTGCTATTTGATGTTTTTTTTAGATCTCTTGCACACTGTCCTTCTGAGTTTTGGAAAGTTTATTGTTATTGATATATCATCATCATCATCATCATCATCACCATCAATCATCATCGTCGTCATCGTCATTGTCATCATCATCATCATCTACATCATCATCATTACTACTACTACTGCTGTGGTATTTTGGAGAAGGTCTACATTATAGCCATAATAGTGATCCATTGCTGATTCTAATGATGAGCAAGCACAGAGGGGCAGTTTTTTTATCATAATGTGAAAGTCAGAGTTCTAGTAAAAGATTCTATGGAAATGATTAGTCCTCAGTAATATGATAATATTACCTATGACAGTGGAACCAAGGGCAACATAAGGCCCTTTCATTCACCATAGGGATGGTTTGGTACTAGCCTCAGAACCGTAGAAGTGACTGCTGTTTTTGCATTATGTTAAGTGCTAAATATAAAAATAAAAACAAGGAATGTATTGTGTACTCAATATAAAATATAATTTACCTTTATTAGTTTTTAGATGAGTCATATTTATTACACATCTGCTTCACTTTCGTACCTATTTTGAGGACATGTTTCGCAAATCATCGTTTGCATCTTCGGCTCTTATGCGACTAAAGCTTGATCCAGTGATGTGGGTAATTCTGGAGTTGTTGCTGCCATCTGTTGATTTAGTGATGAACTTAAATGTGGGATTCTCTTCTGGCAGGATTTCAAAGTTCATTAGTTGGTTTTTATGTTTTTCTATGTATATTCTCTCCCATATGACGAGTTCACTATGTTTTTGTACGTATTTTAGTAATTCTGTGCTATCTTCAATTTCATGATTTTCAGACCAGAAATGAGCTGCTATTGCGGACTTATCAATATTTTTGTATCTTAAGTGCCTGAAGTGTTCTTTCTTTCTAGTGCCTATGTTTATTTTTGTCCTCCCTATGTAAACTTTTTCACAGTCTTTACACTTAATCTTGTAAATGCCTGACTTTTCCTCTGGTTTTTATCTTATCAGTATTATTACTGTGAAGTAGGTTTTTAATGTTGTAATTGTTTTTTGGTGCCAATGTTATATTGTATTTCTTGAATATTTTTGGAACTTTTTGTGGCCCAGGGATGGTAAGTAAATTTAGCAAATCTAATTTCTTGTTTTATTGGTTTGAGAGCTGTGATCTGTTTTAATCTCTTTTGAAGTTTGTATGATTTTAGTTTTTTATCTACAAGGTTTTTTCCAAATCCATTTTTAATTGCAGTTTTTAAGATTTGATGGTATTCATTTTGATATTCTTGCTGGCTGAGGGGTAGATTTACTAATCTGTGTGTGAGACTGTTGATGGTGGCATGTTTGTGTGGAATTGGGTTGAAACTATTTGCTTTGATGTAATTATCTGTGTGTGTTGCTTTCCTATGGATACCAAATTCTAGTTTTTCATTGCTTTTTGTGATTTTAAGGTCCAAAAAAGGTAGAGTACAGTCCTCTTCAGTTTCCATTGTGAATTGTATGCTGGGTTCTTGCAGGTTGAGTAGTTTCAAAGCATCATCTATTTGTTTGTAGGGCACTATTGCAAAGATGTCGTCTACGTATCTGTACCATGTTTTAAAAATATGAGGGAAGGCTTTAGTTATATGTGTTTTGAAAAAGCTCATGTATAGATTGGCCAAAAATGGTGATAGCAGGCTTCCCACAGCTAGTCCTGAAATTTGTTTATAATATTTTCCATCGAAAACAAAATAATTTTGATGTATACATATTTCAGTCATTGCCAAATATTCTTCTATTGCATTGGCATCTAAGTTTATAGAATTTATAGAATTTAAGTTCATCACTAAATCAACAGATGGCAGCAACAACTCCAGAATTACACACACCTTTGGATCAAGCTTTAGTCACATAAGAGCCGAAGATGCAAATAATGATTTGTGAAACATGTCCTCAAAATAGGTACGAAAGTGAAGCAGATGTGTAATAAATACGACTCATCTAAAAATTAATAATTATTATGCTTCACTGTGGTGTTCCAATACAGTTAAATCTCGATATAATTTACCTTGTCCAACCACTCATATCTGCCTTCCATTAAAAGATTAATGAACATACTACCTGTGTAGAATTTAAAGTTTGAAAATGTTTTTTTTAATGAAATGATGCTCAAATGAGCCCAGGGCCCTTAGACAATAGAGTTACCTGACAATCATCTTTCAGGATAAGGGAAAAACCTGGAAAAAAACTTATTCAGATAACATACCCTGACCAAGATTCAAACTCAGGACCTCTTGAATGTGAAGCAGACATGTTATTCCCACATCACAAGAGGCAGGTAAAGTCAGCAATGAGACGCTTCCTATACCCTCCCTTCCAACCAATTTACTTCATTCTGGAGCTTCCTCAGATTCCAGTGACAAGCAAGTTGATATTGATGCCAGCAACAGAAACAGCAAGTCTAGAATTATTTACCAGGTAGAGTTGAGTAATATGATACCAGATCTTAGCCTCTCGATGTAAAAGAGTGAACTGCTGGGTACATGATTGAAAGAAAAAAATCTTCTTGCCTCTGGAACTACCTTTTCTTGGCACAATCATAAAAATAAGGAGTTTGGGAACTACTTCAAGAAGGAATATGATCTAATCTACTGCTATGACATCCCAGAACTAACAGAATAACTGGGGAATGATTCCCATTCAGAAGTCTGAAGAATGTTTGTGGATTCCTTTAAAAGAAGCCTGAATAATCTACTAGTTCATAATGAAAACATTCTTGCTCCAACACCCGTGAGACATCCCATTTCACTAAAAGAAAGTAACAAAATGCAAACTATTTTGAATGGAACCAAATACCATGAGCACAGGTGAGATGTGTGCAGTGACTTGAAGGTGTCTATTCTATTAGAATTTAGTCCATTCTATATTCTATTAGAACAAGCAGGCCACATTTAATTCCCGTATCATTTATGTGAATGGGACAGCACAGATAGGGACAGGCACTGATCTACACCTACCAGGCTCAAGAGACATGGGTAAGAAATATTACATATGCTGACTTAGTTGACCCACAAAAAGTTATTTTGCCACTGCTACACATCAAACTGGGAATCGTGAAGCAGTTTGTTAAGGCCTTGGATAAAAATAGCTCTTGCTTTCAGTATATTGTAATTTGAATTATAATGGTATATAATATGTAAATAGAGAAGTAATTAGATATGTTTTAAGTGACTAAAGTAAAATAATATCATGTTTGTATTGTTTACTGTGTTATTGTTGTAAATCTAGTAATTGTAATTTGATCTGTATTCTTAACTCTGCCACCGGGTAGTACCCAATTGCAGTCAATAAATACATACATACATATTGCAAGCAATTTCCACATTTATAATATACAAAAGTCAGGGAAGGCATTTTTGATAAAATTATAAAACTGCTAAAGGACCAAAACTTAGAACAGATGATGAATTCCATGGAACTTAATCTCAGAAACTATTTGTAGTTGGTTTATTAATACTCGTCACTTACTTGTTTATATTAATGAGAGACTAGTTTCAAAGGCATTCGCCTCCATTTTCAATCTCTTTCCAACTGGCATCTGTTGTTGTCTGTTCTCTCTCTGGTGGTGGAACTATGAACTTCTTTGTCAAATTATCTACTGGTGGGATTTCAAAATTCATTACGCGATATTTATTTTTCCATATGAATATGTTCTCCCATGTTGTCAATTTATTTTGGTTTATCACTCCTTTTAATAATTTTGGATTTGGATCAATGTCATGGTTTTCATTCCAAAAATGAAATGCTACTGCTGACTTATCTTCTTGTTTCAATCTGATGTTTCTAAAGTGCTCTTTGACTATGGTTTTTAGATTTCTTTTAGTTTGACATCTGTAGCATTTCTCACAATTCTTACAACTTGTCTGGTATATTCCGGATCTGTTAACTGATGAGATTTCATATTTTGTTTTTGAATTTAGCAATTTTAAAATTGAGTGTCTATTAGTAGGTGCCAAGGTGATATTTTGTTCCTTGAAGATCTTTTTAAATTTATTAAATGTTTTTGGGTGATATGTGAATGAACTGAATATGCTGTTACTTTCTTTTTCTTTTGTAAATGTGGTTGCTTCCTTAATGGTTTTCTTTAGTTTAGCTTTTCTAATTTTCTTCAACACCAAACTTTTGTTGTTGTACTCATTTTCTTCTGCTATGTGTAGTATTGCTTTTTGTTCTTTGAAATATTCTTCTTTTTCCATGGGTATGTTGACTAGTCTATGTGTAAGGCTGTTTATTATTGCATGTTTATGTGTAATTGGGTTGTGGCTATTATTTTTTATGTAATTTTCTGAATGTGTTGGTTTCCTGTAAATTTCAAATTTTATTTTTATGTTATTCCTAATGATATTTAGATCCAAGAAAGAGAGTTGTCCATTGATTTCCTTTTCTATAGTTAATTTTATAGTCCTTTCTTGCAGATTGAGTAATTTTAATGCATCTTCTAAATGTTTATTCGGTACAATTGCAAAGATGTCGTCAACATATCTATACCAAATCTTGAAGATCAATGGGAAGGACTTTTTAATTTGTGTTTCAAATGCACTCATAAATAAGTTAGCCAAAAAAGGTGAAAGTGGATTGCCCATTGATAACCCTGATTTCTGCTGTAGTGTTTTCTATTGCTTCCATTTCTATTGTAGTTAGCCACTTTTTTAATACAGTCTGTAATTTTTCTGTTGGTATGCTTGGAAATAAAGATGTGACATCAAATGAAACCAGTCTGTCATTTTTGTCCAAATTTATATCTTTGATTTTTCCTACTAAATCTAAACAGTTTTTTAAATTTGCACTTTCGAATTTTGGGAAACTATTGAATTTATTTAGCAACCATTTGGCCAAATTATATGTGGGGGCATTTATACTACTAGGGATAGGTCTCATGCCTTTACCTGTTTTATGAATTTTTGGCAGCCCATATACTCTTGGTAATGTTGGATTATCTACTTTAATGTTGTGAAATTCTTTTTTGTTGATTATTTTGCTTTCTTTTAGAGTTTTATTTGTGGTTTCAATGCAGTACTTTAATGGGTTAGTAATTTTAGTAATTTTGGGTTAGTAATTTAGTAATTTTTGGTAATTATTGTCTTCCAACAAATCTTCCATCCTCTTTGTGTAATCTTCTTTTTCCAAAATTACTAGTTTATTTCCCTTGTCTGCTTTAGTATAAATAACTGGTTTCTTTTTAAGGGCTTTTATAATTTGGCTACTAAAATTAATTGTCTTTTCATTTTTAATCTGTTCTATTTTGGAGCATTTGTTTTTTATGTGTCTCTATTTCCTTCATTAAGTGTTTGTGTAGCAATTTGGTTGTCAGCAATATACTCTTCAATTTGGTTGGAATAGTCTACACATGTTTTTAAACCTAGATTTAGCATATTCAGTTCTGCTTTTGTGAAAATTTGGTTTGAAAGGTTAACTACATTGTTTGGATTATCGTTTAGGTTATGTTTGTCTTTTTGCTTTTTCTTTTCAAAATTGCTTGCTTTCTGGCATACATTTTTTAGTTTATTTTTTAAATTTGCCGTTTTTGTCTTCATTTTTCCATTAAGATATGCAAATAAATTGTTTTCGAAATTTTCCCAAAATACATGTCCTAATTGTTTGGTAAGTTTTTGATGCAATTGCACAATTTTATTTCTAATGTACTTCAATTTCTGTAATGTTTGTTCTTTTCAACTTCTAACACTTTTTTCTCTGCTGCTTTTTGTTGCCTATTATTTTTATCAAATTTTACTACTTTTCTGACGAAATTAGGCACTAATTTTTTTCTTAATACACATATTTATGAACCTTATGTCGGCTGCAATTTTTCTCGTTTTTTCTTGTAATTTTCCCAAAAAATTTTATTTCGTGTTTGTTTTCAAATGATAAAAGTCCAAATCCTACCTTATTTGTATCCATTTTCCCCTTGTTTGTGCCACACTTAACCTCAAATTGTTTATTACCAATTAGGACATGTATTTTGGGAACATTTCGAAAACAATTTATTTGCATATCTTAATGGAAAAATGAAGACAAAAACGGTAAATTTAAAAAATAAACTAAAAAATTTATGCCAGAAAGCAAGCACTTTTGAAAAGAAAAAGCAAAAAGACAAACATAACCTAAAAGATCATCCAAAAATATGCATTGAACAAAACTTCTTCAGCTTTAATGGAAAACACTACAAGCAGAAATCAGGGTTATCAATGGGCAATCCACTTTCACCTTTTTTGGCTAAGTTATTTATGAGTGCATTTGAAATACAAATTAAAAAGTCCTTCCCATTGATCTTCAAAGTTTGGTATAATTATGCTGACGACATCTTTGCAATTGTACCAAATAAACATTTAGAAGATGCATTAAAATTACTCAATCTGCAAGAAAGGACTATAAAATTAACTATAGAAAAGGAAATCAATGGACAACTCTCTTTCTTGGATCTAAATATCATTAGGAATAACACAAAAATAAAATTTGGAATTTACAGGAAACCAACACATTCAGAAAATTACATAAAAAATAATAGCCACAACCCAATTACACATAAACATGCAATAATAAACAGCCTTACACACAGACTAGTCAACATACCCATGGAAAAAGAAGAATATTTCAAAGAACAAAAAGCAATACTACACATAGCAGAAGAAAATGAGTACAACAACAAAAGTTTGGTGTTGAAGAAAATTAGAAAAGCTAAACTAAAGAAAACCATTAAGGAAGCAACCACATTTACAAAAGAAAAAGAAAGCAACAGCATATTCAGTTCATTCACATATCACCCAAAAACATTTAATAAATTTAAAAAGATCTTCAAGGAACAAAATATCACCTTGGCACCTACTAATAGACACTCAATTTTAAAATTGCTAAATTCAAAAACAAAAGATGAAATCTCATCAGTTAACAGATCCGGAATATACCAGATAAGTTGTAAGAATTGTGAGAAATGCTACAGATGTCAAACTAAAAGAAATCTAAAAACCAGAGTCAAAGAGCACTTTAGAAACATCAGATTGAAACAAGAAGATAAGTACGCAGTAGAATTTCATTTTTGGAATGAAAACCATGACATTGATCCAAATCCAAAATTATTAAAAGGAGTGACAAACCAAAATAAATTGACAACATGGGAGAACATATTCATATGGAAAAATAAATATCGCGTAATGAATTTTGAAATCCCACCAGTAGATAATTTGACAAAGAAGTTCATAGTTCCACCACCAGAGAGAGAACAGACAACAACAGATGCCAGTTGGAAAGAGATTGAAAATGGAAGCGAATGCCTTTGAAACTAGTCTCTCATTAATATAAACAAGTAAGTGACGAGTATTAAGAAACCAACTACAAATAGTTTCTGAGATTAATTTTGATGTCACTGTTACTAAATTCCTCCAAACACATAAATCCGTGGAACTTGCTGCAGAAATTTCAATAGGAGACATTATGATGAAATTCCTAGGAAATATAAAGACTGAAGAGTAAGAAACAATAGTAAAAGCAATGTTGTATTCCATGAAAGATTTGGGATAAGAATGAGCCTGGAATTTCCTTCATTCTCATCTCCATTACTTCATTGAAAACCTTGGGACTACAGTGAAGAGATGAGAGAGAGGTTTCATCAAGACATCAAGGAACCAGAAAGAAGATACCAGGGGAGGTGGGATGTACCAACGATGGCTGACTACTATTGTGTTAGAAAAGATATGGCAAACATTCAACAATCAGATGCTGGGCAGCCAGTCATTCAAAGGAAACAACTAGGACTATTTGCATTGAAGGTGATTTATATATACATTGCCTTCATATTCTCTGTTCATCTTGGTTGTAGAGCACAGAAACTATGAATGTGTATGACTTGAAGGTGATGCATTACATGAAAGTAGTAGTAGTAGTAGTTTTATTCATCCGTTAAGTCAATACAATGACATTGGATACGTCAATACAAATATTTAGAACAATACAAATAATATAAGTACCAGGAGATTCTGGTTTGACTCTCACTTACTTAGATAAAACTTGTGTTTATTTGATCCTTCCTCACAACAAATATAGTGAAATAGATATCTCATGGACTGTTTACAAAATACCACTTTTATTCTATAATATTTTCAAACTTATCTTAATTTGTTCAGCAACTTTTTATGCTTATATCTCTTATTTTGGAGTGTCTATTGCAAGAAAACATGACTGTTATGTAGAAACAAATAATGGATTGTTTTCAGCAACCAAAAATTAAGATCCAATGTAACAACAGTTGCTGCAAGAAAAAAGTTTCAAAATTCTGGGTAGTGTAATCAATGGTAATTATTTTAAGCAGAAAAAGTAAGAAAATTATTGTATTCCAACTGAATATAATAATGTTTGATAAAATCTACCACTGTATAGGGTTTTAAAGTATATATTAGAGTATTTACAAAGACTATTTCATAAAATCAGTGACTTTTTTCTTAACTTTATTTTTCACAACGCTTGCAAGTGGCCATATTGCATCACCAATTAATAAGCATTACATACACATGCTGGTGTTGATTCACTACTTTGTTCCAAAAAAAGCAAGGCAAGCTATGTTATTTATTGACAGTGGCACAATTCAATATGTCTTATTAAGATTTCAATATGATGTAGTAGTCTTCATTACCTCTAATGCTTTGAATCCCTCTGTTGCCAATAGCTTCAAGTTTCTGATCAATGCTGATTACTCGTATAACATGCTTTCTTTCTGCTTATATCTTAAACAATGACCAACACTGACAGTAAAACAACAGGGGCCTCTAAGTGCAAATAACTAACTTTTGTTATAATGATATATTTTGGCTTGTAGAGTAGGATTAAATGTATAAAATACAGGGTATGTGTATTGGAGTTAAGGTTGGCTCAAAAGAAATTTGCCAATACAAATTTAATACATTAGCTTTGCCAATACAAATTAAAACAGCTCATATTTTTTCATTAATTCTTTCTTCTTTTTCCTTTCCTTTTCATTTTGGTTAATTTAGATTTCAGTTAAGCAGCGCTTTGCTGTATTTATAGAATCTAGCCCATTTTAAACAGTACATGTGAAATAAATAGGGAGAGAGAGAAAGAGAGAGATAGAGAGAGACTGTAACATTTATTTTTATTTTATTTATTTGAAGGCTATTCAAATATTAACAGATTCAAATAAATTAGAGCATTGCAGGCCACTGTTTATAGCAGTAAAATTCCTACAGTAATTAATTTATATATTTATGATGTGCTGGTATATATTACAGAAAATATACAAAATTATAACATAAGAAATGAAATACATACATACAATATGCGCAACATGAAAAAACTGGATATGCCCTTCCATAGGCTTCAGAAGATCTCTCAGTATTATGAAATAAATGGCATAAAACTCTTCAATGTACTTCCTGTAGGAATACACAAATTACCTACTCAAATGTTTAAGGAGAGACTATACAAATGGTTAACTGAGAACCCCTTTTATAACTTACAAGAGTTTATAAACAAATGTAAGGAAGACATAAAAAACATGTTGTTTTTTTATGTTTCTGAAATATAGTTATATATAGTGTTTTTACTAGATTTAAGGTAGCTATTACATGTGATGAAGCCTATTGTAATTACTTAATGGTGAATAAATTATCATCATCATCATCATCATCATCATCATCATCATCAATCATCATCATCATCATTATTTGATCCTTTAAACTTCCATTACACATTTATACAGTTTGTTTATAGGCATAAGAAGGCTAAACCCATTATTTTTAAGGCAGGTGGCTATATGATGGCTCTAAAATATCATGCTCCTTGCATTACCACATGAAAAAAGTAATAGTGACTTAGATTTGGGGGGAAAAAAAAGGTCAGCTGATAAGTCCTGGGCCTCACAATAAAAAAAAACATTTAAAAATTGCTTGTTCTTTATTACTCAAAATAATCTCTATAAAGGCTAACACATTTGTCATATCAGTGTTCTAATTTAATTAAACCATTTCTGAAGTGTGATTTATCATGGTCCTCAAAACAGCTGTTTACCACATCAATGACCTCCTCATTGCTGTGAAATCTTCATCCTCCAAGAAAATTTTTAAGGTTCAGGAAGAGGTGGTAGTCACTGGGTGCTAGATCTGGCAAATAGGTTGGATTTTCAAGTAATTCAAACTTTAATTCACACATTTTTCCCATTGCAATAACTGAACAATGGGCCAGAACATTGTTCTGAAGAAACAAGATGTTTTTCTTTGCCAAATGAGGTCTTTTTCTTTTCACCTCATCACTCAAACATTGCAGTAAGTTTAGGTAGTAGTCACCAGTGATACTTTTACCCTTTTCCAACTAATCAGTAAAAATAATTTCCTGTGCATCCCAGAAAACACTCGTCATAACCTTGTTAGCTGACATAATTGACTTTGCCTTTTTTTGAAGTTAGTTCACCTGGCGCATTCCACTGTTTTGACTGTAATTTACTTTCTGGAGTGTAGTGATGCATCCAAGTTTCATCCATGGTAATAAGCCATCTCAAAAATTCACTGGAATTTTTATGGTAAAGCTCCAAATTCTTAACAGAAGCAGATTTTCTTTGCAACTTTTGATCAGGTGTCAACAAACATAGCACCCATTTTGCACTAGAGCTTGTGAAAGCTCAAAACATTACTTAAAATATTACCTGCACATTCTTTTGATATGTTTTCAGCCTCTGCAATCTCAAGCAACTTTAATCTGTGATCTTCCAGTACTAAATGATGAATTTTTCAAAGATCTCTGGAGTTGTGACTTCCACAAGGTGTCCAGAGTGAAGCTCATCACTAGTGCTTGTATGTCCCATTTTAAACTCTGCAACTCATCTTCTAATATATGAAGGGGTAGAGTCTTTCAATGTACTACCTACTTCCTCCTTGATTTCTTTAAGTGTTAAGTCTTTCAAATGGAAGTATTTAATCACTGCTTGTTTTCCAAATCCTCCATTTTTGTGAAACCTCTACACTTGTCTTGTTTAAAATGCTGTCATTTAAAAACTAAACAAGCTACTGACCTGTAACAATGGATAAAAGCTAGTCTAGAGTTAAACTATATGATGCTATCCATCAAACTGGCCATCTCTATTTGAGACCTGGGACTTATCTAGGCATTCGTACGTTTTATCCTAGTGAAAGAACAGAAAAAATAATTAATTGTATGACTAAATATTAATTAGGTAGATAAAAAAGATCAGTCTTGTCAAATTTTAATTTTCTTCAATTTTATGGATTGCACATTACCTGTCTAAATTATTTTTAACTTTGTCTGTATACTGCTCTGGAGTGATCTGTGATTTACATCTTGGCTTTTGGGGCTTCATCTTTAAAAATAGGGCCAAAATGTAAACATGTTGTGTATGGCACTGCTCAAGAGAACATTCCCTGTTGTTTGGGATGACTGGCATGGCAGTAACTCAGACCTAAACCCTGCAGAGCACCTGTGGGCCAAGTTTCAGGATTCAGTCTACAAAGAACCACTTCCGTACAACAAAGACCAGCTTACTGCACATGTTCAGGAGGACTGGAATAGCCAGTCACCTCTGAAGAGACGGCAGTGCTTGCAGAGAAATTGGCAGCCAAGTTGAATGTCTTCATAATCAAGGGATGCCATATAAAATACTGAGAAAGTGAAAAGATGACTTTCCAAATCATTCATTTAAGTGTAGAAGGGAGTTTTTGTACAAAAAGCATTGTGTGTAATGAAGTTCTTCTAAAGACAGTTGAGGGAGAAATTTTCCATCCACCCTGTATATACATATGGTTTAGTGCCAATATGTTAATATTGAGTAAGGAGAAAACAGCAGCCCTAAGCTTCTATAATAAAATGAGTGGAAGTCAATTGTGTCCAAAATTAATGCTGGGACAAGACCAAATACATTACGTACAAACTATCAAATTTCTGGGACTAATACTAGATGAAAATTTAAATTGGGAAACTCACATAGAGGCATTGACGAAAAAGCTTAGTAAAATGTGTTTCTTAATGAGGGCAATTACAGGCATGTCAAGCTTGAAAGTTCGGAGAATAGTGTACTTTTCATATATACACAGTTTGTTGGCATATGGTATAATTTTTTGGGGAAATTCTAAAGACAGTATAAAAGTATTCAGATACCAAAAGAAAATAATCAGAATCATAGCAGATGTCTCAAGCACAACTAGTTGTAAGCCATACTTCAGTAAATTAGGTATCTTACCACTGCCAAGTATATACATATATGAAACTCTTGTACATATGAAAGCAAGCCTAAGTTTATTCAAAACAAATTCTGAAATTCATATACACAACACTAGAACAAAGAATAATTTATTTGTGAAGTCACACAAAACAAAGATATATGAAAATAGTTTCACATATGCTGGCTTACATCTTTACAATAAGCTACCTGAATCTATAAAAAAGATTGAATCACAACATCAATTTAAGAAATTGTTATTAAACTTTCTTAGAGCCAATAGCTTCTACAGCGTGGATGAATTTTTAAATTTGTAAATATTTAGTTAGCTACCTTAATTATAAATATTGTACTTAGTTTTTAGTTTTTAGTTCTTAGTTTTTAATTTGACGTGTCCTATAACATGTACATGTTTTAATGGATGAATCAATAAATCAAATCAAATCAAATCATAACTATTTAAAAATTTAACCAAATAACAAAGAATATCTTGGTTAGTGCTTCAAAAAATATTATTCCATGTCTATTGTGTGCTTTAATGAGAAGCACATTTTTGTATAGCGAGAACTTGTCCATCTCTCAACAACCCATGCTATCATCCAGAATGAAGAGGTAGTTCAAGATATAATTTATTAATTTGTCACACAAATATCATAAAAACATGTTATTTTAGTTAATTGATGGAATTTAATCATTTCTCCACACTAACTGTATATAGGCTAAGGTTCTTGATAGTCAACATGAAAACTTCAATGGCATGGCCGGGATTTGAACCACGGATCTCCTGGTTTCCGTCAGTCGCTCAAAATAGTTAGGGCCATTTTTAAGAAAATCAAACATTCTGAAATATGTTGTTGTTGTTGTTTTCAAATGCTAGGCTTTGGCAATGAAGCCATTAGCTCTCTTGCTCTCCAATATTTCTGTGTAGTGGGTCCGGCAGGCAGGGCTTCACAGGTTAAAAGATGTTCTTCAGTCATTTCTTCTTCTTTGTTGCACAGAGGACAATTTGGATTTGTATAAATTCCTATTCGTAGCAAATTTGAAATATGTTCAATATAAAGAGCAATTTTGAGAAGGGGAGGGATTATCTTGAAAATCTTCTTAATGTATCATTCGAAGATGCTGATCTACAGTTTGAACATAAACCACTTTTCATTTTTCAGTTATACTATTCACAAACACACAGGCAAACTTTTTTCTAAAATGCCTTTTTTTTTTTATTAAAAGAGCCTCAAAATATGAATTCCAGTAAAATATCTAATTCAATTTTTGAATAGCAGAACTACTCAACTAGCTACATGATAGAGAAGGTAAAAGCAAACTAAAATAGAAAAGAAAAAAAACAATTATGTTACACAGCAATACAGAAAGGGGTAAGATTGGAAAACTGAAAAAATAAATTGCCACAACTTTGAAGAACTTACCCATGTAATTAAGCATTTTGTTTTGTAGCTTTTGCAAGAATTTTCTTTTCCCGGTTATAGACTTTGGAATTTCATTAATCAATGTTTGATGTACTGATCTTAAGATGTCCAATGAAGGCATGCTTCCATTCCAGTTAACATCCATTGTGGGAATCAGAGGTTTTTCTGGTGCAGATAGACTTTGTCTTTCCATTTTGTAAATTAAATTTGAACTAAAATTATCTTGCAGTATTGAGCTGTTGTTATTGAAAGCAGAATTATCTTTAGATGAATTAACTGTCTGATCTGCAGCAATATTACGAGAATCAATGATAGTTTTATCATTAGGCATAAGAGATTGGAAAGTAGATAATAAATTATTGTTGCTGTATTCCTTTGTTGGTTCTCCAGCAAATGTTTCTGATTCATCTTGTCTCACATTAAGTTTAACAAAATTTTCCTCAGAACTTGTTTTTCTATACTCCTCATTAATTTTATCAGTTTGTGGTTTTCTTAATGTGTTGTCAATTTCATTTGAAGGCAGGGTATTAATACTGCTCTCAAGCTCTTTCTTCTTTTCACCTGTAGTGTGTGATATATTGCTGTGGATTGTTGATTTTGGTTTTAGGTTGTTATCACGCTCTACCACTGGCAATTGTATCCAATCAGGAGCCACATACTTTAGTTTTACTGCCATCACAAGTATAATAAATCCAAGCAATTTCTGGAAAATAAATATAATCAGTATTTTTTTAATCATCAATGATAAAAAAGGTGGTAAGCAGAAGATAATATAAAAATAACTGGTTAAATATATACAATTAAGCAGTATGCATGTTTTAAAATGATACTTAAAGGGTTAAGGGAAAAGTAAAATAAATAATTTTGTTTTCTGTTTTTGATGACTGAGATTCTTCCTGTTTCAGAATATATAGTGTTTATTGGATGAATGAAGCATTTAACTACTTAAAAATGTGTTAAAAAGAAATGAATTTTAAATTGAATTTGTCTCATCCCTTTTATTTAAATTCTTAGTACTTATTGTGAAAGAATATTTGATTATTATCTCTAGCTTTAAACATACAGTCAGCACAGAAAGTATTCGTACACCACCTAAATGAAGAAACAATTTGTGTCGTTGCGATATAATTACTCATGAAATTTAGTAAATTTGTAAAATTATATGGTTCGTGTATTTATTTACTTATTGCTACTGCAATTTTGCTGGAAGTTTTTTTAGAATGAGTAGTTTCCTATTGTGATATTAGCTGATACCGTAAATTTGGCCTAAAAAGTATTCATACACCAAAGGTATTTGGATTGAATACTGTGGTTATATTACAGGCTAGCTCTGCTTTCTGGATAGTCTGCATTCAGCTGTTTCACAGAAAGTGCTTTGCACACACCAGTCTGACATTGAACACGTAGGTTTCAGCGGTAACATAAAATGGGCCATTGAGGGAAACAAACTATGCCAGAAGAGAGAAAAATAGTAATTAAACTACATAATGAATTCAGAATACTTCCGGATATCTCAGATCGTGGGGAGACCACTGTCAACGATTCAATCTATCATTGACAGAGTAGGAATCAGATAATCTGTTCTAAATACACACAGGTGTGGTCGACCTAAAGTCCTCACATCTGAAAATGAAACAGCATTCTTCGCTAAATTAAAAAGAATCCATGAATGACTGCTCCCCAGATTGTTGCTGACTTGCAGAAGGCAGGAATTAATGTTTCAGCGAACACTGTGAGAGTTATTAATTTTTCGCTTCACTGTGGTGTTCCAATACAGTTAAATCTTGATACTGTGAGAGTTGTTTACAATAAAAAAGGGTACAATGGCAGAGTAGCACGTAAGAAGTTCTATGTGAACCCACAGAACAGGAAAAACCACCTAGAATTTGCTTGTAAGTACCGTAATAAGTGTGTGGACTTGTGGGAAAAAAGTTGAATGGACAGATGAGAGCCTGTTCAAGGTATTCAGTGCAGATTGCAGTGGCAAAGTATGGAGGAACAAAAAATATGGAGCTGGAGCCAAAAACTGTTTTAACAATAAAATATGGTGGAGGATCCGTTCTTGTCTGGGATAATAAGTGCATCAAGTTTCGACAATCTGCATGTTATCGAGGGAATAATGGATCACAGGATGTACATGGGCATTCTTAAGCAAGAGTTGCATACCACTGTGGAGAAAATAGGCCTGCAAAATGACTGGATGCTTATGCAGGATAATGAAAACATACTGTGCTTAATAAACAATTGAGGCAAATATATCTCATACACAGATAGTACAAAATTTCTAGGGGTATGGGTGGATAATAATTTAAAGTGGTCGGCTCACATTCAAAAGCTATCACAAAAACTGAGTACAATAACTTATGCTATCACAGTAATTTCAAAAATCATGGACTTGAAGTCATTTTTATCTTTATATCACGCATATTTTCAGTCTGTTCTTAGCTTTGGAATATTATTTTGGTGTAATTCAACACGAGCAAAATCTATTTTTAAAATACAGAAACGGGCAATTAGGATAATGCTGCATGTTAATAAAAGAACCAGTTGTAAGCCACTACTTAAGGAATTAAATATTGTGACTTTGTGGGTTCGTAGAATTAAAAGTCCAATTTGCCGAAATTCTAAATGTTCTTTATTTCCATAGCAATACACTGTTCAATTCTCACGTAACAACATTACATCACATATACAACACAATCTTCCAAGGTCGATGACAATAACAAACAGCATTCAGTTTACAACATCAGCTCTCGTTACAACACTCTCAGCTGTTCTCTGCTTACCTCTTGCAGCTCACTCTTGTTTTACAACCGTCCGCTGGCATGTCACAATCTCTTATATATCTCATTCATAAATTCGGGAGATTTCTGGGACAATAAAGAAACCGAAAATTCTATCACCTTCCAGAAGCGTAACTTACTCTATGCCAGCAAGTCCTTTACCTCCGTGATATACTATCCATCTGTTATTTATCGGTGCTATCGTTATTTGCCGGCTATTTGTGTACGCTAGCCGCGCTATCCTAGATAATGCCTTCGCAACATTATATTGCCCCTACCCTGTATTTACATATATAAAACATTATGCTACATAAAAACATTCAGACACAATCCTCTGTAAGATGAAAACCTGTGTAAACAGAAAATAAATGCCAGAACGATTTCCTTCAATTTTAGATAGGTTTTACTGTATAATTTATTTTGTTATGTATTTTACTATAGAGCAATTCCACAGAAATATCATATCAGGAGGTAAAATTTAATTTAAGTTTCAATATATTAAGAAATGGCATGCGATTCGTCATACTCTGAGGTACCTTATTCACTAGAAAAATGTTCAGAATTTCAAAGAATAAGGTGATTTAATGCTAAAGATCTTGACGAATACAAAACATAATGAAAAATGTCTAAACTTTAGTATTTTCTGGCTATCATTTGATAGTTTTGGTAGATTTCTTTTAGTCTTTTAAGAACAAAAATAAAAAGAATAATTCAGAAACATTGAATTCAAATACATGGACAAGTATGCCATAGCACATCACTTTTGTTCTGAGAATCACAACAACAAGTAAGAACTAGAATTGATCAAACAGGCAATGTAACCTCTAGAACTACAGAGTTGGGAAAACATATTGTGACTTAGTAAGTTCATAAAATTAAAAGTCTAGTTTGCAGAAATTCAAAATGCTCTTTATTTCCATAGAAAGACAGTTTGTACAGCCCTTTTCAGCAGGATGACGTAACATACACCAACACAGTCTCTTGTGGCTTTACAACACGTAAACAAACAAAAGAATTCACTTTCAAATCACTACACGATTATCAGTTCTCAATTTGCAACTCGGTACAGTTCAAATGGCTACACACACAATAGACAGCTCACTAGCGACTCCTCTGCACGACTGCCACTCACTGTTGTTTGTTGTTGCAATTTAGTCCTCCAACGTTAAGTCACTCAGCTTATTTATAACCGAACCATAGGTTCTCGAAAGTTGCCAAGCTAACACGATCTTTCAGGGTGGCGAAGGAAGGAAAAAGAATTATCAAGACATCAATCCATCTCCCCCTCTCCCCACCCCGTCTCTCCCTCAGCAAGCGCCAACCATTCACCCACTCTGTGGGCGTGGCTTGGACGCTACGTGTCTCTTTCTTTCCCCACTGGCTTGTCGCTACTCTGATGATCGGGTGACACTGCTCCCTCCTCAAGGTTGGTCGTCCCGAACAGCACCATCGTAGCGGGCCAGACGATCCAAGTGTACCACCAACATCTTTCCTCGGGGCACCCTCTGGATCCGGTAGACCACATCGTTAATACTCTTTACCACCCGGGACGGTCCTTGCCACGGCTTTTGAAGCTCTGGGCAGCGTCCCTTGGTCCGGATAGGGTGGTACAACCAGACCAGGTCACCTTGCTGGAATCCTTGGCTGTTGGCTTGACTGTCGTAGAGGCTCTTCATGCGGTCGCTCGCCATCTGGATATTCTGACAAGCCATCTCATGCATGTCGTGAAGATGGTCCACGAGGTTCTCCACATACTCGGTTGCTCGATGTTTCACTTCCGGGGGGCTCCCAAAAGCCAGATCACAAGGGAGGCGTAACTGTCGGCCGAACATTAACCTTGCCGGCGTCATCCCGGTTCGGGATGGCATACACCTTCGACCACTTGGTGACGTACTCCACGGTACTTGTTGCCTAGGTCGGAAACTGGGAATGGCCTAGCTATGTCGACAGCGATGTGTTCGAAGGCGCTCCGACGTTGTATTGCTGCATGCAATCCCGGCGCCTAGTCTGGGGGCCGCGACTCGCCGCGCATACGTGGCACTGACGGCACCATCTCTCAGCGTCTGCTCGGAGCCTCAGCCAGTAGTAGCGCTGTCGGAGTTTGCTGATCGTTCGGTTTGCTCCCAGGTGTCTTCCTGAAGTACCGGCGTGCACTTCCTCCAAGACTTCCGGAACCTTACTCCGGGGAAGTACCAACTGCTCTCTCTGCGTCTTTCCATCGGGTGATTCCCATACCCGGAAAAGCACACCCTTGTTAGTCTTCAATGATTCCCATTGGGCCCAGTATGACTTGTATGTAGCGCTTCTGGATGCGATGGCCTCCCAAGTTGATCTTGTGCCTGCTTCCACTTCCCTCAAGAGTGGTCCCAAGTCTGCGTCCACCAGCTGCTCCATCCTCAGGCCTGCGCTATCCCAACCGTCCGCAGGCACTGCCGTGACCACTCTGACAGCTGCGGTATGCTCCTTCTCTTCCACTCTTGTGCATCGACCGCACTCTTCTGGGTAATTGTAATATAATTTTTTTTACGTCCTACGTCCTCCAAAGTTAAGTCATATCGGACGATGAATGGAATGGATGAAATGATGCCCAAATGGAGCTTAGAGTTACCCGACATTCGTCTTGAAGGATAAGGAAAAACCCCGAAAAAAACCGTATCCAGGTAACTCACCCTGACGAGATTCGAACTCGGGACCTCTTGAACGTGAGGCAGACATGCTACCATCTACGCTACCGAGGCGGGCTGGATCTGCGTTGGCATGGCTCTTCTCTCTACGATGTTCGGAGGTGAAGTCGTACTCCTGCAGCCTCTGGACCCAACGGGGTGTCTGGCCTTCCAGGTTTCTAAAGCTAAATAGCCAGGTTAGGTAGGAGTGTTCAGTGCTCAGGTGGAGTAGCTGACCGTACAGATACTTGTGGAAGTGCTCAAAGCTATTTACTACCACCAGTAGCTCCCGCCGTGTGACGCGGAGGTTCTTCTCTGCCTTCGATAGCGTCCTTCTTGTAGTAGGCTATCACCCGCTCGTGGCCGTCCTGGACTTGGGATAGAACACCCCAATGCAATGGTCGCTGGCGTCGATATCCACAATAAAGGCGCCGCTTGGTTGTGGAAATCCCAAAATAGAAGCACTGCAAAGTTTCTTCTTCAGCAGCTGGAAAGCGCCTTCGGTCCCCTCCGTCCACACATAAAGCTTGTGTTCTTCTGTCAGACGGGTGAGGGGCTTGGCGATGTTGGAGAATCCCTTCATGAAGCGGCGGTAGGAAACTATGCAAATCTCGCTTATACTTTGGGCGAGGCCTATCTCTCACTGCCTGTGTCTTCTCCGGGTCTGTGGCCACTCCGGTTGGTAAGACTATGCGACCCAAGTAGTTGACTTTCTTGCGGAAGAGCTGCCACTTCGCGTTCAGGTTCAGGTTGGTCACCTGTAGTCTCTGTAACACCTTGCTCAGTTTGTCAAGATGGTCTTCGAAGGTTTTGCCGACGATGATGTCGTCCAGGTATAGCAGGCAGGATACATAAGTCAATCCTCTCATCACTGACTCCTTCAGGCTTTGAAAAGTAACTGGTGCGTTGCAAAGACCTAAGGGCATAACTATGAACTGCCAAGGCCCTTGGCCTGTCGAGAACGCGGTCTTCTCCATGTCTCTCGGATCTAGAACCACCCGACAGTAACCCGACTTTAGGTCCAGGGTCGAGAACCACGGCGCACCAGCGAGCGTGTCCAGGATGTCATCAATCCGGGGTAACGGGAAAAATCCTTCCTGGTTACAGCATTCAGCTTCCTGGAGTCCACGCAGAAGCGTAGCTCGCCGTTCTTCTTCGTCACCAGAATTACAGGAGAATACACAGGGCTGTCAGACTCTTCAATCACTTCCCTGGATCTCATGTCCTCCAGCATGTCTCGTACCGCCACGTGTTTTGCCAGCGGAACGCACCTAGGTAGTTGCCGATTAGGTCGGGCGTCTCCGGTGTCAATGCGGTGGAACACTCGGTCCGTAAGCCGTAGTCGCTGTTGCCTTGGCTGAAGACGCGTTGGTATCGTCCCAGCAGTTGTCGAACATGTTTGAGCTGTAGTGCAGTCAGGTGATCGGCCGCCCTCTCAAGTACACCTTCCAGCCGGCGCCCCAGGTGTTGCGACGACATCGGCTCCTGGATGTTGTCGATTTGCATTACGCTAACCACGGGGCTGCACGTCTCCAACTCCAACCGGCCTGGACGTCGTGATCGGTGTCTGTTGGATTACGCAGCCTTACCGCCACCTCCTCTCGGCACGGCAACAATGTCCTGGCTACACAAAGTCCGTGCATAGGTGTCTTCCAGTCCAGCATCATGTTCTTCGACCGCGGGCCTTCCAGTCGCGCCACCAACGCCACACCGCTTCTTGCGGGGACAACCACGGCTTCCTTCAGGATGACCCTGCAGATTCCCAGGCGTTCTTCATGGTGCCGGAGTATCACCTCTCCATTGAGCCGCAGGACCTACCTGCCGACGTCGACCGTGGCCTCGTGGCTCCTGAGGGCATCCAATCTCAGTATCACCTCCTCAGCCACCTTCACGGCGAACACCCACTGGGTGTTGGTGTTGTTGACAAGAGTGGTTGGTGTTTCAAATACATGTGAAATAAATTTTCTGTGATGTCAAATGCACCATGAATGATAGAGAACTGCAAGCATGTTGTTTTTTTTTCAAAGAGGTAGTCAGTAAGTTCCTTGGAAGTATAAAAGATCCACAATAAGAAGAAATTATAAGAAATATGCTACAAAAGCTATGAGCTCTTGGGTGTAATATAAAAGCTTCACTTTTAGAATTCTGATCTAGATTATTTTCTTGATAATTTTGAATCTCTCAGTAGTGAACAAGGTGAAAGATTTCATCAAGAACTCAAGATGGAGAGGAGATACCAGGTTAGCTGAAACATTGCAATGTTAGCGGACTAATGTGCTTGAAATGGAAATTTCCTCAACCATGACATAAATGTAAATCAATGCAGCTATCCTTCCAGCCAAGGAAGAAGTAACTTCATGCCTTCTTTTGCAGGTATGTAGGTGTTTGTATGTGATTATTACTGAGAAATGTTGCATTCTGTATTAATTTTATAATGCACATGTTGCTACACCAAAAACAGTATTTTCAAAATTTACTGGTGATTTGTGAGAAAATCTTACGTGATAGGAAAAATGTAAAGCACCAGTAAATTTAGCACAATTAAGTTACTTAATATTACCTCTCAAATTGCAAATTTCCATTCTGTATTTATTTTATAATGCACAAGTTTTTACACCAAAAACAATATTTGCAACATTTATTTTGTGATTTATGAGAAAACCTTACATGGTAGAGAAAAACGGAAAGCACCATTCAATTTAGCACATCAAAGTTAGTTAATATCACCTTTCAGATGGCAAATCGGCTGACAAAAATTTTATTTTGCAGGATGGTGTAAATCGTTCAATCTGTCTGTAGAAAAGCCAACCACTGGAGCTATTTATTACCACCACTGACCATGAGTTAAGAGAAGAGTCAATGGATAATCCTTCACCCATAGTTATGCATGGTGATACAAATAAATCTAACTCAACTTGTTTTTTTTTTTTTTTGTTTTTTTTTAAGCTAATATCCTCCAACCTTAAGTCATATAGGATGATGAATGGAAACAGGTGAACTGATACTCAAATGAGCCCAGGATCCATGGAGCTTAGGGTTAACAACATTCATCTTTCAGGATAAGGTAAAGCCCTGGAAAACCTTATCTATATAACTCACCCTTACCGAGAACTAAACTCGAAACCTCTTAAACATGAGACAGATACACCACCACTTATGCTAAAAAGGCAGGCTCTAACAGAACTGTTACTGTACTTCAAAATGTTTTTACATTAATGACATAATATAAAAAAGGTGAAGTGCACACAGTATGCTCTTCTGGAGTTCCCTCTACCGTAACTCCAGTTCATGGTGAAAATAAAAACACGTCACATAACATCAAAAAAGTAGTTAGAATTTAGAATTTGGTGAGAAGAAAGAAAAGATAAAATTGGTGAGAAAAAAGAACAGAACTAAATAAATTGCAACTGATCCAGAATAAAATGAAATCAAGTAAAAGCAATGAATCTAGACCACTGATATGCCTGGGATGACTTCATTGACTTATTAACCAAACTCTCTTTAACTGCAAGTGAAAATGAAAATGAAATGGATTCTAAAAACAAAGCAAATGAACAGTTAAAAAATAGAGACCTTGTACTTGTTAACTTCTTGAATGAGAAGAAATATCAATATTACTTTGTACTATACAGGTTGTGCATTTTGTCAGCTAATGGTTACAACCCAGTAACAAAGGAGAGCAGTTCACTTTGAAAGTTGTCGTGTTTTGGCAAATACATGTGCATTAATCAGGTTATTTTTCAACTCAAATACTGCATTGGTTCAATAATAAGCCACTACTGCATTAAGCTGAACCCCTAAATTTCAAGGAAATATGTGTTTTGCACAAAAATAAGTTGGCACATTCATTGAGAGAAGAGAAGTTAACAGAAATTTACTTATATGTACATGAAAGACGTATGTCCTGTAAATATTTGTTCTAACATATGATACACTTATTGGCAACTATATATCAGTACCATATTTTTCCTATTCAGTCTCATCTAAAAAATGTATATATTTCTGCTAGAAATTAAATCTGTAGTTCATGTTTCTAAACAGCAATTTGAAAAGAAGTTGAGTATGTATTTGATAAATGTCTATATAACTTGTAATTATATAATCTGACATGTCCAAAATCACACGTATGATAAACTGGATAAAATATAATAATAATAATAATAATAATAATAATAATAATAATAATAATAATAATAATAATAATAATAATAATAATAATAATAATAATAATAATAATAATAATAATAATAATAATAATAATAGTATATATTATTAATAATTTATAATATATAATATAATAATAAATTTATATATTATTATTATTATTATTATTATTATTATTATTATTATTATTATTATTATTATTATTATTATTATTATTACATATTTTTCCGTCCTCTGAATGATTTTCTCATTGACATGCCTTCTTCCATTTTCCTTCTGAAGCAACCTGATGTCACATATCAGATTCCATGAGTCCATACTTTCTCCTAGCCTCTCTATTCATGGTTGTTTTGGCATGACGCACAACTAAAAGTTTGAATCCTACCTGCACTGAATTCCTTGGCTTCTGATGCTTTTCACTTTAAATGGTCATTCATATCAGCATAAATCAAGAATTTTTTATCAGTATTCAACTGATTATATTCAACTTAATTATATGCTAATGAAACAATGTAGGCAGACCTACACAATGTTAATGCCAATAAAATAGCGGCAAAAAGTTTGCATCACTGTGTAGTAAAATGTCTTCTGCTAAATAAGCATTTTTGTTTAGAGCAAGGGCATGCAAAAAGACACCCTAATTTTTGGAATGTAAAATTTGGATAAAAAAACTGTAGCTTGTTTTTGGGTCAATAGAGTATGCTGTGCATCAAAAGTTTATAAATGAAAACATTTATATGCATTTTGTAAATTAGTTTCCAATTTAAAGTCTACATTAATAGCTTTTCAAGTTATTGTAATATTGTATATACTATAATTTATCAAACAAATAGGACACCTTAAATAGTTAACTTCCAGTACTAACACTCTGTGTATTTATGACCCTAGATGTTGGATAAACTAAACAATTATGATGATTCAGTAAACATTTCTCTATTAACAACTGCATGTTAATTACAAGATAAATCCAAACTTTAAACTGATAACTTTTGCCTGAGTTCACTGGCTGTAGAATAATGATAACTGATAAACACTGCTCAAAAATACTTATCTTTTGGGTTAATTGCTGAAAAAATGAAATGTGTAAAAATAACTATTTTCATAAGCTGTTGCACTTCTTAGGCTCCTGAAATTTTTATGGCAGAATTTCTTTTTAAAAGATTTAACAATGCTAGTTATATCATTTTATCTAGTTAAGAATAATTGATTATGTTATCTTATATCACTGTGTATAGGCTGTAAAATGCTTTGGAAATAGCAAATCTTGCACTTAAGCTTCACTCTTCCCAGTACTTATTTAAAAACCTTAATTTTGAAAATCTCTCCCAAAATCTCACCCAATTATGGATTGTATTTTGAATTAAACATGATTGTTTATAATGCATTTGTAACTTAGCAACTTACCTGTGCATCCATACTGTGTAATGTTAATGACCAGCTTTAGCTAAGAGTGTGATGTTTGTCACTGCAGTAATTATTTCCACTAGTTAGTGCATTCAACCTTATGTTCACCATTCTGGAACTGCTATTATCATAGCCCTGTCCTTTTTCTCCATTCCATATACAGTTCCTTCCATTCCTCATTTTCTCCCTCTTTATTTTTCTTGTTTCTTCCTTTCTTCCCCCACCCCTTATGATTGTCAGTATTGTGTTGGTAATATTCCCTCATTCTTCATTAAATACATATGGAAAGTTATATATAATTCATTGTGAATAACAATGGTTATATATGAGTTTACATATGTATGCAATAAAAAATTGTGGTGGTGGTGGTGACAGCAACATAATTTGAACTATCATAAGGGAAGGGAGGGGGGGAAAGGAAGAGAAAGGAAATGAGACAGGAGGTGAAGGATTATCATTGAAAAACATTTGTAGGAGGAAAAACTGCATAGATTTCATTTACATTATGTGCAAAACCAAAGCACTTGTCATAAGTTTTTTCATCAATATGCAGTGTTCATTTACATGCATTTCTACTCATTTACTGAAAATATAAGTGTGATATTCAGCTGATGACTGCATGTGTAAATAAAATGAAATAGCTAAGTTGCATTCTTAATACTAGTATTTGGATGGGTAAGTAATTTACAAAATAATTTAGAAGATAATGGTATGGGTGATATTTGGAGAAAGAGAGAAACCAATTATAAAGGTTTTTGGAAAGAGGCTAGAATAAGATTTGAAGACATGGAGATCCAGAAACTGTTTAGTCAATTAGCAGAGAAGAGATCACTTGTTTTCTATATTCCATTGAAAGATAGGTGAGGTGTATAGATAGCACGAGCAATGAAGAAAGAAACGGGGTACCATGGTTAAGAGCAGGGATATGGAGATTAAGGGGTCAAAAAAATGGATACCTGCAAGACGAGTGCCCATTGTGTGGGGACAAAGAGGATATAGAACATATACTGTTTGATTGTAAGGAAACGGAGATGTGGAGTAAAGAATGTCAAAAAAAAAAAAATGAATAGGAGAATCAGCTTAATCAAGGTTTTAAACAAAAATTATAAAAACATTAGACAGTTTTTAAGTAAGGTAAACAAGTGGATATGGACTGTAAAAAGAGGGAAGGAATAATAAGTGACTATTCTGTAATAATACATATTGTAAATATACTTAATGGACTGTCCTGCGTAGAAGTGGCCTGGGCCAAAACACGAGGGCAGTCCAAAAATTGTAAAAAGCTTAGTACCTCAATAAATATTATATTATATTAATACTAGTATTTGGATTAGCAGAAACAGAATAGTACTTTTTTTCTTCCCTCAGGCCATATTGCCTTCTATACGTTCAGGTTCAGATTCAGATTCAGTTTATTCATCCTTTGTATCTTGTACAACATAATGCACACATCAAGCATATTTACAGAATAACATTAACATAGTAATGCATACAAAATATACAAAAGAAATATACATATAATAGTAGTTACAAAAAATGGATAACATAATTTCAGAAAACAAAAATGTATAAAAGAACTTGCAAAAAGTACCACATTCAGAAGAGAAAATCGATTAAAAGCTGTTGTATAGAATAAAAACATTCAACTAAGAATATGTGTAATTTGATTTTGAAAGCCTTTATCTTGTCTGTTTTATATGAGGTGGCAACTTGTTATACAATTGTATACCGTTATAGATGATGAAATGTTTGAACAGGGTGGTATTGTGGCTAATTGTTGACAGATTTAAGCTACTTCTTGTGTCATTTTTGTGTTTAAGTTGGTTAATTTAACTAGTTGAATTAATAGTAGGTTACTTATACTAGCTTTAACATGTAAAAGAACATTATATATACAAACATGGAATTGTCATAATTTTAAGATCTTTAAAATATGCTGTACAGCTCACATGTGCGGGTTGGTTAACAATTATTTGTATATCTCCGTTTTCCATTAAATGTAATGTGAAAGCTTTAAAATACGAATTACAATGAATATATTAATGACTCACTTCAATAATGCAATAGCTAAAAGTTAATTAAAATTGAGAGACTAAGGCCAGTGAAGAAAGTGAACTATAGGAGTTGAAGCAGATGTATATTACCTTCAGTTACCTCAATATTTCCTTGTACTAATTTTGGGAGCATTTGTTCCCACTCTCAGGTATGGAGAGATGCTGGTCAGAACTACTGTATAATGGTACTTGTGGTGTCTTCCACATGAATCTGTAAAGGTGATTTGATGGGGGACACTTAAGTCCATTAGGTGACTGATTATACGAGGGTCCTACAATAAATAACCAAACTAATTTTTAATTAACACATAATGGCTTTATTTCACTAACATTTACCTACACACTTACGAAGTATTCTCCCTCTGATGAAATACAATTATTCCAACGATTTACCCATTGAAAGGGTAAAGCCAGACTGAAAAATTCAATGCCATAGCCGGGATTTGAACCACAGATCTTCTGGTTTCCGTCCAGCCGCTCTAACCATTGAGCTACTATGGCCAACATGCCAACATGTCATTAAATTCTCCAACTGACTCGTGTTTCTCCCGGTAAACCAATAGGAGTTCTCATAAACACATGAGAGAACTACCTTAATGGCGACTTACTATGCTGTAAGTACTTTAAGGCCCGGGCTTTATAGTTCGGACCACTATTAGGTACAATTAATGGAAATTAATTGTTCTTTCACACAGCTGTGTGTAGGACGCACTATGAAAGGGTAAAGCCAGACTGAAAAATTCAATGCCATAGCCGGGATTTGAACCACGGATCAATGGTTAGAGCAGCTGGATGGAAACCAGAAGATCCGTGGTTCAAATCCCGGCTATGGCATTGAATTTTTCAGTCTGGCTTTACCCTTTCATAGTGCATCCTACACACGGCTAGTGTGAAAGAACAATTGATTTACCCATTTTTCGAAACACTCACTGAACTCATTTTTGGACAGTCTGTTCAGGATACCCATGACAACATTCCTTATCACTTTGAAAATGGCGGCCACGAAGCTCCTGTCTCACTTTAGGGAAGAGGTGAAAATCGCATTGTGCGAGAACCGGAGAATAAGGTGGATGAGGCATGATCTCAATGCCCATTTCTGCGATGACATCTTGAGTTGCACAAGCTCGATGAGCAGGGGCATTATCCTGATGCAAGATCCATCCTCTCCTTGCGAGATCTAGTCGCTTTTCGGTGATTTTTTTCTTCAGTGGCCCCTTCAATACACCACAATAGTAAGCAGCAGTTACTGTGCGTTGATTAGTTACAACATGATCATACAAAATGCCCTGTTTGTCAATGAATATGAGATGCATAACCTTTCCTGCACTTTTCTGAACTTTTGCTTTCTTAGGCCTAGGGCTCGATGAATGTTTCTAATGCGAACTCCCCTGTTTTGTTAACGGCTCGTACTAGTGGAACCAACTCACATCACAAGTGATGACCCTATTCAGAAAGTCTGGCTCCCGTCGCAACCTTCCGAGCCATTCTTGACACGTCATGACACGGTGAGCCTTCTGTTCATCCTTCAGCACGTGTGGTACCCATTTCGCTGCAACTTTTCGATAGCCAAGATCATCGTGAATTGTTGTTTACACTTCCAACAGACAAAATGCATTATGTCTGCAACTTTCGCAATTGTTATGTGATGATCTTCTCGCACAATTGCATCAATTGTGTTAATGTTGACTTCCGTTTTTGCCGTTAATGGTCTTCCAGGGCGCGGAGAATCTTGAAGGTCTTCATGAACCCCTTTGAAACATTTATACCACTCAAAGACTTGCTTTTTGTATAAAGCTTGGTCCTTGTATGCTTGCTGCACCATTTCATAGGTTTCCGTAGGAGTTTTTTCTAACAGAACACAAAACCTTATTAATGCACGTTGCTGCAATTTCAGTTCCATGGTGGGTGCAGTAAACACGACCTCACATATCAGGCTCTAACTCCCAACTTATTGACTCTGCATGACTGGCACTCACAGCACTGCTAGAGAAAGGATTCAGCTTTCCACCACTAGCAGCCATGGCGCTCCAGGGCGGTTTATTTAAATACAATTAAATTATTCCGAGGTTTAAGGACTATGATACAATGAAGCACAAAATTAATACAATCTTGTGTCGAACTAGTACTCAATGCTCCATTTGTTGCTAGTATTTACCTAGAATGCATTTCGTTAGGATCTTCCTAACATCATCAGCTGTTGTCGACTCATGATCTTCCTAACATCATCAGCTGTTGTCGACTCATGACAACAGCTGATGATGTTAGGAAGATCCTAACGAAACGCGTTCTAGGTAAATACTAGCAATAAATGGAGCATTGAGTATTAGTTCGACTCAAGATTGTATTAACAATTAAATTAGTTTGGTTATTTATTGAAGGACCCTCGTACAATGTCCCCAGCAGACCACCTTCACCGATTTTTCTGGAAAATGCCCCCAACAAATGACACTATGACCAGTAGCTTATCTCCAGCTTTCCTCCATAAGTCTGTCCCTTGGCACAGAAAAACTATATGCTCCAGACCTTTTCCTCTTCAAATGATACACTAACCCTGTTAACATGTCTGCCTCACGTTCAAGAGGTCCTGAGTTCGAATCTCAGTCAGGGTGAGTTATCTGGATAAGGTTTTGTTCCAGGGTTTTCCCTTATCCTGATAGATGAATATCAGGTAACTCTAAACTCCATGGACCCCAGACTCAGTTGCGCATCTTCACCCATTTCATTCATTGTCTGATATGATTTAATGTCGGAGAGCGTAAATTAAAAAAAAAAAAAACAAAAAAAACTGACCCTATGAAATGCGCTTCCTAAGTCCTCTCAGCCTCAGCCCACTTCTTCGCCTTGCTATTGTGTCCCTTTGCTCTTTATTTACCATATCAACTAATGTCTCCCTCTTTGATGTTTCTTCCTTGATGGTGATCTATTAAAGACCTTTCTTCCATTATCCCACCAAACAGTTTTGGATTTTTTTCTTTTAATATTTTTCTTATTACTTCCCAAAATTTATTATGATTATTCCCCTACACCTCCAGTATTCCCCCACCCCATTCAATTCCAGGTTCTTTCAGGTGCTATTAATCCACACAGATTCCCTAAAACTCTTTTCCTGATACTCTACACACTGTCTTAAATTATATTTATCTAACTTCATTGCTATTTATGCACCCTTCCCATGTCCATCTGTGCTACTTCTCTTGAAACTGCACTTGAAATACCCAATACTTCTTACAAAACATCCTATAGACCACATCACTGGGTTTCTTCCCTCAATTCAATCACCATACTTTTATGCCATAGGGCATTTTTGGTTCCACCACCATATTATAGATGTTTTCCAACTATTTGACACCAATATTTGGTACTCTATACTTGCAACTTCTTACTGTTGGCATGGATAATTTTCCTTTTGTAAAAACTAGTTTCTTTTTGGATAGATAGTCAACCTGAAAAATTCAATGCCACGGCCGGCATTTGAACCACAGATCTCCTGGTTTCCATCCAGTCGCTCTTAACCCTTGAGCTACCATGGCCAACATGCCATCATGACATTAGTGGTTTACTGGGAAAACATATGAGTCAATTGGAGAATTTGGCCTTGGAGACGTTAGCTCAAAGGTTTAGAGTGACCGGGTGGAAACTGGGAGATTCATGGTTCAAATCCTGGCCATGGCATTGAATTTTTAAGGTTGACTATATCTAACCAAAACCTATACACGGCTAGTATGAAGGAACCATTAGTTTCCATCAATTAACTTAATAATACTAGTTTTTTTTGCTTTTCTGACCCTCTTCTATTTTTACTCCTGAGTGCATTCTCGTAATACTTTATATTCCCTGTTTTCCTTCTTCCATTTTTCATATTTACTCAATTTTACTCCCCTATAAAATACCACTGTTTGTAAATAAAACTATTTGTAGTCAGTTTTCTCACACTATGTCACTTATATTTTGTGCAACGTAAAGTGGTGCACGTATACGCATGCGCAAGCAGACGACCGTTCGGTTCTCGTGTTGCAGCCAACATGAGAAAGATATGTAAAACTTGTAGCCAACCTCTGCAAACATGCCCCAGAGGTAGGTGACGCAGTCTGTGTGCAAAGGAACATGGTTTGAGCAGGCTAAGTTATCGCCTGGGCAAATTTTGTTACTCATGCACTGCTTCACACATAAACAATCCTACGACATGACTATAATGGAGTGCTCCGTGGAAATACATGTATGAGTTCACGAACTGTATTGGACTAGTTCGACTACTGCCACGAAGTGTGCAAGATGTCAAATGATACCAAGTATACTGCAAGGGGGAAAATTGGCGGTCCCGGCCACGTCGTTCAATTCGACGAACGCAAAATAGGACACACAAGTTTCATCGTGGGTGCGTCGTAGAGGGCAACTGGGTCTTGGGAATGATCAACGTGGAAACGAATGAGGTGCGGATGACAATATGCCCCAACAACAGGAGAGATGCAAATAAACTACAGTCTAATTGCAGTGCCCTCAATGAAACTTGCGTCGTCCGATTTTGCATTCGTCGATTTTTAAACGACGTGACTGGGACCGCCAATTTTCCCCCTTGTAGTATACTTGGTGTCATTTGACATCATGCACACTTTGTGGCAGCAGCCGAACCCGTCCGATATAGTCCGCGAACTCATTTTCCTACGGAGCACTCCATTATTGTCATGTCGTAGAATTGTTTATGTGCAAAGCAGTGCATGACGGGGCGCTAACTTAGCCTGCTCAAACCATGTTAGTGTTTAGTTAGTTATGTGGTGCAATTTAGGTACTACTTCCATTTTGATTTTTTGAGGAGCTAGTTTCGGGATAGGGCAGGGGGGACGGCGGTAGTCATACAAACAAGCGTTAAGCACCACCAGGTATATGTACCTCAATTAAATCGTTTAGAAGCAACAGCAGTAAGAATCAATACCCTAAACACGGAATTAATATTAGTAGCAGTATATAACCCACCAGGCGATATCGATACCGATGGCATTGAAAAGATTATGAACTTAGCACCTAAAGTAATAGCAGCAGGAGATTACAACTGCAAACATTATATGTGGCACAGTGTAAATCCTAAACCGCAAGGGACAAAGCTCCTAAATTACATTAACAATACTAACTTCCTTATTGCGGGGCCAGAAGAGCCCACCCACATTCCTCACACATATTTTGGACTTAGCCATTTTTAAAGAATATCCCCTTTAACTTGGATAGCAGTGTAATAAACGAACTGACCTCCGACCACCTACGACTGCTCTTAGAGGTTACACTGCCCATTAAATTCAAGCAAGAAGCCCTAAAGCTAAATTACAATGAAGTAAATTGGGAAGACTTCCAAAATACGGTAGAACGCTACCTTCCAGAAATAAATATAAACACGGCACAAGACATGACGAAGCCATTAATAAGCTAGAATTAGCAATTATAGCAGCGACATCTGTCTGCGTTCCACTTAAACACAAACCAACTGTAAACGCACGGTATCCCAGAGCAACGAGTAAACAAATTTCCAAAAGATTAGCTCGTAAATGTTGCTACAGAATTATCAATTTGCATCAAATCGCATTGCCAGTTTTGTATAATTCTAGTATAATAGTGTGTGAACAATATTTCATTGTTTTTGTGCATTTGACTGTGTTATTCACGCAAATTAGTGTTATTTTGTGCAAATGAACTTTGTTGGCTCAGTGCCATATTTTTAGTGAATCTAAGTGAAACTTTAGGATTCCCTAATAATTAAAATATCGTGTGAAGTGTGACTGGTGTCCCCATACCTACCTACAGTATGATATTGTATTGGGCCAAATTATTGGACGGTATTTACTGCCAGTTTTGTGCTCTCTTTCGTACATCATGTCCTCATGTAACATGGACTTCACGACAACCTCCCCTTCAGATGATGATGTTCGCACGGCAGCTCTGTCCTATTACATTAACGGTGGTAACAGCAGCTGTTTCATGGATCGGGCACTTATAGTTGATCCAAAGTTTCCCCTGCATCCTGATCATGTAACCATTCTTCAACTGGAGATGGTAGCCCGGTTGCAGTATGTTCAGTTTGCTGAGCAACATATCCCTCAACTCCTTGCAGCGGGCTCTGAGGGTAACAACTCCGAAGTTGCAGCAGAAGAGTTTTACAAAATGGTTCTGCACCGTGCTTGAATGGAGGTCATCACTACCTACCTCACCGAGCACGAACATTCAACAATATCTGAATGGCAACAGGTCCCCACAAAGAGGAGACACCAACCACCTCAACGCAACATCATCAGTGAGCACACACCTACGTCAAATTCTCTCCCCTTGCAACTATAGCCTCCTCCTCAAGTCGTAGAAGCCCCTCCTAGCACTGCTCCAGTTAAACATCCCCACAGTGCTACAAAGACGTTGCCCACTTCAGTGACAAACTGACTCTGCTCCATCAGACACCCCTATCCCCAGGGTGGCGAAACCCCCTCCCATCTTCCTTCGTCAGCCAGAAGACGGCAGAAAACTGCACACCTTCGCTGGGTACGACAAAACTATTACCCTCCATAATATGCGCAACACAGTTGCCATCATACCTGAAATTCCCACAGCACATTGTGAAGGCCGTCGCTGGTTAGAGGATAATCAAATCCTGTTTATCGCTACTCTCCTGCCTGAAGAAAAGCGGCTTCAGGTAACCATCAAAGATCTCCCTCAATATATCACTGAGGATGAGGTCAAGGACCAATTCCTTGGTCGAGGACTTCCCATAATCAGTGTCAATTGGCTCCGCACTATCTGCGGACCCACTCCAGGCCCTCTTCCACACTTCAGAATAGCTTTAGAGAAATCCAGCGAGGCCGAAAATATCTACAAGGTGAACAGGATGTTCTCTGCTGCCGTCACCGTCGAGGCATACAAACCGCCTTTTGTATGACGGTATTTACTGCCAGTTTTGTGCTCTCTTTCATACATCATGTCCTCATGTAACATGGACTTCACGACAACCTCCCCTTCAGATGATGATGTTCGCACGGCAGCTCTGTCCTATTACATTAATGGTGGTAACAGCAGCTGTTTCATGGATCGGGCACTTATAGTTGATCCAAAGTTTCCCCTGCATCCTGATCATGTAACCATTCTTCAACTGGAGATGGTAGCCCGGTTGCAGTATGTTCAGTTTGCTGAGCAACATATCCCTCAACTCCTTGCAGCGGGCTCTGAGGGTAACAACTCCCAAGCTGCAGCAGAAGAGTTTTACAAAATGGTTCTGCACCGTGCTTGAATGGAGGTCATCACTACCTACCTCACCGAGCACGAACATTCAACAACATCTGAATGGCAACAGGTCCCCAGAAAGAGGAGACACCACCACCTCAACGCAACATCATCACTGAGCACACACCTACGTCAAATTCTCTCCCCTTGCAACTACAGCCTCCTCCTCAAGTCGTAGATGCCCCTCCTAGCACCGCTCCAGTTAAACATCCCCGCAGTGCTACAAAGACGTTGCCCACTTCAGTGACAAACTGACTCTGCTCCATCAGACACCCCTATCCCCAGGGGATAGAAAACTGCACACCTTCACTGGGTACGACAAAACTATTACCCTCCATAATATGTGCAACACAGTTGCCATCATACCTGAAGATCCCACAGCACATTGTGAAGCCTGTCGCTGGTTAGAGGATAATCAAATCCTGTTTATCGCTACTCTCCTGCCTGAAGAAAAGCGGCTTCAGGTAACCATCAAAGATCTCCCTCAATATATCACTGAGGATGAGGTCAAGGACCAACTCCTTGGTCGAGGACTTCCCATAATCAGTGTCAATTGGCTCCGCACTATCCGCGCACCCACTCCAGGCCCTCTTCCACACTTCAGAATTGCTTTAGAGAAATCCAGCGAGGCCGAAAATATCTACAAGGTGAACAGGATGTTCTCTGCTGCTGTCACCGTCGAGGCATACAAACCACCTTTCCGTGTTTAAACTGCCAGCAGTTTTTCCATGGGGCAGAAGCCTGCAGACTACCATCTGTTTGTTCTCACTGTGGGCAAACGGGCCATCTTCGTAATGCTTATAGCAAGCACACCATTACTAAACCCAGCTGTGCTAACTGCGGAGCTGAAAACTCATGATGATACGCCAAATGCCCTGTTTGGCAGGAAGCATGATATGAACTGGAAAGCACCAAGAAGGGAGCCCGAAGGATTCCAGTTCATGCTCTTCCACGTGTATCCAACCCCCATGGACTACCTAAAGAGGCTTTCTGCAGTGCTCGTTTCCCAGGACTCCCAGCTAGATCCCCAGTACAATTCCCATCCCATGCAGCAGCCGTCAGGAACGCTTCCGTGTCACCCCCTACCCAACCGCAAGAATGTCAGCTCTCTTCTTCTCACCGTACAATACCTCCACCAATCTCAGCTCCTGTTTCTACACCTCCCAGTTCTCCTCAATCATTATCAAACACCAGTTCAACATCGCCTCAAACAGGCCATGCCTGAACAGCTCCCACCAAGAAGGTCGGCATCCTCTAAACCTGCCCGGGCCCAAATGACCTTGCTGTCGACGGGCCCTAAAACACTACACACTCACACTCTAAACCTACCACTCCACCTCAATTGTCATCTACTAACGATCATTCGAATCGATAGAGGATTGCGGACATTGCAGCCTTCAGCGAGGTAACCGATGGCATTCCTCCGCACTTGCAGATTAAATTTGATGGAGGCTCTGCTCACAAGATCTCCACAAACGTCACCAGAAATGGTACTTATTCAAACAGTCTTCACCTTCTGCATTTCCAATGGCTACTAGACACCAATGATACACAACATTTCCAGGACTCAAGATCTGCTTCTGGAATGCCAATAGTCTCCGCAGACAATTGGCGGAAGTATCAAACTTTTTGTCCATGCAGAAGGTGAATATCTTAATGGTGCAGGAAACCCATTTATCACCTCATTTAAAATGTGGCATCCCAGGAATGTGATCGAGCCGACGGCAGAAGAGGTACTGCCATATACATTGACCGCGCCATTCAACACCATCAAATATTTATCCCCGCAACCAATAATCTGGAGATCAACGGCATCCAAGTCGACACCAGCAATGGACCCCTGCACTTATACTCAGTATATGCGCCACCAACTCGCCCCCTACTTTCTTCTGAATTAGATCATCTCTTCAGCTCCCCGGTTGCCACGATTGCTGCGCGAGACTTCAATGCCAAGCACTGCAACTGGAACTCCTCCATTACCAACCACCGTGGGCGCACACTCCACAACTCCGTAGCATCTAGGGTTATCTCCACTAGGGCTCCAAACCAACCTACAATTCACTATGGAGACAGGAGACTACCTGACTGGCTTGATCTCGACCTGGTCCGCAATGTGCGGCAGCACCTTACCCTCTTCACAGCTCCTGCTCTATCTTCAGATCATTACCCCATCCTTCTATCCTTCCCTGGTAAGCCCAACTACAAAGCTCCTCGAGGATTCCCACTCCCACGGAAGACCAATTGGGAGGAATTTTCGATACGATTGGAACAAATCCAGCCCCCGCAGCAGCCATGTCAAACTCCAGAAGAGATAGACACCATGGTTGATCTTTTCACTTCCCAACTGACTACTGCTACCATGAGCTCTTCCCCAAAATCAAAACCTAGCAGATTGAATATCGATCCTTTACTTCAGGCTATCCGTGAGGCGACTAAACAAAAGAACAGGATGAGACGGCACTTTTTACATAGTTGCTGCCCAGCAGATCGTCGTGAGTTTTGCTGACTTCAGGAGTTGGTCAAACTTCAACTCCAAGAATTTCGCAAAAAGTGCTGGGAAAGTAAGATCTCCTCTCTTCGTGTAGAGGACAACTCATTTTGGAGCATGACCAAATGCTTACTTCAAATCCCTCGCAAAGATCCACCTTTGCACCACGGACAGGCAGTCGCTCAGTCTGCTAGGGAAAAAGCTGAACTAGATGCAACCTTCCTGGAAATGACCTTTAAGGCCGCTGATACCCCGGATGTAGATCATATCCACGCAGTTACTCAGGAATTTCAGGCGTACCTTTCCAAACCCCATGATAATCTACCACTTCCCTCCATCTCCGTAGCTGAAGTGCAAAGCCACATCACCAGCCTATGGCCATTCAAGTCGTCCAGCTTTGACAACATAGTGAACGTGACCCTAAAGGTTCTACCATTCCCTTGGGTGTAAGCATTAACCTTTCTCTTTAATGCAATCCTCAAACTTTGCTACTTCCCAAAGGCCTGGAAGCACGCAAAGGTCATCGCTATCTGCAAACCTGGGAAAGACGGAATGTCCCCGGAGAGCTACAGACCCATCAGTTTGCTTCCAACACTGAGTAAACTGATGGAAAAACTTATTTTAAGTTGACTAAGGACTATCCTGAATCGACACAATATTGTCAGAGCAGAGCAATTCGGCTTTTGCTCTCAGCATTTCACTCAACACCACCTACTTCGTCTGGTTGATGAAGTTTACACAGCCTTTAACAGGAAGCAGTTCGTTTCAGCACTACTCCTAGATATCACCAAAGCATTCGACAGCATATGGCACCAAGGCTTACTCTCCCGTCTCATCACCTACCAAACCCCTTCCTACTTAATACATTTCATTCACTCCTACCTCACTGGCAGAACCTTTGCTGTCTCTCATGACGTAATCTTATCCTCATCCCATCCCTTTAGAGCTGGCGTTCCCCACTCTCTTCCTTCTATACATCAACACCCTACCATCCCTGTCACGCTGCTCGCTGTATCTCTTTGCTGATGATACAGGTGTCACCTCCACATCATCAGAGCTCAACCTGTGTACTCGCAGGATTCAACAATATGCTGACCTCCTTACCACCTGGTTCGAACGTTGGCACCTATGCGTACACCCACAGAAGAGCCAGGCCATCACCTTCTCTCGAAGATGCATAGCGGATCTTCCACCAATTCGTCTAGCTGGTGAGGACGTCCATTGGAAAACTTACATTAAGTATCTTGGTGTTCTACTCGACATCAACTTGACCTGGAGAGACCACATTACATAAGTGGCTAATAAAGTTACGAAAAGAATGGGTATGCTATACTGTCTCTATAACCGACGATCAGTCATGTCTCTGCCTACAAAACTTATCCTGTATAAGCAAGTACTCCGGCCAGCCATCACATACGCCAGTGAAATATGGGGAGTAGCAGCCAAGTCTCACCTACACCGCCTTGAAATTCTACAATCCCGATTCCTCCGCATTGCCACAGACTCCCCTTGGTACATCCCCAATCTAGTTATGCGATGTGACCTATGTATCCCCACAATAACAGACTACATCCATACCCTTTCACGTTCCTTCTATCAAAACTTCTCCCACAACTTCAACTCCCTCATCCGCGGTCTAGGTGAGTACGACATCAATCCTGGAGAGCGCTACAAACGCCCAAGGCTGCTTCTAGGCACATAAAATAATACATCAGATGGCTTATATATAACTCCAACCTCATCTTCTGCCGCATATTATCCTTCCTTACAAAACACTCCACTGCCAGTAGAGGGCCTAGCCCTGATCTGGCTTGAGACTGAAGGTCTGACATTCAGATCTTCAATGTCCAGTCGTGTGTGTGTATGTGTATGTGTGTGTGTGTGTGTGTGTGTGTGTGTGTGTGTGTGTGTGTGTGTGTGTGTGTGTGTGTGTGTGTGTGTGCGCGCGCGCGCGCGCGCGCGCGGTATCCCAGGGATATAAAAATTTTAAACCAAAACCGAAGTAAATTAAGACGAAAGTGGCAGAGAACTAGAAACCCAATTCACCGACAGGACTTTTGCGAAGCAAGAGCGGCAGTAATAGCCAGAACTAGGGATTTCATATCCAACGAATGGAACCAGACACTACAAAATCTAAGTCGCAATACAAACTCGGTCTGGTGAATTGCAAAATGCCTCACCAGAACCAAAACCAACATACCGCCTCTTATGAAAAACAATAGCAACGCGGAGACACCCCAGGCCAAAGCAGAGGTTTTTGCCCAAATTCTAGAAGAAGTCTTCACGCCGAACCTACAGAGGGTCCAGTCAATCAGACAACTACCCAAGAAATCGAGCGTGAAATAAACGAATCCAACTACACTACTCACAACAAAATGCGAAAGACAAACCCTGGGGAAATAAAATGGATCATTAGGCACCTTCCAAACAGGAAGGCCCCAGGACCGGATAAAATGCCAAATATAGTTTAAAAAAATCTCCCGCGTAGAGCGCTACTACTATTAGCAAAAATTTACAATTACACCTTAAATACCAGCAGGTTTCCACCACAATGGAAGGAAGCTAGCATAGTAATGCTTCCGAAACCTCACAAAAACTTATCCCTTGCTGTGAGCTACAGGCCCATTAGCCTTCTCAATACGCTCAGGAAAGTACTGGAAAAAATTATCTTGAAACGAATAAATACTCATATAATTAAACATAACATCCTAATTCCTGAACAGTTTGGGTTCAGATCAAGACACTCTACAACCCAACAGCTTCTACGACTTACAGAAAATATATCGAAAGGATTCAACACACACAAATCAACAGGCGCCATTTTCATAGATATTGAGCGCGCCTTCGACAAAGTATGGCATGAAGGCCTCATTTATAAACTCAAATCTTATAACTTCTCGGACACTGCACTAACACTACTTAAAGACTATATAAGTTCAAGGCGCTTCCGAGTGACTGTAGAGGAAACGTCCTCCTCTCTCCGGCCAATTAAGGCCAGAGTGCCTCAGGGAAGTTTACTTGGGCCCACCCTATTCAATCTTTACATTAACGATATACCGGAACTCACTCGCACAGATAAATACATTTATGCGGGCGACACGCCACTGGTAACCCAGTCTACCCAGCCGCGAATAATACACTTAAGATTACAATACGCTCTTAATGATTTAGAACAGTGGTTCCAAAAATGGAGGATTAAAATCAATTCAAGGAAATGCCAATCAATAATATTTACAAAGCGAATACAACACAGGCATCCTAGGCATAGGCAACCACCTCTCTCTTACGGTGGAGAGAGGATGGAATGGAAAGACCATATTACCTATTTAGGCGTCACCATGGACCAAGGACTTACTTGGAAAAAACATATAAATGTCGTAAGAGCCAAAGCAAACGGCCAACTCAACAGGCTTTACCCATTAATATGAATAGCCGACTGCAGCTCAACATGGACCATACATTATACAAGACATTAATTAGACCTATATTAATGTACGCAGCGCCCGTCTGGGGGTACGCTGCACAAACACACATAAATCGATTACAGACATTACAAAACCGAATAGTTCGTGTAATCGCAAAGCTTCCGCCGGTCGCTCCGGCATATTCAATACACGAGGAGCTAAAGCTACACTCAATTGAACAATACATAAAACTTTTAAGCTACAATTTGTACGAAAGAAAGTCCAAAAATCTGAACCATCTTATTCGCGATCTAGGAACCTATAATAAACAATATGACAAGCACAAATGACCGTTGTCATTGTTCGACAGAAGACTTGGCCTAGGGGAACCAGAGCTCAATATTCAAGAATATCTAAACAATCTAATGCCACCCTAAACATAGCTCAGCCATGGCTTAGCTAACACAAATACACATACACTTCGACTGACAGTGGCCCTTAAAGTTCCTGTTCCATACAGGACAGTTCCAGCGAAAATGTATATAAATGTATATAACTAATTAAATCAACTGACATGCCAGCTTCTGCCGAAATAGTTCTACATCAACTATGGACACGGAATATAGTATTCCTGAATGACAAGACCCTCCTGGAAGCCATATGACACATTTACAATACAATACAGCTGTATATTAAATAACTTTTATATCTAATATTGACACAGGACTCAGTGACATTCTATCCTGAGACCAAATAATTAGAACACATAGTTACTCATGACACCGTCCTTCTGTTTCAGGACCACACTAGGAGATAACTAGAACTTAAGACTTCGCCACATTCGGAGGCACACCAAGAAGAATTCCTTATCCTATTCCCACACCAGAATATCCAAGGTCGCAAGTAGGGCCCTGGTCATACTTGCGTCCTGGCGCCCACCTCTCGCCTGGCCCAGGCTCTAGTCTGGGCCTCATCTCCTCACCTTGAATCCGCAGGTGCAATAGTGGTACTGCTACGATTCACTCCCTACTTCTCACCGGTGGAGGTTCTTTAGTGGGTAGGGCTGGCGGGTCGATCCCCCCAGTGGAGCCCCACACTCCAATTCCAGGGTTAGTACGTAAAAGCATTTTTCCTCCACTCGAAAAAAAAAGGGGGAGCTGTTGCTTCCATTTTAAACCCTGAAATTAGTCAATAGCAAGAGCTCCTGCAACTAGTCCATAGAAAAATCAAAGTGTAAGTGACATAGTGTGAAAAACCAACTAAAAATAGTTTTATCAAATAATTTAAACATCATTGTTATTAAATCCACCAAACATGCATAACCACTATTTGCTTTTTCTCCTAAATTACAGCTAAGTTTCATTTATTATAATATTGTCACCGTGTGGCATTGCTGTGCTGCTGCCACAAGCTGGAACCGGGTGCATGACAGGAGAGAGGCTCCAGAACGTTCTGCCCATTGTTGCTGCCGCTTAAGTTCCCGAAAGGTCTGCGGCTTTCTAGAAACAATGGCTGGGGAGGTATAAATACCCCGCAGGGTGTTAGAGCGGTAGTTTGCTGGTTATTGCGACAGTCGACTATTGAAGTGTACAGCAGTGACTTCTTTCATTTGCTTTCATGCGGCAAAACACTGAGTCAGCATCGAAAACCGCTGATTGTCAATTTGACGTCTTTTTACTGCAGAAAAAGTTGTTCTACATTTCTGCAAACCAGATTTCCGAATCTACGTAACTCTCATAGTCACAATTGGTGTCAGAGCGAGATCAAGACGATGGAAGCCGCAATGGCGAACATCGTAGAAGAGCTGAAAGTACTGAAAGCAGCAAATAACAACCTGGCCACGAAGATGGAAGAAATGGAGACAGTGAATGACACCCTCAATACGAAGATGGAAACGGCAAATGACACCTTCACCGCCAAGATGGAGGAAATGAGAACAGCAAAAGACAACCTCGTTGCGACGATGACCGAAATGAATGCCGAATTAACCACGGAAATGAAAGCGGCGAATGCCAGCCTGGCCACAGAAATGAAGGCTACGAACGAGGCCCTCGCCGCCAAATTTGAAGAGCAGTTGGCCGGCGTGAGGGATGACGTCACGGAGCTGGGCAAGCGGATGGGTCAAGTGGACGAACGCAACGAAGACCTGGCGAACAGCGTTAACAACTTAGAGGGAAAGCCCGACAGCAACACCAAGTCCCTGAACGCCATGGTGAAGGACATCGTCGGCAGAAAACAAATATCTAAAGACCGACGCTCCAGGACGCGACACCTCTGCGCGCGTCAAACCACCGAAGTATGACGTCACGTCAACTTTTGGAGTCTTCCGCCCACAATTCGACACAGTGGCCAAGCACAAGTGCTCGCCAGATGAAGAGGCAGTACAGCTAATAGCCAGCCTCCAGGGACGGGCCGCAGAGGTGCTGAACGCGATCCAGACAGCGACGGCGCCCAACGACATCTGGGATGCACTCAAAAACCGGTTCGGAAACCACCGCTTGGCCGCAGCCTACCGCAACCAACCGAAATCCAAGACGCAGCAGCCAGGGGAGACACTGAAGGAGTTCGCCCTGGCAATCCGACCGGATTCGTATCCCGAGAAACCGCCTACTGCTTCGTCGACGGGGTATGAGATGCCGAGATACGTCAGCGCATAATGCTCGGCGACTATAAGACCATTCACGAGGCACTAACGGCCGCATTGAGGATGGAATCAGCCAAAGTGGCGGCTACCCCGACCTCGAAGACAAGGAGTATCAGCTACGATGGAGACCGAAGACCAATCCAGGGACACCGACAAACACTAAGTGGCGTGTGTTGGGGTTGTGGCCAGCAGGGACACCTGGACTGCCGACACCAAGTAGGGACAGGCGTAGCGAGAACGGCACCGTTGCCATCATCCCCTCGAGTGACACTGCGCGCGTTAGCCGACGTACATATGACAGCCTTATCGCGGACGATTGGGTGAAAAGGAGGCCATGCCGCGTGCTGGTGGACACCGGGGCTGCCATGACTGTCATCAGACCTGACGTAGCTAGAGGTTTGCCGTTGAGAAAACCCAGCCGACCATATCAGCTAGGGACGGCATCGGGCACCACCTTGCCCGTGGAGAGGGAGACCCTGCTGCAGTTAACCTTTGCGCGAAGTGCCTGACGTCTGTGGGTGTTCGTCGCGAAGGTGCCTGAGCTGATACTGGGACTGCATGCCCTCAGGAGCCACGAGGCGACGGTCGACGTCGACAGGAAGGTTATGCGGCTCAATGGAGAAGAGGTGATACTCCGGCACCCCGAAAAACGCCTTGGAATTTGCAGGATCATCCTGAAAGAAGACGTGGTTGTTCCCGCGAGAAGCGAGGCGGTGTGACTGCACAACTGGAAGGCCAGCGGACGAAGAACCTGATGCTGGACCGGAAGGCGCCTGTGCACGGACTCTGTGTAGCCAGGACATTGTTGCCGTGCCGAGGTAAGCTGCCGGTGAGACTGCTCAACCCATCAGACGCCGATCACGACATCCAGACCGGGACGGAGTTGGGGACGTGCGAGCCCGTTTTCAGCGTATCGCCAATCGACAAGACCCAGGAAGCGGTGTCGACGCAACACCTGGGTCCCCGGCTGTTAGACTTACTGGAGAGGGCGGGCACCACCTGACCGCAGAACAGCTAGAGAAGATTCGACAACGGCTGAGACGATACCAGCACGACTTCAGCCTAGGCAACAGCGACTACGGCCGCACGGACCGAGTGTTCCATCACATTGAACCGGAGACGCCCAGCCTATTCGGCAACCAACCAGACGCGTTCCGCCGACAAAACAAACGGCGGTACGGGACATGCTGGAGGACATGAGATCCAGGGGAGTGATCGAAGACTCTGACAGCCCTTGGTGTTCCCCTTTAGTCCTGGTGAAGAACAGCGAGCTACACTTCTACGTGGACTACAGGAAGCTGAACACTGTCACAAAGGACTTCTTCCGGTTACCCTGGATTGACGATACCCTGGACACGCTTGCTGGTGCGCAGTGGTTCTCGACCCTGGACCTGAAGTCAGGTTACTGAAGGTGGCTCTAGACCCGAGACACATGGAAAAGACTGCATTCTCGACAGGCCAAGGGCTTTGGCAGTTAACACTCCTGAGCTTTGGATATTTGATAATCACTTTCTCCTTTCTCTGCAATGCGAGTGACTGCACTAAAACCTTGATAAATTTTAATAAACCAGTATATCATTAAGATTTTGCTTTCGGTTTACAAACTTATAGTTAAAGAGTCAAAGTTAAGTGTTTTGTTTGTTTAAGGTTTAAACATTTTCAAACAAATTCTTTTGTTCATACCTTTTTAAAACATAAAAAGAAAGAAAAGAAAAGAAAAAAAAGAAAGGAAGTCTATAGACAGATTAGACAGATAATATGGAAGTAACTGTACTATAATGTGGTATTTAGCAGTGAGTAATATAATTTTTAGTATACTGATTGTGCACCTTTCAGCTTAGCTCATAAACAAAAAACAAACTTAATTTATGGAAATTAATTGCTCTTCCATACTAGCCATGTATAGGCTAAGGTTTTGTACAGATAGTCACAGTGAAAAATTCAATGCCATGGCTGGGATTTGATCTGTGGTTCAAATCCTGGCCAAGGCATTGAATTTTTCAGTTTGACTATCTATCCAAAACATTAACTACTGCATTGATCCTGAGAGGAAACCTGAGTTAGTGCTCAAGTATTTTTGTTGCTGTCAATTGCTAGGATCATATGAGTGCCGCTAGTGTGCCAGAATTTTATCTGTAGAAGTAAATCTACCAACATGGGGTTGTCTTGTTTAGTGGTGAAGCTTGCAACAATATGGGTAATTCTGCCAACCCACTGAATGGATGCAAGTTACTTGTGAAGTAACTCACACACATTTTGCACAATCTATAAGATGGAGTACAGAGAGAATCTCCTTCATGTAGTTATATAATAGCCATAGCTTACTCTACTGTCTGTAAATCTCCTGTTTAATTTTAACCCTTGGGTGGTAATACTGTCTCTCACACTCTGTGTACACTATGAATCATAGTTGGGTTCAAACTTCTTAGTTTGGTTTTCCTTTGTTCCCAGATATTGATACCCAAAAGTTTTAAAGGTTCACATCATTTTGGAATTAATTTCATTAATTGTGTTATGTGATCTATCTCTGGTTAAAGAAAGTAAAACTCAAGAAGAAAAATAACAGTTTTGTGCTGCACTGATATATTTGAAATGTAAATAAAATACACCAGGCATTTCCTCAAAACTCACTGAACATTAATCTCTTTTAGCTTGAAGACACGTTGATATATTAAGCAATTACATGCCAATATTTCTTTCTTTCTTTCTTTCTTTCTCTCTTTCTTTTGGATTAGCAGTAACATATTAAAGGAAGAAAAATATTTACTGAAATCCTTCAAATATTAAGTAAAATTCATTATTTGTTGCTGCATAGTTACGACTCTGAGACACACAGCACATTTATGAATGGTGGACTTACATTTATTTTTACATCTGTTCTTCAAATAAGTTATGACTAAATTTGATTTTAGCTCTGTGAATCACCTGTTTCAGTGCTGCAGCTTTCTGTTCCCTAATGTCACATAACTGAAATTTGGAAAACATAATTGAATTTTCCTTTAATGTCAATACAAAGTCTATATGAAATAAGTTTATTTACCTTCTCCACTATGATAGCTACTATGACATGCCTACAGTTTCAGATGCCAAAAATAATAAACAGTTTGTTTACATTATGATTGTTTATTTCGCTAAGTTTCTAAGGCAATAAATAATACAAGGGATTGATGCTTAACTTCTGAGAAAGCACAATGAAGATACATATACAACTTGTGAACTGAAATGTTTCTTTTCTTTTGCTTTTGAGAAGGAACTGATGATTAATACTTTATTATTATGCATATATGCAAAACGATGAAAATAAATTCAACTAAAAGAAAAAAAATTACTTCTCTAGACACAAGATGTTGATAAATTTATAAATTGTTCGTAAGTTAAGTAACTCAATTCAAGTCAGGCTTAATACATAATTACTGGAAAACACCCTTTACAATGTTTAGAACTAAAATTCGTTAGATCCCATACATCCTCATTTGTGTTACTGTGCCAAAGAATTTTGAAAAGTCCTTGTTCAATGGAATACATTTCAATACACTCTAAATTATCACAATTATCAGTAGAGAAGCAATATATTATATCACTGATGATGCACGTGTTTGACGCATTGTTATGGAAGCAGCCCACAGTCTCAAAATGTGATCTTCCTGAATCTGAAGCACTTGGTGGAGTAAATTTAATTAGCTCTCTTGAATAAATGGCTAAAACAAAAAATTTAAAATGAGCACATATATAGTAAGATCATACATATTAGCCTATCTATAAAACTCATAATAACTAAAGATGAAATTAATATAGCCAAACTTATAATTAATTATATTTAATCCAATAATAAAGTTATAGCACCAGAGAAGCAGTTTATTAATAAGCATTTCTTTCCTTTGAAGTTTTTACAACTTATTTTTAGTTTATAAGACCAATGTTTTATTTTAAACTATTAAAAAGTAATGTTAATAATATTTTATCCTCCACTTCCATACTCATCCTGAAAGTAATACTGATTCACCTTCATCAGAAACAAATGGACTCCAGATTTGTTTCAGCAAGATATGATACAAATCAAACATTACAACTCCTTGAAAAAACTATCTGTAGTCGGTTTTCAACACTCTGTCACTTACACTTTTATTTAAAATCAACTACAAATAGTTCTTTCAATTAACTTAGATGTCACAATTACTAAATTCCTACAAACATGCATAATTACAACTTCTGCTTTGGTCAATTTTAAGATTGTCTCACCATTGTCAATGAAAATGTAAATTTATCAATGGAAAATTTGTAATTACAGCTCACTAGATCCATTTGTTTTAAAATTTTATTTTATTGATATGAAAAGTTTATTAATTACTGGCCCGCCTCGGTAGCGTAGATGGTAGCGTGTCTGCCTCACGTTCAAGAGGTCCTGAGTTCGAATCTCGGTTAGGGTGAGCTACCTGGATAAGGTTTTTTCCAGGGTTTTCCCTTATCCTTAAAGGCGAATGTCGGGTAGCTCTAAGCTCCATGGACCCTGGACACATTTGAGCATCATTTCACCCAACTCATTCACCGTCCAATATGACAATGTTGGAGGACATAAACTTACACACACACATTAATTATTGTAAATTCTTTTTAAAAGGATATTCTCGCAAATTTAATTCCTAAAAACAAATAACCAGACTGAAAAAAATGGACAAGCTCATTTCAGAATTTAAAAGATACTACTTATTAGGTATGAAATAATTTTTGTATGTTATGTACTGTAACTATGTAAGTGCTCCCAATGTGCTCTAGAAATTACACAATTTCTCTCATCACAGAGCCTAAATGACAGCATCTGTGTAATTAGCAGTGGCGGCTGATAAAGGAGAGCTGCGGGACTGCAGCCCCCCCACAGAAAATTGTAATTTTATTGTTGTTGCCTTAATTGCATAAATTGAATAGCTTACATCTGTATATACATTGTAAGTCATTACAAGTTGATAGACTGTGCGACAAGTTCATATGTGAAGCTGCTTCTCCCTCTTGGACTGCCAGGGCAACTCACTAACGTGCATATTGCTTCCATTTCCCCCTCCGCTTGCCCTGCTACACTTTTCGACCGACCGCGCGCCCCACAACTTAGTGAACTCATTGGACTGCATTGCTTGCAGTCCCAAGAGTGGTGTAAGTGCAATTTCGTGCGTATTTTCGTGAAATCGATGGTTTTTTTAACATTTTCACGGTGATTCAAATATATTTTTGTTCCTGACAGTAAAGAATAATCAAGTGGTGATTTTTTATACTGGTATCAATGGTGTGATTGTAACAATGAGTAATTCAGTCGAGTATTTAAAGTCACTTCATTTTGGCGCTGTAACACTGCAAGAGAAATGTGACATTAAAGTGCGAGGAAGACCGACTCCTGTGTTAAACATTATTCAAAGTGTAACAAACTGCCAAAAACAATATAGCAGGTGTATCAGTACCGAAATTTACACGAAATATAAGTGGATATGTGGCTGTGAAGTCAACAATTCCCTGTTCTGTTTTCCTTGCCTTTTATATGGAATTAAAGACGACGCAGCCAACATTGCATGGGTTCAAAAGGGAGTTTCAGACTTGAAGAGACTGTATGAAAAATATCAAACATGAAATGTCCAAAAACCATGTTAATAACATTCTTAATTTTTTACACTTGGGTAAGTAAATGTACAGACATGTTTAAGCCAAGCCTATAAGGAATCAATAGATTGTCACAACGATCAAGTTAAAAAAATACGGACAGTCTTATAAAGATAATGAACTGTGTGAAATTTTGTGGTTATCACAAGCTACCTGTAAGAGGGCATGGAGAGCATGAAGGGTTACAAAATCAAGGGATGTTCACGGGGTTGATTAAATATACAGGAGAAATTGATTCCCAATTTAAGGTCCATCTTAATGGTGACTCATTTTTTAAAGGAACTTCTAAGACATTACAAAATGAGTTACTTCAGTGCATTCTTGAAGTTTGTAAAGAAAACATCTTAGAAGAATTATTAATTTTTAGATGAGTCGTATTTATTACACATCTGCTTCACTTTCGTACCTATTTTGAGGACATGTTTCGCGAATCATCGTTTGCATCTTCGGCTCTTATGCGACTAAAGTTTGATCCAGTGGTGTGGGTAATTCTGGAGTTGTTGCTGCCATCTGTTGATTTAGTGATGAACTTAAATGTGGGATTCTCTTCTGGCAGGATTTCAAAGTTCATTAGTTGGTTTTTATGATTTTCTATGTATATTCTCTCCCATATGACGAGTTCACTATGTTTTTGTACGTATTTTAGTAATTCGGTGCTATCTTCAATTTCATGATTTTCAGACCAGAAATGAGCTGCTATTGAGGACTTATCAATATTTTTGTATCTTAAGTGCCTGAAGTGTTCTTTCTTTCTAGTGCCTATGTTTCTTTTTGTCCTCCCTATGTAAATTTTTTCATAGTCTTTACACTTAATCTTGTAAATGCCTGACTTTTCCTCTGGTTTTATCTTATCAGTATTATTACTGTGAAGTAGGTTTTTAATGTTGTTGCGAAACATGTCCTCAAAATAGGTACGAAAGTGAAGCAGATGTGTAATAAATACGACTCATCTAAAAATTAATAATTATTTCGCTTCACTGTGGTGTTCCAATACAGTTAAATCTCGATATCTTAGAAGAAATTGACGCAGCAGACTATGTATCTATTATGGCCAACGAAACTACAGATATAGATATACTGAAAGTGAGTCTACCACAGAGCTGACGATAGGGGAGAAGTCCCCAGAAACTAGTCTTCATAAAAAAACTTGTAAGTGGAGAAAAGTATATACAAGGTTGACTCACTTGCCTAATTTTAGAAACTACAGATATTGTTAATATGTTTCAGCTTATAATAGTCTTAAGGTATTGTAATGCCTTAGGCAGTCCTGTTGAGCGATTCTGAGGATTTTTTATTCTGAATGGGAAAAATTCTGATGCAATTCCAGAAGTTGTAATTTCTGAGCTTGGCAACATATTAGAAGAAAATAAGAAGAAGCTTATAGGACAAAGTTTCGATGGTGCAGCGGTAATGAACAGGGCTATCAATGGAGTGCAAGCTTAAGTTAGAGATGTGTATCCCAATGCTTACTTTGTGCATTGCTTAGCTCATCAATTAAATGTGATAATGGAGAGAACTGCCAGGCAAAATACAAAAGCTAGGATTTTTTCTTCAAATCTTTGTGCTATAACCGCCTTCTTTTCCCGCTCTCCACACAGATCATCAGTGTTAGATTCATGTGTTAAGAAGAGAATACCCAGTGGTGCATCGAGGTGGAACTACAAATCCAGGACTGTAAATGTTGTTTAAGAAAAGAAGGAGGCATTGAAAGAATGTTTTCAAATTTTGTCAGAATCAGAGACCTCAATCAGTGCAATAATAAATGAGGCAAGTGCTTTATTGGGGTATCTTGAAAATAATGCATTTTGTTTCTGGCTTAATTTTTTCCATTTAGTTATGCCTCATGTAGAAATACTGTGCAATCAACTACAGAACCGCCATATAGATGCTGCCAAAGTTCCAGTGTACATATCTACTTTCGCTGCTGAAATTATAAAAGTAAGAAACACCGTGGAGTCATGTGATTTGGCAGCAGAAAACCCACACAAAAGAAAAATTGTTTCAAACACACAGACCAGAGCAGCAGCAGCCAAGGAAGTATGTGATGTTAGACTGTCACAATTGAATCTCCGCTTCAAGTTTACAAAACATCTTTCTGTGTCTTCCCTGCTACAAGATTCACAATTTGAGCAATTTAATTCAATATTTCCAGAAAATGCATTCAGTGAATGCATAAAAATGTTCCCAGTGTTTGATAAGGACAAACTACATACAGAACTTTCAGTCGTCTATTCAAGAGAAGAATTCAGGAATATTTATGGTGCTGTAAAATTGCTTCAATATCTTAGAGCTAATAATCTTTCTTCCAATTTTTCTGAAGTGTTAAAACTTTTGAAAATAACTATCACTCTGCCTCTAACAAGTGAATCTGAGTGTTGTTTCTCCACACTGAAAATAATTAAAACATTCCTTAGGAACAGTATTGGAGAAGACAGATTAACTGTGTTTGCTATGTTGTCCATAGAAAAAGAAATGATAGAAAACATTCCGAAGTTCAATGAGAGAGTGGTTAATAAGTTTGCTACAAAGAAAGATCGCCGTATGCAGTTCATCTTCAAATAATTAAGGTATGGTAAAATTTCAATAATCAGTGCAGCCCCCCTAGGTATAGACAACAAGGGCCGCCACTGGTAATTAGTGCATATAATCACTAGTGTATGACTGCAAAATTCAAAGTAAAGTAAATACGTAAAATATGAAGCTATTAACAGTGAAGCAAACAAGTATATACAAATACAATAATTTGTAACTTAAAACTTCACTTATCTTATAAGAAATAATGATAATTCCTATAAATTCTCCAGGATCGCAATTTCATGTATATTCATACACATCTTCATATGAAATATATACATGAAATCGCGATCCTGGAGAATTTATACGAATTATCATCATTTCTTATAAGATAAGTGAAGTTTTAAGTTACCAATTATTATATTTGTATATAAGTAAAGTAAAACTGATGGTTCAAAGTATAAGAATTGAAAGAGGCATAGAGCTAGTGAAGCACAAGTTAAAATAAAAGTGAATCGAGAAGATATTGACACATTGTCTCACTCACACTGTTTTTCACAGGACATGTTTCAAGAGCTGTTGTTCCCATCTTCAGCTGAGTCTCAAAACTCAGCTGAAGATGGGAGGAACAGCTCTTGAAACATAAAACAGTGTGAGTGAAGCAATGTGTCAATATCTTCTCGATTCACTTTTATTTTAAAATTAATGGCTTTTTCAAACCAGTGCAAAGCACCAATACTCTAATCCTTTATGTTCCATTATCAATGTTTAATCGCAAAAACTATTTTTAGTTGGTTTATTGATACTCGTCACTTACATTTTTATATTATTGAGAGACTAGTTTCAAAGGCAATCGCCTCCATTTTCAATCTCTTTCCAACTGGCATCTTCTCCCCCTCCCCCCCTCTCTCTCTCCAAGTAAGTTGTAAGGATCGTGGAAAATGCTACATAGGTCAAACTAAAATAAACCTAGAAACCAGAGTCAAAGAGCACTTTAGAAACATCAAATTGAAACAAGAAGATATATCTCACTTTCTTCTCAGGCAGAAAGAAATGGGAGAGACGCACACTCCCGAAACGTTGATATCTAATCATCTTTTCACCTGGCTGGCTGCCCGAGAAGAAAGTGAGCGCATTCGTCGCCAGGAAAGCTTCAGTTCTTATTTTAAGAAGATATATCAGCAGAAGCATTTCATTTTTGTAACAAAAGCCATGACATTGAACCATATGCAAAATTACCAAAACAGGTGATAAACCAAAACACACATGGGAGAACATATTCATATGGAAAAATAAGGACCGAATAATGATCCCACCAAAAGATAACTTGACAAAGAAGTTCATAGATCCACCACCAGAGAGAAGAGAGCAGTTGACAACTAAAGACCAAGGTTGGACCAAGGTTGAAAATGAATGCAATGGCTTCTGAAACTAGTCCCTCAATAATATAAAAATATAAGTGACAAAGTGTTAAAAACTGACTACAAACAGTTTTTTTTTTCAATTAATTTTGATGTCACTGTTACTAAATTCCTCCTATCTTGCATAATTGACAAAATCATATTTATTAGTTCACATGAATCTAATAAATGAAGAGGTAACACACTTTTTCTCCTTCAAAATTTTGCACATTCTCAATTACATTTTAAATGGGCTCTTATGTATCATATTTTTCTGAATACAAGCCAATGCTTTTTTCCAAATCATTTTGAAAACCTTATACTGCCTTGCATTTATAATATATACCTACTTTCCACATAGTACACAGGAAGAAATAAACTTCAAACTTCATGGTTTTGGCTTCAGGGAATGAAATGCACATAGGAAATACTAAAGGTTATAATCAAGGTCAAGGATATCAGTTGATTTATGCATGTATTATTCTGCATCAATAATTAAGTGGTTTACCAATAAGCATGGCAGATTTTATTGATTTATTGATTTTATTGGTCAAGAAGCTCCCTTTAGAATGAAAAGAGAAATTCCAATACTTTATTGGTCATTTGGCAGGTAATGGCTGCACGTAAAGAGATAGGTATTGTGAGACATTCCTTTCCTGCCCCATTTAAGTTATCAGTATCTTAATGCAATTTAAAGAAAAATCAACTCCAGTGACACAGAGATAAATTCTCAAGAACACAATTGTATCACAGGACCCAAACTTTTCACTGGACCAAGGAAAACCAATTTAATTGTACCATTGTTATTTTCTTAATTTGTTTTAATGTATACAAGGACTACACGTGTTTAAAATTTAGTTCTAAGAAAATTAACCATACTGCCTCCTGTGTTCCCCAATAACATACTAAATTCCAGCTGCCAGCTTCTACTACATACTGCAAAGAAGTACTTCGCTAAAGGAAAAGTTAAAACTTACAAACCCTTTTGGTTTAAAGATTTAGAGACCTTAAAAAATGAACGAGAATCAGCTAGAAAGTTAGCTGAAATTAACAAAGATCCTAAAAGTATTCTCAACTGGAAAATCAAAACAGCAAAATTCAAAAAAGAAATTCTCTGTGCAAAAAGAAACTCCTATAATAAATTTATTGAAACTATTGATTATAGGAAAGATAATAAAGCCATACATAAGTTCATTTCAACACATTATAAAGATAATAATGTTTCTAAATATCCTATTATATATAAAGATAAAGAACTAACTGATAACCAAAAAATTGCCAGTGCATTTAATTCAAATTTTACATCATCCAAAATTCCAAGAATATATAAAAAGCTAGAGAAGAACATAAAGAAGGAAATAAATGAAATAAAGAAAAATCAAAAAAATAAACCTTATTTAATTTCAACAGATGAAATATTTTATCATGAATTTACAGCTTCTGAACTTGATATTAGCTATTTGTAAAACACCTAATAGAAAAGCCCCAGGACCAGACAAAATTCATCCAGAATTCATTAAAAATTTAGGTAAAAAAGCAAAAACTATATTACTCAACTTCTATAATCATGTCTGGAAATCTTCTGTTCCATCCAATTGGAAAAAAGCTATTATTCCAATACTCAAACCCAGCAAATCAGCAGCTAATATAAACAACTATAGACCTATATCATTAACCAGTGTTTTAGCAAAAATTATGGAAAGAATGATTTCAGCTAGATTAAATTGGTATCTTGAACAACATAATCTTCTATCACCCTGTCAAGCCGGATTCCGGAAAAACCATACAACCAGTAAACAAGTAATTAAACTCAGTCAAGAAATTAAAGAGGGATTTAATAGAAAAGAAGACACCTTAGCAGTATTTGTTGATCTAAAATCTGCATATGATACTGTATGGAGATGTAATCTTATCAAGAAACTACAACAGATGGGAATTAAAGATAATATGCTTCACTGGATATCAGAATTTGTCTCAGAAAGATATTGCGCAACTTCTTATGGTTCATCATTATCAAGATTCAAAAAAATTCATCTAGGTTTACCTCAAGGGGCAGTACTTAGCACTACTCTATTCAATATCTATATAAATGATCTGCCCAAACAACTTCAACAAACAGGCATCAACACTGCATTGTATGCAGATGACTTAGTAATTTGGAAATCAGGTAAACTTGAAATTCTAAAGACAAATATTCAAAATTCTTTGAATACCCTTAAACAATGGTGTTCTAAAAACCTCATGGAAGTAAACACTGTGAAAAGTAACTATCAGCTCTTCTCTCTAAGAAAGAAACAACCCAGTATTACCTTAAGTTATGATAATATCAAATTAACCAGAACAGAAAATGCTCAATATCTTGGAATATTGTTTGACAAAAAATTAACTTGGAAAAAACATATTGAAAAAATTAGAGATAAAGCAATTAGCCGTTTTAAGATATTAAAAAGACTTGCAGGAACTAAATGGGGTTGTTCAAGATCTACATTAAATACTACATATAATACATATATAAGGCCAGTTCTTAATTACTGTGGAGAAGTACTGATAACATCATCACCTTCAACTTCCATGATACTGGAGCACACACAAAATCAAGCTCTTAGGTTAATTACTGGAGCTATAAAAACTACTCCTATAATAACCTTACAAGCATTTACATGTAACAGACCCATAATGACAGATTTAGAAATGCAAGCTCTTTTAACATATGAAAAGCTCTTAAGAATTCCAGAGAATAATAAATGGGTAAAACAACACACATCAACCTTCAGTTTGAAAACTCAATTAGGCTTCATACAGAAAGTTCAACAACTAAGAAATAAACTAAATTACCCATCCAAAATAGAACCTTTCATGTCTCTTAATAACCCACTGAACATCATTGAATTAGAATACTACCTAGATTTACTTGCAGATTTTAAAAAGAAGGAATACTCATCTACAGAAGCTAAATCATATGCCCTTGAAACCATAAATGTAAGATATCCAGTTGACAAATGGACGCACATCTATACAGATGGCTCTCTTTACAATCAAGAAGATGGAGCAGGAGCTACCTGTAAATTGTTTTCTTTCCATAAGCATGTTGGAATTTACTTAACAAGTTTTGATGGAGAAATTGATGCAATTTATACTTCCTTACAAAATCTATTTGCCTGGACAAATAAGCTTTCCAACATAGTTTTCTTAACAGATTCTAAAGCAGCTATTCAGCCTATTATTTCAAATGACAGCCCAAAAACCGAAAAGATAAATGAAATTCATAATATGATTAAACATCTTCAAAATTTAAATATATGTATAGTTTTCCAATGGATACCATCTCACTGTGGAATTTCTGGCAATGAGCAAGCAGATATGTTGGCCAAGAAGGGTTCCAAAATATCTCAAACAACACAACAAAATATCCCCTATGAAACAGTTAAAAGATTAATCAAAAACATCTTCACATAACTATATAACAACTATCTAGTTTCCTCTGAAAAACTTAATTGGAAAGATCTCCAAAACAAACTAAAGACAATTCCAGAATTACCTTAAAATCTTCAGTAGCAATGTTCAGATTAATCACAGGCCACGATTGTTTGAATGGACATTTATTCAAGGTTAGATTAACAACTTCTCCACAGTGCTGCTTATGTGGTAAAGACGATTTAATGAACATTGATCATCTAACTGTGTGTGAAACTCTCCAAAATCAAGATCTAGTCTCCAAATATTGGGAAGCAAGAAGAAAAATGATTTTATCAACACGCACGCCCGCCCGCACGCACGCACGCACGCACGCACACTAAATTCCTAAATTTTGCCTGCCTCCGTAGCGTAGATGGTAGCATGTCTGCCTCATGTTCAAGAGATCCCGAGTTCGAATCTCGGTCAGGATGAGTTACCTGGATAAGGTTTTTTCCAGGGTTTTCCCTTATCCTGAAAGACGAATGTCGGGTAACTAAGCTCTATGGACCCTGGGCTCATTTAAGCATCATTTCACCCATTCCATTCATCGTCCGATATGACTTAACGTTTGAGGATGTAAATTGAAAAAAAAAATTAATAATAATAATAATAATAATAATAATAATAATAATAATAATAATAATAATAATAATAATAATAATAATAATAATAATAATAATAATAATAATAATAATAATAATAATAATAATAATAATAATAATAATAATAATAATAATAAATTCTAAATTAGTCTCACTTAAGGCCTAGGATCATCTGCATTTGAGATATCAATATTTATATCGAGATTCAACTGTATTGGAACACCACAGTGAAGCGAAAAATTATTAAATTTTAGATGAGTCGCGTTTTTTACACATCTGCTTCACTTTCGTACGAAAGTGAAGCAGATGTGTAAAAAACGCGACTCATCTAAAATTTAATAATCAATATTTATATTTATAATCATTACCGTCATCATCAATATCATTATATCATTGTTAATTATTATTTAAAAATAAGTTTCCTCAATACAGAGGTTTGTCTCCAGTAAAACTTCAAAATACAAAGTACATAATTGAAAGAAGCATAGAGACAGTGAAGCACAAGTTAGCATAAAAGTGAATCAAAAGATATTGACACATTGCTTCACTCACACTATTTTTCACAGGACATGTTTCAAGAGCTGTTGACTAGTTGAGACTTAGCTGAAGATGGGAGCAACAGCTCTTGAAACATGTCCTGTGAAAAATAGTGTGAGTGAAGCAATGTGTCAGTATCTTCTCGATTCACTTTTACGCTTAAAAATACAAATTATACATTCAAATCTACAATCTACAAAATAAGATACGATTAGTTAGAATACATCACTACTTTTGTGTAATATTATGCCATATATCTCTATCTTGCATATCTTCTATTTCACCAAAATCTTTGCACTGATATGTGTACATTTTGCATCCAATGTTAAAGAGTCATTCTTGTCCTCTCCTCTTTTAATTTACCATTCCTATACAATTTGGGTATTCTTCCTTCTTCCACTCTAGGTACATGTCTGTACCACTGAAGCTGTTTCCTTCCAATTATAACAACAAAATCTTCTACTTCCTTAAGTCATTTCTGATTTCCTTATTTTGCCTTTCACAGATATTCCATTGTATTCAGCTTATTAACATTGTTTTATTTGAAGTAGTATTTCTGCTTCATAGAAAACTATGCTCTATAACTGGATATCATCATGCTTTCAGAGAAATAATGTACATCAAAAGTGGTGAAAACTGGATTTTTATACATTCATACATCAAATTCTGGAATGCAGGTATTTCTACACTCCTGTAATACAGCATCAACTGACATTCTGCATGTTCAAGTTATCCTTTAAAATTACCCTGAGAATATAAAACATTTATTGGCAAGCAACTTACCTGTAAGATATACTGCTGCTTTATATGGCATTGCACAATTGCAACCAATGTTTACTGATTTTATTCTGTACCAAAAATCAATACTTGGTTCATACATGCACACCTGTGGCCCAAAAACGAAGATCTGAGCATTGTACACACAACATGCTGCAGAATATAATTTGTAGGGTAGTTTTGCACATCTCCTCCAGCTCTCTTAAACACAAAAACCAAATTAAACCATTAATGCAAATAATTCAAAATAACACTCCTTTTTAATGTCATGCTTTTCTATCACAAAACAAAGACAAAAATCTAATGTGATGCATTCACACAACTTTTATCTCCTACTAAATGACATAATTACATATTTATTACTATGGCCTGGATTTTCTTTCCCTAACAAATATTAAAAAATGACAGTAAAATGATTATTTTATGACCTTAAAATCTATTTAAAAATCACCTAAAAGAAAGTGACTCACCTTCACCTTCAGTACCTTGCACAATTCACTTAAACTTTGTCACTGAGTACTGAATTACAATACGTTACTAACACCATTTGTATGTTTTCAAATTTGAAGGACTGTCTATTATTAAACTACAGTGCTTTATTTTTCACTGGTGGCTGGCTGGCCTGCCAGCTGACCATAAAGAGGTAACTGTGTGTGCACAGTGCTCACTGTTCCTGGCATCTGCCTCTATCCCCATCAATGCATGTTCGGCCTTTGCTAGTGCAGGTTCTTTTTGTGTTCTTTCTGGTCAAATTGTAATTAGCTCTGTTATAATGCCAAGAAGTGTGTATACTTCAGCACACCGCATATTCATGTATGATTCCTATATGCAAACAGAGTCCTGAAGAGAAGTGACATAGCTATTTGTAGACCGATTTCATGGTATTCCTACACCTCACAGAGAGACAGTTCATAAACTTGTAAAGAGATTCAGAGAAACTGGTTCTGTTCTTGACAAGAAACCCAAAAGAACTTGCTAGTTGCTTATGGAGGAAAAACTTGATGGGATAGGACAAAAGTTGTACCCCAAGAAAATCTGACTTCACAATTCACAGCTTGGAAGCCACTAAACTTTTGAAACTAAAACAATATAAGATAACCATAGTTCAGGAACTGCAACCACATGATACTGTGAGTACAGTAAATTTCTGCAATTGGGTGGTGGGTTAAATTAATGGTGGCTCTATGGACCCAAAGTTAATTTTTCTCACAGATGAAGCATAGTTTTCGTTACATGGTCATGTATTATCACAAAATAACAGATATTGGAGTGCAGAAAATCCTGATATTGTGCACAAAATGCCATTGCATGACCAGAAAATTGGTGTTTGGCGTGCTGTGAATTCATACCGAATTATAGGGCCTATTTTCTTTGAGGAAGCAGTTAATGGACAGAGGTACATGGATGCAATAATCAAACATTCCTCAGAGAACACCGTCCGGAGAACACCGCAGCAAGACCAATATAGCCCTTTTCAGGGCTTGGCTCTTGACTGCTAGCGATCTTCAAAGAAGAACCACGCCACCAGCGAGCTGCAGCATCGTGTCGGCGAGCCGTAGAAGCAGCTTCAGAGACAGTGATACAACAAACAAAGTGATTGGGCAGAGTATCAAGGCTGCAGCCAACAGTCCCAGTGACTGGTTTTTAGGCGCCCTCACCGGTAGGCCCTCTGATACTCGAGCTATTGCACCCTACACTTGTTCTTTCTCTATCTTCTATTTTTTCCTCTATCTTTTACATTAAGTTCCCCGAGGCATCCCTTTCTCTTGCACGCAGCTTGGCTGCACTTGCTTGGCTGGCAGCTGCGCTGTCATTGGCCAGTAGATGGAAAATAACACCAATCAGGTACAGCATGCTTCGTCCTCTACAAGACTAGCTACCCCTGAGCATTGTGCCATGGATTCTTCCGGTAGAACTCAGTCAAATACTGAGCCATCATCTACATACATTGCACCACCTCAACTCTCTCCTGCTGGATCATCAACCATAGATGCAACCACGGAAAAAGCCGCACTTGAATACTACACTCAAGGCGGGGATTTCCGCACCTTCATGGGTAGAAACTTAATAGTGAACCCAAACATCCCTCTTTCACCAGAAGTTGCTAGATATTTGCACCTCGAGCGAAAGGCTCGCTACAATTACTTAAACCAAGCAGACGCGTCACTCGCTAATATGCTCTCCACTGCCGACGTAAATGCAGTTGCGGCAGAATTCCGCATCTACTCGGCTCACCGTTCAAGGGTAGAAGCCCTCACAAATTATTTAATACAGCATGAGAGCCATGTAAAGAACAATCCTAGTTGGCAGACACCCAACCTCAAGAGGGCTGCCAAACCCCGTCAGTCAATGCCCCAGGCCAAACCACCTGTTACTGCCAACAAATATGACGCCCTATCGGAGGACAGCTCCAAGCAAGACTTTCCGGCGCTTGATGATGCAAACCAGAAGAAACGAAAGGTCGCCGTTTCTTCCCCACCACCAGAGCAAATGGAGGAAGACCCAACTGACAGGTCTGCCCACCCTTCAGCTCAAGTTGAGCAAGAAGCCCCTATCACTGCCAAGCAATCTACACCCTCGCAGAGAACAACTCCCATATTCCTGCGCAATCCAGGACAGGCTCGTGACCTCACAACAAGGCTACATAATAATAATCCTGATGTTAAATTCACTATAAAAAATATGGGAGGAGCCATTGCTTTCCTACCAGACACGCCCTCTGATCACCGCTTCATTAGGAAATTGCTATCTGAAGCAGAAGTACAATATCTAACCACCCTTCTACCCGAGGAAAAACTTCTATACGTGATGCTCAAGGACCTGCCCATGTACGTCACAGAAGCCGATGTACAAACCCACCTACAAGAGCTCAACTATCCTGTAGAGCGAGTTGGGCAATTGCGATCAAACCGCTCTCCCACGCAGCAGAAACTTCCGCACTTTAGGGTGGCTCTGCGCAAAGAATCCCGCTCATCAGAAATCTATAAGGAAACGAAAATGTTCGATGCCATAATCAGGGTAGAAGCCTATCGTCCTCCTGCTCGCCCTCTTCAATGCACAAACTGCCAGCAGTTTCAGCATAGTGCTGCAGGATGCCGTCTTGAGCCCGTATGCACGTACTGCGGGGAGCCTGGGCACAAACGTCCAGAATGCAAAATTATCGGAGTACCAGGGTCAAAACCTTTGTGCTATAACTGTGGAGGAAATCACTCCTGCCGATATGCAAAGTGTCCCGTATGGCAGGAAGCGAGGATAGAAATGGTCCTCAATAAAAACGGACAACGCACGAGGTTTGATGCACCTCCCAAAGTTTCAAACCCCATGGGAATACCAAAGGAGGCTTTTAAGGGCACGCGTTATCCAGGACTGCCTCCAGCTCAGAGACTGCAACACGTATCTTATGCAGCAGCGCTCTCATCATCTCAGCAAATACCGCAGGTTGAATCTACTCTGCAGGCTTCTACTCCAGTTTCTAATCCTCCGGCCGTCACCAATACACAAGTGGTACCACCTCCAACACCACCACCACCACCACCACCACCACAACAACCAACTTCAAAACGTCCTGAAACTAAACACAGCACAGGACATGCCATAAACCACAACAGGCTTCATCTTGCTGCAACATCAAAATCTCGCCCTCCTCCTGCATTAGGGCAATCCACCCATCAGAGAAGGTCAATGAATGCTCCAACCTTCAACACCACACAGTCGTTCCAACACGCTACAACACCTTTACCGGATGAACAGTTCCTGAACCTAATGGCGCGTATACCTCTGCATCTACAGGCTGATTTTGCTGCAGCTCTGGCGGACGCCATGGCTATTCGCCCCCCATCTATTCCAGCAGAAACCATTTTGGTCCACACCACCTTTGTATTCTTAGCAAACCATGGCAGGCACGAATAATATCATTCGCCACCTTCTAGACCTGCGCATTTGTTCATGGAACGCCAATGGACTCAGAAATAAATTACGTGAAGCAGCCAATTTTATTGCTGTTAACAAGGTGGACATATTTCTGGTCCAGGAAACCCACTTCTCTCCAAATATCAAAGCTACCATCCCTGGAATGCTATGTCATCGTGCTGACAGAGCTGATGGTTATGGAGGCACAGCAGTGTATATTCGACGTGGCATCCTACACCACCGTCTACATTTGCCAGCCACTGATGGCTTGGAAGGGACAGGAATCCAAGTCGAAACAGATAAGGGCCCACTAAACGTCTTTTCTGTGTACATCCCTCCAGGAAGAGCCATTTCCTATCGTGACTTGGACTTGATTTTCACCGGAACATCAACTTTAGCATTAGGAGACTTTAATGCAAAGAATACTTTATGGAATTCCACCATAACAAACCAACGTGGCCGCCTACTAGAACGCTACTTAGAGCGGAAAAACTTGGCAGTGCTTGCTTCTTCATCTCCTACCATCACTCATGATGAGCGGCTTCCTCCTGACTGGTTAGACATAGCCCTATTGCACAATGTCCGCTGTCATCCAAAAATATTTTCACTCCCCGAACTCTCTTCCGACCACTATCCTCTACTACTTTTCTTCCAAGCTAAAGTAAAGCCTAAGCCCCTCACTCCATCAATTCATCCCAAGTGTACCAATTGGAGTAAATTTAACAACATTATGGCTACCAAGCCAGCCTTAATAGAACCATGCCACTCACCAGAGCTGGCCGATGCGCTTGCCAACACCATTACCAACACCATGGCAGCAGCCATGCGGGAGGCAACACCAGTTCGTCGAGCCCCATACAATCCCCAGAAACCCCTTCCATTAACAATACGTCAGCTAATATCAGCTAAAAACAGAGCCAGGCGTAGATACCAACACACACGCCACCCGCAGGATAAACATGAGTGGAATAGACTCCAAGCTCTGGTAAAGATGGAAATCTCCGACTTCAGCAATGATGAATGGGAAAGACGTCTCAGCACCCTTGATCCTGCAGATGTCTCTCTCTGGAGGATGTCAAAGGCCTTACTGCGCATACCCGCTTCCGATCCGCCGCTAACTGATGGGAGAAGAATAGCCCAATCATCTAGAGAAAAGGTGGAATTACTGGCCGAACACCTGGCCTCCACTTTTCACCCAGCTGAATCCCCAGATGCCGAGCAAGTGGAAGAAGTAGAAGAGGTTGTAAACCGCTTTCTTCACACTCCATATGAAGCGAATGACATACCGCTTACAACACCTCAGGAAGTTGGACAAATTATTGCATCTGTTCGACCTTACAAAGCTGCTGGCTGCGACCAAATACCCTATGCCGCCTTCAAAGCCCTTCCGAGCAAATGGGTTGAATTAATCGTCCACCTCTTCAACAGTCTGCTTCTCCTCTCTCACTATCCTGCTACATGGAAGCACGCCCGCATAATAACTCTCCCAAAACCAGGGAAAGATGCAAAAAACATCTCAAATCACCGCCCAATCAGTATCCTTCCTGCCATTAGCAAGCTATTTGAGAAGGTGCTTCAACGTCGGCTACAGCAAATCATGGACGACCTAAACATTCTCAGGCCAGAACAATTCGGCTTTCGCCGACAACACTCCACCTCCCATCAACTCCTACGCTTTGTCGATGACGCAATCCGGGGCTTCAACAATAGGCATTACGTTGTAGCCCTATTTCTCGACATCTCTAAAGCATTTGATTCAGTCTGGCATGAAGGTCTTCTTTTCTGCCTAATTCAATATGCCTTTCCCCCATACCTGATCCATTTAATGAGCAATTACCTAGCAAATCGCACTTTCGTCGTTGCTAGAGACGATATTATCTCCCAAATACACTCCATCCATGCAGGGGTTCCACAGGGCAGCGTCCTTGGCCCGCTGCTATTTCTAACCTACATGAATACTATACCTACCATAAATGGCTGCAACCTATATTTATTTGCGGACGATACTGCAATCTCCACGGCATCCACCAAGCACCTGACAGCTGTACTTCGTGTTCAACGATATGCTGACATGCTAACTGTCTGGTTCCTCACTTGGAGGCTACAAATAAATGCCAACAAATCGCAGGCTGTAACCTTCAGTCGTCGCCAACTACAAGATGTCCCAGATTTGCGCCTGGCAGGAACACCAGTGCCCTGGAGTTCAGAAGCCCAATATCTAGGGGTACAACTAGACATGCGGCTCACCTGGAGAGCCCACATCACATCGGTCGCCAATAAGATCTCCAGACGTATGGCCATGCTCTATCCCCTGTATAACAGGAAGTCTCCGTTAGCACTCAGGAACAAACTACTCATCTACAAGCAGATATTAAGACCTGCCTTAACATATGCCTGCCAAATATGGGGCGTAGCTGCCAAAGCCCACCTCAATAAACTTCAGGTTCTACAAAACAGATACCTACGTACAGCAACGGGTGCAGATTGGTACATACCAAATGAGAACATTCATTCTGATCTATCATTTCCAAAATTGTCTGAATACATCCTAGACCTTTCCCGAAAATTCTACGCCAGTCTCCCTGACAGTTTTAATCATTTAATCCGTGGCCTCGGGGAATATGATATTGACCCTGGAAGCTCTTATCATCATCCCAGAGCTGTCTTAGGCTCCTAAAAATTTTCTCTTCAATGCAACTCCAATCCAAATTCTAATATCTCAAAACTCTATCCCTATACCTATACCTAACTTCAACTTCAACTTCAAAACAACTTCTTAGGTATAAAAGCCAATATCTAACCACCGTCTGTTTCTAAAATTATCTCTATGCCAGTTAGGGACACTGTCCCGGAATGGCTAAAGGTCGAAGGCCCCTACTCTTCGGAATAGGGTTCACCTTCAACGACACCATTGCTGCTGTGTCAAACATTCCTTGAATATTGTGTGACATGAGTGCACACAGGCATATTTTCAGCAAGACTCTGTTACAGCACATACAGCTGATCTATTGTTGCAATTAATTAGGGAATTTTTTTAAGATAGGGTCATCAGTAAAGGACTATGGCCATGGCCACCGTGATCCCCAGACTTTAAGATCTGCAATTTTTATTTATAGGGGAATTTAAAAAATAAAGTGTATCGGAACAACCCACATACACTGCAAGAACTGAAAGATAATATCAGAAAAGAAATTACTACAATTTTAGATGATGAATTAATGCGAGACAGCAGAATTTTTTTTCGAAGGTGTGAGACATGCATGGCAGCACTAGGACATTATTTCCAACACCTTCTGTGACAAAGGTATATTAGAAGACTGAAATAAAGCGGTTCAAAATACTACAAATTCGATTTAATGTGGGTAAAAGTATGTCCCTGCTAAAAAATATTGTAATTATTTTATTGGACTTTGTTTTAATCTGGAAAGTTTGGATAAAAATATTCCGCAAACAGAAGTTCTGCAGTATAATTTTCATGGGCACTGACCACGGCATTCCAGGAAATTAACAATATTACCATTCTTGGCCCCTGGCCTTGAATGTAAGTCCTGCTGGCACACCCATATCTGTTGTCTCTTTCACCAGCTCGTATAATACTGTCAAGAGGCCGCTTGTAAGCGAACGCCAAGAGAGAGGGAAGCGCGGAGTGAAAGAGACAGATAGCGCCCAAGCCATGCCCAGAGAGAGAGCAAAAAGGGAGAAAGAGACGGAGAGGGTCTGGACGATTCTCGCTTCACCGCAAGGGTCTGTGAGGCTTCGTGACAGGTTTTGAGAAACCTCGAGAACAGCTGATCGTGTATGAATAAGAGTTCGCTGGGAGCCGAGGAGGTGCAGAGAAGAGTCAGACGAGATTTGCTAACAGTGCAGTGCGGACTTGAAGGTTTCATATACGTGTTTTACGTCATTCTGCTGATATCAGAGTTGTACAAGTGTCTTTCTACGAAAATAAAAGAGCATTTTGAATTTCTACAACCTGGACTTTTAATTTTACGAACCCACAAAGTCACAATACTATGTAATGAAATCATGCACTGCAGGCAGGGAGCAGAGGGGGAAGGCGGTGATGTCTGCATCCAAGGCATAGTCTTTGCTAAATCACAGTTGCTTTTTTTTTTTTTTTTTCACACATTGATCATTGCATAAATTAATAATATTAGTGAATTTGTAAATTACAAGGATCCAAAACATTACACCGTCAGAGTCGAGAAATTGTTTCAAGTGTATGAATGAGCATACATGAAGAAAGAAGCTTAAAGCAAAAGACTGATTACATTAAAAAAAAAAAATTATAAAAGCTGAAGTGCATATCAAATAACACAGGAGTGTCAGAAAGAACTAGTGAAGAATGCAAACAAAATGAAAATCAGAGAAAACCTTTGACTAATACTTTCAGACTAATCTTGTGTTCTGCTATTTGTTCATTACTTCCTAAAGTGATTACTTGTGTCCTTTTAATGGATGCTCAAATTTATTCAGAGCTTTGCACTAGTCATTTTTAATTACATCAGAGACAAACTCAGTGGTGCTGAACTACTTAATGCCAAGGAATTAACGTAGAGTAACTTGGAGAAAAAGAGGTAAGGGAAGAAAGAATCCACACTACAAATCTCATGGCATGGAAAACTTTATGTGGATTTATTTATCAGAAGTCATATTCCTGCAACCTGTAAAACCATGTATATGATAAATTTTATTATTTCACATTAGTCCCATACAAACCTTTTCCTTCTAATCTGTTATAATGAAACGGTCAATCTCTCAATTTCCTATTTTTGCTTACATTAACCTTTTTAAGTTTGTAGCATATAACTGACCTGTCAAACCAAAGACAAGAAAATGTAATAAATAAAATGTGTGCATTTAATGCCACAGTTACAATGACTGTAATTCTAACTGATCTGTTAAATTTGTTAATCTTGTTTCCAAGGTTGCTTTTTTCTTTCTTTCTTTTCATTTAATTTATTTAAATTTAGGTGAGAGGGAAGAAAATTGTTAAGACACTATAAAGCATTTTGGATTATGTTTCCAGCTCAAAAACAGCTTTCCACCATGAAAACACAATGCTCAGTGATGAGATCCATTTTATTAATAACTTGACTGAACAGAATGCAGTCATGCAGTCTAGTTTCAAAATTAAGCATAGTAATTCTTGAAACAATCACTAGTTCTTACCATTATTTGAATATAGACATTCACTCTGCAACCCAAATAGAGCTTGGGGAAATTACTAGATCACGTAGTCATGGTGTTCTCCCAAAAATACTCTTACATACAATATTGCCACAGAACAGATTTTGCTGGTAACATTTACATCATACCTACCTTTAAATTTAGTGACACCAAGTTTCAAAAAATATGATTATCTACCTACAATGAAACTAAAAAACAAATATGTTCTTACTTGAAATGACATTGTAGATTTCCACAGTATTTGAACAAATACGATGCCGAACAACGCCTCCTATGATGTATATGTTATCACCCAAAACACAAACAGAATGATGTCTTCTAGGGGTCATTAAGCTGAAAAAACAAAAATGACTTTTTTTTTCTAAATATATAAGCACAAAATGGAGTGGTTAAAAGGACTGGAATCTGCCTTTGCTGTTAATCTTGCAATGAAATTTGTATTTTAAACTAGCTTAAGAAAAAGCAATACTTTATTCTAAATAGACACTTTACTAAGCTAGAATTTTGCAGTACAGTAAGATGGGAAAATAACAGACAAGGGTAAATTCGCATGGGAACCATATGTTTCTCTTTTTGCATTGGTATCATTGAATGCCAGCTGTTATACCACGCACACAGTAAACACCTTACACATCGTCAAGCAGATTCACACACTCAATATTGCACTTGGAAGTTTATACCTTGGTGTATAACAACTGTATACTGCACTGAGAACTGCTAGTTATCTTTATACGAACACCTTCATCCTTTTACTAAAAGAGAAAAAAGAGGTAAGCATAATTTGCTTATAATATTGCATTTAAATATTAAGAAGGAAATATGAAGGTAGTTTTTCCACAAATTTCATTTGCACTAATGTCTACAAAACTATTTACAGATATCTACATCCATTAGCGGAACATTGGACAATGTCACTTATAAAAGGCTGAGGTGCAATTATGACTCTCAAAATCTTGAAAAGGAAGTTGCTGCTTTAAGATTAGGGAAAATGTACAGAAAGGCATTTAACACATTTAACATTCTATATTCAACATTAGAAAATAAAGTTAATAATACAAACCTTGTAATGATAGGAAAGCATTGTCTTAAGGGTCACTGAAGAGAACAAACTTGTCCATGGTATTCTAAGGATTGTGCATTGAGGTTTTCCTTTTACCTCTCATGATTTAAGAGACACTGTGCAAATTTATCTCGATAAATGTAGACGAGGAGATAAACACTTCTTATAACATGCCAGGGAAAGAGTGGTCATGTTCATTCTTACAGCATCTGGCCATGTTATGGAACAGTGAAATCATATTTTCAGAATGTTAGTGAAAAAATGGAAAATGCCTCTACAAGATATAATCAATTATGGTGAGTCCAATCTATGTGATGACCATGGCAGAAAGCATGTAGTAGAAGGGGAACAAAATATCTAGAAAGAATCTTAGATGCTTCTAAGGGCAACGTTTCAGTATTGATGGCTGTCACTGGGGATGGAAAACTATTGCCTGTATGTGCTCTAAAAATTAGAGTAGTTATGGAACACATAGCAAGGAGGTCAAAACGGAATGCCCTATAATATGACTTTGTAGATTTATAGAATTAAGTCTTGTTTGCAGAAATTTAAAATGCTTTTTATTTCAGTAAAAAGACACTTTGTACACCCCTTACAGCAGCGAAATGATGCAGTCATTAAGGTTGTCTCATTCTCGGTTGCACGTAAACAAACAAAAGAATTCACTGTGGTACACTTCAAATTCCTGGAGGAAGTTGATAATGAAGTGTAACATATTTCCTGAAATGTCACATTTCTTCAATGTTTCAAGAATATGTTCTTTTCTTACAGTGTCATAAGCTTTTACAATATCTAAGCTAACCACAATTAGGTGCTGTTTGTTAAAAAATGTGTTCCGAATATTAGACTCCAAACTGGTCAGATTGTGATTGAGTGATGCTTCCTAAATCCACTGGTGCACAGTGGTTCTCGACCGTGGACCTGAAGTCGGGTTACTGACAAGTGGCTCTACACCCGAGAGACACCCCAGCTATAAGAGATCGATGCAAGACTTGGAGGAGCAGCAAAACAAGATATGGAGAAACTTATACAATATAGATGCAATGGTATACAAAGACTGGAAGTATGCAAAAGTAGAAATTACTACCAACCAGCCCCAGAATGTGAGTGCTCGTGGTGCAACAAAAAGTGTTACAGGTTACCAAGGAATGCGGTGTGAACAAAGATAAATCATTTGCTGAGTACTGAACACTAGTGATGGTAATTAATTGTTCTTTCACACTAGCTGTGTGTAGGACACACTATGAAAGGGTACAGTCAGACTGAAAAATTCAATGCCATAGCCGGGATTTGAACCACGGACCTTCTAGTCTCCATCCAGCCCTTCAATCACTGAGCTACTATGGCCAACGTGCCAGCATGACAGTAAATTCTCCAACTGATTCATGTTTTTCCCGGTAAACCACTAGAGTTCTCAAACACATCAGACAACTACCTTAATGGTGACTGATTATGCTGTAATTACTTTAAGGCCCGGGCTTTATAGGTCGGACCACCATTAGGTACAATTAATGGAAATTAATTGTTCTTTCACACTAACCGTAAGTAGGAAGCACTACGAAAGGGTAGAGTCAGACTGAAAAATTCAATGCCATACCCGGGATTTGAACCACGGATATTCTGATCTCCGTCCAGCCACTCTTTACTGAGCTCACTGACTTACAATAGTAAGTCACCATTCAAGTAGTTGTCTTATGTGTTTATGAGAACTCCTAGTGGTTTACCAGGAAAAACACGAGTCAGTTGGAGAATTTAATGTCACCCTGGCACATTGGCCATAGTAGCTCAATGGTTAAGAGCGGCTGGATGGAGAACAGAAGATTCATGGTTCAAATCCCAGCTATGGCATTGAATTTTTCAGTCTGACTCTAAACTTTCACTAGTGATGGTATTTATCAACTGCATATTTTGAGTTGTTCCATTATTACTAAAAAGATTTATTGCATGTAAAATCTAAAGCTACTGGTGTTTTATTACAAGCATTACCTTGTTTCAAAGCTCCAAACTTCTCTCAGCATATCGTATTTCCATACAGATGTGTTCCAGTTTCCATGACCCAGTAAATATTCACCACCAATTACATATAAATCCAGACCTATAAGTAAAAGTGTTGAATAGATCATCATTACATGAGAAAGAAATCTGGGACAGCATTTTCTTACAGATAATTTACAAATATAAACCAAATACTATATTGCAATTCAATCGACTCTCTTTAAAGTTAATTTATCATAACAACACTGTTTTCAACACTTCCAAGAAAGGAATTGCAATATTGGGCTAACAAGTCTTTAAGAAGTGAAATCCGGAAAAATTTAAAAGTAAGTGTTGTCTAGTGTCTTTAATCGACTCTCTTTAAAGTTAATTAACAAATAATATATGTTGTTTCCCTTATAATTACCAGAGGGAAGATTCTTGCTTATTTGCATGTGTTTTTTTTTTTTTAAAGTTAAATGTATGCATGGCAAAGATATATGTGCTTCATAATTGGAGAATTTTTATGGTGCATATAAATGCATATTCAAGGTGTTAGTGCATACTTCATTAATATTTGTATATGGATGAATATACTAGTTTTTTTCTTTCTACACTTGTTATAGAAATATTCATTTTGTTTTCATAAAATGGATTGGGCAAAAAAATGTGGAAATTGCTTTTTCTTTTCTCAAAACATTTGTGCAAGGCATTAGAGACAGGCAACATCCCTCTGAAGAAATGAATCAATTAAAAATGCTCAACATTCCTAGAAAAATATTGCAGATGCAAAGTTTCTGACTAATTTACAGTTTGAAAAAATTACATTGACACCTTCATAAAGCAGTAGAACTTTTTAATTAAAAAAATTACCACTAATTAGGAACATTTTCATAAAAAACAAATTAAAATGCTATGTAATATAATTACAGATTTGGAAAGGTAGAGTCAGACTGAAAAATTCAATGCCACAGCCGGGATTTGAACCGGATCCCCGTCTCCAGCTGGTTGCTCTTAACCATTGAGCTACTGTGGCAACATGCCAGCACAACATTAAATTCTCCAACTAACTTGTATTTTTCCCAATAAACAACTAAAAGAGCAACAATATGGAGACCGGGAGATCTGTGGTTCAAATCTAGGCTACAGCATTGAATTTTTCAGTCTGACTAACTTTCAAAACCTTGGCCGAAACACAGGTGGTGTGAAAGAACAATTAATTTCTATAATTGAGCACCTGCATGCAATAACGGGGTAAATTACAAAACATTTAATTGAGCTACAGAAGATAACATTTCAATAATAGCTGTCCACAATATTTCGAGACCTCACAGGTCTTTATCTGGCAACATTTGGGAATGTATTTAATGGTACCTGAAATGAATTGTAAGATATAACAGTGAAAAATGACTTACCACAATATTGCATGGAATGTTCAGAAAAATTTAACTGTGTTTGAAATAATAAAATCACACATTGTAATTTCACTGCACTTTTAGATTAACTTTGATTTTCACCACCAATTGAACATCCGCATGCAATAATGAGGTATATCACAAAAGATCTAATTGAACTAGTCAAATACACATTTCAATAACAGTTGTCTACAATATTTCGATACCTCACAGGTCTTTATCTGGCAATATTTGGGAATATATTTATTGATATATTAACAGTATCTGAAATGAATTGTAAGATATATAATAATAGTGAAGAATGACTTACCCCATTATTGCATGTAATGTTCAGAAAAATTTAACCGTGTTCAAAATAATGAAATCAAATATTGTAATTTCATTGCACTTTTAGATATACTTTGATTTTCCCCACCAGTTGGAAACAAGAAACTTATTTACAGGCATAAAGAATATTATAATTCAATCACCAATTAATCTTATGTGTTTACTAGTCAGATAAACATGTCTCACTAGTCACTCTTACTTGAACTGCTGTCAGCTTGTGATTAAGTATGGTTGCTTGTTCAATAAATTTGCTCAAACATTTTGCCTTTTTCTGATAAGTAACAAGATAGGGATTTGAAGTCATCTAATTTGGCCTTCTTACACCAATATTCGGAAATGCCACAAATTGTATAGCTTGAAGCTTCTTCCTAATAAAGGATATTATTATTATGTCCTAATAAAAGACATAATATCTTGTATGTTTTTAATAATCCAATGTCAAAGAAATTTTCTTGATCAACTAAAGTTCCATCAGACTTGTAGGACATCATTTGAGCCTTGGAAAGGTCAAGTCCTTTACTCAGTAGTTTCAGCCGATTACTCTGCCTTAGTGCTTTATCATAGTCTAACACAATTCCCTTAAGGACAATGAAGGAAGGCTTTTTACCATTTCTTGTTATGTTGATGTAGTCAACTTGGTGTCTCGATGGCCTGTTTTCTTAATCTTTTGAGAATTTGTAGCAAAATTTTGATCACACTGGAGGTAACTAGTCCCATAACAGGAAGAACATGCCTAATGGTGATTTCCAATGTCAGAGAAATGTACAAGAAAAATCTAACTACAGTCTGATTCCTGTTTTCCGCATTGCATACATCAGAAAATACCGTAAGATTTGTCTGGTGAAGAAGTTCCTGTTGCAAAACATGAAACACAAAAGAAAAGATGCTATTGGCTCCATTCTTGTATTCAACTTCCACAAAATGAAACACGTAAGAGTTAGTTAATTGATGGAAATTAATAATTTCCTCATACTAGCCATATATAGGCTAAGGATTTTGATAGATTGAGTCAACAGGAAAAATGCAATGCCATGGCCGGAATTTGAACCACAGATCTCCTGGGTTTCTTCCAGTCGCTCTAACCCATTGAGCTACCATGGCCAACGTGTCATCCTGACATTAAATTCTACATTAGACTCGTATATTTCCCCGGTAAACCACTAGGGGCTCTCGCATTTGAGATACACTGTGGCGACTTACAATTGTAAGTACTATTTGAATGCACATGCACATTAAACAAAAACATCCAAATCAATCTTTTATAGAACTGTTGGTTGACAGGAATAGGAGGCAATGGCAAGTTCTGGGCATAATCAAACTCTATTATTAAATTTTTCTCATCAGGTCCTATTTCATTTGTTGATAAACTTCAACTTTCTTACTATGTATTTTAGTTAATTGAAGGAAATTAATCATTTCTCCACACTAGCCATTTATAGGCTAAGATTTTTTATAGAGTCAACATGAAAAATTCAATGCCATGGCCAGGATATGAACCACAGATCTCCTGGTTTCCGTATAGTCGCTCTTACCCTTGCTTACTATGTACTTTATGTTCTATGATTTCTTCTGGGGATGCATCACCTTGTTCTACTTCAAAACAGAAATCACAAACATCTGGAGTGTTTAAATGAATATTCCATATTGGCATTGAAGTAATTTTGAAATGTACTAAAAGCAATGGAAGATCATACCCAAAAACACTTAGATAGTGGTCAGAGAAAAGAGTGCACAGGACATTCATGTTAAGTACCGGGTTGCAGAAATAACATCAGCCAGGCTTTGATCTAGAATAGTGTGAATGTTTGCTTGGAAATGCTTGGAAAAAGTATGTAACAGCTCCCATATTTCATTGTCTACTGTATTAGGATGAACGTTGTGTTTAACTCTCTTATCACAGAGTGTATCATTATTAACTATTTTAGTTTGAAGGACATCAATTCGTTTGATATTCACTTGTAACAGTTCATACACAAATGTTTTACATCCAACACACTTTTCACATCTTACATCTATGAAGCATTTCCAACACCATCTTTGATTGATGAAAATTAATCATTTCTTCACACTAGCTGTATACCGGCTAACGTTTTTGATAGTCAATATGAAAAATTCAATGCCATGGCCGAGATTTGAACCACGGATCTCCTGGTTTCCATCTAGTCGCTCTAACCCATTGAGCTACCATGGCCAACTTGCCATCATGACATTGAATTCTCCACTTGACTCGTATATTTCCCTGGTAAACCACTAGGGGCTCTCGCATTCGAGATACACCGCTTGTGGCGACTTACTATTAGTACTTGAGTTCCAGATATCATCATTTAACTTATTATTTGAGTTAATTGATGGAAATTAAACATTTCTTCACACTAGAAGAAACGAAACTTGCGTCATCCTATTTTGCATTCGTCGATTTGAATGACGTGACTGGGACCGCCAATTTTCTCCCTTGCAGTATACTTGGTGTCATTTGACATCATGTACACTTTGCGGCAGTAGCTGAACCAGTCCAATACAGTCAGTGAACTCATACATGTATTTTCTACGGAGCACTCCATTATCGTTGTGTCATAGGATTGTTTATGTGCAAAGCAGTGCATGAGTAACAAAATTTGACCGGGCGCTAACTTGGCCTGCTCAAACCATATTCATTTGCACACGGACTGCATCACCTATGTCTGGGGCATTTTTGCAGAGGTTGGCTACAAGTTTTACATATCTTTCTCATGTTGGCTGCAATGCCAGAACTGGCTGTTCATCTGCTTGTGCATGTGTATACGTGTACCTTTGGACTTAGAAAATGTTCTCGCGTCACACAAAAGAAAGTTTCTCCAAATTATTTTACTGAGTTTGAATATAAAAGAATCATTCAACAAACAAGAAGATACAATAGCAGTATTTGTAGATTTCAAATTGGCTTATGATAGCATTTGGAAATGTAAACTAATTCAGAAACTACAACTAGGACAATATGTTACGATGGATTTCTGAATTCTTAACTCAAAGGTATATTCCAACAAAATAGCACAGCAACCTCCAGATACAAACAAAATCATCTTGGATTATCTAACAGAGCTGTGTTAAGCACAATCTTGTTGACAGGGGCAGCTCGTCCTTATGTACTGCAGTCTGCAGCACGCTATTTTCTGTGTTATAAATCACAAAGTACAAATTTTGAAAGACCATGTAAATAACAATGTTTTATTGTAGGTATAAAAAATCGAGCACAATCAATAATGAACTCTTGATGCATGGAAAACACCTGCATAGCTAAGGGAACGCAACCTCGCTTAACATGCTGAGAGTTAGCAAGCTCATTAATCAGTATTGCACATGAGTACAACCATCTCCTCTTGCCTCCCTGATGGCCTAAGTTCCCTAGATGTTCACACAAATGCATGCTGCACCTCTTTGTTGCACTGTATTCATTTCCTGTAATACAGCACATCCTTAGAGCTGGTGAAGCAGGGCCACCATCAACTATAGTTATAGCTGTAGAACTTTAATATGTATTGCAATTCATTAGTCTATCATTGCTTTATATTTCAGTTCCAGAAACTAACTCCATCCTTCTTAGGTAAACAGACCCAATACTAATGGTTATTAAATCGCAGGGCAGATTACTTGTGAGGCACCTATAATTTCGTGTTGGCACAATACTACATTCTCGCAAACACAACAGGAATACTCCATAACAAGTGCATGTGGCTCGTATGCTCACATTGTATCTAAGTATTCCTTAGTGTAACATTATTTGTGTCTGATATCAGTTTATTTGTATGTGAGTGTGGAACAAAAGGGTTATAAATTCACTCAATTCAGTGTGAGTAATTTAATATTATGAAAAGTTTTGCCAGTAAATAATGAACATGGTTACTGAACTTCTGAAAATTCCTTTTCAAGGTGAGCATTAGAAGTAAAGATTAGTATAAAAACGATTGCAACACAGCTAAGCAGAACGTATCAGGAAGCAATGCAAAAGCATAATGAGCAAGAAAAAAAAAATTATATTATCAAGGATCATATATAGATCAAATTTTGTGGAGCATTTGAGTTTGCTGGACATAATGAGACTGAAACATCAGATAATCCCAGCATGCTTTAGGTCTTATAAATTTCATTGGCAGTCTGGACAATGCTGTAAAAGAACACATTGAAAGCAACAAAGTATTCAAAGGATTAACCGGAGTGTGACTCAAGGCTCCACAACGAAGTGGAATTTCAAATCAAGATCTCTGAACACCATGGATGAGCACAGAGAATCTTTGATAGACTGTTTTGATGAGCTAGAAAAAGCTTTATCGAACAAGATAGTGCAAGAAGCTTGCGGTTTGCATCTCAATTTGGAAGACAGAGAATTTAATATCTGGCTTACTTTTTCACAAAATTATGCCTCATACTGACATATTATAGATATAATCAGCTTCATTCACAACAGGTAACTGCAGTGAAGGCAAAAACAGCAATTCAATATTTCATCAAAACAATCAACATTGTGCGTAGTAGAATGGACATAATTCAGATTGAATCATGTAGTGTTCTGGAGGCAAAAGGTCATAAGGAAATGAACTTAGCAGCAGATGCCAAAGAAGTGTGTGATTGAATATTTTAATATCAAAGGTACATAGCCACTTCGTGTCTACAGAACATCTGGATGCTGCAAAACTACTGGATATTGTAAACTTTGAATTATGTTGTCAAAAACTATTTGTAGTTGGTTTATTGATACTTGTCACTTACTTTTTTATATTAATGAGAGACTAGTTTCAAAGGCCTCCATTTTCAATCTCTATCCAACTGGCATCTATTGTTATCTGCTCTCTCTCTGGTGGTGGAACTATGAACTTTTTTTGTCAAATTATCTACTGATGGGATTTCAAAGTTCATTACGCGGTCCTTATTTTTCCATATGAATATGCTCTCCCATGTTGTCAATTTATTTTGGTTTATCACTCCTTTTAATAATTTTGGATTTGGATCAATTCATGACTTTCATTGCAAAAATGAAATGCTACTGCTGACTTATCTTCTTGTTTCAATCTGATGTTTCTAAAGTGCTCTTTGACTCTGGCTTTTAGATTTCTTTTAGTTTGACCTACGTAGCATTTTTCACAATTCTTACAACTTATCTGGTACGCCACGCCTATTTGTATAGGACTGAATGGCTGAGGATGTGGAAGAGTTTTCCATGAAATCGTGATCCCGAACAATTTATTAGAAAAGTGTCATCATTTCTTATAAGTGAAGCTTTAAGTTACAAATTGTTGTATTTTGTACTTTCTTCCTTAATCTCTTTAATGCTGGCTGCTTTCTTAAACCTTAATCATGTGTATTGAGCTATACGTCTGTATGTAAACCTTACAAATCTCTATTACGGACATCCAACAGCTCTGTGCTACAATTTGAATGGGGCGATACTGAAAGTGTCCTCTTTTTCTGCCCATGAGATATGGCCACCCTACTTAAGGATGAAGGGTGCTTCACAGGCTATTCTCATTGCTATTCACATGAAAATTTTATATGCCATCCCACAATCTCAAAAGTATTTATATATCTTTATTGGTCATTACAGCAAATTTTGAAAAGGTGAATAAAGAATGTTACAGCACATTTGGTACTAAACATGTTATTGGAGGAGGAAAGTTTATCAGAAATTCTTGTCTTGCATGACTAAGATGCTTGGCTTATGCATGAAATGTGGTGTTTATCTGGCCTTTTAATTTATGTTGCATCTTCCATAACCCCTCTTTTTAACAAAATCAAGAATTTAAAAACTTTAAGAAAGCTTTTCATATAAACCACCCTTGCTTTTACTAATTTCTTATCATGTTTTAAGTATGTATATCAAAATTATTTAATTTCTTCTGTACAAAATTCCACTTCTCTTTTACTTCATGCCCACAAATTATACATTTTTAGTAGGCTAAACATATAAATTATTATTAGTAATACATTTGAAGTATGTCAACAAAGTTGTTCAAATTCGTATCATTTCAGGTTTGCATGTGCAGCACTATAACATAATAAATATTATAATAAAATATAATTATTTGCCACAAACTTCACTTATCTTTTTAAGATAACAAAAAATCTGGCATTTATCAATTTAACTGTTTGGATTGTGACCAGGTTTACATTGGAAGGACAAAACATAATTCAGAAACCAGAATGAACATCAGAAATATTAGGTATAAACAGATTGATAAATAAGCTGTGGCACATCATTTTTGGTCATTTAACCATGAAATAAATCCAGAAATTAAAATATTAAAGCAATTAAATGGTCCAATAGATTTAATGGTTTAGGAGAAAATATTCATTTTAAAAAACAGAAATCGCATAATGAATTTTGATATACTGCCAATCAATACCATCTTAAAGTTTGTTTTATTTTCAGAGTTTCATAATAAATAAACAATTTGTTACCAAGCGGCTTTAATGATAACAGAAATAAACAGATTGATGATGTAAATAAGGATCTGCAAAACTAATCGCTTGAATTCTGTGGAGAGTTCACAAATTCTCTTAAACCTATGTTAGTCACGTGGAGCCTGGGAGGCCCCTAGCTCTATATAAATGCTGTAGTTTCTGAAAGAATGCACCTACGTAATTGCCTGACTAGGACATCTAACATTACACCTTACTCGAATGTTTGCTGTGGCAACAAATTTTTCTTTTTATTATTGTAGCTAAAGAACGACAAATCAGCAGTTAGGTGTCGTATGGGTCTAGCGGGCCCCTTGTGCCTACTCCCATTACATACAGATGACATGCATTTCTTCATTAGTAAGTTGTGAAATGTTGCATTGCCAGTGGAAGCAGCTATTAGTTCGTCATGAATATCAGTAAAAGGTATGATCTACAGAATCCAAAGGATTTGAAAGAAGTACATCGTCAACTTTGCAATGATGATGCCTTACCGTTGGATGAAAATTTGTATGAATCAGATGATTCTGATTCAAAAGATAAAGTGGAAACAAGATCATTAGATTCAGAAACAGTAGTTTTGATCTCAAGTCTACATGTTTCATTGGGCCAACTGTCAGAAGGTGCCGAGAAAAAGCCTGAAATAATCATGCATTATGATTTGATGTAGTAGATAAAGTGTGTGCTACATACAATGTAGCCAGATAAACAAGAAGGTAGCCAATTGTAATCTTTTACCATATGTTGAGTATTGCAGGTATTATTTTATGGTTATATTTCTTGGAAACCAAAACAAATATTCCACAAGACAGGAATATTTGAAAGTACTGCCCTTAGCTTTACTTAGCTTTAGCTTTGGAGCTTCTAAGGAAATATAAAGCTGAACAACCAACAGCAGATGAGTTGCCAAATGCACCAGAATCACTGAAAAGGAAAAACAAAGTGAACCCTGCAGTAAAGACAAAAAGAACAGCAAAACTAAATATGCATGTGGGAAATGCAACGCCCCTCTCTGTTTGAGAAAACATGTCAAAATTATTTGTAATAACTGCTTAGTCAGGGGAAACAGAGACAAAATAGTTGATAACTTCGAGTAACTGAACATTTCCAATGACAAGATGTATTTTAAAATGTTATTTTCTTTCCATATATTGTAATACAAATTATACTATACACTCTATTTGTATTATATTTTAGCTGATGTATTTAGTATGATTATACTAATAATATATATATTTTAACCTAAATAAAGCCAAAAATTCGGGAGAAAAAGAAACATGAAAAAGGAAAGAAAAAATACAGGCATATATTGCACATAAATATAGCACGGGCCTCCTAGGCCCCACGCGACCAACGGTGTTCTGCCAAGGCACGCACCTAACAAAGGGTTAAAAAGATAAGTGACATCTGTGGCAAATAATTATACTTTATTGTAATATTTGTACTGCTTCACTATTGTTAGCTTCTGATTTTACTTATTAACATAATAAATATTTAAGAGAATTCTGACAAGCTTATTTTAATTTTGTACCAGTTTGGCAAAATTTGAAAAGGTGTTGACAAATTTATTTTATATTGCATGTGTAAGCTCGGTCCACCTCAAAATTATTTGTGTACTTTTTTTAATCAAATTTGAAATACTTACAAGGGAACTATCACTATGCTCATACCTGTATTCCGTTGAGAGTTTAATGGCATCATCTCTGCTCTATTTGGAGCCTGTGCGCCAAAAATCTGCTGCGGAGTAGAACCGCCATGCCCACAATTAAAGCCTGAAAAGTGTGCATGCAATCACTTGCAACTAACTGCTGGACATCCCTCATGAGCTCTGTGTCAGCGTTCCTTACCTATGCCTTGTGTAGACTGCTGCCCGCAGGGGTAAACAATCCCTCCCATACAATGCTGTGTTATTATGCCTATGTGTTCCTACGTATTTTGGGCTTATTTTTGGGTACTTACAGCTATACTCCGCACCTGATTTTTGGCACACAGGCCCCACATAGAGCAGAGATGCCATCAAACTCTCAAGCGAATACAAGTATGAGCAGTGATAGTTCCCTTGTTACAGTCTCTTCATAACTATACAAATTTCAAGGACAGACATAGTTGCTCAATAAAAAATAAATCTACAAATTATTATAATAATACAGGCATACAGTATGCTTGAGAAAACTATTTGTAGACGGTTTCTAGACACTTCATCACTTGCATTCTTATATTATTGAGGGACTAGTTGGATAGAGACTGAAGATGGAAGTGACGACTTCCGAAACTAGTCCTTCAATAATGTAAAAATGTATGTGACAAAGTGTCAAAAAATTTACTACAAATAGTTTTTTCAATTAATTTTAACGTCACTGTTACTAAATTCCTCCAAGCATGCATACAGTATGCTTTTTAAAAGAAGATACATGACAGATGTCAAGCAAGGGGAAGTTAGGAGTAAGAGGGCAAGGCTGTTACTAACGAAATGTAAACAAAGCTTGCCACATCAGTTACACTGGTGAATCATGTACTGCTCTCCTCAGGTCAGTTATCACTAGTAGTGTGTAACAAATAGAGCTTGCTTGAACATTCTGCATCTGCATCTGTTAGCCTTTTTTTATTAAAACTGTTCTTTCAGGGAATTCTTCAAACATGAGGAAGAGCATATGATCCTTCAAATAAACCTCTTGTTCCTTTCAACTAAATGAGGAAAAGGACTCATGTGCTCAGAAAGTGAGTGAGGTATCCAGAATCTCTGAACAGAACCAGCTACAGTCAGGTCCACTGTAAATTGTAATCCTTGGAAAAAAAGACCAAGGATCTCCAGTCATGGAGAGTATTCAATTAGATGGCATAAGCCACAATATGCTCCAAAAGGGGCATCTTACCACACATGTAAGCTTCTTTCTACTCTTAAAAAGGCAGAGCTGTCAGAAAACAAGGGCCTCCATGATCTGAGCTTTGAGTTCAAAAATGTAACAGAAAACTGATATAAGAAATATCAGATGTTCAAGTACTAAGGACTTTGTTTTTAAGAGAAATGCAGAACAAGAGCCAAAAGGAAACAGTGAGGTTGAATGAAACTGGGGTAAATGCCAGCCTTACAATGTCAAAGATCTGGACTGACACTTCAAAGTACCACAAATAGAACATAAAAATGGTGGCTACTTTATTACCATCATGGTGGAATATCCTATGTTTCTGTTAATGATGCCCTGCTGCTCTTCAGATCAAAAACAGCTGGGGACTATCACAAAGGATGATTTCTACAGATAGTTTAAGAATTAGCTATTCCCTAATATCCTGCAATCCAGCATGATATTTATGGGTAATCATACCACAGGGCCCAAATAAATAAGGTACCCACAAACATCACTGAAGGACAAATGTTAGAGAAGCTCACTTGACAATGTGGCATGTGACACTCCTATGAAAAAGTAGATTTTCTGCTGCTTATAAAACAAAAACCGAACCCAAAATATACTGTTGATGAACTGACTAAAGAACATGGTCACATATAATCTGAATGACCCCTTCAACCCCATGAGTTAATCTAGGCAGAAGTAAGTTAAAGACACAATAAGACATTCACTACAGATGAAGTGGAACAACTTACAAGGGAAGCAGTGAAAGCAGGACACCTAAAAAGGTGAACTACATAACACCCATTGAAAAAATACTGGAAGAGGCTAGACAATTGAACAGAATTATGGATGTTTCTGTGGATTGGCTATTATTGGCCTTGGCAACAGACCCAGCAGTGATTCCAGTGAGGAGGAGGAACATGATAGCAACAGTAGCCACAAGAAAGCTGATATGGAAGAATATACCCTCTATAAGTAATTATGAATCTACTATGCCTTCTCACAATCATATATTTATTATACAATATTTAAATTCAATGTATTATCATAGAGAGAGAGAAATATTTAATTGCACAACAGATACTCAGCAACAAACCTTTATGGATGCAAAAATGCAATGAATTCATTTTGAAAACAAATTACTTTTGTTCTTAAGCAAGCTATATGGATTACATCTGCTTATTAAGCTGATATGAGTTAACTTGAATGCTTATTTATATGTTACAAGAACTGAGGGGCTAAAGTAGGGGATGTGCAAAACTTGCTTCCTGCTTCTTGGCATTGCAGCTCTCCATGTGGAGAAGCTGAGACTGTCATTTACCTTCTTCTAAAAATTAAGACTGTAAATCACCATATACTTTAATGTTGATTTCAATTGTATACAAACCTCTATTGCACACTTTATATCCTACAGGTTCATGTGGACCATGATACACCTTGGATAAATCAAGGAATGGTACCGGTTGGCCTTCACATCCTTCTTCTTTATAATAAATGAGATAAGGTTTGTGGATAATGTTCATATTGTCTTTTGTATTACCATCTTTGTATTCTTTCTTATGGCCTACCACACATGGGAATAGTGGTAGTACTCGTCGTGGCACTTGCAGTAACTGTTTTGCCAATTCCATCATTTCTACTGTAAAACTTTGAATGTCACCTACACTGCTTGTTTCTACAGGAGATACTGTTTCCCCAATACTCCTGGGACAACCACAGCAATTGTTCAAGATATTTTGTATTTCACCTGAGCATTTACATTGCTTTTTCTCCTCTTGACAGGCTGTACTTTCCTCTTTGGCTTCTACAGCAATATTTCCACAACTACCATCATACTTAAAATTCTCTATACATTTTAATAGCAACACAGAATTTTCATTGTCCTTAATAAGTGGATAAAGAAGCATCGTCTTGATATCAGATATCTGGATGTCACAGAACCTTACACATTTAAGAATTAAATCCACATATGTCTTTCTTTCTGAAAGTTTATACTGTAACCAATGCAGGCCTGCTTCAAAAACCTCAAACTCCCCTGCTGTTATATGAAGTCCATTATTCTTTAAATAAGCTTCAAGATCAAGAACAGAGAGTTCAAGAAATGCATCTGTCTTCCAAACTACAGTGAATTCCCACAATGCATACGCTCGAGCTTTCCTATAAAGGTCATTCAGATCTAGTTTATGGGCTATAACCATTGTTTGAAGGCAACTTGCTATGGACAACTTCTGGTGAATGATTACTTCAAGACATTTCTTCTGGACAGATTCAAATTGGAGCATACACGATGCTTGCAGTACAGATAAAATGTTGTTTGCCTTCAATACATCTATTTTACGTTTCAGAACAGAGTCAAGGAGCACTGCCACTGCATCTGGATCCACATCCTATAATAAAAATGCAAAGATTTACTATACATTACACAAAACAAATCCAAAAACAAATGTTTGTATTAATATCTATTATAGGTTGCCTTAAAACATGTTTTCCTACTGGAAACTTCTGCTTTCAGGTACTGGGGATTTCAATGAAACAAAGCTTTTTCATTCCTTCACAAAATTTTATGGCTGTGCTATGGCCAAGCAGTTAGACTGCTTGACTCTCACCAAGGTGGTCCAGGTTCAATTACAGGCAACTGCAAAGTGAGATTTGTAGTGGACAAGGCGCTGGGGCAGGTTTTCTCCAGGACCTCCAGTTCCCCCCCCCCCATCATTCCACCAATAACTCCATTATCATCTTTCATTTCATCAACTTTGCCCTCACTTTGTTCATTTACTTCACTCACTCTCATTCTGGGGACTGGGCTGATCACCCATCCCTGGATTTCTCTCTCTCTGGTCCATAGTTGTGGCTCCTTCACCCAACACCTAAAATGACATAAGGGGTAGAGGCCCATACATGAACAGGACTGTGTCCTATACCCAGAGAAGAAGGAAATTTTATCAGATAATGTATGCAAAACTTAATGTCAATTGTTCACTCAATTTATGCTATTGTTGCAATGGAGATGTTATTGTTTCGCCTTCCAGATTCCCAGATCTCCTGTGTGTCATGGTATATTCAACTAGTCTACAAAATCTTGAAGAACGGGAGGTAAGGATTCTCAGAGAAATTACTGTTACTCCTGTTGAAATGTTACAATAACTTGACAATCTGCATAGGAGGTTGGCAGAATGTCATTGCAGAAACAGAGCTCATTTGCAGCACATAATTTTCAAAAAATAAAATAATGAACCTGCATAACATAAAATGGCATACCTACTATTACATTAACATTAATGTTCTATATTTGTTATTTTTCTTTCTTATTAACAGGTATTGTTTCATAGTTTATAAATTTACTTTCATTGAGTTATCCTGTAGATATCTTGCATACATGCCTAGCCATATCATGAGTTTTGTCACATCCAATTTTGGCTCATGAGCAAGTAAAGCACATCTTGTCTGAAGGTAATAAGGTAGGAGAGATCATAGAATCTTTTTATGTTGATATTCAAGAGAAGCTAAACAAAGAAAAGTGCATGGCTGCAGCAGTGAAAGGGAATGTGAGTTGCCTTTCTGTTCAACAAGATCATTACCAATATCCATGACAGATGGTTGGGGGTGCCTTATGAGGGTGCAAGAGAGGTTCATTTTTGTGAAAAAGGTGTGAAGACAAATGCTGAAGTCTACAAAAATACTATCTCAGGACTGTAAAGCTTCTCAATCAGAGCATGCTGAAGAATAAACACTGGGTTTCTTTTCAACAGGATTCTGCACCATCTCATTACGCTAAACACATGCAACAGTGGCTTAAGGCCAATGTTCCCAAGTTGATAGCACTCTACGGATGTCATCAGCAAGTCCAGATGTGAATCAGCTGTGTTAACAACTATAGGAATCATCAAGAAAGAGGCTTGCTCAACACATGACACAGAAATTTGGAGTGAAAAAAGTAGAATTCGATGTCAATGTCCTAAGTGTTGCTATAGATGATTGGCTGTGCTTCTGGTTCCCTAGGTCATATGTTCAAACCTGGCAAAGGGCAATTGACTTTTTTCAGGTGTAAAAACCCTTAGCATCTTAACAGATTCAAAATCAGCTATAGATGGGATCGTAAATTATAAAAACAACAAGAAACATCCAAGAAATAAGTTTAATTAAACCTATTGAATCAAGAAATCATGTCACTCTGCAATGGATCCCAGCCCATGTTGGACTTTAGGGCAATGAACATGCAGACGAACTAGCAAACAAAGGTGGAATTCGACAAATAAAACCTGCAAGACATTGAAATTAATAAAAAATTAAACATTTTAAAAGACAGCAGAGACTTGATGAAGAGGATAAACTAAAAGACAAGGACTATAAGAACATTAGAGACAAAGCTGACATACAAAAATTGCCAAGGAAAACTGCAGTGGCCCTATTTAGAATGGAAACTGGCCATGATTGTCTTGCAGAACACCTTTATAAAATACACTGCATACCTACACCCAAGTGCACTATCTGTAAAGAGGATGTCATCATGAACCAACACCATTTGGACAAATGCAAAGGTCTCAAAAGTGAGAACCTACAGCTTCCCTATTGGGAAGCCAGGGGGAAAATTATGCAAATCAACAAATCCCCAGTGCCATTAGTCAACATCATTTATTTCTAGGAAGTGTTCAATTACACCTTCTATAAAATATGGTGTATTTCTTGTATTTTGGCTTTAAAACAAGGGGGCCAGGATAAAAAAAAGCACTGTATGTACATTGCAATATTTTCACCCATTTTTAATGCATGGATGAGTAGAAAAGGACATTTATATGTGACTGATTTGGAGAGAGTTCACCAACCTATCACTTCTGTACAGTTCCCCTGATAAACAAAGGTATCTCCATGAAGAAACAAAAATCAAGAATTAAATAGCCTAATATACCTTCCACAATTTTCTCCATACCTTATGACAAACTTCCTGTTCCTGAAAGCCAGAAAATGTTTCTGTGACCAGTAATGAAGACAGCAGTGCTTTCATTAACTGAAGATCAACAGCCACCAACTTCAAGAAATAAAAACTCATCGCCCTCAATATCACAATGTGACACAAAGGGAGCTCAATGACTTCATCAGAAATCTAGAACTTCCTACAAAATAAGACAGAATTTTTGGCATCACAGCGGCAACAATGGAAGTACCTACACAACTCCATAAGTGACAACATTACACACTAGAAATAAGACTTTGTTTGAGCACTTTTTCAACGCTGAGGGGGGCTTTACATTCTGCAAAGACAAATTTCGTCTGATGGATGCATTAAATATGAAGCTGAGTCCTGAACAATGGGGACTGTCCAGTACTTTGAAGACAAGTCTTAAAGCAATATTTTCATAAAACGGGAACTAGTTTTCCTTCATTTCCTGCCATATGCCACTAATACAAAAGAAACATATGCAAACATGAGATACATTCTATTAGTACTAGACCACACGAGTTATGAGTAGGAATTGTAGGGGGATTTCAAAGTTATTGCCATTTTATTAGGGATGCAATCTGGCTACATAGAGTACTACTGTTTTCTTTGCAAATAGAATAGCTGTGGTAAAGACAAACACTATTCTTAGAAAGATTTACCCATAAGACAGTAACTCCTGGAATCCCAGCATTACTCATAACATTAGGGCTTATGAAAATTTTCGTAAAAGCTTAAGCTGCAAATGATTCTGCCTTCACTTACATGTGTCAAAAATTCCCCAAGCTCAGTTTTGAAAAAGTGAAAGAAGGTATGTGAATTGGTTCAGATTAGGGAACTTTAAGTTAGTTTTGAATCAGTGTTAAATAAGGAAAAAACAGCATAGCAATGTTTTGAAAAGTATTCTGGGAAACCTTCACATTTCTAAGAACTTGGGATGATCTGATGTTCTTGTAAGAACAGCAGAAGTGTAATGTCACTAAAAATGCTGTTTTTTAAATCATATTTATAGTAAATATTACCTAAAAAATGAGACAAAATAGATAAATTTAAATATTTTTGTATTCAGTGACCCTAAAAACATATAGAAAACTTATTTTCTTCACCTATTATATTGCCCGCCTCGGTAGCGTGGTGGTAGCATGACTGCCTCACGTTCAAGAGGTCCCGAGTTCGAATCTTGGTCAGGGTGAGTTACCTGGATAAGGTTTTTTCCCGGGGTTTTCCCTTATCCTGATAGACGAATGTCGGGTAACTCTAAGCTCCATGGACCCCGGACGCATTGAGCACCACTTCACCCATTCCATTCATCGTCCGATATGACTAAATGTTGGAGGACGTAAATTACAAAAAACAAACAAAAACAAACCTATTATATTCAACTTTTGAACATTTTTAGAACAGGAGTAATGTTATGTTTCCATAATCAGAATGACAGTATTTTGGATGTGATGCAGAATGTAACCAGTTCTTAGTTATCATGATAGTGATACAGCGCAGAGCCCTTTTGAATAAATAGTATCATCTGAAACAATTTTAATAAAGCATTCCATGGGAAACAAAGATGCTATAAATGGGTGGCTGAAGAATTCTGTAACATAAATAAAAAGAAAAATCTGAAACATATTATCATTGAAAATTCCTTCTCTGAGGTCCTTGGCACAATAGTTGCCTTTCAGCCCTGATCCAGTTGATGTATGGAAATTCTATTTATTTCTGAACTAGTTGACAAAATTATTAGGTGGATGTATGTAACATTCTATGGTATCAAAATATAAAGTTAACCCACAAGACATATGATGTCACTGAAATAAGAACAATTTTTGGCATATTATTATACTCAGGCATATTTCATATCAAATCACAACAAAGTCCCCTTTTGAATGAAGGAACCAGAAATGATATTTTTTGTGCAGCAACAATTAAATATATACATAAAATAATTTTATTGTCATTAGCTATAAAGCAATAGACAACATCAAGAATTATAATCAACACAATATTACCTATCAAATGATCTCCAATAATACCAACTACAGTACTTACGAATGTATCACATACATTCCAACACAACATAGCAAAACAAAGCAACTTCTGAACACAACTAAATAGTGCACTATGGCATTATTATACACACATTATTTATAAATAAAATTACCTCTCTCTTATCTTTCAAAATATTCCTAGACAGAGAATAAGATGTGGCAACTAACGACTCATACAGCTTTTGTTGTATCTTAATAACACTACCCAGCATGATTTTTTGTGGCAAAGCATCTGATAAGTGATTATGGCTAATTAAGGTCTCCTGATTTCAGAAATGTCACTGGTTTTCATGTATCACATCTAGTTTTCACGTTAATTGTGATTTACTGTCTTAAAATGTGTCAATGCGGCTCTGCTCCGTGCTTTGCAATAACAGGGAATCGGTTGTTGTTAGTGTAGCTATGCGTTGCTTTGTTATTCTTGTGTGTGATTGTCAATCCTCTGAACTTTTGATATCAGTCTAGTTTTAGAATTATTACCCGTCATTGAAAGAGGACATCTAGGACTATAATTTTTTCCTATAATAACATCTTCTAGTGTTATTTCATGCGTACATTGCGATTCTTTGGTCACATTTAATTGCTGAAGCACAAAAATCATGAACTTGTGCATTTCAACAATGTGATCCATAAGACTCTGGTTCGTCCCTAGATATTGGCACTTATATAGGTGAAACTTGTGTTTATTTGGCCCCCTCTCACAAAAATAGTGGAACAGACATGTCATGGGCCGTTTACAAAATATCACTGTATTTTCTCTATAATTCCAAACTTATCTTAATTTTTCCAGTACTTTTTATGCTCATCTCTTATTTTGGAGTGGTTATTGCAAGAAAACCTGACCTTATATGTAGATATGAATAACAGATTCGTGTTCAGCGACCCATAATTAGTTAAGATCACATGCCACATCCCTTGCCACAAGAAAAAAAAAGTTTCCAATGCTGGGTAGTGTAATCCACATTATCTTAAGTCTAAGATAATTGTTATAAAGTTTTATACTTGATATATCAAAACTCTTCTCAGTTATGGTCAGCCTATGATATAGCACATTAGTATGTTGAGCTATTCTAATGTTATACAAATGTGCATCATGTCTTGGAATTAAGCCAAGTGACTTTTTATGTGCAATAATACAGAGTAAATATAGACATTTATTACAGTCATAACTTTCAATTTGATAAATAATGATTTACAAGTTTTGATGCACCTGAAATGATGTGAATAACTTTCTCTCTCTCTCTTTTTTTTTGTGCAGTGTATCTGATACATGTGAACTATTCCACAGAGTAAAATGTCATATGCTATCTATTATAGTTAATAATTTTATATTATCTGAACTAATAATTCTAAGAGTCTCTTTTAAATTAAATATATTTTGAGTTAGAGATGCAAGGGATAGTGATGTGCATTCCATAACCTCTCCTATCCAAATCCCAACCTCAACCTGTCGTGGTGCAACCTGCTTTTACCAATGAGGCTCTGGGGACCGAGTATTAGCGGTATAAATACATCAGAAATAGAGGAAATGCTATTTCATCTCTTATGCTGGTCTGTCACGGCGTACAAATGTTCCACAATTGGTGCTTGTGAGGAAAGCTAATGGAGTTTAAAACTACTCTCGGCCAGGTCCGATGGACCCATTAACCAGACAGGTATGGCCCTCCAGACATACTGGGGGTTAAATTGAGTGGATAATGTAACCACCATCACAAGCAAAAAAAAAAAAAAAAAAAAAAAAAAAAAAAAAAAAAAAAAAACGGTTACATTTATGCTACTTAAAACAGAAATATTGGAGAGCAATAGAGCTAATGGCTTCATTGCCAAAGCCTAGCATTTGGAAACAACATATTTTGAGCTATGTGTGTTTGGAGGAATTTAGTAACAGTGACGTCAAAATTAATTGTAAAAATTATTTGTGGTCGGTTTATTGACACTTGTCACTTTTTTTTACATTATCGAGGGACTAGTTTTAAAGGCCATTGCCTCCATTCTCAACCTCTCATACGGAACTGGTATCATTAAGTTCATTACATTTACTCTGTTGACTCACCTTTAATTCAACTAGTTTTTTATTTTTTTCTATAAAATTACTATAGAACATGGCTTGAAAATAAGGACTGTGTTCCGCTAATGCCTTTCTGTTACATGGATATTTACTATCACCAACTTGAATTATCACATCAAAATGTTCGTTAATCTCATTCTCCATTTATACACTTTATATGTGTTAATTTTTCACGTGATTATTTGCTTTACACAACACAACAGAATGCTAATCACACAAAATACACTTGATCCCATTCAAGTAGTGAAGCACCAATGAATTGAGTATTCGAATTACCATTCGATTAGAAAATATCGATGTATTCAATTTTTGGGTGTTCTCGAAACTCGAAACCTGAATGTCTATTCGAATACTTCAATGAGACGTGAAGTTTTCACTCGCAGTTTACATCTCACAGAACATCAAATTTCTAAACACGATTGGTGCTCAAAGGGTCACATCATAAAGGACAGGCGCACAGTTTGTCAGACCTTAAGGTACTATCACAGAGTAATACCAGATTCTCAACTCCGTGGTAAAAATTGAAGACGCTCGTCCCAGCCGTATCCTGTACCTTTCGATGCCAGCTAAGTGAACTAACCAATATGTCGTCGGAAATGCAGTGAGCTTCTATTTCGCCCGAGCTAATGTACATTCGAATGTGGTTTACCGGGAACAAATGAGTCAGTTGAAGAATTTAATGTCATATCGGCACGTTGGCCATAGTAGCTCATTGGTAGAGCTGCTGGGCGGACACCAGAAGATCCGTGGTTCAAATCCCGGCTATGGCATTGAATTTTTCAGTCTGACTCTACGTTTCCACAATTTAGCCTACACAGGGCCAGTGTGAAAGAACAATTAATTTCCATTAATTGACCTAATCGTGATTAACTATAAAGCCCGGACCTTAAAATCCTTACATGTTGTAAGCCGCCATTAAGATAGTTGTCTCATGTGTTTATGAGGTGGTTTACCGAGAAAATACATGTCACTTGGAGAATTTACGGTCGTATCTGATCGTTGGCCATAGTAGCTCAATGGTAGAGCGGCTGAACGGAAACCAGAAGATCTGTGGTTGAAATCCCGGCTATGACATTGAATTTTTCAGTCTGACCCTACGTTTCCACAATGTAGCCTACACACGGCTAGAGTGAATGAACAAGTAATTTCCATCGATTGGCCTAATAGTGGTTAACTATAAAACCCGGGCCTTAAAGTACTTACATGTTGTAAGTCGCCATTAAGGTAGCTGTCTCACGTGTGTATGAGAACTCCTAAGAGGTTACCGGGAAAATCCGAGCCAGTTGGAGAATTTAATGTCATATCGGCACGTTGCCCATAGTAGCTCAATCGTAGAGCGGCTGGGCGGAAACAAGAAGATCCGTGGTTCAAAACCCGGCTATAGTCTGACTCTACGTTTCCACATTTTAGCCTACACACGGCTAATGTGAAAATACAATTAATTTCCATTAATTGACATTAATAGTGATCAACTATTAAGCCCGGGCCTTAAGGTACTTACATGTTGTAAGTCGCCATTAAGGTAGATGTCTCATGTATTTGTGAGATCTCCTAAGTGGTTTACCGGGAAAATGCCGGTTAGTAGGAGAATTTAATGTCATATTGTCACGTTGGCCATAGTAGCTCAATGGTAGAGCGGAATGACGGAAACCAGAAGATTTATGGTTCAAATCCCTGCTATGGTATTTAATTTTTCAGTCTGACACTACGTTTCCACAATTTAGCCTACACACGGCCAGTGTGAAAGAGCAATTAATTTCCAATAAATGACCTAATAGTGGTTAACTATAAACCCCGGGCCTTAAAGCACTTACATGTGTTAAATCGCCATTAAGGTAGTTGTCTCCTGTGTTTATGAGAACTCCTAAGTTGTTTACCGGGAAAATACGAGCCAGTTGGAGAATTTAATGCCATATCGGCAACTTGGCCATAGTAGCTCAATGGTAGAGCGGCTGGACGGAAACCAGGGAATCCGTGGTTCAAATTCCGGCTATAGCATTGAATTTTTTCAGTATGACTCTACGTTTCCACAATTTAGCCGCAACACGGCCAGTGTGAAAAAACAATTAATTTCCATTAAATGACGTAATAGTGGTTAACTATAAATGCAGGGCCTTAAAGTACCTACATGTTGTAAGTTGCCATTAAGGCATTTGCCTCATATGTTTATGAGAACTCCTAAGTGGTTTACCGGGAAAATACGAGTCAGTAGGATAATTTAATGTCATCTCGGCACGTTGGTCATAGTAGATAAACGGTAGAGCGGCTAGACGGAAACCAGAGGAACCGTGATTCAAATCCCGGCTGTGGTACTGAATATTTCTGTCTGAAAGACAACTTCCATTAATTGACCTAATAGTGGTTAACTATAAAGCCCGGGCCTTAAAGTACATACATGTTGAATGTCGCCATTAAGGTAGTTGTCTCATGCGTTTATGGGAAGTCCTAAGCGGTTTTCCGGGAAAATACGAGTCAATTGGTGAATTTAATGTCGTATCGGCACGTTGGCCATAGTAGCTCAATGGTAGAGCGGCTGCACGGAAACCAGAATATCCGTGGTTCAAATCACGGCTATGGCATTAAATTTTTCAGTCTGACTCTACGTTTCCACAATTTAGTCTAACACGGCCAGTGTGAAAGAACAATTAATTTCCATTAATTGACCTAATAGTGGTTAACTATTAAGCCTGGGCCTTAAAGTACTGATATGTTGAAAGTCGCCATTAAGGTAGTTGTCTCATGTGTTTATGAGAACTCCTAAGTGGTTTACTTTGAAAATACGAATTTAATGCCATATCGGCACGTTGGCCATAGTAGCTCAATAGTAGAGCGGCTGGATGGAAACCAGAAGATTCGTGTTTTTAATCCCGGCTATGATATTGAATTTTTCAGTCTGACGCTACGTTTCCACAATCTAGCCTACACACGGCCAGTGTAAAAGAGCAATTAATTTCTATTAATTGACCTAATATTGGTAAACTAAAAAGCCCGGGCCTTAAAGTAATTACATGTTGTAAGTCGCAATTAAGGTAGTTGTCTCATGTGTTTATAACAAGTCCTAAGTGTTTTCCCGGGAAAATACGAGTTTGTTGGAGTATTTAATGTCATATCTGCACGTTGGCCATAGTAGCTCATTGGTAGAGCGGCTGGACGGAATCCAGAAGATCCGTGGTTCAAATCCCGGCTATGGCATTGAATTTTTCAGTCTGACTCTACGTTTCCACAATTTAGCGTACACACGGCAAGTGTAAAAGAACAATTATTTCCATCAGTTGACCTAATTAGTGGTTAACTATAAAGCCCGGGCTTTAAAGTACTGTGACTTTGTGGTTTCAACGCCGAGTAGCAGAAATTAAAAATCTACTCAATTTCCAGAGATGCACTGCTCAATTCTGACGTAACAACATTACATCACATAATAACACAATCTTCCAAGGTCGATGACAATAACAAACCGTGACAGCTGATTACATTAGCTCTCGCTACAACAACACTCTTGCTACAGAACTGTCTTTTCAACAACAACGCTCTCAGGTGCTCTCTGCTTACTCTCTTTACAACTCTGTTTCACAAAAACTGCCCTGCTGGCGTGTCACAATCGCTCAAATATCACATTCATGATCGAGAGACTTCTTGACCAAATACGAAAAACAACTATTCCCTGTCAATCGAGAAATCTCTGGAACCTTCCAAACGTGAATTGCCTCATGTGTTTATGAGAACTGCTATGCTGTTTACCGGGAAAATACGAGTCAGTAGGAGAATTTAATGTCATATCGGCACGTTGGTCATAGTAACTCAATGGTAGAGCGGCGGGGCGGAAATCAGACGATCTGTGGTTCAAATCCCGGCTTGGCACTGAATTTTGCAGTCTGACTCTACGTTTCCACATTTTAGCCTACACACGGCCAGTGTGAAAGAAAAATTAATTTCCATTATTTGACCTATTAGTGGTTAACTATACAGCGCGGGCTTTAAGTTCTAACATGTTGTAAGTCGCCATTCAGATAGATTTTGAAGAAATAAAATACGAATCAGAGGTTATAGAAACTAAAAAACCGGTAGAAGAAGACATAATTCAGGAATATAAAGAAGAAGAAATAAGAGAAGAGGGAAATCTAAATATAAAAGAAATTTACGATGATTTTGAAATTATATTAAAGTTGAGTAGATTGGAGGAACCGAAAACTTTACTGGCGGCGCTTCGATTTATAATTAGAAAAGTACATGAAAATGGAGATAAAATCATGTTTCAAATTCCCAATGCAGTAGATAGAATGGAATTGAGAACCAAAAGTTTGCCAACGAACGAGGGAGAACTTTTGGAATTATTAAATAAGGCATTTGAAAGAAGAGGCGAAATATTAGATTTGGAAGAATTATATAGTGATTTTATTCTGTGTTATGGTCGTGTCGTTTTTTATATTTCTGCAAATTGGCCTTATTGTTATGTACAAACAAGGCATCCAGGAATAACTAAACAAATAAACAAGCCTAAAGAAATTATAAAAGAAGTACAAATTAATACAATAAATACTAATACATTATTTAAACCAAAATCAAGTTACTGTAAAACCAATACAGAAAAAATGAGAACTAAATATAATAAATCGGATAATGTTATTGGAGGCTGTATATCTGCCTTAAATGTAATTAGTAGTAAAAGTCCGAAAGTTCAAGTTAGTGAAAAAATGTAGAAAAAATAAAAAGTCATTTAATCATAATATGTCAAATGAAGTTAATGAAAACAAACAAAATATGGATAGATTAAGAAGAAATATTTTTGGTGGATTAAGTTTAGGGAGTATTAAATGGAAAAAAAATTTAAGAATTGCGCAAATTAATGGGCAACGTAGCAAAGCAGTGATGGGGGAGATAAGAAAATTAGCAGAAGAATTAAATTTAGATATAATCTGTATACAGGAACCATATGTTGTAAATTCATGTATTCCATATATGCCTTTAAGGTCCAGGCAAATATTATATCATGGAAATGCATGGCTGCAATCGTAGTATTTAATGAAAATTTACAGGTAGTAAATATAGCACAATTTTCGGATATCCATACAAATTGCATTGAAGTAATACACAAATATGGCAGATTTATATTAGTAAATTCCTATTTTCAATACAGCTTGGAAATAGAACCATTCTTAATTAAATTTCAAAATATATAACATATTTAAAAATGAAGAATTAATATATACATGTGATTGTAATGCCAAATCAACGTGGTGGTTCAGCAAAAGTTTGGATGAACGAGGAGAAAGACTCGAAGAGCTGATAGTTGAATTAAATTGACATATTATGAATCAAAAGCATAATCTACCAACGTTTCATAATAGAGCAGGGGCGGAATAGAATATCGATATCACATTGGCATCAAGTAGGGCTGAAAAGAAGATTGTAAATTGGAGGGTGACCGAGGGACAAACGACAAGTGATCATAATTTAATTTATTTTGATTATTTGCTAAGTAATGAAAATTTTGAACAAGAAATGGATATAAGGTATAATTTTAAAAAGGCACATTGGGAAATGATGAGGGATGAATTTAGAAAATTAAGGTTACATTATACGGGACTATCAGTAGATACGGATGCAAGAAATTTAATAGAAGCAATTAAAATAGCTATAGATAGAAGCGTTCCAAAAGTAAAATTTAATAGAAATATAGATAAAATCTTGACAAATAAATTACAAAAGGCAAGATCTTTAGCAAGAAAATTAAGAAGGGTATATCAGAAGTCTATTATACATACAGAAAGAGAAGAAAATTTTAATAAATATAGAGAAGCCAAAAATAAATATAAAGTTCTATTGGAAGAAACAAGAAGACAATATTGGGAAAAATTTGTAGATGAAAATCTACAACAAGATATTTGGGGACAACCGTGTTAAATTAATATGGATAAAATTAGAAAACCACAGTTAATAACAACATTGGATAAAGGAAATGGTGAAATGACCGAAAATTGGAAGGAATCTATAAATTTCCTTTTGAATAATTTATTACCAGATGATGAGATGGATAATGATACCAATGATCATATACAGAGTAGGATTCAAATGTCGACGGAATATAGAGGAAATGTAATTTATCCTTTTGATATAACCGAAATAAGTCTGGTAATTAATAAATTAAAAAAGAAAAAGTCACCGGGTCCGGATGGAATAATAAATGAAGTTATATATAACTTAAAAGAAGAAATTATATGGTTTCTATATTTTCTATTTAATGATTGTCTAATTAGAGGCATATTTCCAGATATATGGAAGGAAGCCAAAGTTATTATCTTAAGCAAAGGAAAAGATAAAGATAAAACAAAAGTAAAATCTTTTAGACCAGTTTGTTTGTTAAATTCTTTAGGAAAAGTTTTTGAACAATTAATTTTTAAAAGAATCACAGAATTTAGACATATCATTGGACTAAATACTAAACAATATGGATTCAGAAAGGGTTTTTCTACAGAAGATGCAATTTTAAAAGTACAAGAAACAGTATCAAATTGTAACAGGAAATATGTAATTGGAATCCATTGATATTTCGGGAGCTTTCGATAATTTATGGTGACCTTATTTCTTCGGCATATTACGCAATAGAAAATATCCCAGTACCATCTATCAACTGTTAAAGTATTATTGTTCGAATAGGGAAGTTTTTATTAAATGAATAAATGAAGAGATTAGAAAGAAAATTACAAAGGACTGCCCCCAGGGTTCTATTTTAGGGCCGCTCATCTGGGATATTGTATCAGAAACGTTGTTGGGGAAATTTGAAAATGATAATAATATATTAAATATAATTGCATATGCCGATGATATAATATTAATGTTGGAAGGCCAAAGTAGAGATGAATTGGAAAGAAAGGCAAGAGAAATTACCATAATTTTGTCAGATTGGTGTCAACATAGTAAATTGAAAATTGCTCAGGATAAATCCAATTATTTAATTTTCAAAGGAAGTTTAAAAAGAAATCCTGTTATAAAAATGAATAATCAAAGTATACAACGGAAGCAAGAAATAGAATATCTGGGTTTAATGTTGGATGAGAAATTTAATGTTAGAAAACATGTAGATTACATAAGAGAAAAATCGGAAAATATAATGTTAAAATTGGCCAGATTAACTAATCTAAACTTTTTAATCCCATTACAAATAATACAAATTTATCATAACACCATCTTTGCCTCTATCATTACCTATGCAGCAGCTGCTTGGGCGGAAAGGATGGATGACATGGTAATCAGGAGATTATTGAGGAGAACACAGCGTAATATTATTTTACGGCTCACTGGTGTAGTCAGTACATCTACGATGGCTCTCCTGGTAACAACAGCAATATGGCCCATTGATTTGTTAATTAGGCTAAGGGGGGCAACGTATTGGATACGAAATGGAAATTTGGATAAAGTACATAAAATTTGTGGAATAAGAACCGATAAAGTATGGGAGGTAAAAAATCTTCTTATAAAAAAGTGGCAAAGGGAGTGGAATGAAATTCCAGAAGGAAGAAGAACTTTTAATTTGTTTCCAAGTATAAAAGAAAGATTAAGATTAAATTTCATCCAACCAACTAAAGGTTTCATTCATTATATAACTGGTCATGGACCATATAACACATATTGGAAAAAAATTAATAAAACTGAAAATGATTTATGTAATTTATGTAATAAAATAGGTGACCCCAAGCATGTTATTTTTGAATGCGAAAAATATGGAATTTCGCAGTTAGAGGAAAGATATGTTGTAGGAGGATTTTATATTCATGATATTTTAAGGGATTCTGAATTAGTAAAAAAGTTACAATTTCTAAGCAATTATGTAAGTAAAAAGCTTGGGAGTCAGAAATTATAGAAGTAAGAAGACCTGAAAGATTATCAATTGAAAGACAAGAATTAAGAAGATCAGATAGAATAAAAGAAAGAATTATACGAGAAAATTTTAATGCAAATGGATCCTTAAATATAATAATAGAAGAAGAGGAAATTGAACAAATTGGACAAGATATAGAACAGGAAGAGAATCTATTAGATGAGGAACTAGAGTAGTTAAATAGAAAATATTATGTGGTTTCGACCGGCAGATAAGAATGGGCAGAAAGAAGAAGAATTAAACCAAAGAAATAATTAGTGAAATTTTATATTATTTATATGGATTTAGTGTATATTTGTAAAAATAAATATGAGAGTTGGAGAAGTTTGGGGTTTTCCTTGGGTTAATTAGATGATGATTAAATATAATTTTAAACAAATATGAATTATTGTGTGTAGTTTCAGAATTTGATAAAAGTATCTCAATAGTTAATATTAAAAGATGTATTGTTTCCTACCTACCATGACGGATGCACCATCATAAGTCTGTGCTATAAGTTTATTCGGGCACCCTGACAGTTGCAGATCAAGTTCAGATTTAATGACTGTGGCAAGAGAGTCTGCATCATGACCAGCAGGTCGAACAAAACTCCAAAATCGTTCTACGGGTTTGTCTTTCACAATATATCTGTAGATAATAACCATCTGATACACTGAGAAAACATCAGTGGTTTCAACTGCTATGACAGCAAGGAATTCTGCAACCTTAATCTCCTTCATTATTTCGTCTTGGCATACCTCTAACATACACTGAAGAAGTTCGTCTTGTAAAGAGTTTGAAGTGCCCTTAAAAACAGTTGATTTTTCCAGGTGGCCCTTTAGGACACTATAGAGATCAGCGCTGAAATCTATTAGGCCTCGAAAGATACCAGGGTTTTGTGGTACATCAGATTCATCATGACCTCTCAAAGCCAGCTCAAATGAGCTGCAAAACCGTATACAGTTTATTATGACAATTAGGACATATCTATTCTGCGTAACTTTGCCGTTATGCAGCTGTATGTTCCTTCTGTATGCACTGTCCATTTGTGCAGCAATATTAATATTGCCATACAGCCCTAAACTTAATGCATTTTTTGTATGAGACGAAGAGGACTCATGCTTTTTAACACTGTCATGCATGTTTGTATGTCTTTCATTCCTTGCTTCACCCAGGAATCATCTCCTCCAAAGAGGAGGCATGGGAAACAGTATAAAGAGTTATTAAATTCACATCCACATAACCAGTCGGGCTTCTTGTACATGTCAGGGTTGAACTTCCTATTGAATGTTCTAGCTTTTGACTTAATCGTTTGAGTTATAGAAATGTTTGGCGTGGGCCTACCCATTCGTTTCACTTCAGATTTTTCTTCAGCACTCTGTTGCGAAAAGGGCTTTTCCAGTAAAGATTGCACGGTATTCATTCTATCAGAATTTTAGAAACGTACAAAAACAACACCCCACAATAAGCACTATAAATAAAATGTTAGAATACTCAGTTTAACCTTAAACAAAGCTTTCTCAAAGCGAGCACGAATCCACACTACAGGGCAAGCAGACACACAGAAGCTAAGCCTTAGTGTCACACTGTAGCCGTTGCTAAGAGTAGGAGGAGCTAGGTTGATAAACCTCCATTTAAGCAATGCATAAGAAGGCACTCCCATCTCTTCACCTTCCCGCAACCACCTCAGAGAGCCGACATTTGGGCGAAATCTTATGTTAACACTTCGCTGCAAACCTGGCGGCTCCTACAGCCAACCTCTGTTTATTTCGACTTCTGTGGTCACGGACAGCTACAGACGATAAGCGTAATTGAAAGATGTTTGTATCTTTGCGGCTTACACGGCTGACATACCCACGCACCACAACACCCACACCTGTCAGTACGCGGTCGATCTTATGATCTTCGCAGTTAACAAAAACCCTAGGTATAGCTTTCGACAGATCCAAGCCCAGCTCCGGGCCATTGGCGAATGGAGCGCAAAATGGCGGATGGCAATTAACCCGGAGAAGAGCTCTGCGATTCTCCTGGCGAAAACCAGAGCCAACCGGTTGCAGCAGAACTTCGTTTTACGGCGTCTTGGATTCCATGGGTTCAAACGGCGAGGTATCTCTGAGTGACGCTGGACAGCAAATTAACTTACTCTCCGCACGTCAAAGGCAAGGTCCAGCTTGGGCAGGTCGCGCTCAGGAACCTGTACACAATATCCCATTCTACCATGCCCCTCCGTCTCAAACCCCAGCTGTATCGGGCGATCATCCCGCCCATGATTTTGTACGGCTGTGAGATCTGGGGAACAGTGGCAAATACCACTTTCGTCAGACTCCAGACGCTGCAGAACAGGACGCTACGGATCATCTACGATACTGGCTGGAAATTTCCCGCCCATATCCTTCATGATAACTCAAACATCCCGTACATTGTCGACGTCATTCGAGAGAGGGCACGTTCAATGTACGACAAAATTCAAACTCATGGCAACCCTTCGGTGAACTCACTGGGCAGATATGACCAGAGGGAACAAAGACGCTTGCCATCTTACAAATTCCCAATAGACGTCTTGGGGCCCCTTGGTTAACCCAAGGAAAACCCCGAACATCTCCAACTTTACATAACGCCTGATGGCTCAAGCGTTAGGCCACCAGTACTCAAAACGGGGCAAAAGCTCTAAACAGATCCCTCCAACGGGAGAACGTAACAGACCCGCCTAGCTGTTGCCTTTTGAGAACACTCAAGGGCAACCAGTTAAAAAAAAGTTTCTCACAAACCAAAACCTACCGCCAGCAGAACAAAAAACCCATCTTGACTCACTTCGCAGGTTAAGCCGCAAAGCGGCTAGGTACTGCGGCACAAGACACCCGGACGAGGAAAAAGAAAAATAGCCCCGCCCGACTAGGACTACCTCTGGACCTCTGGATATGTGACAGGAAAAGCGGAGAAGGTAGCTATGGCTCTTGGACGACTTATGCCGAATATAGGCGGACTAAAACCAGGGAAAAGAAAAGTGTTAGGAAGTATGGTTAACTCCATAATTTTATACTGTGTGGCGTTTTGGTACACCTGGTTGGAGAAACCAAAATGTAGACGAATTATAGAAAGAGCACAACGAAAGATAATGATAAGAATAGACAGTGCATATAGAACGGTTTCAACTAGAGCACTTCAGGTAATATCAGGTGCTATACCTATACACTTAGTTGCCAGTGAACGTATACATAAGAAAGGAAATGCTAATAGGACCAAAAAGAAACGTATTAGGGAAAGCACCCTAGAAAAATGGCAAAACGAGTGAGAGGCAGAAGTAACGGTTGCTCAATGGACCGAAAAGCTCATCCCAAATATTAAACCATAGATTAATAGGAAACATGGTTAAGTTGAGTTTTGTTTGACCCAATTTTTTTCAGGGCACTGAAATTTTAAAAGTATATTTATTTAAACTGGGATTAGCAACAAACGAAAACTTCTGGTATTGAGGGGACACACAATTTTAAAATGCTGTAAATGGAGGGAAATTAGACAAAAATGTCTCGAAAAGCTCAATCAAGCGCCACACATTGAAAATATAATTCCGTTAATGTTAGAAAATATACAAAATTGAACTTTAATACAAGAATGGTGTTAAATATTTTAAAATCTAAAAAGGAACGAAACAGTAAGAAATAATGATATCAGCACGTTGAAATAATACCGAGAGGTCTTTCCATAGTACTGTGAGGTATATTGGTGGGGTTTACTACTACTGCTGCTACTACTACTACTACTACTACTACTACTACTACTACTACTACTACTACTACTACTACTACTACTACTACTACTACTACAACTGCTGCTGCTACTACTACTACTACTACTAATACTAATACTAATACTACCACCACTACCTCCATTAACCCAGCAGCTCTGATAAAATTGTCACTCACTGAGCATTGAAAAATAGTTTCTTACATTCTTCAATAACTGAAGCAAACGATACACTGTTCCTTAGATAGTTCATGTGAATAATTGTATTTACAAGTTCACAACTAACATCATTTGTATACTTTGTACAGGAACTCCATTCGTCTATTTTGAGATGTACAAACTTTTCAATCACTCGATGATTGAAGTTTCTTCTGTTGACCAGTTTTTCTCTTGAGAAGAAATTCATTTCGTTGTTGAACAGAACCTTTCTTGTTCGCATGTAGTCATGGACGTAGTAATAACAATCTTCAGTAACTCCGATAACTATAGGAAAGTTTATTCGCTGAGACCGTTTTCTGTTAAGAACTGCATTACATGTGCTTCAGCGTTCATCATAGCACGCCAGTTGTACAATACTTGAAATTCTGTTTTAAGAACAATCTTCAGTAACTCCGATAACTATAGGAAAGTTTATTCGCTGAGACCGTTTTCTGTTAAGAACTGCAGTACATGTGCTTCAGCGTTCATCATAGCACGCCAGTTGTGACTTGAGCAACCGTGGATGAATATCCGTAACAGTAGCGAGGTCTTTTTCGGGAAACTCTTCGGAGAATGTCACGAACGAAACGACATCAAGTAGTTTTGAAGTAATTAAATGGTGGGTAAATTAAATTCTATCATTTGAATAAGTAAGTATGGTGTCGCTTACTTCTTTAGCTTCCGAAATTTGACTTTCCTGCTTCTTTCGATGTTCCGTAACTTCACGTCTGTTAAATGTAGTGTTTCTAATATCCTGCACAGCTGATTTAAAGTGAACTAAGTAACGTCTTGCTTTTAAGACATCAATTTGTCTGTGTTGAGGTAATTTAAATAGGATCTCCGCTTAAGACATTATTTTGCGAAGGAATTCTAACCAGAATATGAATTTAGAATGTTCTAAAGTTGCCAAGAGACCGCTGGATTCACGTTTTGTTTTGTCATCAATATTTGCCACCTCAATGAGGAATTCTTTATTTTCATACAGAATATTCACGGAGCGAATGTTGAAGATCCAACGTGTAACAGCTATTCTAGGAATTAATTTTCTAGGAATTAATTCTATTCACAATTCTGTCTATATTTTGGTTCTTAGACAGGATCTCGAAAAAAGCAAATGCGGGAATCCTGAAAGTATAGAAACGAAAATTGTTAGCGAGGTATTTATATAGCGGGCGCCTTCTGCAGAAACATATTGCACCAATGGACATAGCAGTGTGTGGTAATGTGCAAGTGGGTTCACCGCACGTATTCTTGCTTGCACTCCACTTGCACTACCGCTCACGACAGCAGCACAATCACAACACTGGCTTATTAATTTGTGTTTCTGTTCTCCGATATGTTTCAGCAATTCTGTGTGTATTAAATCAGATATGGCATCAGAATCTTGTGCAACAGGATTGAAAAAAGAAATAGAAACGCTCTACAGCAGATTCGCGTACCTCGTATCTGTATACAAGAGCGAATTGTTGCTCTGTGGATACGGCCGTCATTTCTTCGGCCATGACCGCTTAGCTGCTTTTATTTCTTATAATGCAACTTCCCTGAACACCGCAAGAATACTTTCTATGATGTCACTCTGTCATGTTTTTGAAGCTCCTCTGAACAAGGTAGCGTTTTCTAAATGCTCTCTCAGAGCAGTGTCAATAGAACTTACAAAATTAACAATCCCACAAAACAAGCCCGGATTTTCAGAATCCTCATTCTCGTCATGGCCACGCAGTGCTAGCTCAAACGGCCCACAAAATGTTATACAGTTTATTAGCTTAGAAAGAATGTATTTATTCCTATCAACTTGCTCATTGTGTCGTTTTTCTGACAGTCTGTAAGCGCTGTCTAGCTGAGCACTAATATTCACACGACCAAGCATGGCAAACGGAATTCATGCATTCTTATGTGAATGTGTATTCCCGTACTTCTTTATCTTTTCACTTAAATGTACCAAGTCGGCACGTCCTACTTTTGTCCAGTTACTCACTGCAGAGCTAAACATAAGGCACGGAAAGCAAAATAGCGCATTTCTAATACTGCAACCGCATAGCCATTTACAGGTGATGTATACATTGCTAAATTTGAGTCTGTAGTCACGCCTCTGAGTTTCTGTAACATGCTCAGTTGTCAAATTGGGCTGTGGACGTCCTAGTCGCTTTATTACAACTTTTTCTTCGTAAGTCAGTTCATCGGGTTTGCATCTTAAAATGGAATCCACCGAGTTCATAGCTACCTCTTGAGAGAAGTTCAACGGTCACAAAAATTCGAGAACCTAGTGGTCAGTCGCTTTACACAAGAAACAATAACATTCGAGGTTCTCTTGTGCTTCAAACCATGTGTAGATGTGGTGAGGTACCAACGTTTTGGGAAAAATGTATGCTGCCGAAACGTTGGTATCTGATCACTTACCTGGCTTGACGCCCGAGAGTACCTCAGTATTCCCGCTGCCAGGAAATCTACGGCTCTTATTAAAGAAAGAATACTTGTTTTCCTCTGAAGCACTAAGTTTGTAACTTGTGCTTGATGTACTAGGAAATTCACAACTGTCTCACCTGCTGATCACCTACAAATTCCAAGTTTATCGCAGTGTTTAAAACAAAACATGTGTTTAGAAACTGGACCGTAATAACACACCGTATTCAACGCAAAAATAGCTAATAGTGCCAGGAGTTGTAAACATTATTTGTATTTGGAGATAGTGGCAGTTAAACACTTTAGATAGTAGCACTTCCTTAAGATGACCAAGAATTCTGGCGTTGCTAATATGAATTAACTTGCACATTGTAATCGTGCTATGATCTGGGCATACCCAACCACTGTGTCTGTAGAAGAGCAAGTCCACGCATGCGTAGAGCTTCATAGATGTGCGCAAATAATTAGCCATTTTGCTATTCACAGGTACAGTTCTAAATTGGCAGGTTCTATAAGCCTCAAATGACTTTACGTAGTTATCTTTCAAGTTTACTAATGTTCCTATGGCTAATGCTCTATTTTTTATAATTTGGCATGTTACTTTGCAGATATTTCTGCTTTGGGTTACAAAGTTTTTCTTTCTAGAGTTGTTAAATTGAGAGCATCCATTTTTGTGCATTGCATAGCCAAAGATAAATTCTTTCTTGTGTTCACAAACTGATTACCACTGCTCCTGCATTGTTCTTGGTGCCTAATGGCACTCGAGGTAGTTCATCCCTTGGCAGGTAGATCCCTACTTGGGTATTTAGTGGGTGGGTAAGAGTAGAGGGGAGAACAGGAAAATTTGCTCTCGCATTTGTCTTGAAGCCTTGGTGTTAGGCAGATGAGTAATATTCAAGAAATCACACTGCGCAAAAGAGCTGAAATACAGGTTTTAATTATGTACTGAAGACAAAACGGAGAAGGAAGCCAGCAGAATAGTTAGCGTAAGTGCAATTTATGTGACGAGGTTTGCTCTAAAGCTAAGAGGAAATAAAACAACTTCGCCACAAAGAGTGAGTAAATGTGTCAGAAAACGTGTGATAACTTCAAGTTTAAATGGAATGTTGATCAGGGATCTACTGAAAAATCGAAGTATGACTTCTACACAAATTCAGGCTGTTGCCCTAGAACATGGGTGCTCAGTTTCCGCATGATATTGACATTTTGTTGATGTTGTATGATTATTTCTATATGTTTCCATTTACTGATGCAAAATAAAGGCATAAATCATATAGAACCTGAAAAAATAATAATTCTAGCAAGTATGGTGCTACGAAGACTTTCTGAGGCTGGTTTAAAAGCAAGGAGGCCTCACAGAAAGTATAAAGTAACACCCACCATGATGAAAGAGGTCTTTCTTGGCCAAAAACATTCAAGGAATGGACATCTAAAGACTGAACTTAAGTATGCAAAGTAGTTAAATACATACAAAAGCTTATAAATTATATTCTTTTGAAACGGTTCTTTGGAATTTCAAAATTTATTGTTATGTTGATTTCAAAGTATCTTTTATATTTATTGAAAGGTATATATCAAAGCTTTTTTACTTCCAGGTAGTCTTCATTGATGAAACAATGGTTTCAGTGGTTAAAGAAAGTCCTCAGATTATCAGAAGGTGGCCAGCAGAAGAATTTGAAAAGGAATGTGTGGTGCAGATTGTGAAGAATCCCACTAAAGTGATGATTTGGGGTAGAATTTCTGTTTATAGAGTAAGGAAAATTCACGTTGTACAGGGAATTAAGAATGCTAAGCAGTATTCAGAAGTGGTAAAGGAGTGCACTAAACTCATGATAAACGAGTGGTATCCATCAGGAAATGCGGTGTTTATGCAAGATGGTGCTCCTTGCCAGAAACCCGAATGTGTTATGAACATTTTAATGAATATGGCATATCTCTCTTAGACTGGCCTGGCAACAGTCCACATAAGAACCCTGTTGAGCCTGTGTAGAGTGTGCTGAAGGGAAAGTTAAGTTTTCACCCAACAACAAAAGAAACAATGGTGAACACAATTTTGGCAGTGTAGCAAAATGTTGAAGAAATTCACCAGATGTGTAACGATGCAATTCAGGGCATGCCTAAAAGAATTTCTGCCCTCATAAAAGCTAACGGCGTCAACACTAAATACCAGACTCATAAAATGCATTGTAAGTGTCATGAAAGTGAATAAAAGTTCGTTAATATGTATATATTATTAAATAAAATAAAATTAAATAAATTAAATAACAATATATGCTAAAACTGAAAATTGCTAATAATTTGCACCAATCTCTAAGTTACCAAATACTCATGCTATCGCCGTCTATTTACTACACATTTTAAAGGAATGGGCGGGATAAATACAAATAACGCAAGGAGAGGGGAAAGAGCTTCAGCAATACTGCTGTTTACGCAAAAGGAACTGATAGGCGGGCAATGTGAAAACCAAGAGCCCATGGACAAATATAACATGCAGATAAGAGTTTGCTGAGGCAAACAAACTGAGATAAATGGAAATTTCTGGACCGATAGAGACTGTTCGGGTTCTGGTTTATTTTAGAACAATCTAGAATTATCGATGCAGGTATTTAAAGAGGCGACGAATGGCCAGGAGGCGAGTTGGAAGTTGTAAACAGAGTGAGTAAGCAGAGAACAGCTGAGAGCTGCAAGTTGTAAACAAGAGTTGTTGTAAGACATGTAACAAGAGTGTTGTAAAGAGGGGAAGTTGAGTAAGCTGTTTGTTATTTTCATCGACGCTGGTGTTGTAGATGTGATGTAATGTTGTTACGTGAGCATTGAACAGTGTGTTTCTACGCAAATAAAGAACATTTAGAATTTCGGCAAATTGTACTTTTAATTCTACGAACCCACAAACTCACAATACAAATACTGGAGGCTCACGTGTTCTTGTGCTCCTATACAGTAGCTGCTCCTGCTGCCAAGAGGCCTAATTCTAGTTTCAGGATGTTGACAAGTTGAGTTCTAGTATTAAGAAGATCTTTGTGAAAGCTTCATCAAGAATCCTGACATTTAAATCCTACTCAACCTATCATAAGGAGATGGGGGGCATAGATCTCAGCAGCACATAACTACTCTTCAAATTTCCAGAGTATAACTGAGGTAGTGAACCTTCTGGATGATGAAGCATCTTCAATTGTAGCAGTCAAGATATGTCTCAACTCTTCGGAAGTGAAAAATGACTTAACTTTCATTGCGGCTGAATTTGGGTTCCTGCCAAAAGTGATCTGCTAGTTTCAAGAATAGTGGCAATGAAGTCAGTGGAAATTGTGGTTGATGCAGTGCAAGCCTGGACAGTGTATCTGGAGAAAGGCGGTTCATTAGTTACCGAAGAGTGTAAAAAGGTGTTATCCAAAACTTTTGATCCGGATAAACTTAGAAAAACTTTAAAAATTCTATAAAGTAGCAACTCTGTTGCAATTTAAACGTATCCTGCACTCATTCGATGTTTTATATTTTCTCCAGTGACCTCTGTTGATGCTGAGAAGTCATTTTCTCATATGAAAAGTGTGTTGTGTGGCAGAAGACTCAACATAACCGCAGAGAACTTAAGAAAGCACGTGGTTGTCATTTGCAACGAACAAAGAATTGCAATATACAGGCCTTTTTAAAAAGATATTTCTCTTTTTTATCAACTACAACATCAGTATTTTTTGAACTTTGAAGTTCTTTAAAATAGAAGATCGACTCATTTAATAGTGCAATATATTAAATAAATTGGGTTTTCTGTCCTTTATTGCCTGTTTTAGTATTTATAATGCCGTTTTCCTGCCTATTTTACTTGTTTATAATGCCCCTTTGCCTGTCTATTTTAGTAATTTATAATGCCTAAACTTCCGGTCTCTGGTATTTGCATAAAATCTGGACCCATTTAATCGCTTAATCTCATTTTTCTTAAGTCTGTTCTACAATAAGTTCAGAACATGGATAAGAAGTTTTAATCCAAAAGTTAGGATCCCACAAAACTGTTGAATAACTTAATCCTTCTCATAAAATTATTCTGTTCCAAATTTAAGGCTCTTGTAATCCAGTTGGATACTCTGAATACCGAAGTAGAGGATCACTTGTACGCATCCCTCTCTTGGATTTGAATGCGAGGCAAAACTTTCATCAAGCCATCTTTCTGATGATGAAGTTAAACAATTTCGGTATGTGTGTTCAATTTCTGCTAGAACTTACAAAACAAGTATGACAATAGCTTCCTGAGAACATTAAACTTTTTAAAGTATGTCAGTGTTTTCACCACATGCATCTAAAACTACTAAAAACCTTTATTATGGAATTGGCACTGCGTTTTGTACAGGATCACAGTATCATTACATTAATAGACAAACTTTGAAAAAATTTACAACGCATAAAAGTACTGAAGTGCAAATCACGGTAACATTTTGGAGTGAAGTTACACAGTGTAAGAATGCTGATGGGTATTTTTTAATTTACGTCCTCTAACGTTAAGCCATATCGGACGAAGAATGAAATGGTTGAAATGATGCTCAATGACCCCGTGGTCCATAGGGCTTAGACTTACCCGACATTCGCGTTTCAGGGTAAGGGAAAATCCTAGAAAAGCTTCATCCAGCTAACTCACCCTGACTGAGATTTGAACTCGGGATCTCTTGAACGTGAGGTAGACACGCTGCTATCTACGCTGCTGTGCAAGCCTCGGTCATGTTGTTGGAGACACCCCATTTCCTTTAATAGTTAATGCTGCTGTTTCCAAATTATTCTTCCGACGTTCGAATACCCAAGTTGAAAGGGACTTCAGCCAAGTAGGCGTAATAAGAAAATAACAAGTGAAATTAAGAGTGAGAACCTCGCATTCCATTTGGGCAATAAGACTATCGTGACTGGACATTGAAGATCTGAATGTCAGACCTTCGGTCTCAAGCCAGATCAGGGCTAGGCCCTCTACTGGCAGTGGAGTGTTTTGTAGGGAAGGTGGCAATAAGGTTTGGACTTATAAATGTAGTAAAATGCTCTGCCCGTCTAGGCGGCGTAGATGGTAGAATATCTGTCTCACGTTCAAGAGACCCCGAGTTCGACTCTCGGTCAAGGTGAGTTTTCCGGGATTTTCTCTTACCCTGAATGGCGTGTGTCGGGTAACGTGGGTAAAATGATGCTCAAATAAGCCCCGGGTCCTGAAAGATAGAGTCACACTTAAAAATACAATGCCATAGTCGGATTTGAACCAAGGATCCTCTGGTTGCCGTCCAGCCGCTCTAACCACTCTAAGGTACTTACATGTTTAAGTCGCCATTAAGGTAGTTGTCTCGTGTGTTTATGAGAACTCCTAAGTGGTTTACTGAAAAAACACGAGTCAGTTGGAGAATTTAATGTCATGTTGGCACGTTGGCCATAGTAGCTCTTTGATAGAGCGGCTGGACGGCAACCAGAGGATCCGTGGTTCAAATCTGGCTATGGCATTGAATTTTTCAGCCTGACTCTAACTTTCCAGACCCGGGGCTTATTTGAGCATCATTTCACCCATTTCATTCATCGTCCGATGTGACCTAGCGTTGAAGGACGTAAACGAAAAAAGGTGAAATGTTGCTGCAACCATGATTTACTCATTAGAGAAAATTCTAAGCATAGAGAAGTACAGTTGTCAGGGGTTACCTTCGAAGGACATTGTAGTATTTTGGCAGATTCGCTCGAAGAGGATGATTTTTAAACTGAGTAAAAAATACATAAATTGCGTTATATACTCTGATATTCTCACTATTATCGTAATTATTTAAAAAGTTAAACGAATTTAGCACAAAATTTTGGAATGTCATTCCGTACCAACATAGCTCTGCGCACCTATTCTGTACTCTTACCGGACGTTTTACTTATTCCGACCTTTAAATTTAAAAATTCATATATTGATACCCTACATTTCCCAAATATATCAAAACTCTTTATATAGCGGGGGAGATATGGAATTTCTACCGTTTGTACCAGTCCTGGTCACAGAATACTACAGCACAGGTTGTGTTTTTTTTAAAGGATGGGTCGGTGCGTTTTTATATCTTAAGTTGGCGACACCGCTGTCCAAAGATACGTTGTGAAGTTAGCCAATAGCATACAAGTTGTAGGCTTTAAAGAAGTTAGTTGCAATATTGCGTGTCGGCCATAACGGTTTTTCGAGTCGTCTTAAATTAGTTGTATAGTGTGGTTGTTTGATACTTTCTCCACAATGTCGGAGAAAATAAAAGTGGCTATAAAAGTTCGCCCTTTAATAGAGCGCGAAAAGGCTGAAGGTGCTCAGGATCAATGGACTGTATCTGAGAACTCCATGTATTTGACGTCTTCCAAAACGAAAGATAAATACTATTTTGGTAAGTTTCAAACGTATCATCTTTTCTTTGTTATTTTCCTTTATTTCACCTTGAGGCATACTCTTCACATGCTTCTGTGCTTGCATAGTGTGTATAATACCATGTTTCTGATGCTGCTGCTGTTTCATAATTTTTCCATGGATCAAGCATATATCATTGTAGTTTTACATTTACAATAAATTAATTTTAAATTCACCTGGCTGTGCTGTGGCTGGGTGGTTAGAGTAGCTACAAAATAAGAATGGACATGGGTTGAGCCAATACGGTTATCGTATTGTCTTGGCATGGCAAGTTCCATGCAGCTAGCAGGCGATGGAGATGGAAGATATATCTGTCTTTATATCACGAATCCACCTAGCTAGTAACATACAGATGCTGAGATGTACATTGATACAGATGCTGACAGAAGTTTGTTTAATATTTCAGCATTTGTGTGAGAACATATACAATGATAATCGCATAAACTAAACCTTGAACTGGACATCATTCGCTTACGTAGCTTTCGTTTATATGCACACAAAACAAAATGAATGAAATTCGATGCATTCTACGAAAGAAGGTGTTTGTTACATTGAAACAAAATAGTGACAAGGGTTAGAGCGGCAGGACGACAACCAGAGGATCCATGGTTCAAATCCGGTAATGGCATTGAATTTTTCAGTCTGAATCTAACTTTCCAGACCCGGGGCTTATTTGAGCATCATTTCACCCATTTCATTCATCGTCCGATGTGACCTAGTGTTGGAGGACGTAAATTAAAAAAAAAGTGAAATGATTTACTCATTAGAGAAAATTCTAAGCATGCAGCAGTTCAGTTGTCAGGGGTCACCTTCGAAAGACATTGTGGTATTTTGGCAGATTCGCTCGAAGAGGATGATTTTATTTATTTATTTTATTTATTTATTGTTATCTGAAAAGGTTCCCAGAGCCATAGCTCATGCTAGGGAACAGTACAAAAATATATAAAATGATGGCAAACAGCCCTTGACAATACTTATATTACATTTTTAGAGTAGGAATGAATTACCGTACAAGAATAACATATATGAAACATACAAAGGTACAGACATTCACTATAACTCAAGAAATAATAGTAAAAAAGAACTTACAGAAAAATAGAAGCTACATATTCTATGGGACATTAATCCATATTAATTTTTAAACAGTTCAGCTTTCAAACCAGCTATAAATGTGTAACACTTTATCAGCTATCAATATATGCCTTCAATAAATTTTCAGCAACTTTCCTTTTAAAACCTTTTATGTTCCTGCAGCCTTTCAGTTCCAGTGGCAGTGCATTATATAAGTTGATAACGTGTGAGGTTAAGCTGTTCAGGCCATAAGTAGAAGTGTTCACTGTTGGTTTTGTTAAGTTTCCTTTATTTCTTGTATTATATATATGTGAGGAGCTTTCAAATGTTAGATTGGACTTTAGAAGATTATTTTTTATTTTATGGAGATATATTAGCAAGGACAACTCTATGTTTAGTTGTAATGGTAAACTGTTAGTTACATGGTAGAGTGTTTTTGTGTTTGTTCTAAAGGGTAGATTGTAGATTATTTTCAAGGCACGATTTTGAAGAACTTCGAGGTCATGAATTAAATATTTAACAGAGTTACCCCATAAGATGTTTAAGTAATCCAAATGAGATTGATTTAAAGCATGGTAGATACTTCGTAAATGATTTACACTGAATCCTTTGAATTTCAGCCTGTGAAAAGAGTAAAGGAGTAAAAATTACATAAATTACATTATATATTCCCTATAAGCTCACTATTATCATAATTATGTAGAAAGTTAAACGAATTTAGCACAAAGTTTTGGAATAGTCAACATTACGTAAGTAAACCAACAAAACTATAATACCCAAATCAACTGACGTAAAGCTCAGTGGATCATTGCCAGAGTTTATTATTAATTATTATTGTTCTTATTCCTCTGTGTTTGCTTTTATATAGTAGCGCTAGTTTATAATAAGAAAGAGAAGGGTTAGCTGGCCTCCGCTGTTTTCGTGAATATCGGAGTGCCCTAATTGGCAACAACTTATTTACGTGACGTCATTCCGTACCAACATAAGTCTGCGCACCTACTCTGTATTTTATATGCAATGCATTATTCCGATTTATAACGAGGACAAGAATGAAGCTGTAGTAAGATGTATGTATTTACACCGCGGAAATCAGAGCTTCCTGGATTCAACGTTATATTCATTCGCAGTAGCCATCTCAATAGGCTGGCAGTAGCGTCTTAAAAATAACCTAACAATAATACCCGACATTTTACTTATTTCAACCCTTAAATTTAAAAATTAATATATTGATAACCTACATCTCCCAAATATATCAAAATTGTTTATATAGCGGGAGAGATATGGAATTTCTACCGTTTGTACCAGTCCTGGTCACAGCTTACTACGGCACAGGCTGTAGTGTTTTTAAGCATGGATCGGTGCGTTTTTATATCTTAAGTTGGCGACATCGCTGTCCAAAGATACGTTGTGAAGTTAGCCAATAGCATACAAGTTGCGGGCTTTAAATCAGTTAGCGGCGATATTCCATGCCGGTCGTAACGGTTTCGTGAGTAATGTCTTAAAATTGTTGTATAGTGTGATTGTTTGATACTTTCTCCACAATGTCGGAGCAAATAAAAGTGGCTATAAAAGTTCGCCCTTTAATAGAGCGCGAAAAGGCTGAAGGAGCTCAGGATCAATGGACTGTATCTGAAAACTCCATGTATTTGACGTCTTCCAAAACGAAAGATAAATACTATTTTGGTAAGTTTCAAACGTATCATCTTTTCTTTGTTATTTTCCTTTATTTCACCTTGAGGCATACTCTTCTTAGCGCTATCATCGCCAACAATTCGAATACATGGATAGTAAATGTGAGAATAAATGACCAGTACTAAAAAAGTCGTACATAGGCATTTCTGAACATCATTTTTCATTGAAATAAATTGAATAATGAGTAATTGTTTTAGACTGCTCAGTTATGAAACTCTTTGACATGGTATTTTTCGCGCTTATTGGTGAATAAAACTGTTAATTATGAACTGATTGCGGTTAAACTGCAGAAAGACGGCATAGTTATATGGTGGGCGTGACGTCATAGCTGGAACGTTGGCAAGAGTGAAAGCTTGCGTTGGCTGAAAATACCAACACGACTTAAGCAAACTAGTGATACTGTAACACGTAATTATCCTTTTTTGTTTTTCTCAAATTCTTGGGGAAGTGGTGCTTCCAGCGCTTAATTAGAGGCTTCGACACTGCTGCCTGTGCCACCCTCCCCTCTCTCTTTCCTACACACATATATGCACATGCCTTGCGCACGGTTGTAAGGAACCTTTTTTTAAAAGCGCTTTGGAGAAAACCTCACTGTCCAATGAAACCTCTGTGTGAGAGTTTGGAATGTAAATGTTATAAGTAAGTGGTAGAGAAAACAAAAAATCTAGGTAGCTTACCAAACCCAAGATCCGAATTCAGACTTTTGGTTATTATTCTGGTGTTGAGCACAAATAGGTTTTATACAGGAAAGAAGAATTAGAATTTAATTACATTGCTTCACAGTTTAAACAAACACTATTGTAACGGCAAACCTTGCATTTTGACTTTGTATCATCTTCTGAAATGTTTATATGTAAAACCAAAAATGCCTTAAATGGAGGTGTGATAACTAGAAATAAGATTGTATAGAAATGCATATTTAGTGGATATTCTTTAGAACATGTCCCGTAAGAAATTGTGTCTAAGTCCAACATCGGATGCATGCAGGAAGGCTAGAGGAACCTGCTGAAGTGGCCATGCAGTTGTAGTGCTCCTGACACGGTTATTGGCGTAAGCTTCTGTTGCCAACCTTTCCACCACCACCCAGTCATCTGTTTTGCAGATGTTCGAAACTTCACTGTTAGCAAGGTAGCAGCTTAACTGTAAAATCTGAAAGTGAATTTTCCACCGTGGCCCTGGCGTTCAGTAAAGAGTTATTCGGTGGAAATTCTATCTGAAACCAATGCGCCTTTATGTCAAAATGAGGAAAAGTGCATGCAGTTTTTGTATGATGAAAGTTTATTAAGAACTAGAATGTTGTGCCGGGAGTGCGATGCTGTCCTACATCCTGTAATAAAACAGGGGCGGGCAGAAATTCCAAATATTTTCCTGCAGGAGAGGACCTAATGGGCAGTTTTCGGAGTCCGATGCTAAAGGTACGTGGTTTGAAAAAACGAAATTGCCACCTGCGCAAGTGCTGATTACATACAGGTTTGCCAGCAAGCTGTATTACGAGCAAACTGTTGTGCAGTGTATGTTAATTGACTACAGCTGTATTTATTTATTTATTCCTTTTTGAAATGTAGATGTAGACTTTTTATTATTTTTTGTGATTTATATCCTCCAAAGTTAAGTCATATGGAAATTTAAGTCATATTGGACGATTCTTTTTTAAATATAGATAAGAAAAAGTATATTTTTATATAATTTTGATTTGAACTAATACTCAATGGTCCACTTACTGCTAGTATTTACCTAGAATGCGTTTTGTTATGATCTTCCTAACACCATTAGCTGTTGTCGACTAATGGACGTCGGTTCATTGAACTCCTCGGAGGTGATAGGTGTGTCTCTGTTGGTATCTTGATGAACTTAAAATTTGGGTTTTCTTCAAAGGTAGTGTCGAAATTAAACAATTTTCTTTCATGTTTCTTTATAAAGATTTTTTCCCACGTGGTTAATGCAGCTGGATCTTGGACACTTTTTAATAAGTGAATTTCTCGTTTTATATCATGATTCTCCTTCCAAAAATGGTACGCTACTGCCGATTTAACTATTTCTTTGTTCCTGATGTTCCTAAAGTGCTCTTTAAGCCTAATGTTCAAGTTCCTTTTTGTTTTTCCAATGTAAAAGTTGTCACAGCCCTTGCAATTTATCCGGTACACACCTGATTTTTTTGTCTGTGGGTATCTCCTTTGTATTATGTGATTTCAAAAGGTGTTGTACACTAAATTTGTTCTCTGGGGCCAAAGAACACAATATTACTTTGGCCCCACAAAACAAATTTAGTGTACAACACAGCACAGTTACAAAATAAGAATGGACATGGGTTGAGCTGTCTTGGCGTTGCCAGTTCCATGCAGCTAGCAGGCGATAGAGGTGGAAGATATATCTGTCTTTATCTTAGTGAATCCATAGCAAGTATCATACAGATGCTGACAGAAGTTTACGTAATATTTCAGCATGTGTGTGAGAACATATACAATGATTATCGCATGATCTGAACCTTAAAACCTTGAACTGGACAACATTCGCTTACGTAGCTATTGTTTATATGCACACAGAACAAAATGATTGAAATTCGATGCGTTCTACGAAAGAAGGTGTTTGCTACAGTGAAATAAAATAGTGACATTTCAACAATTTGTGAATATAGATTATATTCTAATGCTGCCATATTTGTATACTGCCTGTAATGGACTATAAATCAATTTTTGTTTTATTAAAATACTTAATAAATACGAAAGATATGAATGTGTACTTCTGAAGCATTTTTACACTATGAATTCCCTGTACTTCTAATGTTGTGCATTGTGTGCAGAAATTTTAGTTTTGCAGCTATAATATTGCTTCTTTCAAGCAGAAATTTGCGACCATCATTGGTTCTCGTATATTTGAACCCAAGGGATTTCAGAATATTATGCATAGGAGATACAGGATCCGTATATTCTATTTTCCCCCTCATTAAATTGGTCAGCCTTTTGGCAGTTGGATATTCACCCTTGTCATATAAATCATAAGTTGTTCTATGTAAAAACACACTTTTAAAAATTGTCTAAGCTGGTAGCATGTTTATTAGTTGCTCAATGTTTCCCTGGAGATCTAAATATGAAAACTTTCCTAATTTGGTAAACTGTTTGCCTTCTTTAACAATGTTCGTCACAGAATGAGCACTTACGTGACAAGCTTGTACCATTAATTCTCGACTCTGAGCAAAATTTGTACTTTTGAAAATGTCTTTGACAACTGTTTGAAAAAGGAATACACGTTAACAAGAATATTTCTAGCCTGCTTATGTAAAATCTTAGAGTTGTTTCGCAGTTACTACTAGGCGCACCAGTACTAGGTTTGCTAAGTGATATATTTACTAACTTTGAAAAGCTCGTGTGCACTCTTAAAATATCACTTTTCTGAATGCAGGTTACAAAATTCAACTGCAGCATAGTACGTGTGTGCTTTTCTTCACTGACAGCTAATGATTCTTTTCTTTTTAGTCAGGCGCCTTATCTTTCCATACCTCCAAAACCAGATGTGATATAAGCATGGGGTTTGGACAGTAATCCTCAAAAAAAAAAAAAAAAAAAAAAATCTGTAAAATGGGAAAAAGAAAATAATTCTATAATTAGTATCTTTAGAGTGCGCAAGGAAATCAGCTGTTTGGTTCGGCAAAGCGAGCCAGTATGTGTGCTTAACTGTACAACGTTGCTTGCAACGCATTGGCTAGACACGATAGAACAGCTACGCCTAGCCCCGCCTTATGTTCATTCCTATTTTATAGCTACCTTAGATCGCTCGACTCTTACAGTGTTCAATCCCAGGCAACTGCAAAGTGAGATATGTGGTGGACAACACGGCTCTGGCAGGTTTTCTCTGGGATCTCCGATATCCCCCGCCATCTCATTCCACTGGGCTCCCATCTTCATCTCGTGTATCATCAGTGTCATTGCCTGCGGTGTCGCAGGTAGGAACAGCAGGCATTAAACACTACACACACATTTTAAATTCACTCGTAATTCATAAATTAAACTATCTTTTCTTATTGTACACTGCCAGTTCCCTTACACGTTACAGTATCGCTAGTTTATAACAAGAAAAAGGAAATGCGTTGGCAACATTTTGCTCTGCTGGCACGTTTCATAACTGCAGTTGGCAACAGCATGCTTACCAGACATCATTCCATACCAGCCTAAGTCTGTGCCATCTTTCTGCATTTGAACCTAGATTGCAACGATTTTCTCTTTTCCTGGACGTATGATTCACGTTAAGCATATTTGTTGTTGTACATATTTTCCGACATGCCTGTTTCAATTGTTCCTTTGTTGACTAATAATTCGTTTCTTTTGGAAATTATCTTTTCCCTGTTGTAAACATTAAAATAAATATTATTTGAAGCAAAAGGTTAGAAGCAGTGTTGTATTTAACATTTGAAAGTAATGGGTCGGTATTCAAACACAAACATCACTTACATTATCCTTACTTGGACATGTTTCGGAGAACGGTTTGTCCCCATTGTCAGCAGTTATCCGACTGGTTGGATCCGTGGTTTCCTGAAGTGAGCTGGTTGTCTGTGGTGGCATCTGTTGTCTGTGATATGAACTTCCAAAGAGAGTTTTCAGGCGAAAATTTGAAATTTAAAGTATACTGTTTGTTTTTTATAATTAGCAATTTTACCCAATCATAGAGTTCGGCTGCATTACTGGCTGGGTTTAATAGTTTTATATTTGGTACAATTTCATGATTGGTAGACTAGAAATGGTGGACTATTGCTGATTTTTCTATTTGTTTGTATTTCACACATCTCATATGTTCCTGTAATCTAATATGTAAACTTCTTTTGGTTTTTCCTATGTAGAACTTATTGCAGTCTGAGCAGTTGATTTTGTATATACCTGATTTCTTGTTTTCAGGTACTGGGTCTTTCAGGTTGTTGCATAATAAGTTTTTTAAACTGAATTTATTTATTGGGGCTAGGGTGATATACTTCTTGAATTTGATGCACTCTGGGATGATATGTAAATTTCCTGAACTGTGTCTGGTTTGACTTAAGATTTTTAGACTTTAGATTTAGAGAGGTTTAAAAAGTAATCAAGGCCCTCAAGTGTAAACCGGTAATATACACTAAAGCGGACAAAGGCAACCAGATAGTAATCCTAAATTACATCTCTAGAATAGAAAACATGTTACAAAGTAATGAATTCACAAAATTGGAAAGTGACCCACTGAAACTCTGTATGAAAGAATTTGAGAGAAACTTAAAAGAAGTCCGGATATTATCTGATATACAGAAGTCTAAAGTCAAACCAGACCACCCAGTATTACAGAGACTTTATGCGTTGCCGAAAATTCATAAACCAGGAGATAAAATGAGGCCCATAATCAACAACATAGACACACCTACCTTTCTAGCACATACATTTTCATCACTGCCACAGTTCCACAGCCTAGCCATTAGAAATTCATTAGAATTAGACAGGATCTCAAATTTGCATTTGGACACAGAAGACAAACTAGTATCAGTTGATGTCACCTCTCTTTTTCTCAGTATTACAATAGATGAACTCATGCTACTCAAAAATTGGCTCATACAGACTAACATTTCAGCAGAAGAAATAGAAGATCTCACAAAACTTACTCATTTATGCATACATCAAAATTTCTTTACATTCAATGATAAATTCTATCAATAGACCTCAGGCCTAACAATGGGCGATCCACTTTCACCTTTCCTAGCCAACCTCTTTATGAGCTGCATTGAAACACATTACATCATCCTTCCCATACATTTTCAAATACTGGTATAGATATGTTGATATTTTTGCCATTGTTCCACACAAATTCATACAAGATTCCTTAAAACTATTGAAAGTACAGAATAGAGCAATAAAGTTCACGATAGAGATAGAAAAAGATGACTACCTACCTTTCTTAGATCTGAAGATAATCCATGAATTAAATAACATATCTTTTGGCATCTACAGGAAGCCAACACAAAACAGATAATCACATCAAGAACGATAGCTACAAACCTACACCCCACAAACATGCAGTTTTGAACAGCTTAGCACAGAGACTAATATCTGTTTCATATAACCTTGCCTTGCTGACATGTATCACTCCGCGTGCAACTACCTTCCCCCTCAGCTTAATTGGCTAATGCTTTCGCACCATAGGCTATAGGCGGTGCCTTCCCATCACATTTAAACCTGCAGTAAATGTCATAATTGCCAGGAAGATAGATAAAATCATACAAATAAGAATATGAAGGCATGCAAAAATACAAGTTTATAATAAAACTGAGCAAGTTGGAACTGAATGAATGAGCAATGAAACTGGAACAAGTTTATAATGTAAGGCCTTTGTCCTTTTCCACTGGGATTTTTTTAAACCAGCACACATACCTTGCAAAAATGCTTGTCTTTCAGTCTTAAAAGTCATGTCGCGCCATACTTGTCGTGTGTCCTTCATTCACCCAAGTCTCGTCAAGGTACCTGGAGTGGTAAGTTTTCCTGTTGTCTCAATTTCACGTTGCGATGTTCCTACGGACCTAACACTAACACCTGTAAGTTCAGAGCACAGCTGTTTGTCTTCACTCAGTGACAGACGGATTCTTCTCTGTGAGTGCATTAAACCCATGCACCACAATTCTTTTTTCGCCGCTTTGTAAAGGTTTTCCCTTGCAATGCTTCAGCGAAAAGCTGGCGGTAGTCTCTGCCATTATACATATAATAAATACACATGCAATAAACAATCATTAAAATAATTTAGCTCTCGCGCTCGGCACAACACCTTCGAATGGCGATATATGGCTAATCCAGGTCAAAACAAGGTCAGTGATTAAAGTCATATAAACAAATATCTCATCACTACCGCTAAAGCACGTGCTATCGTGTCATATGAGAGGCAGGCTTCAGGGCAAAGGAGCCTCCTCTTTACTTTGTTTAAGAATTAACATTCATTTCAGATAAATCAACTCTCTTGTGTAATATATTTAATTCAGTTACGAAAATGTAAATTTGACAGTTCTGTTCCAACATATAAAGATATATCACCATTTTAAATAACAAACTAATTTTTACCGCACAACAGTCCATACTACAACAGCAGCCAATGAGAGATGATTAGATCATGTGACCGTTAAGAGATACAGGGCAAGCTTATGTGAAACAAGGATTAGTCAACATCCCATTGAAACAGGATGAATACAACAAAGAATATAATTACATGAGTAACATAGCTGCAATTAATGGATACAGTAAACAATTAATAGAAAAGAAAATTTGGAAATTCAAGAAACAGAAACACATATTGGATTCCACAAAATTAACAGAATCAAAATCCTAGACACAGTTCAGGAAATTTTCATATCATCCCAGAGTGCATCAAATTCAACAAGATATTCAAGAAGTACATCATCACCCTAGCCCCAATAAATAAATTCAGTTTAAAAAACTTATTATGCAACAATCTGAAAGACCCAGTACCTGAAAACAAGAAATCAGGTATATACAAAATCAACTGCTCAGACTGCAATAAGTTCTACATAGGGAAAACCAAAAGAAGTTTACATATTAGATTACAGGAACATATGAGATGTGTGAAATACAAACAAATAGAAATATCGGTAATAGCCCACCATTTCTGGTCTACCAATCATGAAATTGTACCAAATATAAAACTATTAAAGCCAGCCAGTAATGCAGCCAAACTTAATGATTGGGAAAAATTGCTTATTATAAAAAACAAACAGTATACTTTAAATTTTAAATTGCCGCCTGAAAACTCTTTGGAAGTTCATCTCACGGACAACAGATGCCACCACAGACAACCAGCTCACTTCAGGAAATCACGGATCCAACCAGTCGGATAACTGTTGACGAAGGGGACAAACCGTTCACCGAAACATGTCCAAGTAAGGATAATTTAAGTGATGTTTGTGTTGGAATACCGACTCATTACTTTCAAAAATTAAAATAAATGGTTATCCTGTAGAATAGCAGTCAGGTTTGGTCGTAGGTGGATGTGCCATATCTGAAATCTGCAGTGATATCAACATTCCCAACTACTCTAAATCAAAGTAATGCCAATCAAGACACAGAATAGAACTAATATGAGAACATCTCTCTATAAACAATCTATTCTTGGTAGAAAAAGTGAAAACTATGCATATGAAAGAGATAAACTGCCTTGTAGAGAACGTGTCATGATTAACTTATGAAGTAACACAAAATCCCTTCTCCGTCGAGGAACTACAGTAAAATAGAGTACTGCTTTCTACAGAACTGTTAAATGTTAATAAAAGGATAAGAGAAGAAAATCAAAATATGAAATGTTTCTTGTTCGATGGTTATTATGATTCCTATTATTTACTTCTGCATCATGTTTCATCAGGCATTCGTACATCACCATTTTGGTTACACAGAACTGGTATTTTCAGCATGTGTATGTTTCTTCATTGGTAATGTTAGCTGCCTAGGCCAGGTTCTGGCTGCTGTTACACAGGATAACCAGTAAATCTAGGGATACTCTGTGAATGCGATAACAGGCAAATAATGATAATTTATCACATTAATGTGAATCTCCCTTTTAAAATATAAGTAATTTACATATGCCTTTCACATGCAAACTGCCCCTTGTCTCTCAATCCTTTAAAATAAATAAGTAAAACATCTTTGTGAAAACAGTAAAATAATTGACAAATTTATGACATAGCTGGGCATTATGAATTTCTTCCATTTAAAATGTCAGTAAATTAACGCTTATTAATTTCATATGCAAATTACTCTTTCTCTGTCCCAGTCATTTAAAATAGTTTTGTTTGTTCATCGGGTCCCCACCATGAGCAAAGCTCAGTGACATTGAACATGTCATACATTTAATGTAAATGCATCACTGCAGTAATATACTTACCACCACTAGTACGTTTGCCTTTTGTTTTACATCTTATCAAGCGTCAACATCAGAATATACATCACAATGGGTTAACAACAATGTAAATCATTAAATAACTTTCATTTGCAATCTGTTCCAAGTATTAACAATTTACCTGCTGATTGGGATGTTAAAGAATTCCTCCATATAATGTTGGGAGTGAGTGTATAAAAATGAAGTTTGTTGAAGATTTTATGTTGGTGAGGATTACCTAGTAGTTTCAAGTAGTATGGAAGGTTATTCTAAATTATTACAGAATTGCAACATCCTTTCTGGAACAGTTTTAACCTATTAGCTGACCTATGCAGATCGCCTGCATTCCTCATATTGTGGTCATGTAAACCAAGGTTTCTTGTGAAGTTAAGAGGGTTGTTTCACTAAGAATGATCATAATTTTTTTATAGTCATAATTTTTGGCACTAAAATTAAATCTTATTATGTTCTGTTAGCTTAATGTGAAACAAACATGCCATAGTAGTTTCATTATTGGTACTCCTGTTTCCTGCCTATGAGAACCAGGTAAGTTCAGATATGTTCATTATCGCCTACCGCTGCAATGGGGGTAACATGCAGTTAAATTTGATGTTAGAGGAAGATCCGGAGTTTCAAACGTAATCACTGCTGATGAAACTTGGCTACATCATTTTGATACTGAGAGCAAACAGCAAAGCTCAGTGTGGAAATCTCCATCACCAACCCCCCCAAAAAGCAAAAGTGGTTGCTTCTGCTGGGAAAGGTATGGTCATCTCAGCTTTTGATATTCCTGGAATGGCTTATCAGCATGTTGTACCTGCACACACATCAGTAACTGGACAGTACTACAGGGATGTCCTGAAAACATTGCAAGTCTATATCAGGCGCAAAAGACCACATTTCCGTAAAGCAGGCTGGATGATGCACCACGATAATATGCAGCCACATATTGCCAATGTTGCTGCATATCTTGCAAAACTCAACATGAAGTGCATCTCGCCCTCCCTGTAGTCCGGATTTAGCCCCATGTGACTTTTTTTCTACTCCCTAACTTGAAGAAACGTCTTCGTGGGAGGCATTGTCCATCATTAGAAGCAGTGATGAATGCTGCAGAGGCGATTTTGAAGGATCTCTCAAAAAGTGGTTTCCAGCATGTCTTTGAAGACTGACGGAAATGGTGGGACAAGTGCATCACATTCAGGGGAGACTATTTTGAGAAGGACTATCAAAATTATGAGGATGAGTAAAGGTACGTTGTCAAAAAAGATTGTGATCATTCTTTACTGAACAACCCTCGTATTATAATTATCTATAGGATTGCTCAACAGAGATTATAAATATTCTCCAGGCAGAGAAAGGATTTTGTTTTAAACAAGGGCATGCAGGAATGATGGGTCCTACACCACTAATATGTATGGCTCTTTTTTGTAATATAAAATATTGCCAGCTATGTGCTGACTTATCCCAGAAGATAATTCCATATCCTAACTGGGAGTAAAAATATGCAAAATATACTGCTTTTAAGACATTTTGGTTAAGCAGATTTTTTAAGTTTCTTTATGCAAAGCAAGTAGAGCTAAGCTTATATCTCCAGTCGAGCTAGTCATCTATTGGGAGCCCAAGAACTTATATCAAATACTTATAGTGTGATTTTTGTATCCAGTTGTTAATTCCTTACCGATTTATGCTTTGTTTTAAATTGAATAAAGTTTGTCTTAGTATAGTTTAAGAGAACCTGTTGTTTCAAACCAAATATTGAATTGTTGATATGCTCTATTAACAGAGTCTCCTAACTGCTGATTGATTTTTCAAATATGTATACTAGTATCATCTGCAAAGAGCACAGCTGTTGATTCCTTCCTAAGATTAAATGGCAAGTCATTTATAAATATTAGAAATTACAATGGTCCAAATATAGAGCCCGATGGGATACCTTGGTAATAACATCTGGTTCCACATCAACCATTTATTATGGTTTTCTGGATGCTGTTTGTTAAGGAAGATCTGAACTAATTTATAAGGATCTCATTAAAATTGTGAAATAAATTGATATTCTTATAATGGTGAACAAGTCGTTTCCCCAATACAATTCACACTTCCCCTCAAAGCAGCTAGCCAGTCAGTCATTAATGACTAACTGAAAGAAACTAAAGAAAACCATTAAGGAAACAACCACATTCACCAAAGAAAAAGAAAGCAACATACTCAGTGCACTAAAATTAGGCAAGTGGGTCAACCTTGTATATACTTTTCTCCACTTACAAGTTTTTTGATGAAGACTAGTTTCTGGGAACTTCTCCCCTATCGTCAGTTCTGTGGTTGACTGATGATGCATCCGGTGTCTGCATCTGGCTTGGTGTCGTGCTGCCATCTAATGTCCTGGTAAGTTTGATGATGTCATCTACCGCGGGAATTTCAGAATTCATCAAGAGGTCCTGTTTCTTCGTAATAAATATGTTTTCCCAAGTCTGTAGATCCAGAGGTTTCTTTGCCTGTTTGATCAGTTCTATTTCTTGTTTTATGTTGTAATTCTCAGACCAAAAGTGATGTGCTACGGCCGACTTGTCCATTTGTTTGAATTTAATATTGAAGTGTTCTTTCATTCTTGTTTATAGATTCCTTTTGGTCTTACCAATGTATATCTTGTCACAATCCTGGCAACTCATTTGGTAAATGCCTGATAATTGAGTTTTCGGTGTGCTATTTTTTAGAGGGTGGTTTAGTAAGTTGTGGATGTAGTGTTTGTTCTGAGGGGCTAATTTTATGTTGAAGCTCTTAAATATCTTTTCAAATTTTTTGAAGTATTTTGGATGAAATGTAAATTTTCCATATCTGGTGTTTGGGTTTTCTAGTTTTTTTTAACGTAGTAATGTCCCTTAAGTTTTTGTTTCTTTTGTGTCTGTAGATCAGTTTTCTGATGAAATTTGTGTTATAGTTCAATTCGGCAACCTGGTGTATATGAGTGTACTCCTGTTCATATTCTGTTTTTGTTAGCGGAATGTTGATTAATCTGTGAACTAAACTATGGAATACTGCATATTGATGTCGTACTGGGTTGAATGGGTTGCATTTAATGTAATTGTCAACATGTGTTGCTTTTCGGTATATTCCAAATTGTAATCCTGTTGGTGTTCTAATGATTTTCAAATCTAGAACAGGTAGCCATTCATCCTGCTCTACTTCAATGGTGAAAACTATGGATTTTTCTTGTAGGTTTAGCAACTTTATAGCATCCTCGGTTAGTCTTCTAGGGACTATAGCAAACACATCGTCGACATATCTATGCCAACATTTGAAAATATGTGGAAAGGCTTTAGTAATGTGTTTCCAAATTACTCATATTCTGGATTGGAGAGCTTTTGTAAAAACTTTTTCACATTAAATATAAATTTTCTGCCCTGAGAATGAATCACTTAACATTTGTTGATCGAAAAATCACTTGTCCCAGCTTCGAGGGACATGTTCAGCACTTGGATCACAAATACTGGAGAAAAGATATGTATAATAATAATTTAATGTAATATTAACAATATCTCGGCTCGAGTATGACACATGACTTGACAGTTCCGTTCACTTTAATAAAATAACACACCACTACTCTGGAAATGAAATAAACAGTAACTCTGTTTCAAACTGCGTGGCTTCTGTTTTCATAGTAGATGTACTATTTATTTATGCTTGAGATATTGTAAGGAAAGAATGGTGGTGTTTTTCAGACTTATCTGTGTTGAAGGATGGGTGTTTGGTAACCATAACCATGTGAAGATAAAACATGCATCGCTCGCATTCTAAGTATTGTAGAGACAGGATTTTTATACGGTCATCAGAAAGTAAACTTCTTTCCTATAAGATTGGCATCTGTCATTTTCAAATATTTATCTGAGCATAATTAATATATATAATATTCTCAGTTCAGTTGAGATGTGTGTACCACATTTGGCAGTGCTGGTAGGAGCGGCAAGCATAGGGTTTGCTGAAGTTGCAGGACGGGCTGTCTCCATATGCCTTTAACTTTTGCAAAGATTGTAAATTTGAAAACAAAAGATGAAGTCCCACATAAATATTTTGAATTGTTGTTTTAATGACACATTTGTTGAAGTCATCTAGATCTTGTGTTAGTTTCTGAATGCTGTACTTGTTACCTGGAATTCCAAAAGATGTAGAGTGACCAACTCTCCCGTACTTCCTGGGATTTCCCATGTATGAGCCTGTTTTTTCATAATCTTCTGGCTTCCATATTTTCAGGCTCATTGTGCATTTTTCTCCCGTTTTTAATTTTTTTGTCTTTTTACATACGTACAATTATTTTTCACGAATTTAAATTTTGCCTGCATGGCTAGAATGCATTGAAACGTTGGACAGCAGAAATCTGCACTTGTCTGCAAACCATTGAATGCTTACTTGCTCTATGCCTCCACTTCCTTTCTTCCAACAGTTCCTTCTGGTTCCTTCCTTAATTTGTTTCTTTGAGCTGGTAGGCTGGTAGCGGTCAGACATGACCTCATTTCATTGCCTTACTGTGAATCCTTGTTAAAGATTTTAGGGTGGGCAGTGAGGATGAAGCTAAAATTCCACCCAAAAAGATAAAGTATATGTGTGCATATCTTCCGAAGTGGTAAGCCTTATATTCCTGGATTGGAGCAGTGCAGTCTAATGCTTATAAAGCAAACTGCTCAATCTGCAAACGTGAGGTTAGCTTCACATATTGCTTCAAGAACAATTGTGTACAGCACATGAATACTGCAGGTAGAAAATTAATATTATTAGTAATTTGTGATTTTTCAAGTTAACTTCTTGTATTTGTTTGTAGGCCACCAAAGCAAAGCAAATGATGTGACTACTTCATCCAAGATTACTTTCTTCAGCTCTCTGTACCTGAGCAAAGGCCTAACAAACAATGTGAAAACCATTACTGGTGAACTTTCATTAGTCTACCACACAGTACAACACAATCTAAGCTATAAGAGCTTGGACTATGCAGTCAAACTTTCAAAAAATAAATGTGTTCAGTGAATGTAATGTGTCAAAGAAGATATCTTCCAGGTGAACTAAGGTTGAAACAATCATAAATAATGTAAGGGCCCCAAGAAGTGTGAAAGACTTTTTGGAAGTTTTAAATGACCCGAAAAGTGTAACATGTTCTTTTCTTTGTTCTTTAGTAACAGGTGCCTCCAATCACTTAAACAGAAAAATGTTCCCAGTTGTAATGCAATATTTTGACTCCTTCATTGGAATCCAAAACAAATTGTATTTCATGGAACAGGCAAATGAAACTGCAATGGATATCCATAGGTTAATTAAGTCAGGTCAAATAATTTGAATGTCACTAATGTATCATATGCTGATGGTGCCAATATAAATTATGGCAAACACCATTCAGTTATGAAACTATTAAGTAATGAGAATAAATAAGTCCTCAAAGCCAGTTGTTTTAACCATGTCATGTGGATGTTGAAGTGTTAGTATTGAGAATATATAATCCTTTTTCCTGTTGTCCCAAACGAAGGGAAACATTAAAATAATTTTTTGAATTTGTTCATGTTGAATGCGTGGAAATCTTGCGACATGTAAATACTAGATGGTTATCACTCACACCTGCTGTAGAAAGGCTTTTAAAAAAATTGGGAGCCTATAAAAAGCTATTTTAAAAGCATAGATGATTCAAACTGTCCTAAAGTTTTGAAGAAGTATTTTTGCAATGAAAATACTGAAGTAGAAACAATTGTTCAGGCTTATATTAGTTTCTTTGTGAATATTGTAAATCTTTTCATTCAAGAAGCAAGGGATTTGGAGAATTCTGATACTAGTATTATGGAATCTCATGAAGGTGTACAGTTGCTAATTAGTAAAGTTAAAGGATGATAGGTTTTTCAGTAGTGGTACTCATAAATAGCCAATGTTCTTGACTCAAATTTGAACTCTACTAGTGAGAAAAATTTCATTGAACTCTATAATTCTTTATGTCCTTACTTAGTTAATAAATGTGGTGTTCTGTGGTGAAGTACCTGGATGGAAGATGCCTGGAGCTCTCTGAGGGGGTACTCCAGAGCTGTTAGCTTGTCCACTATAACCAGGAACTCCCAATGGAGATACTGTAAGGCCTCTCCAAGGCCCCAGACTTCCTCCTTGAGCTGCTCATGGCTGATGAAGTGGTCTGGTGCTGGCTGTTGAGGTTGATGTGGAGGCTGTGGCGTGCACGGCTGTTGCCGAGGTGTTGTTGGCACTGGGGATGCAGGGGCAGAGTGCCTGCCCGGTGAAATGGTTGTCCACCACGGGTGGCACAATGGCAGTGGTGGAGGTCGTGCTCTGTGCATGCTGAGGTGAGGCAGGAGGCACCACAATAGTGGCACTTCGGCTCGGCTGCACAGGACTCTGCTGTGTGTTCGTATGCACAGCAGCAGCAGCATGAAGCTGGACAGTCCTTTCGGCTCAGCTCACTATTCAGCACCTGCCCTACTAAGGACAGGCCGTCTGGCTGGTTAGCTCCACATGAACGAGTGGTGTCGGTACCCATGCTGAAGTGATGCAGGTGGTCCTCATTGCTGAAGGCCACTGCTGCTGCGCTACAGCAAGCACGTAGTGTGCTTGCAGATCCTGAGAGACTCCTTTGACCACTATGCTGGTGCGGCAGTGCAGTGGTTGTGCTGTTGATGGCTGGCTGGGACTGGTAACTGGCCTACTCCTGGCTGGGTCACAGTGCTAGGTTCTGGCTGCGGAGAAGCAGGCTGATGTTCCTCCTCTGCTGTTGGCTGTTTGGTGGTGGTGGCTGTTGGTTTCTTTGTAACTTTCCTAACATGACCCATGTTGCTGTGTTGAAGGTTCGAAGCGGAGGAACACGTGCAACAGCCACCCAAGATAGAGAACAGACCCCCTAGAAAACACTGCAGCTGGTGGCAAACATACCACAAACCAACCGGCCCTATCACGGATAGTCAGCCACTCATTGAACAGGACAGCACAAGCCCCACCCACCAAACCATAGTATATATAGAGAGCAGAGTATAGTTGTATCATTCAGTTCCTGAAGAAGGCATGGAGTACACAATGGCCAAATGCTCGATTTTCATTAACTTGACACGGCTGATCACTAAGCCTTGAATTATAAGTTTAGTATTTGATGTTTTCATAAGATATATTCTGCTATATACAAATATAATTTGTAACAAACACTTCACTTATCATATCAGAAATGATGAAAGTGTTCTCATAAATTGATTAGGATCGCGATTTCGTGAATAGTTTATTCACATCCTCAGCCAGATCCTTAAACAACCTCGTCAACATTACAGTCGCTAGATGTCACTGTTTCTGTAGTACTACCAAAATCTGAAAATGAAACAAATTTAATAATGGAATCGACTGCAGGTATTTCAAAATTCAGTTTATTTTTTAAAGTAAGTATCTTTTATCAAACCATTAAATCTATCGGACCATTTAATTGTTTTAATAATTTAACTTCTGGGTTTATTTCATGGTTAAATGGTCAAAAATGATCTGCTACAACCATTTTATCTGTCTGTTTGTACTTAATGTTACGAAAAATCCTAATCAATTAATAAGAAAACTTTCATCATTTCTTATAAGATAAGTGAAGTTTTTATGTTACAAATTATTATATTTGTATATATTTGTTTGCTTCACTGTTAATAGCTTCATATTTTACATATTTATGTTCTGCTATTCGCAAATCATTTTAAATGCAAGTTTTTATTTGTGGGTAGCTCATTATACAGGTTAAGACCAATTTTATTTTCTAATATTAAACATTACAAGAAGAATGTTGGTTTCAGTTTTATAAGTATAGATATGCGTAGATACGGGAAATTATGTGAATTCAGTATTTGTATAGAGAGTTGCATGTTTTAGCAATATTTTTCCCCTAAGCCATGATGAAATAAGATTTGAAATGTATAGGTTCTCATCTTGGTTGTCAATTATGAAATTTTGTTGGATAGTTCATATCAAATGCTAAATAATCCAAATATTTCTGTTAGTTTTTTAATTTGTTTAAATATTTAATAAAACATTTATGGTTAATTTGACTAGAGTGGGATTCTGCATTTGATCTGCAGCCATCGCTGGTGTGCATATGAATTTTGTCCTGCAGGAGTAACTTATCTACAATGGAGCACGTAGAACATTTGCTTCAGGGTGCATGGTGGAAAGGGCGCACTCATGAGAAAAATTATATACTGTGCAGTTTTTTTTAAGGAAATATATGCACAGATACATACTTCAACTATACTATTAAACTAAGCATAAAACATGTTCTACATACTATACTGGTCGCCAAACTAGAATGTGATTGACAGTAAGCACATGGAAAAATGCTGTTAATAAACGAGAGGGGATGAGTACATCATAACGGTTGTCATAGTAACCATTAGAAGGACCAATTAGAGTCGAAACGTTTCCATGACAATGTTAGCCGCTAAACCTTGGTTGCCAATATTCTAACACATGCTTAGCATGACTTGCAGGCGAGCGAGTTCCGCAAATGCTGCAGTAAACACAATATCTTGGTGTTTGTTTCTCTTCTGATAATGCTACATAAACAGAATGTCTTCACTTATATGTTGCTGTTATTTTATATAAGGTCACAACAGTTAGAGATCCTGTACTGACAAGTTCCTTTGCATTTTGTGACAATTTCCCTTGGTTTACGTGTGTGTGAGTTCATGTATATGTGCATGTGTTGTGATCATTTGCAATTGTTTTAATGAATGTTTATGTCTAAAAATAGTGACAAGCGAAAACCTGAACGTGCTTGGGAACCAAATAAAACTATATTTGGTAAAGGTATTCCAATTAAAGGACAGGCACAGGAAATACGAGTAATATACTCCGTGAGAGAATACTTAGAAGAGGAGAAATTGAAAGGGGAGCCTATTATTCCATTCTCTATGGCGTTTGATAGGACTTCACGTACTGTAGGTATCAGTAAGAACACTGTGGTTAAGATTGGAAAAGAAAAGTATTTTAAAGAAGAAAGTTAGGCATTGGAGTCGAAATTAGAAACTTCCGGAAAAAAGTATGTAGGCAGCATTTCCCCATTTCAATAAGCATCAAAATGTCTCAAGTATGCCTCTTATGTTACGATCTTTACATTGATGTGTTCTTGCATGTTCTAGCATTTGCATGTAGATACATGACTTTTCTATTGTCTTTGTGTACAGTATTATAAATAATAATAATAAATACTCATTGTAGTCACAACTGAATCACCTTCGCACGTGTATTCCTATCGCGTTCTCCACGTGGCAGCAATAAGCGGCAACGTCGCCTCTCTCTCTCTGTGTATGGAATGTCAATCACTTTCTAGATTAGTGGCCGGTATAATAACATGAATCTGACTTTCTGCTATATTGTGTACCTTTCTATTATATGTTTCAAATGGGGAGGGTTCTAGAGTCCACCTCATCAGATGCCGTATCACACTCAGTGTTGCCAGGTTGTTACCTAACTCCTTTTATATTTCCCTTTCTCTCGCACACTCACACAACAGCAGGTCTGCTTGGCACAGATGTAAGGGCAAGCAAATTATATTTTACAAACTTTTACAGTGATGCAGTTGCCAAAATCAAAATTGGAAAATGCATTTTCGCAAATTTATATTTTTAAATACTATAACTATAATTATAGTTTATGAATTACCTGTTTTTTCTATTTCAGTGGAACTGTCAGGGGCTCATCCATATCGCTGTCAGTGTCACTTCCATTAAGAGACAATTCGTCATTATCACTGTGTTCATCGTCTGAGTCTTGCAAATTTATGATTATAGGTTCCAAGATCTCGTCACATGCTATTTCGTTCTTAAAATCGTCTTCTTGAAGGTTTTCTGCATGCCTTATGCAGCTTTCCCAGTCCTGTTGTGTTACCTTGTCAATTTCTTCGTGAACAAGTCGTTCAATGTCCGTCAGTTTAAAAGTATTATATCTGTTTGCAACCCTCTTTTTATTTGAGCCCACACCAACTCAATTGGATTATATTGGCAGTGGTAAGGTGGGAGGTGTATTACTTCGTGTCCCATTTCAATTGCAAGTTGATCCAGCTGATACACTTTTTGCGTGTTTTTAAACGGAAGTATTCTTTGCAATAACTTATTTTTAGTTTCTGTTTCCGAAAATTCAAACCCCCCTCTTTTGTAACCATTCAACGATTTCGTTTTTTCTGCTGGCCGGATTTGGTATTTTATTTGCAATAACCTAATGATGTGGTGTGTTATCCATTATAATAATGGTTCCCTCTTCTAAATAATTTAAGAATCTGTTAAGAAACCATTCTTTAAATCAGCTGTCATCTCTTTGTGAAAGTCTGAGGTATTTTTGGAGAGAAAAACCCATTTGTTTTCTGGCAGGAACCCTGTCTTAGCAGATCCAACATGACAAATGATGAGTCGACTGCCTTTTCCAACAGGTACCCTTTTTTGAGGAGTCTTGCCAGATTGACTTTGAGTGTGGTTTTTATTTACCCTTGTCTCGTCTAAGTAAAGTATAGGTCTCGCATCACCCGAATGTCTAATTTCATGCATTTTGTATAAGAATTTTAATCTTGCCGCAACAATGTCACTCCTCTCCATTAAAACTTGACGCCCATCATTTGTCTTTCTGTACCTGAACCCTAATCCCCTCAAAATTCTGGAAGTCGTTGTTGTCCCAGTGTGAAATTTTGGTTCTAAGAGCCCGAGTTATTTTCTGTATAGTTGGAAATTCACCTTGGTCATAAAACTCGAACACAGTTCTATGTACAATGTTCTTGTCAAAGTCACTTAAATTTGTAACCCTCTTCGGAGGACCAGCATGTTCCTGGGCGATACAAACACCTGGGCACCACTGGGATCAAATTTTCTTGCCTCTCCACAAATGCGGGACACGCTTGTTTTACCTACACCACATGCTTCAGCAGTAAGCTGTTGAGCATTTTTGAAATCGAGCTGATTTCTATATTCATCATTGCCCAATTTTTTTGAAGAACATGTACACCTTTAAAATAATACTTTGAGCCTGACTTCGCATTAACTGCCTTTTTGACTCGCTACTAAATTCACCTCAAGAAGCCATTGCACTATTTAACTCTTACTCTGCTGTTGTGCAAAGAACTGAATGATATTGATCTGAACTCTCCAGAGTAAATAAACACTTCTTATCGAACATTCATTAATAAACATAAGCATAGAGCATTCCCCAGGCTAACAGGAAATGAAGTATTTGCTCTTTCTAGAATTTAACACCTTGACTTATTCATAGTAATTGTTTTATCACGTCATGTCAGTAGTTTAAATTTCATTTCTGAGTAATTAAAAGTATATGTACATACACCCCAAACACTTTGAACTCTCTAGGGTAAATAGAGATTACGAATCATTCATAAACAGATATAATGTGACCAGACACGTTCTGCCAGGGCAGCAGGAAATTTATTGTTTTCTCTCGCTCGAATTGGCTTATTCGAAGTAATTCTTTTATCACGTAATGTCAAACATTTACGTTTCAGTTCTGAGTAATTACAAATATGCGTACATACATACATGTCAACCAATAATGGTATTCATACAGTGCTTACGTCACGATTATTGTTATAATACAGGTAATGGTGGTTTATTTATTTGTATTAGAAAAGCTGTTTGAGCTAGAAATATGGGGTTTTCATGGTTATGTTAGATACATTATTCTGTACCTTCCACATGGATCAGTTTTGGCGAAATCTGAATCTTTGTCTTAGCGCGAATAGTATTTCATACAGATTGATTAGATTGGCGCTCCTCACACCACTTAGCGGGAATGCAGTATGACAACACCGCAGGACTCCCATTGGTTGCTCACCTAGTAGCACTCAAGGACAAACACCTTCCCATTTGAAACACATAATAGTTTTCATAATAGTTTGTTTAGTAATTTTTGTTTTGTTTTAAATAACTGCTTAACTCTTGAAATTGGGGTTATTGTGGGGGTTGTCCTTCATGGCCTGGGGGTAACATGCTAGCTTCTGGTTCAGAAAAAACAGCAGCAATACACTTTCAGACTGTCCAAAATAAAAGCTTTTTAGAACCAGTCGTCAGAGTTAACAACAAACCTATTGACAATGATGACCACGTAAAATTCCTTGGTATTTGGATCCAGAATAACTTGAAATGGGATAAGCATATTGGCACTCTACTAAGTAAATTAAATTCTATATGTTATAATTTTCATTTATTATCATGAAGCCTTGGAATTGACACACATAGGATAATATACTTTGCTTACGTGCATTCTCGTTTAAGATATGGAACAGTGTTGTGGGGACACTCTCCAGCTTGTAAAGCATTATTCATAATTCAAAAGAGAATAGTACAAGTAATAATGAATGTAAACCAGAGGAGTTAATGCCAGTCATTATTCAAAAAACTAAAAATGTTACCTCTTCTATGCATGTATATTCTGGAGTGTGTCTTACATGCAAAAACAAGGATGCGAAGTAGCACTCTCCCAACAAATGAGTGCATTCATAGCCACAATACCCACCAAAAGTCAAATATACATATAATAAGAGCAAATACAAATATGTACCAGGATGGAACAATGTATTCTAGTTCCATTATTTATAATAAATTAACAAATAATATCAAATCAATCGGCAAAATTGAATGCTTTAAAACAAACCTGCTGACGTACCTGCTGAGCTCGTAACAGTGTTCTTCTGCATTCGGGGAGGGTGCGCATTTCTAATACACTACTTTGGCTTCTGCTTCGCCTAAACGGGAGGTTAGGGACTAACTCACCCCTAATCAATCGGCCAGGACTAGGTATTGTACCGAACTCCAGGGTGAGTGGGACGGCGAGCTCGCTATATCCCCTGTGTAGCCCTGTCATCCCAGTGGGATGACACCTTGTTGGGCTCCGTGGTGGGTGGGGAGCACTGGGGGATGAAACTTAGCTCACTTATTATGGCAAAATTTTATAATAATAAAATTATCATAAGTGGAACGGAAGTAGTCAAGTCTTGTGGTCCGCGCTACTTATTTATACAACTGAGGAAGGTCGGAAGTTTAATACTGTGAACCCGTTCGTTATTCAGAAGGGCTTAGATGGTATTGCTGGTTCTGTGAAGGCATGTACTAGATCTCACAATGGCATACTCCTGGTCAAAGCAGTTTCTTCGACTCAGGCTGCTAAAATCTTGAAAGCCAATATGCTTGCGAGCTATCCGATGCGCGTTGAATTACATAGGACTCTGAACTCCTCGCGTGGTGTTGTGAACACCAGCGCATTGGATGGTATGTCCAATGAGGAGATTCAGGAAAACTTGGCGGAACAATGTGTGACAAGTGTATATCGAGTTCACCGCAAAGAACGAGGTGAACTAGTGCCCTATCGTACCCTGTTTCTTACCTTTGATCGGGTAGAGCTCCCGAAAAGGATTAAGGCAGGGTATGAAGCTATTGAAGTGAGGCAGTATATACCCAATCCACTGAGGTGTTATAAATGCCAACGCTTTGGCCACACAAGTAATTTCATGTAATGGAGTTGCCACTTGCGTTGACTGCGGGGAAGTCAAGCATGATAATGCATGCACTTCACCCGCAAAGTGTGTTAACTGCAGTGGTAAACACTCAGAAAATTCCAGAGAATGTCCCCGTTTTATGGAGGAGAAGGCGATCCAAGAGATCTGGGTAAGAGAGAGGGTGTCCTTCGTGGAAGCCCAGAAACTCTTGCGTATTCGTCAGCCTTCTGTACCTAGGACCGTTACTTATAGCGCAGTTGCAGCTAAGCCGGTACCTAGACGTGAAATCGCAACTCAAACCTGCGAAATAAACGGGGAAGTAATATCTGAAAGATCAATTACAGCAAGGTCACAGCCAAAGCCACAAACACCAGCACGAACAACAGTGAGTTCCCCGACCAAGTCCAGTCCTAAGAAGAAGGATTCAGCCAAGTCACCGCCGAAAGCATCCACTTCAAGAACATGTGAACCGGTAACATACAATGTATCGCCAAGAAAATTTAAGACCTCTTATGACAAAACGGACTTCCTCAAGAAAAATAGTAAGACCACTGAAAGGAGAGCTAGCCAGCGAAAAAGTCCGAGAACATCTCTGTCCATAACATCTGAGGACTCATCTGGAGAGGATGCCGATCGGCGACTTTCATCTTTGCCGGTCGCAGTTTCCGATCCTATCGAGAGACTGGATTCGAATTCACCAGTGCATAAGTCGTCCTCTTCCATTGACGATGTGGAGCGGGTGGATCCTGTCCTTACTGCCCAAACGACAGTGAGGAAAAGGCAGGAAAAACCTGCTGAAAGCTCTAGCCCTGCCCCAAAGAAACGCAACAAATTGGTTCGACCACCTCTGGGCAGGTAGCTCTTGTCATGGCAAGTTTTTTATTGAAAATAGTATTTTTATGGCTTTTAGTATTTTATGGGAAATTTTAGCTTTTGTATTGTTTATTGTTATTATTTATATTTTAGTCATTTTATTTTGATATGTTTTTTAAATTTTGATTAATTTATATCTGGCTATTGCCATGAATCAGTTTCTGTAAGAGTGCTGATGACCAAGCAGTTGAGCGCCCTTATATCCATATCATCATTATCATCATCAATCACTGCTTCTACTCTGTCGAAGAGTTCTAAATTCTTAAAGGCCATATAACAGCATTGTATTTGGATTCTAGATTAATGTTACTGTATTACCTCATGCTGGTCAATTCTATCTTTAGGCTAATACTCATTGATCTTGTTTAATTGTATTTAGATTGTAAATAGGATTTTGTATTTCATGTTCTCTCATCTTTTATATTATTTATTTCATATGTAAATATTTAAAAACTTAGATTAAGCTATTGTGATGTGTTCCATATCATAGCATAACTATATGCGATGTATGATTGAAGGAATGAATAAATATATCTATCTATTGTCTGAAAGAAATAAGTCATCAAAGGGCACAAAATTTAAAGTGAGAAGCAAAGCTCATTGGCATGCAGAAATAGTTTGAGGGATGAAAAACTTTCAGTTCATCCTTCATTTTATCCATGTGTGCTGTGCCCAAAAGCTTCAGAATACTCTCTTAACTGCTGCATAAATTTATCAATTTGCTGAGAGAGGTCATTTTATACTGTCATATCTAAAGTTTTTGGAAGTAGAACTGCACATTTGCAGAATTTCCCCTTACATAGTATTTGAGTTTTGTGGATTTATAGTGTTAATTGTTTGATAAACATGCAATCTCTTCATTTTTACTTTCTCTACTGCTTACTTCTAAGTGAAAGAAGTATTGCATTCCACCCAAAAATGTGATACCGAGATTTGACAGAAGTATTGCATGTTTTGAGATTCTCTGAATAAAAATTAAGTATTTTTAGAAAAAGGTCCATTTGTATCTGTGGATAGCATAAATCAAAAATGAAAGGTTGGTTAAATACCAAACTTGATATTTACCTTGTCCAGGATGCAACACAAAGATTTTCAATAAAATTTGTCTACTGCAAATTACCCTATATATGGAAGAAATGTTATTTTTTATTTTTCCTTAAATTGCTCTAACATTTGTTTATTAAAATGCCATACTTTAAATATATTTTCAGGATTAATGAAATGCATCTATTGGATATTCTGGGGATAACCTCTGCAGTCCTTTTCATTCTGAATGACTTTTGAACTGGTTAACCATAAGAGAAAATTTTATTACTTAAAAAATGTGGATCTCATTAAAGCACATGATTTATATAATATTTTTGTGAGTCAACTATTTCCAAAGACATTCCTCCTAACTCAAGTTATTTGAATGTAACATCATATTTTTAAATTGGTTCTACAGAATTCTTCTAAAGTAATATCCAGACAATGACAGTTGCTTTAATTCCTGTTTCTAATAGTGTTCTAAAATATATAATAGGGTTAGATTTAATAGTGCAGATGGAAAATTATTAACTCTGTTTTGTATAAGTACCTGTATAAACATTTATAGCTTGAAATTAAAGAAAAAGTCAAATCAGGGTGCTATTAACCAAATTTTTTAAAATTCATTTAATCTGTTACATTAATTTAGTCCATTTCTTAACTCCATATGCAGTGAAATTAAGGAATGAAGACTACCAGCAGCTCAGTTTTTCACCTTAATTGTTATCTTCTCTTTCCTCACACTTAAATATGCTCAAATAACTCAAAATATTTTAAGCATTTTACAAATGTAACTCACCACATACAAAGAAACAGATCACCTTAATTATGCTTAAATATTGCATATATGAATGAATTTGACACAAAATGCAAAATTATGCTTCATTTTAATATTGATAACATCAACTGTTTGCAAAGTGTTTAGTATTTTGGATCCTATACAGCTAACACCCTCATTTGGGATAATATATTTGTATGTGTTCAATATTCAGAGGAGCAATAAATGCAAAGTTGATGCAAAGTCTTTTTTGCTATGGTTTATCTTTAGTTTTGTTTATTCTTTACTTATGTATTATTAATATTGATTATTCTATGAAAGTATTAATGAACCTAAAGGGTTAGAAGTGCAAATGAGAAAAATTGTGAACTGAATTTTTTCTTACCTTTCAGATTATATATTTGGTCAGGAGAAAACCAATGCTGATCTGTTTGAAGTGGTTACCAAGCCAATTGTTGATGCATCTGTCAGAGGCTTTAATGGAACTATTTTTGCATATGGACAAACATCCTCAGGTAATACTCCCTCATTCTTCTAGCTGGAAAAATTGTAATTAATGGGAGCAGATTCTTCCAGTAAATACATCTTTTTTCTGTAAACACAAAAGGGGAAAACTGAATAACATGTTATAGGCATTAATATGAGATCTTATTTCTCATAAAAACACATGTAAAGGCTATTTTTAAAACCTCTGATGTTGCAGAACAGAAGGGAAAATGTGAATCATAAAATATTTTATCACTGGGAGTCAAGCACAGTTAGTTACTTTGCCCGAAGTCATTGTTACCACAGCAGCATGCAGTTTTATGGTCATGAATCAAAATAATTCCAGGTAACAGCCCAGCTCTTATTGGTTTTGAATGGCTCTCTGCAGGCATTGTAATGTCTGGCAGTACACATTTGTAGTGATTGTAGTTCTTGGCTCCAAAAACTCAACAAGCAACACACCTTTGTGATCCCAGAAGACATTAGTGATGGTCTTCCTGCTGTTGGTTTGAACTTTTTGAATTTTTTCGACAAGTGTGTGCATCAGTTGTTGGTATTATTCTTTTGATTCTAGATTGTCATAAAGTATCCATGTTCTATCTTCAAAATAGAGCTAAAAATTCTTCCCCATCATTAATGTAACATGTGAGAAAGGATTAGGCTAATGCCATGCACTGTGCTTTGTGGTTCTTGGACAGCTTTGTAGTCCTCAGACATGATTAGGATTACTACGGAGGGGATTCAGCACTGAAACCTGTTATTTATTGTACCTAAGCCCCAAGTGGTGCATCCTCGGGAGGAAGGATGAGGTGAGAGGAGACAAGAGGTTGGCTAACCCAAGGCATCATGACAGGGCCGAGGCACCCGCCAACACTTCTACCCTGAAAGAGTCCACCAGATGAGAGATGATGTGAAATGTTAATGGAGATGAAATGGAGGGACAGAAAATTCAGGGGATGTAATTAAACTACCCAGCACTTACCTGGCGACCCAGGAAAAACTCCGAAAAAACCCATGCGTCAGGTAGGTCGGCCATGGTAATGGAACCCAGTCCTCCCAAATGCAGGCCACAGACGAAACCGCCTGAGCCTTCCTACTCTGTGTCCTCAGACAACTTTTTGGAATCAAACTGCTTGATGAACTCCCAAAACAAGGTCTTCACTAGCAACAAACATGTGTCCTTGTTCACCTTCATCATAAACAATATTTTGGGTATCTTTAAATGTCCTAAACTATCCACTTAGTCTTATTGATAGGAGTGCACCATAAACATGGCTAATTTTATGATGAATTTTTTGTTGCACTATTCCCTTCTGCTTGTAGAAAATTAAGTGACATTTCGCATCATACTTGGCAGGAGAATTACTGACAGTGGCTATGTTTAAATTCCTCTAGCTCAGCTCCAATGCATTGTACTTGGCTTTGTAAGATGTGCAGTAGATGCTCAGTAACAGTGTGGAGATATACCTCCTTATGCTTTTCTGGTTATGAAGCAGTGACCTGAGGTTAAAAAAAATAGCCTTGTATTTTGAAGGAAAAAATATATAGATAAATACAGGCTTCTTCATTAAAAACCTAATGGAGCACATAGCATTTTGCTTCTCCCATGACCTTGCTGGATTCTGCCACTATTGGGTGCCATTGTGTGTGGGGACTAGCAGTGTGCACTCCACTCGGCAGTATTGCCCTGGCCACCAACTTGAATAGATGCTTGATTGTATATCAACACCTTGTCATGTGTAAACGTTAATATAAATGGGAAATCAGCCTTAGTAGAGTTTAGGGATGGATGTAGGGTAGAAATATGGGGGCTCGAAAAGGGATGGATGAAAATGGATCTGGTAATAAAAGCATACTGTAAATTTATACTGGACGTACCCCAGAACTCAGCAAATATAGGAGTACTTTTAGAGATGGGAAAAAGTAGTGGAAAAGGAATGGTGATGGAAAGAGTGGTTAAGTACTGGTACAGGATACTGCGTTGCCAGAGGATAGTTTGATTAAGTGCTGTCTCAGTTTTCAAGAAAAGCATCCCAATCAGGGAACCTGGTTGAAAAGGGTTGATTAGGTGATATATGGCTGTATAGACATAATTTAGCATGGGGAATATGTTAGGTAGTTAGATCTAGATTCGAGGATATGGATTGTCAAACTTTGTGGGCTGAGATGGAAGAGAAAAGGTCACTGATTCTTTTAAGGATGTTTGGAACAGAATCAAGGTCAGAAAAGTATTTAGAAATCTGTAATAAAAAGGAAAGAGAAGCAATATGGTACAGATTAGGGGTTTGGAAACTGAGAGGGCTAAGGGGTAGTGTACTGCAAGGTCACTGTCTGATATGTGGGGACAAAGAGGATGGAGAGCATATTATATGGGAATGTAGAGGCAGGGATGAATGGAGGAAAAAATTGATTAGGGGGAAGTGGCTGAGATATAAAAGTATTGTAACAATAAAGAAAATCAAAGTACAAACTTGAAAGAAGCATAGGGACAGTGAAGCATAAATTAGCACAAAGTGAATCGAGAAAATATTGACACATTGCTTCACTCACACTGTTTAATACTTCTGAAGTTATTTGTATTCATCCCAGCTATTTTTTGAGAAGTGGAATAAGCTCATTGGTAGGTATACTTGGATATAAAGAAATAACAGTGTGAGTGAAGCAATGTGTCAATATCTTCTCGATTCACTTTGTGCTAATAAAGAAAATGTTTTCTGATCAGTCAAATTAGGCAATCTGGAGAATTTCTATGGAAGGTGAGATCTAAATGAAAATGGTAAATTGACAGATGTTATGAGTAAGAGTCGACAATGTAAATTTTAGATCATAGGAAATATGAGATAAAAAGGTTGTGAAGGATTGGTAACATTTAGACATCTACTGGATAAGTGACTTAGATCAATTCCAATAGATGCAATCTATGTAATAGCTTGCCACTAAATAAATATAAATGGGAATTATGAAGCCGTGTTTGCATAGAATATATTCAAATGTTTCCTGGTGGCATGCCTTGTTTCTTGATTGTGAAGAAATTCTAAACCACTGGTATTATGGCAAACAAAAGCGAAAATATAAACATAGTGTTAACAGAGGAAAAATTAGACTACATAGGCTTATGATTTGAATGTTCACTATCCAAATCCATCCCAAAAATTTCAGAGTATTCTGCACATAGCGTAACTAAGTTATTAAAACTAAAACCGTGTAAATGTACAAGTGTCCATGCTTTAAAACAAGATGAACCCGTAACATGAATGCATTATGGTGAATAGCATCTTTCATTGGTGAACAACGGTTTAATTGATCCACAGCTTCTGCTCTTTTCTGGTGAGGCATGGTTCCATCTCAATGGTCATGTCAACACCCATAACAGTTGTTCTGTATCTCTGAAAGTCCACATCACATTCAAGAAATCCCTCATTATGACCAGTAAGTTAAGAGTTTGGTGTGCTGTTAGCTCTAGACACATAAATGGTTCAATATTCTATCAGCAGCATGTAAATGCAGGGTTACTGAAATGACATTTTGACCCCATTTTATATGTACTGAAGAAGAGAAATCATATGAGTGGTTTCAACAAGAATCTGCTTCTGCCCATACAGCAGAGGAGTCCATGAATAAAATTAGGGGAGTGTTTGAAGATGCAATGATTGGTGCTAGTTTATCGCCCTCTTGCTCCCCTGATTTAATAGTGGGTGATTTTTACTTGTGGGGTAACCTGAAAGAATTTACGAGACAAATCCTCATACATTGGAAGAACTAAGAAAAAATACAAGGGGGTCCAGAAAGTAAGTTCTTTTTCAATTTATCTCCATTGCAGCACTGCGATCGCAGTTCCGCACATGTGCGGTAGATGCTCTGTATCAAGGAGAAGAAATGTGCGCCATTGTGAGATTGCTGTCAGCCACGTACGCTTTGTTATGCTTGTTTACAATGTCGGTGTTGATTGAATATCCCGCCACTTGTGAAATCAGATCTGTGATTCGTTTTCTGAATGCTAGGAAAGTGAAACTAATTGAAATTTATCAGCAAATTTGCAATGTCAAAATGTGTTGTTTCTTCATGACAACACACGATCACACACTGCAGATGCGACGAAAAACTTCCTACAGGGATTTGGCTGGGACGTGTTTGACCTCCCCCACGTACAGCCCTGACGTCGCTCCTAGCAACTTTCATCTGTTTTGGCATCTCAAATCTTTCCTTGGCGGTCAACACTTCAACAATGACGAAGAGCTAAAAGAAAATTTTTCCAACTGGTTGAAGACACAGGCAGCAAATGTCTATGAAGAAGGTATAAAAAACTTGTGCCTCGCTATGACAAATGCCTGCAAAATTTTGGCAGTTATGTGGTAAACTAGTTTAAGAGTTGTGGAATTTTGTGCAATGAATAATTTTTCTGTAGTTGTACACAATTTAATTTTATTACCAAACAGAGCTTACTTTCTCGTCGTACCTCGTATTAGAAATCAGAAACATTACAGTGGCCCAACTTTGTGTGAATCAGAATGTGTTCTCCATTCTCCTGATGTAATGCTTCTTTAGCCAAGGGTGGATGACATTTCCATCATCTTCTGTAAGGTAAGATTGTAATACATGCTTTATGTGCAGAGTTTATGTAGGAGCAAAGCTGGCTGTGGCACACCCAGTCAGGCACAGGCAAAATACTGTGCACCTGTTAGGTTTTAAATGAAGAACCCTATATTTGCATATGGTCTTCCATAAATATTAAATCTGAATCTTTGATTTATATCTTATCTATTCTCTATAGCTTTTAATTTATTGTATTATAAATATATAATTACAATATTACACAAAAATATTGTTATTAAATCTCCACTTATCTTAAGAAGTTGATGTTAATACTTTCTTCTCTCTAATGAAGATCGATTTCGAAGGCAAATCTCATTCGTCCTCAGTTCATCAGAAACACTCCGTTGTCAAGGAAATCTCGGTTACCTGTTTTTTCTTTTGTTATATTATGTTCTCAGCAATACCAACATCTGAAGACGAAACGAACCTAAAAACAGAATCAACTGCTAGTATGTCAAAATTCATTACGTGATGTTTATTTTTTAAAATAAATATCTTTTCCCAAACTATTAAATCTATGGAACCATTTAATTGTTTTAATAATTTAACTTCGGGATTTATTTCATGGTTAAATGACCAAAAATGATATATATATATTTCTTTCTTCTCTCTCTCTCTCTCTCTCTCTCTCTCTCTCTCTCTCTATATATATAGAGAGAGAGAGAGAGAGAGAGAGAGAGAGAGAGAGAGAGAGAGAGAGAGAGAGAGAGAGAGAGAGAGAGAGAGAGAGAGAAGAAAGAAATATTAACATCAACTTCTTAAGACAAGTGGAGATTTAGTAACAAATATTTATATTTGTAATATTTATTGCTTCACTGTAACTAGCTTCATTTTCTACATAATATAATTACAAATTGCTTATGTTGCATCGCAGGTGACAGAATGTTCACCATATTATGGTGCCTAAGGTAAACAACAAATTAGACCAGCATAACACACTTGCTAATACTCTAATTATTCCTCATCTGTTAATCTGTTTATACTGCTAGACTTCTGATAGTATATGAATGATGCATGCAGAGTGTTCCTTTTTCAGTTCTTATGTACTACATCACAAAGCGAGAAGGCGTATCTGAAAAAATTCACAACACAGAGATGTTTACCTCAGCTTATCGCACATACACGGTGAGTCCAGTGTATGTATAGTCTGTTCAGATATAATCATGTCTTCTGGACAGCAATGTGTCATACATCGGCAGATGCGAGAAAACATATCATATAGACATATGCAACTTTCAATCGCTCTGTTTGTTTCGTAGCTTACTGTACATCAACTTACTAATATTTCACTCTTCAAATCAACCATTTAAGACCCGATAAGCACCGATCATAGCGCTGGTCACCTGAAGATCAATAACCCTCAATGCTCTATCGAGTTATAGTGTTTTGTTTAGCCTGTTTGTCTTGAAAACATACCAAACATTAAATCAGGTTTTAAGTAATGTTTTCAGGAGTATGTAGAAGAATTTAAAAGCATATTTACCTTGGACAGTGTAGTTTTGGCAACCATATGGAAAAACTGTGCAGATCAGTGTTCACAAGTACTCAAACATTTATCTGGAAATAAATATAATACTGCTGTGACTCGTGTGAATTCACAATTATCGACAGGCAAACTGATTTCAAGTGTAGGAGTGTTCCCAGTGTTACATATACTTATGCAGGACATTTGTTGCAGCTTGATATTCTTCTCAAAAACAGTAAATGATATTCAATATAGGAACTTTTTGTCTAAATATAAAGAAATTGAACTCCCCTAAGAATTAAAATTAAGAAAAACTAGCTTCCTCACAGCTATGATGGAAATACAAAAAAGAGGGCAGCGTGTGAGAATAAAAGACACGGATGAGCATTGATGTAACCCAATATTCAGTTCCAAAAAAATTGGAAATATCTGTGTATTGAAACTGATGAATTAGTGAGCAGTTATAGTTATGGCTTGTAAAAGACTTCTGCAGCAAATAATATAATTGTGAGATTATTCAGTGAAACAATAAAATATGACAACATATTTCTCGTTCTCGCAGTTGGTGCACCATACCATACATGATTAAAGCAGGTTAAGTCGTTTCTTTGATCTTTCTAAAAATGTTTCATGTCATGTGTGCAGTTCATGCTCTTCATAGACCATGTGAATCTCAGCATGGGTAGGCTTATATCAAATGGAAAGCAGCATTTCTTAAATCACCATTGAGGATTGATCTCCCCAGAGTGAGATTTTATAGGTTCCCCACACATTGTGGTGTCCCATTTTGTTCATATTTTGTGAAAATTGTGACATTTATCTAAATCAAAAGTTGGAGAATTTGGTGTGGTGTCATGTTGCTATGATAGCTCAGTAGTTCCAATACTGGCTATGGCATTGAATTTTTCAGTGTTATTCTACCTTCCAAATCCGTGTCCTACAACATGGCTAGTGTAAATAACAGTTAATAGGTTTAACCCTTTCACCAATATGGACGTCATATGATGTCCAAGTTAAAATGCTGCAAACCGATATGGATGTGTATAGATGTCCTGCGTATACATGAATTTAATGCTTATTTAATGCATTATTTTAATATTTCTATTTTACAATAAATTTAAATTAGTTCAATAAGAGATGAAAACTTACCCTTAAAGATTTCTTTTTGAATGGTACACGTCAAAACCTGGATAAATGCACAGGGCACATCTTAAGATTCACGGCAAATAATACTGGTTTCCTTACACAATTTTTTTCGCAACTTTCATGGTTGTGGGTAGTATTCTTTTAGGAAAGTGTTTTCAGGTATGAGGGGTGCTGTAGTGGTGGATTTCTTACCCCCAGTATTAAGAGGCATCTGAATGTTATAGTACTCAGGTTACGAGCTATTGATATGCATAAGTCCAAGTAGGTCATTGTGTTGCATGAGTTTTGAGCTCTGCAGATTACTAAACAATTGTGCATGTTTACATCCAGTGATATAAAAATACTTTATAACATTCAACTGTTTTTCTGTAAAGAGGGATAGCTTGTAATAACTTATCCAGTCCACCCATATTTGACCCGTTATTTCCCCAAAAAGTGGAACAGCAAACATGACATCTGTAGACTAGCACATATCTATAATGTGGGTTTACAAATAACACGAACGCTGTCCACTTCTCAATTCTCCTCTTAGGCACTAAATTGCCTTTAGATGTCAGGGCTTTCTTCACCCTACTCACATATACATTTGTTTCCATAACAATGAGACACTAAGTCAGCAGAATTTTTTTTTTTTTTTTGAAAATGTCGGTTGGATGTCAGAAGTTGGCTCTACACCAGAAAATATGTACATTTGAGTTATTTTGACCACTCCGCAGCATTAATTCACAAACACCTAAAGGAAGCGCTAGGATAAGCCATGGTTAACACTGAAATTTAACAATTTCAAATGTGCTATTCATTTAACTCTCGATAGCTATAGGCTCAAATGACCTCGCTGTCAATGGGCCCTAAAAGACCACACACTCATTCAATAGCTATAAGAAATCAATCTGAACACTGAGTATAAATAACAAATACTGAGCAAAAACAGCTGCATAAGGCTACCATAAACTTCAGTTGTGAAATACTGTAATAAGAGGTACATACAGATGCTGACAGAGAGGTTTGTTTCTTTCCAGCATGTGTGTGACACAGCATATGCTTGGCAGCATAAACTAAAACCTTTAACCGGAGAAGTTGCTTATGTAGCTATACATACACACATCGTTCGCATGCACACAAAACAAAGTGACTTAAATACTAGATGTGTTCAATGCAAGGAATGGTTTTTGCTTCAGTGAAACAAAGTAGTGAAATTTCAATGATTTATCAGTATGCTGTAGATGTATACTGCCTTTATGTTTCGTTTAAATAACTTAATAAATATGGAAGATACGAATGTAAATTTAAGAAGCATTGTTACAGCACTTAATTTAAATGTCTTGTTCTGTTTATCATGTTCCCGGCCCATGCAGGATTTAAATGGCCATCACTGAAGCTGTTAAACTATAAAGCCTGGGTAGGGGATATTTGGAGAAAAAGAGATAGAAATTATAAAGGTTTCTGGAGGGGTGTTAGAAAAAGATTTGAAGATATAGAGATTCAAAAACTGTTCAGCCAGTTAGGTGAAAGGAGGTCATTGGTATATTATGTTGAGTAAAAAATTGGCTGGGGAAGGGAGCAGTATATAGATAAAACCATTAATGAAGAAAGGAAGGGGATAGCATGGCTGAGAGCAGGAGTGTGGAGGCTAAAAGGGCAGCAGAATGGGTTTGTGCAAGACAAGTGCCCATTGTGTGGGGGTAAGGAAGATGTGGAACATATCCTTTTTGAATGCAGGGAAACAGAGATTTGGCGAAAAGAATACATCTGGAAAAAAATTAAGGGAAGTCCTGATATATGTAAAATTATAGATAAAAATCTCAAGAATGTAGGACAGTTCTTAGATAAAGTGAAAAATAAATGGAAGTGGACTGTGAAAAAAGGAAATGAACAATAGTGTGTAAGCAATAGTAGTAATGGTAGTAATGTTAGTAGTAATAGAAATGTAAGTAGTGTACTACGCATTTTGTAATTTAACGGGCTGCCCACCAATTAATGGCCTGGGCCAAATACTGGTGATCAGCTCAACAATTGTAATAGCTTAGTACACAAATAAATAAAAATAAAAAATAAAGCCTGGGACTTTACTTACAGCATTGTGAGTCACTATTAAGGTATGTTATGTCATATGTATATGAGATACCCTGTAAGTTTACCAGAAAAATTCAAGTCAGTTGCAGAATTTAATTCTCAGGTGGCATATTGTCATAGTAGCTCAATGCAGAGCAGCTGGTTGTAGATGAGATTCATGGTTCAAATCCCAACTATGGCATTGAAATTTTCAGTCTGATTGTACCTTTTCAAACCTTGTCCTATGCGTGGCTGATGTGAAAGAACAATTTCCATTAGGAACATTGTGTCTAAAGAGTTTTAAGCTGTTAATTATGTTTCCCATCGCTCAAAGCATTTATTTATGTATTAAGCAACTAGCAATCTTGCAGGAGATATAGCCATTGTCAAGGTGTATAAACAAATGTAATATGTATATATATTATTTAGATATAATTTTCCTAGGTTAAATTATGATCATTTTTGGTTCAAGTATTTCAAGGTCCTTACCCGCTTTTAAGTTCAGCTTGAGTCGCATAAAACAAAGACAAGAAAATACAGTTAAGTATTTTTACTCATACAATATTCTGAGTATTCATTCACAGAGTAGAACTGGTTTTATTTAAAAAATTTGAGTATTTCTATTTTATATTTGCAGAAGTCATGTTCCAATATTCTGGTAAACAGTTATATAGTGTTAAGCTGCTGAATTGTAAGGATGTTTCAAATTGTTTTATTTTATGAGTGGTTATGTTCAATTAGTTCTTATTATACATGTTATTGGAATGTACTTCAGCATTGGTGATGTAATTGGTTTTATTGTTTTTGACATGTACTGCATGTATGCTGCAACACTTGGCTGGTAGGTGCACAATCTGTGTGGTCTTCACTGCATTTCTGTGCATCCTACATCCATTCTAGGCATTTAATATGCATGAGTCTTCTGTTCTAGTCCTGATCACATCTGAATAATAAAATTATTTAGAAGTATTCAGTTTTGCTTGAAGTGTTTTTAAAATGCATTGATTGCAGTATACATTACAACAAAGATTGTTTATAGAAAATACGTATGTTCTTACATCATATTTGCGGCAAACCCGCATACCAGAGTTAAGTTGATTGGGTTCTAATTGGAGCTAGAGTTCTCTTATCCTCAGGTGAATGGTTGTAGGAAATGGATTTTGGTGGTTGTTGGCTACTCAGTCGTATTAATAACACTTTGTTTGTTGCAGAATTATTTGGTTTAATTCCTACTAAGTTTGTTTATCGACTTGGATCGGTGACCACCTGTTAGTAAAATTCCTAACATAAATTCAATTTTTCTTGAAACCCTGGATTACTTGTTTAAAGTTACTTCTACACAGTTTCTATTTCTTCTTTATATGGCGACTACTTTGCTCTAATTAACTTCTAATGCTGCTTCCACTTGCGCTAGTCTTAACTTCCCTACGTTTCAAACTTATAAATCTTCGCTTCTCTTCTTAACGCTCATGAACACATCCTTCCTGTCATAGTATCACCTTTTAAGTAAATTTTTCTTACTTCACGATTCAGTTTGAACCTTATTCTGATCCCCTCTCTAACTTTATCACATGACCAAACTAGCTCACCCTTCTCAAATGTTACATTATTAGTGGTTTCTCAGTTATTTTGAATTTTCGTATTGGTTTGCAAAACTCATTTAACTCATTGACGTTCAGCCCACCCTGAGTTGAGGAACGCCTACCCTCAGTTGTTTGTAACGGTATACATCGTTATGAAATCATCGAAGTAAATCCCTTTAGCGTTCATGCTCAACTGCATTTTGGAAACCCTTTTGTCTCAACACATTTCTGGCTGGAAGTATTCTATAGTCCTCATACATTGAACCTTTCCTAGTACAAAGAAGTCTCTCCGAAGTGTACAGATTTTTACAAGAATATTCTCTCTTGCCTGGATGCTAGTATATATGTTATATTATATTCTTTCCTTCTTATTCTTTAAGTCTACCGCTGTTTTAATCATTACTCTATCCATTATAATTTCATATTATAACAAGATTTTTATATTAGTTTAGCAAAGCATTTTTATTAATTTATCTTCTTTTTTTTATACTTATCTGATTTCCGATTAATTTGCCGCCTCCTAATCACTGCCTGATACTGCGGTTACATCTTGTACAGAAGTTTTAAGGCAATTTGAAACTAAGTTTACTAATGTGCATTTCCAAGTAGAGTGGCCATTTATTTTAGATGAAATTGGAAAGAAGTTAGAATGGTCACCTTGAAAATCTCTTAGGTGCCTTGCACAAGAAAACAGATTTTGAAAGCTTCAGCATGGAAAGTAACAAACCTTTTAAAACTTCATACCATATAAGGTTACTGTTGTCCAGGAGTTGCTGTCATGTAATCACCAGAGTCTAGTAAACTTTTGAAATTGCATTTTGAGGAATGTTAATGTTGGAAAAATTAATCCACGTTTAGTATTGTACAGTGCCAAAGCATGATTTCATTTACATTACAGTTCAGCACAACACAACCAGTATTATGCTACAGAAATCCAACTTCGTTCATGGCACTCCCTCGCATAATCAAAAAATTGGAGTATGGTGCACAATAAATTGATACACAATAATAGGGCTTATTTTTATGATAATGAACAACTAATTTTGATAGCTCTTGTTACTTTCTCAAGTTCTTGATCTGACTGTTTTGGTGTCCTTGGTCCTTATGGGAGTTACCAGATGTCTTGGAAATGTATTTTCTGAAAATATCTAAAGATGGGATCTCTAGGTTCATGGCTGTATCACTGTATTTTGTAATGTAGGTCTCCCAAGTGGAAAGTGCAGAAGGTTAATTAATATTCTTTTGTATTATCTGGTGAAAATGTTCTTTGCATCTGGTTTCGATGTAAACTTTTTCACAGTCTGTGCAGTTGGAGCAAATAAATACTAGATGATCAAATAATTTATTATAGGAATTTGCTTGTCTCCAACTTCTGTACTAATATTTGTGCTATCTGTGCATATAGTGGATGTAATATATGAGTTACCTCACTTAGAATCTCTTTCTTGAATGATAATGTACATTTAGATATCTCATTGAAGAGAAAAGAGAAGAGGATAGTGAAGTCCTTGCCTTGGACAGAAAACTAAGATTTAAATTTCATTGTGAAAATGCAGTAGCTATTTTGTTCATTATGAAGAAAAAAATGTTTGAATTTTAGTGTAACTGATGGTATTACTCAGAGTAATGATTGTTAACAATAACTGGTAAGAAGTGAACCGTGTTTTTTCACTTGATTTAAAGGCACATGTTTCCCATCACTGGTGCAAAATAAGCCATTCTAATGTTTGGATCTCCAGTATTGCCCTAAGAGTGGTTGATTGCAACTCAGTTATTACAATTTGTATATTTTGTCCTGTGTTTAATCACAAGCGCAATATAGCTTAGTACAGGGTCAACAGATTAAGTGGTCACTCTTTTACTGTCACCTGGTCTCAGGTGCATGCCACTCACATGCTGAAATTCCTGTTTCTGCTCTTGGATCACATATGGCATGACTTGACTCAGGCCAGGTATGATAAAGGCATTAGCTAATATTCTTTTGTGATTTTTTGTTGTGTGTTGGTCCACTTTATTGCAGATGGTTCAATTTACTACAGAACAAGGAATTCTTATTTGTTGGAAATTTACAAAACGTGAATCTCGTCTCTGTCAGTGCATTTTAGTTTTTACTTTTGGCAAAAGTACTTTTGTAAGACAAATTGTATAAATCTAATCCCTGAACGCTGCAAGAACTGCAAAAGAATGTACGGGAAGAAATAATTAACATATCCCAAGATGAATTGCAAGATGATTATGATAATCTGTTAAGATGTAATGGCTGTCCTCAAGTACAAGGAGAACATTTCCAATACCTTGGAAAGGGTAAGGAATATAAGGGACTTTCAGTATTGTAATTTATGAAATAATAATGGTTTTAGTTGACTCTGTTCATTCTATTTGTTTTGATGCATAAGATGGTCTGCACATGGAAAGTAGTGTCCGGAGGGAAACAGCAAATGACCATTACCCAAGTGCCGTTAAAAGCATGACTACTTAATCCAATGGCACCATGTATCTTTTCTACTGTACTGTAGGTGTTAATGGATTCATATGCTGACTCAGTCATCTCATAAACCCTTATCACTGATTATTAAGTGAGAATAACTGGGTTATAAACATGAGACGTTAAAACACATACTGTACTACATGACTGAACATTGAGGCATATTGACCTTCAGTGACATGGTGCTGTATTTGCATGTGATCTTGTTTATAGAAGAGCAAAGTATTAGTAACCTGGCATGCAATAAGTGACAAAACACTAATAGAGCATTTGGGGGCTGTATGTCTGTTGCAAAAAGTTAGCCAATTAATTATATATGTAAATGTAAATTAGCATTGCAGCCACTGGTTTGTGGCATGACTCAAAGGTATTTTGATTCGCTCTTCTTGTCCCAATATTCAATGCTATGTATGACTTTTTGCATCTAGCGACGTATGACATGTTGCTGTCCAGAAGACGTGATTGCATCTGAACAAGCACCTGCCTTGGTAGTGTAGATGGTAGCTTGTCTGCCTTGCGTTCAAGAGGTCCTGTGTTCAAATCTCGGTTAGGGTAAGTTACCTGGATAAGATTTTTCCAGGGTTTTCCCTTATCCTCATAGACAAATGTTTGGTAATTCTAAGCTCCATGGGCCCCAGACTCATTTCAGCATCACTTCACGCATTTCATTCATTGTCCGATATGACAACATTGGAGGATGTAAATTACACACACTAAAGATAATCTGAACAAGTGTAAATGCACTGTATATGTGCGATAGGATCACATAAATAATTCGGTTGTTGCACATTGCTTCCAATATGCTTCCACGCTTTGCCATGTGGTAGTTCAGATATAATTTTGTTTACTGGTAAATCTCGCACTTCATAACTTTGCTTTTAACGCTCAAGCGGCTGTGCTGGTGCAAATCTGCTACCAACAAATTTGTTGTCTTTATTCTTGTTGCAACAATGACTACCACATTGTAGCTTTAGCTAATCTTCTATCAGTCCTTAACAATGCCTTCAATCACATTTTTGACTTCACGGGGTACAGTTGTGTATCTGACAACAAGGTTTTGTTATAACATAGCAGTTTGGAGCAAATTTGCACTGTGTTGCTGATCATGTAATATTCCATTAATTGTATATTATGCATTTTTATTATGAAACAAGTTGACTGCTTAATCTACAGCACCTGGGTTCAATTTCTAGCAGGTGGGGAGAATTTTTCGTTAGCATGGATTATTTTATCCCCTTTTTATTTAGAAATACAAATGAGATTGTAAATGTATAAAATGCAAAGTTGGTATAACCCGATAATAATCACCAAATATAAAGGAGTGAATATCATAAACGAAAAGATTGTTTCTCAAATCAGTCACTAATGCGATTTATTGGAAGGCAACAAATAAATTACTATATCTGAATCATTTTACTGTAGTAAAATGTAACTCAGTGGCACAGTTTGAAATTATTTCTTTTGCTAAATTCCTTAGGTCTTTAAATAGGAAGGGACTGAGCGATGCTGAAATTGAGAAACTATTGTTTTGCGAAAGTGATGCAGATGATAATGATGAGTTGAATCTGAGCGACTCCTCGGATGAGAACAAAAAAATAATTCAAGATGATGCTACTAATAGTTCCAATTCTGAGCGGGAAGGTAGTGATACTGAATTATGTCTAGATGATACTTCTATAAAGGGAAAGATGGTATTACTGTCTGGAGTAAGACTCCATACAAAACTTTCCAAAATGAAGAAAAAGAATATAAAAACTTTTCCTGGATTAAACGAAATGTGTGACGGAAGAGAACCATGCTCTTTCCTGTCTGATTGATGATAATATAGTTGATGAAATAATTACCTACTCTAACTTGCATATCAGAAATATGAAGACTGGCACTGAATATTCTAGAGACAGGAATTAGAGAGGTAACAAAGGAAGAATTACTAGCCATGCTTGGTTGGCTATATCTGATAGGTTCAAAAAAGGGAAATCATAAAAATGTACAGGAATTATGAACTTCCAATGGAACGGGGATACAACTTCTAGGAGCCTGTATGAGCTATGGTCGATTTTTTGCAAATTTTGAGAGCTATGAGATTTGATGGCAAGATAACCAGACAATGCAGAATGACAGATAAACTAGCACTAATTAGGAAAATATTGGACTTATTTGCACAAAATTGATCAAACTCTATAATCCTAATGAATTTGTCACAATTGATGAAAAGCGAGAACCGTTTCGTGGTAGATGTAGCTTTATTTCATATATCCCAAACAAGCCAGCTAAATATGGCATAAAAATCTATGCCCTTTGTGACGCAAAAACCTTCCAAACTTCTAATTCGGAAATTTAGTGTGGGAAGCCACCTGAAGGGCAATACTTTATCAAATAAGTCCAATAATATTGTAAGCAGACTAACAGAACCACTTTCTGGGTTGAATAAAAATCTTACCACTGATAATTGAGACACCAGTTACACATTGGCACTATCACTCTTGCAGAAGGGCATCACTTCTATTGGAACATTATGTAAAAACAAAAAAGAAGTGCTGATACAATTTTTACTACATAAGAATCGTCAAGTTGGATCTAATATTTTTGGCTGTTAGAAGAAAGGGACACTTGTCTCTCACGTTCTGAACAGGAACAAATCTGTTCAACAATGCACGGCGGAGGTGTTGTAGATAAAGACAGAGGTAAACCAGAAATCTTACTTGATTATAATATGAAAAAAGGAGGGGTGGACACAGTTGACCAGTTGTGTGCTACCTACTGCATTTCTTGTGTGACAAGGAGATGGCCATTAGCAATTTGGTTTGCTTAACATTGCAGGTATAAATGCCTATATAATTTACAGAGGAAATCATGGAAATGAACCAGTTAGTAGAAGAATATTTTTGAAAAATCTGGCCCTAAGACAGATGAAACCACAGCTAATCACTAGATCAACCATTGTCATTACCTCTTGATGTTGACAACTTTGAGCAATTAGAAAGCATACATGTTTATAGGTAATGATGAATCTGTAGTACACAAGCATTTTGCCTGAATACAAATATTAGCTATTTTATAATTATAATTAGGTTTCACTTATGTTTAATATTTTCTCTTTTGTAATTTTACGTCCTCCAACTTTAAGTCATATCAGACAATGAATGGAATGGGTGAAATGATGCTCAAATGAGCCCAGGGTCCATAGAGCTTAGAGTTACCCGACATTTCGTCCTTCAGGATAAGGGAAACCCCGGAAAAACCTTATCCAGGTAACTCACCCTGACCGAGATTCGAACTCTGGACCTCTTGGATGTGAGGCAGGCACACTACCACCACACTACTGAGGCGGGTGTTTTTTTTTTTTTTTTTCTCCCATTCTCTAAGCTTCTCACTAGTGTCTGATTTTGTTTAGCAATAAGGAATGAGGAGCTCTGGATACTTGAACTGCAAAATAAAATAAATGCGCTTAATTTTGTAAAGGGGTAAATAGGTTTGTGTTTTTATCAATAGCTCTTGTTACCGTTGCTGGAAATCTTTTTATATTTACCTAAACCTTCTGGAAGTCCTTTGTATTCGTGTAATTATTATTCATATTTTCATCTTTTTGACAGGAAAAACCTATACAATGATGGGATCAGAACAAGAACCTGGAATCATTCCACAGACCATCAATTATATATTTGAAGCAATTCACAACATTACAAGCCTTGAAGGACGAAATTTTCTTCTGAGGTAAGTTTATAGCCATGTTTCAGTTAACAAACTACTCTTTTATGTGATAAATTGCTCTGTTTTTTTTTTTTTTCATGGTCATGCAAACAGCATAGAATTTCAGAGCATTCACATAGCAAACAACTTTTAAAAAATCATACTATTGTGTATTTTACTGCATTTTCTTTATACCTGCAACAAAATGTGTAAATGCTATACAACTGAAAAGCTTTTTTAGGAATAATTTGTAGACTGAAGAAAGTCGTGAGAATACAACACATTAGTTTTGAATTAATGCTGTTTTCACTCCTGTTGACCTTTAGCTAGAAATATGGTGTTATGTTCATACAGCTTTACAATATGCCCTATAATTTATTTTGATGTACATAGCTTCTATAAACTGTTTTTACAAAGCCTATTATTTTCTATCTTATTGGGACACCAGATAGAAAATGAATGAAGTCTTAAGATCCAGAACATTAGGAAACAGTATTTTCTCTAATGCACACCTATACTCCATCGAGCCTTAAATCATGTATGGATTGTGTGACACAACTTTTAGAGTGAGTGAAACAGTGAAGTGCACGTGGAAATAGTTCATTACTATATAGTATATGTTATCGCTTATTTGATATACTCAAGTAATGAATAGGGTGAATAGATACTGTAATTCAATGTAATTTTCAGTTGAACTTGTACTCAGTGCTCCATATATTACTAGTGTTTACCTAGAACACGTTTCGTTAGGACCTTCCTAACATGCTCAGCTAATGTAATTTCGTGCTTCATTGTTTCATAGTCCTTACTCATAGCAATAGTATAATTCAACTTACGAAACATTTAAAATGAGCTTAAATGTTTTATTTCCATTTATTATCATGTGGTACTTGGTGCTTCCTTGACTGCATTGTTTGCTGCAGTGAAGCAATGCTCTGCCACTTGTTCTATTAGTATTGGATGGTCATGTATTAAGTCAGTATGGTGGAGTGCTTATTTCCTTAGAATAGTTAGAAACATAAGAGTGGAAAGCCTCTAAAAAGTGTTGAAAGACTGCTGTATTAAATTGTATGTTTCTCTTTCAATGTTTACACCCTGGCTGTGAAAGATGTAACTAAACTGATGTTTGAAGCAACTGGTATATGTGTGAACACCTCAGATGTGAGAACTGAAATTAAACGACAGGAACTGCAAAAATCCCTAAAAATAAAATCAAAAGGCAATTTAGTGTTATAGGTCAAGTGGATGATTTTGTTGAAAGTCCTATTTGCTTTAAGGTGCGTAGTTTCTTTTTAAACATTGAGCCTTCTTCTATAGATAAAGTATTTGTTCTACTGAACAGTGACCCAGATCTTTCTTATTTTAAGAAAACCACATTCCATATCTTGCTGAAAGACATCAGCTTTCAGTTTGCAAAAAGAAACAAAATTAATGTGATAATTGATTGGGAAGACATGCTGTGGAAGTGTTATCTAACAAGGAAACTATATCTATGCTCATACCTGTATTCGCTTGAGAATTTGATGGCATCCATGCTGGAAGTACTCAAAAATGAGTCCAGAATACGTAGGAACATACAGGCATAATAACACAGCATTGTACTGGAGGGATTGTTTACCCGTGATGGGTAGCAGCCTACACCTGGCATATGTAAGGAGCTCCATGCCTCATCTGGCACAGAGCTGACGGATGTCCAGCAGCTATTTGAAAGTGGTTTCATACAGCACTTTCCAGGCTTCAGTTTTGAGCATTGCGGTTCTACTCCGCAGCAGATTTTTGGTGCACAAGTTTATATACAGCAGGCATTATACCATCAAATTTTCAGGTGCATAGCAGTGTGAGTACAGTGATAGTTCCCTTGTAAGATGTGTGAGAAAATTTCATGTAGAAATTAGATGAAACATGGGTAAATTGAGGCACATTTCACTTCAAAGGCTTGAACAAACACTACTGTAGAGTAAAAGAAAGGTGCTTTTTTTTTTCCCCTCATGGGCTATACAAATATTTAAAAAAAATACAACTGGCAAAGGTAAGTGCCTCATCATTTTGCATATTGACAGTGATAACAGGTTTCTTGATGGGGGCTTGATCTTTGAGACAAAACAAGCAAATGATGTTAAAAGAATGGTTTGAAGATATACTGGGTAAACATGTCATTGTTGTGGACAATGCCCCCTACCATTCTATTAGACTGTATAAACATCTCAACAGTTCATCCGCAAACAGTAAATTGTAAACTGACTGAAAGAAAAAATGCACCTTTTGATGAAAGTGACAGAAAAGCCGAGCTAATAAAAGTTGCATAAACACAAGCAAAAGAAATACATTGCAGACAATTTAGCAAGCAAAGTGGGTCGTACTGTGTTAAGATTGCCACCAGATTGCAACTTAAATCCCATTGAACTTGCATGGAGATATGTCAAACGACATGTGGCGAAGACATTTAAGTTGAAAGAAGTGTGCCAGTTAGCAGAGGAAGTAATGTCTGAGGTTACAGCAGGTGTATTGTGTCCAGGTAGTGGACAGGCTGATGGTAAATCTGGACTCTTCTAAGTAATACGACTTCTTCTGAATCTGAGCTGGTTGTCTTAAGTTTTTACTCACAAAATTCTATTTCATAACTTTACTGTAGCAATTTCTTTAATTAGTTGATTTAGTTTGTATAGTAAAAATGAACCAATTGCTTTTCTAATTGCACTGCTGCAGTGAAATATATGGTTGCTATAAGTCAGACAGAAACAACTGATGACAGAATGTAAACACGTGTTTATCATCTGATACAAACCATAATAAGCTTTCCTGGGGACGAATATATTCAAGATATTCTCAGGAAACAAGCCAGATGAAAAGACAATTAGAAATTGATGTTTTGGGAACGTAATCGCTCCCATCATCAGGAGATATATATATATATATATATATATATATATATATTATAAACACTAAATAGAGATAACACAAAAAATCAACAGCGACAACACACTACCAATATTGTATTGTATTTATTTCATCCTTTGGAACATAATACATATGTTATAGGACATGTCAGTTCAATATACAAAGATAAATATAAGAAGTTACATAAGACTAAAAACTTTAACAGATACAGGATCCAACAAAAGTCTAAAGTAGAAAAAGCAAATAAATATAAACTATATAAAGACCATAGAGAAATGCTATATAAAAGTAATTGTTCACAAATGTGGAGTTTTCTCTACTTCATGATTTAATTCAATTTAATTCAATTCAATTTATTTTGTCCTTTTGATTGATATCAGACACGTCATAGTATAAAAATTACATTACATTACATTAAAAATTACTCGCATCACTGAACAAAAGACTGCAGTAAATTAAATGCCAGGTCAGTAGATGGCATGAGTGTAGAAAACTAATTAGGTCATAGAAATGTAACTACTTAATTTCATGATCAAGCTGTATAGATCTGTGCTTTTTAAGCCGGCTGAAGATATGTAAGAGTTTTACATGAAATCGCAATCCCGGACAATTTATGGGAAAAATATACCTTTTCTTATAAGATAAGTGAAGTTTTAAGTTACAAATTGTTATATTTGTAGATATTTGCTTCACTGTTAATAGCTTCATATGTTACGCATTTATGAAAGAAATCACTTATCCAAATTTATTGTCAGCAAAAAGACCCATATTACATGGTCCTGGTCTCCCTGTGCCTTCTCCAATAGAAGCATTTGGAAAGGAATCATGATCAGATTCTGAAAAACGTTCTCAAGACATCAGCAGTGATTTAGATATAGAGAAAGAACAGGAATTTCATCAACCTCAACAATTCACACAGGTAGAACTCAATTATTTGGTTAGAGACTTGAATCTTCCTAAGGATGTCGCTGAATTATTGGGATCCAGAATAACAGAAAAACATATCTTCTCTCCAGGAACATAATTTTCTTGGTACAGGCACCATGAAGAGGAATTTGTTTCATATTTCTCCCATGAAGAAAATCTTACATATTCTCACGATATTCCTGGTTTAGTGATTGCCTTCGGAGCTGCTGAATATCCAGGTTGATGGAGACTTTTTATAGATTCCTCTAAAGTTAGTCTGTAAGGTGTATTCTTGTATAATGGAAATAAATATGCATCATTTCCAGTAGCCCATTCAGTTCACCTCAAATAAACATATAACTTAAAATTACTTCTAGAAAAAGTCAAATATGCAGAACATAAGTGGCAGGTAAGTGGAGATTTGAAAGTTATTGGCAGGCTACTTGGCCAGCAATCAGGCTACACTAAAATGCCATGTTTTGTTTTAGAATGGGATAGTAGAGCTCGATCCAATCACTGGACAAGAAAAAATTGGAAGCAGAGAGACAGTTTCGTGCCAGGAATGAAAAATGTAATTCATGAGTGTCTTATGAATCCCAAAAATGTTCTTTTACCACCTTTGCACATAAAATTAGGCTTAATGAAGCAATATGTGAAGTAAAATCTTTTAAAACCACTTGTGAAGGCTTTGAATAAGGATGGCAACTGCTACAAATACATCTGCAAGAAGTTCCCTGGAATATCTGATGCTAAAATTAAAGAGGGAGTATTTGTTGGTCCACAAATTAGGAGGTTGATTTCTGATACCTTATTTGAAGAAACAATGACAGATACTGAAAAACAGGCATGGATTGGTTTTAAGAGTGTCATCAAAAACTTTCTGGGAAATTACAAGGATCGAAATTACAAAAATATTGTAGAAAATATGCTTGAACTTTTGAAAGCTGGTCTGCAATATGAGTGTGAAAATACATTTCCTGCACTTTCATTTGAACTGTTTTTCCAGAAAATCTCAGCTGTGTCAGTGAGGAGCAGGGTGAAAGATTTCACCAGGACATATAGGAAATGGAAAGATGCTACCAGGTGAAGTGGAATGTGAATATGATAGCTGTTCATATTCTGATTCAGCACACTCAAATTAGGGATAATGATATATTAAAATAAAAACCCCAGACAAAAAGTTAAATTTTGCATATCAGTGTTTTGTGTGTTTGGAGGAATTTAGTAACAGTGACGTCAAAATTAATATAAAAATTATTTGTGGTTGGTTTATTGACACTCGTCACTTACTTTTTCATATATTTATGAGAGACTAGTTTCAAAGGCCCTGGCCTCCATTTTCAATCTCTTCCCAACTCAGTTGGGGCCTTTGAAACTAGTCTCTCATAAATATATGAAAAAGTAAGTGACGAGTGTCAATAAACCAACCACAAATAATTTTTATATATCAGTGTTTGTTTATTTACTACGTATGTAGCCATACTGAAGAACTCAGTGCAGCCAAACTATCCTTATTTCTCCACTAATACCTACACATTGTATTAGGTGTACAAGACTATACATTTAGAATAACATCACATAAGTTTTAGTTTCTTCTATTATCTGTATATATATCAAAATATCCAGCAACTTTAATTGTATATAATTGACGACTTGCCTGTTTTCAACAATGCTTGTAAAACATAAGGTGATAATAAAGTATTATTATTATTATTATTATTATTATTATTATTATTATTATTATTATTATTATTATTAACGCAATGCTGCCAAGTCTTACTTGTCTCTAAATTACACTATCTAGCAAACTAACACAAATTAGTACCTAATTTCCACCACCTAGCTAATTGTACTAAACACACACAGTAGTCCCTAATTTACACTAACTAGCTAACTAATTACACTAAACATAACTATCCTTAGCCTAAACACTAAGTGCAATTGTTACACTACGGGTAGGTTTATTTATTTTTTGTGTTATCTCTATTTAGTGTTTATAGCATTTCTTATAAATATGCTAGGAGCAATTGTTCCCTAAACGTCAATTTGTAATCGTCTTTTCACCTGGCTGGCTTGTTTACCAGAAATATCTTGAATATAAACCATAATGTTTGTGTGCCTCCCTACTTTAAGCCTGGATGCACTACAGTAAGGTGAGAAGGTATTGATATCTAGAACCAGCATCTGCTGATGTTGGAAATATTATTGAATATGTTGAAATTAGGCTGGAATTTATGGTTATAAACTGAAAAAAATGAGGAAACATCCCTATAACATTGCTTTATTTTAGATTAAGGTTTGAGATGATTGGCTTTTGAAGAATCTTATTAATGAAGTAAATGTTCTAAATTGCTTCTAAATATTCATTTGTTGCAAGTGCCAAGCTCTCGTATTGTAACTTACTGTGGATGAGGGTAGATCAGAGACCATTGTAACGAAATCTTGTGGTCCATAGTGAGACTCGTTAGTTGGAATACAACAGAAAAATGTCAAGGAATCCAGGCAATATTATTCCTTAAATATCCCACTCAAGCAGACAACAAAGGGAGCAGCGGAATATATATATTACACTGTCCTCTTTGTTGTGTGTTTATATATATTATAAATTATATAATTTATAATTTACATCCTCTGTTAAGTCATATTGGATGATGAATGAAATGATACTCAAATCGGCCCAGTGTCCATAGAGCTTAGTTACCAAACATTCATCTTTCAGGATAAGGGAAAACCTCAAACGTTAAGTCATATTGAACGATGAATGAAATGGTGTTCAAATGAGTACAGAGTCCATAGAGCTTAGATATCTGAAATTGATCTTTCAGGATAAGGGAAAACCCCTGAAGAAATGTTATTCAAATAACCCATACTGACCGAGCTACGAACTTGGGCCCTCTTGAAAAAAAATTTGAACTAAAATAATTTTTTTTTCCATGTGAAGCTGACACTCTACCACCTACGTTACAAGCATGGGCAGCTATTGTGGAAAATCAGAACATTTCATCCTAAAGATTAGAAAGGAGCACAAATACCATATTTTATCATGTAATTCCCCCCTTTTTTCTCAAAACATTTGCTTGAAAGCTCTGGGGTGGGAATCATGCAAGTGGTTCTTATAGTAATCCAGAAAGGAAGGGAAACCATGTAGTGTTATGTAAAAGTTACATAGGTATACAGTAACTGTGAATGAACTGGACATACCACTGTTTCATTGGGCCTACAATCGTTGTTTCTTTTCTCTGACTATTCTACGTTCTCACTTTCATCACTATAATCACTATTTTCATTTATATCTCGCTCAGATAACACATCTTCATTTTCACTATTCCACATGTCCTCAGAACCATCAATGGCACAAAAAATTCCAGCTTTTGATTTTCGTCGGTATTTCATGGCTTCCTTATCTGGCCTCCTGGAGTCAGTTGATGAGATCCCTCCGCCATCCATTCTGAATACAGGCGTCGAAGATATTCTTTGAGGGGTTTGTTATGCTGATATCTAGAGTTTGAAGAATGGACGTTAAACCTTCAGGAATGATGACAAGTTGGGACTTCATCCGTTTCATTTTCTCCTTTACAGCCTCCAACAGGTGACCTCGGAAGCTGTCTAGGACAAGAGTGTACTTCTTTTGTAACAATGCCCCTGGTCGTCTTCCCCAGACTTTCTCCAACCAATCCATCAAATCTGCTGTCATCCAGTCCTTTTCTTGAACTTGCAAGTGAATTCCATGTAGGGTAGTCTCCTTTGGTAAGGTCTTACCTTTAAAAATGGAATAAGGTGGAAGTTTGTCTGCTGTAATGCACATCATCACTTTACATCTTACTTTCTCCGCTCCAGTTGTCTTCACAAGCACACTTCTTGAGCCAATTGGAACAATGGTGGTGTTATGCGGCATATCAAGAAACGCTGGTATCTGGTCAGCATTACTAATCTGGGAGAGCAAATTGTCATATTGCTGTTGCACTTGTATTACGTAACGATGGAACTCGAGTACCTTATCATGTAATCTCGAGGTAAACACTGACACAAAGATGTTCTTCATAGACTGAGATTTTGCCGTCTCATAAAACGAATCACCCAACCAATGCTTGCTTTAAAATCCTTTGTCTATGTTGAGCATGGCGGCTATCTTGTGAGCTGTGTTCTGAATCATTTTCCAAAGTTCATTGACATAACCAATTACACCATTATCAATTTCAGGATATTTTCTTGTTTTTGGCCCATAGAAGGATTTGGAGCTTTTCTTTGCAGCCTTGAGTTCATCTTTCGTCTCTGCCAATACCATATTGAATTGGGATCAACAGAGAAATGTCTTCCTGCAGCTTTCACCCCGTTTGCATCGGCGTAAGATAATACATTTAATTTAAATTTTGCCATGTAGTTTGAATATTTTGACATTAGTCATTTGAAGGCTGCTATAATAAGAACGAACCAGGAAAGGGAATTATGCAATGTTTATTTAATAGGTGAATAATTTTTAGTGATGAAAAATCATGGGGGGGGGGGGATATGCAAAGGGTGGCTTATGCTATAAAATACGGTAGTTGCAGAGATAATGGGTCAAACATTAACATTGGCAGGATAGGGCATATCGACTCCCCTTAAGAGTACACCTGGTTACTGTGTGATGGCTTTGAAATTCCAATCTCTTTGCTTGGCTAAGAGATACTAACAGGTGAATAAGAACTTCCCATTTGAGAAAAGTATGCATATTAGAAAATTCAGCCAAATAATAAGGAATATCTCGGAAATGGTTCACTCCATAAGAAAAATGTATTTTACTTAAATTGTGTATTTTAACAAGATCTACTTATTTGGTGCAGTAAGATTCTATCAATTATGGCTTACAGTTATACAAAAATTATCCAGAGAAGCCTTCAGAGGATATTCCCACAAAGTTCAAGATGTTCGTTATATTTGTCTTGAAAATATCTAACATATGTATTTTATCATTACAATTGAGTAAAAATTTTACAGTAATATATTGATAATTTATAATGATGTGTACTAAACATCAGTAACTAAAAAAAAGGAACCTGAACATGTTTTGAGGACTAAGGACTTGGCACCATTGTCAGCGTATATCCAACTGATTTGGTGCTCAGCACAAAAGGAAATCGAGAAGATATTGACACATTGAGTGAAGCAATGTGTCAATATCTTCTTGATTCACTTTTGTGCTAAGTTGTGCTTCACTGTCTACGCTTCTTTTAAGTTTATACTTTGAGTGATTTGGTGCTGTTGGTCTCACCTGGGGAATCTGAAGTGACATTTGTTGGTTTAACAATGAACTTCCAAAGTTTTGGAGAAGACAAATCAAAACTGTTGAGGTAAACTTTGTGCCATAATATATTGTCGCGAGGTGCCTTGGCGAGAGAGGGAGAGAGAAGCGAGAAGTGGGGGAGACGGATGGTGTTAGAACCATGCCTATGCCAACACGCAGCACTGATGACGTGCCAAGGAGAGACGGGTTGGGGAGAGAAGTAACCAGAAATTACTGGACCACTTCTCCTGCTGCCTTGAAAGACTGATTCTTCGCTAATAGTCGGGAAACCTCTAGATACTGCAATTTTTTTATATAAGCAATGCATTGGACGAGTTAGTGAGTTGTTTCTTGGCAGGAAGCCGTAAGAGTGCAAAGTCACAATATGTATGTTTTCCCATGCATTTACTTCAGCTGGGAAACTGGCAACATTCAATAATTTGACGTTTGGTGTAATTTCATGGTTGGCAGACCAGAAATAAGCCAGTGCAGCTGTTAATTTTTTGTTTGTTTTTGTTTAATGGCTCTCATGTGTTCTTTTAATCTGGTGTGTAGGTCTCCTTCTGTTTGGCCAATCTGTAGTTGACTGCAGTAGGAGTAGTTAATTTTATAAATGGTTGATGTCGTGTCATGTGAGGGATTATTCTTATTCATGCAAAGCAATTTGTACATACTGTAATCGGTTGTTAGAGCCTAAGTAATTTTGCTTCTTCTTTAACTTTTTACAAGGCAAATGGCTTTGAGTAGATTAAAAGGTTATATGTGATTGGAGGAATTTAGTAACAGTGATGTCCAAATTAATTGAAAAAACAGACTACAAATAGGTTCTTCTCGTGATACCGGATACAGTCCTATTCATTTATGGTCCTCTATCCCTTAAGCCATTTTAGGTGTTGGGTGAGGGAGCCACAACTATGAATCATAGAGAGAAATCCAGGGATATGGTGATCAGCCTGGTCCTCAAAATGAGTGAGGGAAGTAGATGAACGGAATGAGGGTGAAGGGGATGAATGAAAGGAAAGATGATAATGGAGCAGTTGGTGGAATAATGGCGGTGGAAATTGGAGGTCTGGAGAAAACCTTTTCTTGAACTCACAAGTGAATTCCATGTAGGGTAGTCTCCTATGGTAAGGTCTTACTTTTAAAGATGGCATAAGGTGGAAGTTTAGTGTCGTCTGCTGTAATGCACATCACTTTGTAATAAAAGCCAGGCATTAAATTCATCATTTCATATTGTATATCTGTGTTGCTTATTTATTACAGGGCTTCATATATGGAAATATATAATGAACGGATCATTGATCTTCTTGAGGGAAAAAAAGGGCTAAAACTTCGGGAAGCAGATGGACAAGTTGTTATAGTTCAGTTGAAAGAAGAAGTTGCTTGTACAGCAGAAAAGGTACTGTAAAAACATACAATTATAGATCTGGCCCATGTCAGCATTCTCACTCTTTTATAGCAACTATAAAAAGTATTATATTCTTGAACCCAATAAAAAAATGATCAAAATTTCACAGAAATAAATGTTTTGAGTTACCTTGAATTGAATAAAGTGCATGTGTATCTGTAGAACTCAATCCAAGTGTTGGATAAGCACGAACCTGGGAATAAGTATATTGACACTTGTGACAGTGAAACAAATACAAGCACATAAATCACTTTTATTGGCAAAGCTTTACCCATTTTTTATTTAAAATTTAATCAGAACATATGTGTTTGCAGGAATTTAGCAACCGTGACGTCAAAATTAATCGTAAAAACTATTTTTAGTTGGTTTATTGATACTCGTCACTTACTTAAGTGACATATTTAACAGTTACTTAATTTTAACCTGTTTGTTTACTCTTAGTTGATACATTAATAATGTTCTGTTGAACTTGTTTAATCATCAGTTGATAATTACTGGCCTATATATTATTATTATTATTATTATTATTATTATTATTATTATTATTATTATTATTATTATTATTATTATTATTATTATTATTATTAAGCTCCTAGCTGTGCTTGTATTATGCTGCTTGTGCTGAGGTCTCTCATTGTTGCTTCCATCTTAATATATGTACATATCTATTAAAATTGTTTCAGAAGTTAATGAAGCTGTTTCTTCAACATATTATAGAAATAGAAATGTAATTGAATGCATATTTTACAGCTTGGTGAAACTAAAAGGAAAGAAAAATATTTAAAAACAATGAATAGGGGAGAACAAGAGTGAAGTTGCAAGTCTTCAATTTCTTTGGCGATGCATTATATATTAAAATATAATAATAATAATAATAATAATAATAATAATAATAATAATAATAATAATAATAATAATAATAATAATAATAATAATAATAATAATAATAATAATAATAATAATAATAATAATAATAATAATAATAATAATAATAATAATAATAATAATAATAATAATAATAATAATAATAATAATAATAATAATAATAATAATAATAATAATAATAATAATAATAATAATAATAATAATAATAATAATAATAATAATAATAATAATAATAATAATAATAATAATAATAATAATAATAATAATAATAATAATAATAATAATAATAATAATAATAATAATAATAATAATAATAATAATAATAATAATAATAATAATAATAATAATAATAATAATAATAATAATAATAATAATAATAATAATAATAATAATAATAATAATATTTATTGAGGTACTAAGCTTTTACAATTTTTGGACTGCCCTGTGTTTTGGTCCAGGCCAGTGCTACACAGGACACTTCATTAAGTATATTTATAGATGTGTTACAATGCGTTATTACAGAATAGTCACCTATTTATTATTCCTTCCCTCTTTTTACAGTCCATATCCATTTGTTTTTTACGTTACTTAAAAACTGCCCTATGTTTTTATAATTTTTGTTTAAAACCTTGATTAAGCTGATTCTGATATTTATCTTTGGTATTTGACATTCTTTCCTCCACAACTCTGTTTCCTTAAAATCAAACAGTATATGTTCTATATCCTCTTTGTCCCCACACAATGGGCACTCATCTTGCGGTTATCCATTTCTTTGACCTCTTAATCTCCATATCCCTGCTCTTAACCATGCTATCCCCTTTCTTCACTGCTCATGCTACCTATATACTATTACCTCCCCAGGTATCTTTCCATGGAATATAGAAGACAAGTGATCTCCTCTCTGCTAATTGACTAAACAGTTTCTGGATCTCCATGTCCTCAAATCTTATTCTAGCCCTTTTCCAAAAACCTTAGTTTCTCTATATGTGTTTGGAGGAATTTAGTAACAGTGACGTCAAGTCACTCAGTGAGCTTAGTTTCTCTCTTTCTCCAAATATCACCCATACCATCATCCTCCAAATTATTTCGTAAATTACTTACCCATCCTTTATTTGGTAAACTTAATTCTTGATACTTCAAGCATTGTATCAATATATTCCCCTCCTCGAAATTCAATACTCTATACCAATATTTTAGTGCGCTTTCTATAACTTTTCTTGGAACTCTCCCCATTTCAATTAGAGCTACTTCATATGCAGTTGATATTGGCAGCCCTAGAACTTCCTTACAAAATCCCCTGTGTACATAATCTAAAACTTTCCATCCCTTTTCCAGCCCCCATATCTCAATACCATATAGCATTCGTGCCTCAACCACCGAATTATATATTCTTTCTAACCATTTCATTTCCATTTCAGGCATTCTTATACAAACATCCTCTTACAGCTGCCATTGCTGATTTCCCTTTTGCCAGTGCACATTTCTTTTGCTTCTCCCATTTCCCTCCTGCATCAATTTTCATTCCTAAGTAATTACATTCACATACCACTTAATATTCTATTCCCTCTTTCATGCCACTTCTCATGTTTACTCAGTTTGGTACCTTTTGGTACCTTTTTTAAATACTACAATTTGGGTTTTACCTCTATTCACATTTAGGTCCCAATCTGCACAATATTTATCTATTTCTTGTAAATATATTCTTAACCCATTTATAGTAATAGCACCAATCACCAAGTCATCTGCAAACTATAATCCATGGATTTGTGTATTATTAATTACTGGCAAGAAATAATTATTATTGCTTATAATTTTCAATATATCATCTATAAACAAATTAAACAAAACTGGACTTAACTTGCAGCCTTGCCTTAGCCCTTTTTCTGGTGTATTGCTCCTTCATATTTTATGTAAAATATGTTCTCCGTGTATAACCCTTTTAGAATGGATACCATTTTGCGACTAAACTCCCTTCATTAATAATGTATACCACAGTAAATTCATCTCTATCTGTTCGAATGCTTTTTCGAGATCAATAAAGGCCATATATATTTTACCTTTTTTATATCTTAATACTTGTCTACTAGTGTTTTTGTCCACTGTTCTCCCACCTTTCCTAAAGCCCATTTGATATTCTGAAAGAATATTGAATTCTTCAGTCCATTTTTGCATCCTATCAGCTAGTATTCCTGTGAACATTTTCCCCACATTGGACAACAGGGCTATTCCCTGATAGTTGGGTTTATCCATCTCCCCTTTGCTCTTATATATTGGCTGTATAATTGCTTTTCTCCAACTTTTCTGTATATAACCATTATTTATCATAGAGTTAAACAATGGTGTTAATAATCTAACCCTGTTCCCATCTTCGCACCATGCTTTAAAAAATTCTCCTGGTATACCATCTATTCCTGGAGCTTTAGTCCTCTTAATTCTTCTAACCTGGTTTATTACTTCCTCTCCTGTTATATCCCTATCTAATGTCTCACTAAAGTTATTCTCTATTTCTGGGATTATCCTCCCCTTGTTAGATTTTTCACATGCATAGAAAGTTGAGAATTAACTTAACCACTCTTCCTGACTTATGTAATGTTTGATTACATTTTTTTTTGTGCAATGATTTTATGCCCCTTCATATTTTACTTTATTTTCAGCAATAGTAGTGATTAGTTTATCTGCTTTCTTTTGTCTCCATTGGGATGTTTTACTTTACAGTAGTTCATTGTAGTATTTTCTTTGCAGATACTCTTCCTTAGAGTGAATATCTCCTGTTTCCCTCCACTTTACCAATTTTTCCTTTACTGTGTTTTTAATCACCCTACATTCCTCGTAAAACCAGCCATTATTAGTATTAGAATATCCTCTATCATTTTCATCCCCTCTCCTGCCCAAGTCATAACAAAGCTCAGAATACTAATTGCATTTTCAATTTCATAACGATTTAAACTATGCATTATGACCTGCTGACATATCTTCCCTATATCTGATTATAATGTGTACTCAAATTTTGGCTTGTCTTCCTTCCATTTGAATCTAATTCCCTTTTTGTTGCACTAATCTCTGCTAGTTGTTCATTGGTTGCTCTCTGAGCTTTAATACCTATGTCATGAAAAATGCCTACTTTTAGTGCTTATATTAGCTACTTTAAAATTACTCACCATATGACATATTGCACGACCTCAACACATAGTCTAGTACACTATGACCGTTTGCATTTATAAAAGTAAATTCACCAAGTTCATCTTCTCCATATTTTCTATTAAGAATGTCCAATGCATTTTGCTCACAGAAATTAATGAGCTTTTCACTACCCCTTTCTATCACCTTATCTTTGCTATGCCTAATATTCACATTTTTCCCACTTACATTGCTATCCTCCAACAAATCTGTAGAACTAACATCACTTTCTCCAATTCTTATGTTTAGGTCTACTACTAGTATTATCTCAATATTCATATATTATTCCCTTAACTTCTCTATATCTTTATCGAGGAAATAAAACAGTTCTGGATTATGAAACTGAAGAAGCTGGAGGGTTATATATTATTGCAATCCATATTATGCTATCCACTATCACTTTATCTTCCATTATAACCCAAAGCACTTCCTTACAGCTAGACCATGTTTCTTTTATTGTTTTACTCATATTTATTCGTGATAAAAAACCCTAGCCCTCTTGATGGTCTCCCCCTCTTTGCATACATTTCCTCTTTTCTTCCTAAATTAAAATTCATTAATTTGATTTCTTCATCTTTTAACCACATCTCTACCACTGCTAGGTAATCCAAATTCACTAATATATGCTGTATGGAACCTGTGCTGATTTTACTTTTTAACCCTTCACAATTCCAAAACCCTAGCTTCCTTATTATTTGCTATTGCAAACCTGTTCTCCCCCTGGACCACGCAAACTGTTCAAGTGTTTTCTTGCTTCTCAGCTTTATATATTACTGGTTCACATGTCATTCTTGAAGTAAATGCTTTCGGCGGTGAGTTGACTGAAACATACTCCTTAGGACTAGACTCGGTAGGCGTGCTCACTGTTGTTCAGGCTTGTGTCTGTTGCTTTGGCTGTGATCTTGGTGTAATGGTTCTTTCTGCAATTACGCCCCGTTTAAGTTGCTAGTTTGTGTTGTGATTTCATGGATTTCATATGAATGAAATAAAATGAAATGTCTAGGTACCGGCTTAGCTGCAGTTGCACTATAAGTAACGGTCCTAGGAACAGAAAGCTGACAAATATGCAAGACCTTCCAAGAAGAATACCTTTCTTACCCAGATCTCTTGGATTGCCTTTTCCTCCATAAAACAGGGACATTCTCTGGAGTTCGATGAATGATTACCTCTGCAATTGACACAGGTTACAGGTTAATACATGCATCATCATGCATGACTTCCGCACAGTCAACACAGGTAGCAACTCCATTACAAGAATCACTCGTGTGACCAAAGCACCGGCATTTGTAACACCTCAATGGATTGGATATATACTGCCTCACTTCTATATCTTCATATCCTACCTTAATCTTTTGTGAGAGATCTATCCAATCAAAGGTAAGAAACAGGGTACGAGCGGGCACCAGTTCACCTTGTTCTATGCAGTGGACTCTGTATATATTGGTCACATCCTGTTTTCCAAGTTTTCCTCATTGGAAATACCATCCAGTGCGCTGGTGTTTACAACAGCATGCGAGGAGTTCAGAGTCCTATGCATTTCAATGTGCGCCTGATAACTCGTAAGCATATTGGCTTTCATAATTTTTGCAGCCTTTGTCAGTGAAGCAGCTTCAATCAGGAGCGTGCCATTGCGAGATTAAATACATTATTTTAAAGGACAAGTAATATAATCTAAACCCTTCTGGATGATAAATGGATTCACAGTAGTAAATTTCCCGCCTGGCTCATTTCTAGTAATAACCAAGTAGCGAGTACCACAAGACTCAGCTACTTCTTTTCCACTCTTCTTAACTTTTTTAATTTTTCCCATAGCGTCACTGTCCTCCATTGCAAACATCTCTGATGGCATGCTCACATCCTTGGCGCCACCCCGTCTTAGGTGAGAGTCCTGGCCTGGACCTTGCTCACCTCAGGGTCTTACCTCCCAATTTACAGCAATAACTCTCTCACCACTCAGAGGCACCCAATCGAGAGATTTGGTCCGGGACCCTGGGATTACCAACCCAGGTAGATCTTGTACCAACCGTAGTAGGCCCCTGGGAGTAAGAATTGGTTAGTATAAAAGTGAATCGAGAATATATTGACACATTGCTTCACTCACACTGTTTATTCACAGGACATGTTTCAAGAGCTCTTGCTCCTATCCTCAGCTGATACTCGACTAGTGCAAGTTGTAGTGGTTTCTTCTTTCTCCGTATTGTCAATAGATGGCGTGATGTACTTGTCAAAGATGTCCGGTGGTGGAGTTTCAAAATTCATGACTCTATGACGATTTTTGTTAATGAAGATTTTTTCCCATACGGAAAGGTCTAGAACTAAAGAACATATGAGAAACATTAAAAATGGTGAAACAGAAAAATCAGCAGTGGCTTTTCATTTTTTGAATACTAGACATGACATCAATTTGGAAACATCTCTAATAAAATACGTTAATCACCCCATAGACCTTTCCATATGGGAAAAAATCTTCATTAACAAAAATCGTCATAGAGTCATGAATTTTGAAACTCCACCACCGGACATCTTTGACAAGTACATCACGCCATCTATTGACAATACGGAGAAAGAAGAAACCACTACAACTTGCACTAGTCGAGTATCAGCTGAGGATAGGAGCAAGAGCTCTTGAAACATGTCCTGTGAATAAACAGTGTGAGTGAAGCAATGTGTCAATATATTCTCGATTCACTTTTATACTAATTTGTGCTTCACTGTCCCTACGCTTCTTTCAAGTTTATACTTTGAAGAATTGGTTAGCTTGACATATTTTATCAGAATTTCAATAAATTTCATATTTCACTGTCAGATATATTTAACATATATTGTGTTCAGCAAAAATATGCTTAAATCTATTAAAATTGTATGGTAAATTAAACGTTATTCTTTTATAATATTTAAAATTACGGAATTCTGTTATCACTTACGATATTTGTCTTTGTGTGTTGTAATTTCTGCAAGCAAAATGTGAGTAAATTTTTATGGCAATTTCTAGCTTTTATTGTTGCTATTGTTAAATAGGGCATTTTTAAAGATGTCTGGTATCTGGCTATTATGAGTGAGTATTGGCTACACTGTGCAGAAGTACCTCCACTATGAAAACTTTTGAGCAAAAGCACTCTTTGAACTGAACCAGCTTATACCAAGTAATGTTTAAAAAAGAAAAAGAATTTTATACAAATATAACAATTTGTAACAAAAACTTCACTTAACTTAACAAAATGATGTTAATTCTTCTTTCTAATTGAAATCGATTTCACGAATTCTTGTCTGCATCTTCAGTCGAAGAAAACCACAGGAGAAAACAAATTTGTCGTTAAGGAAGTTACTATGTTGTGTTTTTTCAGTATTACCAAAATCTAAAAACGAAACACACTTAAGAACAGAATCAACTGCCAGTATTTCAAAATTCATTACGCGATGTTTATTTTTTTTTTAAATAAATATCTTTTCCCAAATCATTAAATCTATCGGGACATTTAATTGTTTTAATAATTTAACTTCAGGATTTATACTATTGTTAAATGACCAAAAATGATCTGCTACGGCCGATTTATCAGTTTGTTTATGCTTAATGTTACAAAAATGTTCTTTTGTTCTGGTTTCCAAATTACGTTATGTCTTACCAATTGTAAACCCGATCACAATCTAAACAATCAGATTGATAAATATCAGATTTTTTTTATTATTACGTAAGAAAAAATTGTTTACAAATGCAGAATTATTAGATAGGCCATTTAGATATATAGGAATGCTGTGGTTTCCTGATATGGGATCATGTTGACTCAGGTCATTGTAAACAGACATGTAATCAGCACAGTCTCAGGAAGTCCAGTGGTAACAGAAAATATTGATATGATATTGATATGATATTTATTTGTACAGTTTCCATTACAATGTCACTACAGTAACTTTATTATTGAACATGCAGTATTATATATATCCTGTACAAATACATGAAAATTGCTGACTCAAGATTAACTTGCTGACTCAGGTCCCCTGGCCATAAGCCTTTTTTTCCTGAGCAGCTTGGTGTCATTTCTTCTTGACCTTCACTTCTTTTACCCCAATCCAATTTTCTCTTAACCTATATAAGAATTCTCCTATACATCTATTTTTCTTTTCTCCCATCCCCTTTAGCATGCCTAATGCCAATATCTCTTTACTTTCACTGTCCCATTTCTTATTCCATATTTTTCTCCTGTAATTTGTTAACTCCTTACATTCTATCAGGTAATTTGTGCTCTCTTCATCTTCGCAAAATTCACATATTCCTACTTCATTACTTCTCATACCTTTTAGGTATAAAATTCCTACTCTCATCCATTCTATGCCTTCTCTTCCAGTTTTGTCACATTGTTCTATATATTTTTCCCTACCCCATTCTGTCTTTAATTGCTTATAAAATTTCAAAGATTTCTTTTCTTCTATGCTTTCCCATATCTCTTGCTTATGTATGTCTTGTACTCTAGTTCTTACTTCCTTCCAAAAACTGCTATGATTTATCACCTCTGCTCTCCATAGATTTCCCATACCTATCTTCGATACCATTCTTTTCAATTCCGACCACCAACTATTTGTATTTTTAATGCTTTTCTGTTGCTTCATGCACAGATTCAATAATTCTCCTTTCTGCCTTTTAATACACTTATACCAAAATTTCAGTATTCTCTCTGTTATTATTTCTCTTTTTGTATTACCTAGCTCTAGTAATGCCACCTCTCTTGGTGACGATTTTGGCACCCTTAGTAATTCTTTGCAAAATAATCTGTACATCTGGTCTAATTTTGTACCTATCTCTGATGTGCCTCATACCTCCACTGCGTACATTGTTCTGGCTTCAACGACCGCTTCATACATTCTTTCTAACCATCTGACATATCTAGTTTGTTTACATATTCTTACCCCTGACATTGCTGCCCTGACATTAGTATCACTTTTCTGGTTTGTACGGCCCATCCTCCACTGCTACACATCCTTACACCTAAATAGTCATACTCATCTATGAACCATCCCTCTCCTTTCCTCAGTATCCATCCCCTTTTAAATACCATTCTTTTTTATTTTTTGCTGTTTATTCTTAGTCCCCATTCAGCGCATAACCTATGAATTGCCTCAATTGATTTTTGTAGACCTATTACAGAAATTGCGCCTACCGTTAAATCATCCGTACAATAAACCAGCGATCTCTTTGTTCATTATTATTGGGCAATGGGCATTAACCCTCTCTATTATGTCATCTATAAATAAATTGAATAGTATAGGACTCAATTTGCATCCCTGTCTTAAGCCTAACTTCTGTTCAGCCTCTTCTGATAATACATTCAACCCACATCATATTCTGAATTTCACCCCAATATAAATGTTATCAATTTTTTTTATAAACTTCTCGCTCACCCCTTTTCTTCTTAATTTCCGTTTTAAAGCCCCCCTGTTTATTGTATCGAAAGCTTTCTCAAAATCCACAAAAAACATACAATCTCCCCCGTTTCCTGCTCAGGTATTTATCAATTAACGTCTTGATTATAAATACGTTATCCATAGTTTGCCTTTTCCTCCTAAATCCAGCTTGAAATTCTGATATTTTATTTTCTCTTTCTGCCCAATCCATTAGTCTGTCTGCTAGTATACCCGTATACATTTTCCCAATTATAGATAGTAAACTTATCCCCCTGTAATTCTCTTGCCTATTCACACTCCCCTTTCCTTTAAATATTGGTACAATCACACTTGTTTTCCAGCAGTCAGGTAATTTCCTACCATCTTTCATCTTATTAAATATCTTAGTTATATTCTTTAATCCACTTGATGTTTCCCCATATCTCTTCCAAAACTCCCCTGGAATTCCATCCATGCCCACTGCTTTACTGCCCTTTAAGCTTCTTATTTGTTGAAAAACTTCAATTTGAATAATTTCTCTGTCTAATATCTCATCATCTATCCTCAGGTTGCCCAACTGTATATTATCTGTATTTATCCACTCCCTTTCTGCAACGAGGTCTCTAAAGTACTTCAGCCATTCCTGTGATGTTATCTCATTTTTCACCCCCTTCTGTTTATTCACTTCACTCACCATAACCCATATTATATTATCTTTTTGTTGTATGGCATCCTTCATTTTCTTTCGAATACTATCCTGCCACTCGTTATTTTTTCTTCTAATAATTTCTTGTATGCTTCTCTACTTATTAACATAATCATCCTATCTCTACCCTCCCCCTTTCTTCTCCAACAAGCCAGGTTTTTAAACACTTCCCTTTTCGCTCTACCACAGTCCTCATTAAACCATCCATTACTTATTCGCTTCATTTTCCCTTTTACTCTCATTTTTATCCCTGCCCTTGTAATTATATTAGTTTCATGAGCTCTAAGCCTCTTTCTATATTGTTCTCATTCAATGCAACCTCTGTGCCTACACTTATTATTTTTGATATTTCTGAGTTTATTGCAGTTAGGAATTCCTCCTTCATTTGTTTCCTCCATCTAAATGCATTCACTACTTTATGCTCACCTTCCTCCTTTCTCTCACTTTCTTCTTCTATCCTATTTCTATCCCTAACGGAAAGTGGCCACTGCTCAGTATTTCATTTGCTATTTTGAAATTATTAATTCTTTCAATGAGCTCCTCTCTACACAAGATAGTCAACCACACTTTGACCGTTATTTGCAAATGTTTATTCGCCATCCTCATCTCCTTTTACTGCTCCATTACATATAAACAAATTATTCAATTCACAGAAATGGAGTAATTTTACCCCCTCCTTGCTGAGTACCTTGTCCTTGCTACTCCTTACCCATTCATGTGCTTTCTCTCTACATATTTCACCATAATGCCTTATTGATCTAATTTTCTCTTCGCCTATTCTAGCATTGAAATCCCCCATTAACAAAAACACTATGCCCTGAAATTTGTGCCTTAGCTCCTCCATATCATCCTCTAGTTCTATTGTCAAAGAAGCTTGATGTTGTGGGAGGGTTATAAACTATTCCTATTCCTAGACTATATTCTATCTCTGGATCTTTCTTGATTATTAACCAGGTTACATTCCTATCATCCTTTATCATTGCCTCTATTCTCTTACTATTGAGTAACTCTGACCTAACAAACACCCCAACTCCTCCTGATGCTCTCCCTCTTTCTTTCCTTTTAGTGGCCACAGTGCCTATGTAACTAAAACCTCTTTAAGTGTATTAACTCATTTCCTAGCCACGTTTCTGCGATTCTATGTCTTGCGCAGCTGTTATATTCTGCAACTCTCCATTAATCATCTTACTTTTCAAACCCCGAGCATTCCAGAACATCAGCTTTAACATTTTTTGCTATTTATTTCCTGAAAAAAAAAAAGGAAAGTTTGCCTTCGTTAGCCACTAATTTCTGTTGCTGTGTTACTCGCGTTGTCACCGTTTCTCTCCCTCCACTTCTTGGTTGAGCACTACTGTGTTCCTCTCTCCCCACTATCATCTCCCCTCTTTCCATCATTTTGTTTAACTCACTCTCACTCACTTTGACCCACCATGCGTACACTTGCCACATTCATTGCTATGTTTCCTCTCTCTTCTGTCCTATCCTTATGTGTCTGCACTGCGCTGTCTTCTTCCCATTCGTACGTCTCTTGTCCTTCCCCTCCATCTCTGGCCTCTTCTTCCCCTCCGATGGTTAACGTCATTAACAGAAAATATAGTGACTTATGTTATTGAGCAAGAGATATCAGCATGTTTCTTTGCTCTTCAGAAGTTTAGGCATAGGTATATTCAGTTACCCAATAAGTTTTCACTAACCTGTTGAGTTTATCCTTTATTAAAACCTATAAACTCGCCTGTTCAAAGTGTTCCTGTTACTAGAAGTTACCTCATATGACAGCAATATGTCTGACTATATGATAATAGATCTTAAATATCAGATGTGCACAAAGTATGGAACATAATATACAAAAGAAGAGTAAATGAGTATTTAGCATCTGTCTGTGAACAAATTAAAACCTATCCAAGCTTGACCTCAAAATATTGGAGGCAGGAAGAAGAATGGCTTTGTAGCTAAACACCTGAGCATTAACTATATGCATATACAAAGATAATATAGAATAAGTGTAATGGGCCAGATAGAAAGGGGAATTGAGAACAGGACAATGAAAATAGGGTAGACTAGGTTGAGAAAAAAATAAATAAAATGAAGAGAAAGGGGTGGGGGGGAGCTAATGGAAAGTAACAAGAAAACTACAGAATCACTTTCCAAGGCACAGTGTGAAGAACCAATCCATTGCTGTCACCCGAGCACTAAGTCCTGAGGAGCACATCAATACAGTCTAGTAGCACTCCATATAAACATCATAGTTCATCTACAGTTTGCAGAGCTAAAGTGTGTTCTGCAGTAAAAGTGTGATCATGAGTTTGTGGAGGATACACTGGAGAGAAAATACCACACAAAGTACTGTCTACCCACCACAAGAAGGCAAGAGAGGAATGAAGGGGAGAGAAGCTTTAATTGTTTATCTGCTCTGTTAGTAGATCTGTTTACTACGAAATGAATGAGAGTGCATATAAGTCACCCATGCTGCAAGATCTAATGCTCGTTTCAGTAACTGCAGTGATAGTTATTATACATGGGTGAGTTGACAACACTGTGAACCTAGCATCCATATGATATCAGGAAGGGAAGCATAAACACAGCAAAGGTGATTATGTTACATATTCCTCAGCCTTGCCTTCTTGTTCTGTGTAGATATATTGCAGCAATAGTTTCTGCACATAGTAATGTGAGTGCACTAAACTGATACGAAGAAAGCACTGGTACTGAAGCTTCCATACAGCTTCCACTACGGTGCGGCTGGACGGAAACCAGAAGATCCGTGGTTCAAATAGTGGTCCGAACTATAAAGCCCGGGCCTTAAAGTACTTACAGCATAGTAGGTCGCCATTAAGGTAGTTGTCTCATGTGTTTATGAGAACTCCTAGTGGTTTACCGGGAGAAACACGAGTCAGATGGAGAATTTAATGTCATGTTGGCACGTTGGCCATAGTAGCACAATGGTAGTGCGGCTGGACGGAAACCAGAAGATCCGTGGTTCAAATCCCGGCTATGGCATTGAATTTTTCATTCTGGCTCTACCCCTTCAATCGTTATTATGTTCATCTTCCCCTACCTGTTGTGGTCGGAGGAGGGGAATGTCTTGTTGATAGCAGGTAAACCTGCCTTTCCTCTCACCTGGCTCAACTATACGGTAATCGGATTTTGTTCCCCTTGCCTCTCCAACCCTCTTGTTCATTGGAAAACTTCTGCATTCGGGTGTACATAAATGTTTTTTACAATAGGTGCCTTTGAAATTCAAGGAGTGGCCTGCCGAATATGCAAGAAGACTTTGAAGGCTGACAATTCATTGTGGGCATTTTTAATAAGCACTGAAAATCAAAACAGCTTAATCAAAAGCTCTAGCAATATAAAACAAAACTCTGCTTCAAAGATTATTTAAAGTATAAGCTTAATCTGAGGAGTAATTGAAAATTGGAAAAGGAAAGATTAGGATAAAAAAATAAAACTGTGTGATATAAAAAATGAACAAAAGTTCATCGCGAATTTCAGTCGTGATCCCCGGTGAACATTCATGGAAAATAAACCGCTGTGCAAGTAATACATACACACACTGTGTGTTCTCAGCATTAAAATATACATTTCATGTGGTTTGCACTCTGTTGCATGCAGGAAGGGAAGGGTAGGAGTCACGTGATGCTTGGATGGTGAGGAGGGGAGAAGGCTCTGCTCACGCATGTGCACACCGACTGCAGTTTGTTCATGGTCTATCTATAGTTACTAATGTTAACTGTTTTCAACAATAAAAGTAACATATTGAAAAGTCTGGTGCAAAATTTATTCTAAGAAGTTTAAAGAACTCCATTTCAGAAATCTTGATGGGCACTGGGAACCTGCAAAACATATTTGCCTACAAGAGGTGATCCCAATAATTATCCTAAATTATGCAGATAGTATAATCTTAGATTAGTATTCATATCTTACCCCAGAGCCATAGGGGGAAAAAAATGCATTTATCATATCTATAACATTTATTAAGTTTAAGTACTATTCGTAAAGTCATATCAAAATATGCATATGTTTCAAGGTTGCAAGAATTGATAAAAAGATTCAAATAATGATGCCAGATCAATGAATAATCAAGGAATGATTTTTAATTTAAATTCTCAACAATCCTTACCTCTTGAGGGGATGCAGCACTGAAAACCCAAATCCAACAATTTTCAACCAATCTTGCTGAAATTTTAACCACCTAGTTCTGATGCACAGAATGCAAAATTTGGTTTTTGTATCTTCAATAGTTTTTGAGTAATTAATTTGTGAAATTCAAATTATTTTATATGACATATGATTCTACATTATGGAGCATATGTTATATTGTAATAAAAACTGACCTGAATAATTTTTACCATGGGATGTCTTTCTGTCCTAAATTTTTCTTGTCATCAAAGAATCTACCCTTTACAGCAATCACTTTTTTTCTTCACAATTCTAGGCCTTCTCCTAACAAGTTTTTCATACACACTATTCTCCATATTACTCCAGGATGTCTGAAGGATATCTCCATATTAGTCCAGGATGTCTGAAGGATTTCCCATTACCTTATTATAGAAGTAGGACACTTTTTGAACTAGTCAAGTTCCTCCCAAAGAAGTTCAGTTGGGTTCAGATCTGGTGACTGGTGGCCATTCCATCACCTTTAGGTCTCCTCCTTTAGGTAGTTCTTACACAATTTGCATGTGTGTTTTGGATCATTGTCCTGCTGCACGATGAGTCCTGGACCAATTAATATGCATTTCTGATGGAACAGCATATCTGCTCAAAATGAAATGTTAGTCATGTTTATCCAAGTTTCCTTCAATTTTGTAGAGCTGGCCTGCTTCACTAAATGAGAAACATCCCCACACCATTAGAGAGCCCCATCATATTCCACTGTTAGTGTTATGCATTTGGAATGCATCTTTTTAGCAGGATAACAGCGAATACACACATTGGCATTGTTGCTCAAAAACCTAGAATTTGGATTCATCTGTCCAAAAAACTTATTTCAGTCTTCAGTTGACCAGTTATTGTGTTCTTTTGGACACATCTGTCCAAAGAACCCATTTTCAGTCTTCAATTTCCCAGGTTGTGTTCTTTTGCTTATGCCAATCTCTACTATTTGTTTATGGTTCTATTACTTGACAGAGCATTGAGGCATATTGACCTTTAGGTGACCAGCACTGTGATCGTCCCTTATTGGACTGTATCTGGTTGATTAGAAGAGTGATATATTAGTACGTTGATGTACAGTAAGTTAAGAAACAAATAAAGCGATTAGAAGCTGTGTGTATCTATGTTTTCTCGCGCCTGCCAATGTATGTCACATTGCTGTCCAGAAGACATGATTATATCTGAACAGAGTATACATACATACACTGGACTAACCGTGTAAGTGCAATAAGCTGAGGTAAACACTCTGTTAATACAATTTTGAGTCGAACCAATACTCAATGCTCCATTTATTGCTAGTATTTACCTAGAAAGTGTTTCGTTAGGATCTTCCTAACATCATCAGCTGTTGTCGACTAATGGATGCCGGTTCAGTGAACTCCTCGGAGGTGATAGGTGCGTCTCTGTCGGTATCTTGATGAACTTGAAATTGGGGTTGTCTTCAAAGGTAGTATCGAAATTAAACAATTTACTTTCATATTTCTTTATAAAGATTTTTTCCCACGTGGTTAATGCAGCTGGACCTTGGACACTTTTTAGTAAGTGAATTTCTCGTTCTATGTCATGATTTTCCTTCCAAAAATGGTACGCTACCGCCGATTTATCTATTTCTTTATTCCTTATGTTCCTAAAGTGCTCTTTAAGCCTAATGTTCATGGTCCTTTTTGTTTTTCCAATGTAGAATTTGTCACAGTCCTTGCAATTTATCCGGTACACTCCTGATTTTCTGCCTGTGGGTATCTCCTTTGTATTATGTGATTTCAAAAGGTGTTGTACACTAAATTTGTTCTGTGGGGCCAAAGTAATATTGTGTTCTTTGAAGACTTTTTGGAAAAGGTGTGTAGCTCTGGGATGATACGTAAATTTTCTGTATGAGGTTTCATTGCTAATTGGGGAGAGAGTAGTTACTTGTTTGCATCTTAGTTGTCTTTTGAATTTATCTATCTTCTTGTTGACCAATTCAGCACTGTATCCATTGTATTCTGCAATGTGAATGATGTTATTGTACTCTTTGTTATATTCTATCTTGTTTAAAGGTACATTAACCAGCCTGTAAGTTAAACTGTTGATAACAGCATGCTTGTGTTGTCTTGGGTTATATCCATCTGATTTTATGAAATTTTCTGTGTGTGTTTCCTTTCTGTGTATGCCAAATTCAAGTTTATTATGTTTTCTGGTAAGTTTCAAATCTAAGAAAGGGATTTCATTGTTTATCTCTTTTTCTATGGAGAATTTTATTGCAGGATTTTGTAAATTAAGTAGTTTTAATGCATCATCCACTTGTTTCTCATTTATTATTGCCCAAATGTCATCCACATATCTGTACCAATGCTTAAAAATTAGTGGGAATGCCTTTGTGATGTGCGTTTCCAAAAAGCTCATGAAGAGGTCTGCCAAAAATGGGGACAATGGGTTGCCCATAGATAGTCCTGATTTTTGCTTGAAAATTTTTTTATTGAATGTAAAAAAGGACTGTTCAATGCAAATATTGGTTAATTGAAGGTATTCCTCTATGATGTTTTGGTCTATTTGTAGGGACTGAAGCCATGTTTGCATGTACTCTATGAGTTTGTCTCTCGGAACACTTGGGAACAAGGAGATTACATCAAAAGATACCGTTCGGTCTGTGGGAGAAAATTGTAGATTTTTAGTTTTGTTGATGAATTCCAACGAATTTTTAATACTGTGGCTTTTGAATTTTGGTAGCTCCTTAAATTTTTTGTTTAACCATTTGGATAGCTTGTAGCAGGGTGTGTTTATGTTGTTAATGATTGGGCGCATCTTATTTCCTGTTTTATGAATTTTGGGTAATCCATATATGTTAGCTACTGTAGGGTTGTCTGGTTTTAAACTTTGTTTAATTTCTTTTGGTATGATTGTTTTATCCTTCATTGTTTCATTTAACTGCTTTACACACATATTTAAAGGGTCAGACTTTATTTCCTGGCAAGTGATGAATTCCATGAACGAGAAATTCACTTACTAAAAAGTGTCCAAGGTCCAGCTGCATTAACCACGTGGGAAAAAATCTTTATAAAGAAATATGAAAGTAAATTGTTTAATTTCGATACTACCTTTGAAGACAACCCCAATTTCAAGTTCATCAAGATACCGACAGAGACGCACCTATCACCTCCGAGGAGTTCACTGAACCGGCATCCATTAATCAACAACAGCTGATGATGTTAGGAAGATCCTAACGAAACGCATTCTAGGTAAATACTAGCAATAAGTGGAGCATTGAGTATTAGTTCGACTCAAAATTCTATTTATTTTAATTCACACATTTTTCCCATTGCAATGACTGAACGATGGGCCGGAGCATTGTCGTGAAGAACTCAAAATTGTATTAATTTTGTGCTTCATTGTATCATAGTCCTTAAACAACAGAATAAACACTCTGTGTTGCAAATTTTTTCCGATATGCCTTCTCGCTTTGTCATGTAGTAATAAGTGGTTCCTTCATTGCCACCGTACCCCATAAATTAAATGAAATCATCACTTCATTGTACTGAGAGTGATTTCCTTGCTGTGACTAGCATTAAAATCAGACTGAATTTCTGGGGCAGTCAGCCTTTTAGTTTTTACTTTTCAAAACTATTGACTGGTCCTATACTCTAGAAGTATACGTTGGTCTTTGACTTTGTTTCCTGTCCTCGTTAAAACCAAAATGTTATAACCTGAGAATGCATAGTTAACAGTGAACCGTAAATGTTTTAATGTTTGTGAGATTTTGGTGAACACTATTCCCCTCATCATGAAGTATGTTAATTGCTGAATGCTTTTCCAAACTGAAGGATGTTTCCTAAAAAAATTTGTAAAAAAAATTTTTTTCAATTAAGCATCTTTTCTTTCTTTTTTTTTTCTTTTTTTCTTTTAGAATGCAAAGAATAAAAAATAATAAAAGAATAGAAGTTATTGTAATAAATACTCACCACTACTAATTGAGGATGCCACAGTAATATTAGTAACACTATTCCAATTGCAATATAGCACTTGTATGATGTAAGACCATAATAAGATGCTCTGTGGACTCAGAATAAGGTCATGAGTAAATGTGATCCCATATCAGTCATATATCTAAGAATTATCTGTTGGTGGTTATGATGCTATAAACATTTACTTCAACATCATTTTTTTTATATAAACAAAATATCATTCACAGTGATATATCCTCATGATAGAGATTCTTAACCGTGCTCTTTAATGACATAATCACAGGATATCTACAGATACACCATACAGCGTACAGTTTCAACATCTGCGAGATGAAAAGTAATGTTTTCTTTAGCAACTTCCCCCTTTACCTTAGCCCAAATTAATTCTATCCGGTTGTACTGGCAGTGAAAAGCAGGAAAATGAATGATTTGGTGCCCGTTTTCTAATGCAATTTTATCTAGTGTTACCACATTTCTTGGGTTTTGTATTGATTTACATTTTGTTCTCTAGTTTTAGAAGGATGGAATGTTATATTATTAAATGCCAGCCAGTCCTGAATATCTTGTATTTTGGAATTAGTAGAGGGAGGTTTATCTAAGAGTTCAAAATGGTAGCTTGCACTATCCATAATGATGGACCCCTCCTCTAAAAAATTTATGAATTTATTTGTGAACCAATCTGTGTGGAAAGCTGCATTCATTTCAGAATGGTAGTCAACCTTTTAATTCCCTGATACCCACTTGCTTTTGGAAATGAATCCTGTTTGTGCAGAACGTGCATGGCAAATTACGAGAGCTGTTCAGTAAAGAATGATCACAATTATTTTTTGACAACGTCCCTCTACTCATCCTCATAATTTTGATGGTCCTTCTCAAAATAGTCTCTCAGGAATGCGATGCACTTGTCCCAGCGTTTCTGCCAGTCTTCAGAGACATGCTGGAAACCATTTTTTAAGAGATCCTTCAAAATCGCCTCCACAGCCTTCAACACTGCTTCTCATGATGGATAATGCCTCCCACGACGGCATTTCTTCAAGTTAGGGAATAGAAAAAGGTCACATGGGGCTAAATCCGGACTATAGGGAGGGTGAGGGATGCAGTTCATGTTGATTTTGGCAAGATATTCAGCAACAACATTGACAAAACGGAGAAAGAGGAAACCACTACAACTTGCACTAGTCGAGTATCAGCTGATGATAGGAGCGAGAGCTCTTGAAACATGTCCTGTGAATAAACAGTGTGAGTGAAGCAATGTGTCAATATCTTCTCGATTCACTTTTGTATTAACATTGAATATTCAGGCGCGCATTATTGTGATGCAGCATCCAGCCTGCTTCATAGAAATGTGGTCTTTTGCGCCTGATATGGACTTGCAATGTTTTCAGGACATCCCTGTAGTATTGTCCAGTTACTGATGTGTGTGCAGGTACAACATGCTGATAAACAATTCCATGAATATAAAAAAATGAGATGACCATAACTTTCCCAGCAGAAGCAACCACTTTTGCTTTTTTGGGGGTTGGTGATGGAGATTTCCACACTTGAGCTCTGCTGTGTGCTCTGAGGATCAAAATGATGTAGCCAAGTTTCATCAGCAGTGATTACGTTTGAAAGAAACTCCGGATCTTCCTGTAACATCAACTTTAACTGCATGTTACCTCCATTGTAGCGGTAGGCAATACTGAACATCTCTGAATTTACCTGGTTCTCACAGGTGGGAACCAGGAATGCCAACAATGAAACTACTACTGCATGTTTGTTTCACATTAAGCTAAGAGAATATAATAAGATTGAATTTTAGTGCGAAAAATTATGACCGTAAAAAAAAAAATTATGATCATTCTTTATTGAACAGCCCTTGTATAAGTCTGTTCCCTTTCCCTACAGGTATCTTGAGACCACCCCTTCTGGTCGAATCTTGCCATATGTTTTGTTTGCAATTGTACTGATTTACCCACGTCTCATCAGTATAAAAAATGGAGCACAAACTCCAGATACTGTAAGCATGTGCATAGTTCTTAAAGACTGTATTCTTGAGGCAACTATATCACTTCTTTTGAGTAAGAATTTACGGGCATCATTAGTTCTTCTATATTTGAAGCCCAAATTCTGAAGTATAAATTCCATTGAAGTAGAGGAACCCATATAGTTCATTTTTTCTCTGATAACATGAACCAGCATTTTAATAGTGGTGTATTCACCTTTATCATACATTTCGTATATTGTGTAGTGAAGTGCTTCTTTTTCAAAATCATCTAAATTGGAAACAGTTTTTTGTTTTCTAGCACGCTTTCCTGGAGATTTAAATAAGGGTTCACCAATTTCTGGGCTAGAAGTTTTGCCCTGTTTCACAATATGCAACACAGTATGCACACTCACATTGCACGCTCTGGCTGCAATTTCCCGGCTTTGTGAAAAATTGATCTGGTCATGCACTTCCTCAGATGACAATTCCTTAACAAAGCTGCACACTTCAAAAATATTTCTGGCCTGAGAGCAGAGTACTTTAACCCTTAGTACCTGTGCCACTGATACCAGGCTTTGAAAGTGACATTGTTAATACTTGACTGAAAACAGTGTAAACATGTGAATTTTCTGCTTATTGTCAGTTACACAAAGCACCAAACACTCAATTTGCATTACGGACAGGTCTTGAACCGAACTAAAAAATTTGCCAGCGACTTCAGAGGTCCTTGGTCAGTTAATTTACGAACTAAATATACGCAGTTCTTAATGACACTCTGTAATGTCTTACTCGTAATGAAAAGGAATAAAACACGCAGGCAAGATTGGAAGTTAAATACATAAGCATAAACATGGGAGTCGGTTGTTTATTCTTGAAGCGATAACTCGAAAACCACACATTGAAGAAAAATGGCCTTTGTACAGGCTGCCTAAAAAATTCTTGCCACATACACCAAGGCATATTAAAATGTTGAATTTCCAGTAATTTTGGGCGCTTGATAAAGAGAAATCTCTGTTACGCTTGTGCTGTGCGTTCCGAACTAGGCAATGCTGCACAACTATGATGGGACAGTTGCTCTAGGCAACTTTAATACCGTACACCTTATCCTATACCAAGTGTCCAAAAACTTTTGACCGGCAGGTATGTAATCAACTTAGTCATCACAGACTGACAGTTATGAATATGTGAAGAATTAGAAAAGTTCAGTCTTATTTTGTTTGTTAAGAGATATTTGATATTTATTTATTTGTACAGTATCCCTTAAAAATTCAGTACAATAAAATTTAACATAGAACATGCTGTATTATACATCCTGTACAAATACATAAAATTGCTGACCTTAAGATTTACTTGCTGACTCAGGTCCCCTGGCTATAAGCCTTTGGATTTCCTGATCAGCTTGATGTCATTTCTTCTAGACCTTCACTTCTTTTGTCTTAATCCACTTTTCTCTTATCCTATATAAGAAATCTATACATCTATTTTTCTTTTCTCCCATCCCCGTTAACATGTGTACTGCCAATATCTCTTTACTTACACTGTCCCATTTCTTATCCCATATATTTCTCCTGTAATTTGTTAGCTCCTTACATTCTATAAGGTAATGAACAGTGCTTTCTCCATCTCCACACAATTCACATATTCCTACCTCATTACTTCTCAACCCTTTTAAGTATAATCCTACTCCTACTCTCATCCATACTATGCCTTCTCTTCCAGTTTTGTCACATTGATCTATATATTTTTCCCTACCCCATTCTGTTTTTAATTGCTTATAAAATTTCAAAGATTTCTTTTCTTCTATTCTATCCCATATCTCTTGCCTATCTATGTCTTGTAGGCTAGTTCTCACTTCCTTCCAAAAACCGCTATAATTTGTCTCCTCTTCTCTCCATAGATCTCCCATGCCTATCTTTAATATCATTCTTTCCAATTCTGACGACCAACTATTTGTATTTTTAATGCTTTTCTGTTGCTTCATGCACAGATTCAATAATTCTCCTTTCTGCCCTTTAATACACTTATGCCAGAATTTCAATATTATCTCTATTATTATTCCCCTCCTTTTTGTATTACCTAGCTCTAGTAATGCCACCTCTCTTGGTGCCGATTTTGGCAGCCCTAGCAGTTCTTTGCAAAACAATCCATACATCTGGTCTAATTGTGTTTCTATCTCTGATGTGCCCCATACCTCCACTGCATACATTGTTGTGGCTTCCAAAACCGCTTCATACATTCTTTCTAACCATCTAACTTACATCTCCAGTTTATATATACATATTCTTACCCCTGACATTGCCGCCCTGCCATTAGCTATCACTTTTTTGGCTTGTGCAGCCCATCCTCCACTGCTACACATCCCCACACCTAAATAGTCATACTCATTTACAACTTCTACCTTTTGGTGTCCTATGAACCATTCCTCCCCTTTCCTAAGTATCGATCCTCTTAAATACCATTATTTTTTATTTTTTGCTGTTTATTCTTAGTCCCTAGTCAGTGCAAAACCTATGGATTGCCTCAATTGATTTTTGTAGACCTGTTACGGAAATTGCTCCTACTGTTAAATCATCTGCAGTCAATAAACCAGGGATCTCTTTGTTCATTATTATTGGGCAATGGGCTTCTTCTGATAATACATTCAAGCCTCATCTTATTCTGAATTTCACCCCACTATAAATTTTATCAATTTTGTTTATAAACTTCTCGCTCACCCCTTTTCTTCTTAGTTTCCATTTTAAAGCCTCCCTGTTTATCATATCAAACGCTTTCTCAATATCCACAAAAAACATGTACAATCTGCCCCTTTTCCTGCTCAAGTATTTATCAATTAACATCTTGATTATAAATATATTATCTATAGTTTGTCTTTTTCTCCTAAATCCAGCTTGAAATTCTGATATTTTATTTTCTCTTTCCGCCCAATCCATTAGTCTGTCCGCTAGTATACCCGTATACATTTTCCCAATTATAGATAGTAAGCTTATCCCCTGTAATTCTCTGGCCTATTCACACTCTCCTTTCCTTTAAATATTGGTACAATCACACTTGTTTTCCAGCAGTCAGGTAATTTCCTACCATCTTTCATCTTATTAAATATCTTAGTTATATTCTTTAATCTACTTGGTGTTTCCCCATATCTCTTCCAAAACTCCCCTGGAATTCCATCTATACCCACTGCTTTACCGCCCTTTAAGCTTCTTATTTGTTGAAAAACTTCAATTTGAATAATTTCTCTGTCTAATATCTCATCGTCTATCCTTAGGTTGCCCAACTGTATATTATCTCTATTTATACACTCCCTTTCTGCAACTAGGTCTCTAAAGTACTTCAGTCATTCCTGTGATGTTATCTCATTTTGCACCCCCTTCTGTTTATTCATTTCACTCACCATACTGTTAAGAGATAAATGTGTTGCACCAGTGACACTAAATAATTGCAACATTAATTTGACACATGCAATTATCCTATTGGGCAATAAATAGGTTACATCACTAAATCATTGAATTCTCAAGAAACTGTTTCAGATGGCAATACAATTGTAAATAATGCAGGCTGAAAAACAATGCTACATAGAAGACCTGATAAACATGCTTAAAATTTGGAATGGAAAGTAATCCATAATATTGTAGAAGATTTTGAGATTTAATGTGTTCTATTATCTTAATATGCCCTGAGCATTGTGCTTTAAGTTGAATCTTTCCTTGTGGTAACACAAAAGTGATAAATACAGTTACAAATAAAAAATGTAGGAATCTACAACGTCTTAGAAATGACTGCCATAATGTAAAATTCCTTATGGGGTGCATGTAAATCCATACTCATTCTTGTGTAATATTTTGATTACATGTACTACAAGTGCAAAAAAAAATGGGGGGAGTACAACTCAAGTAAAAAATTAGCTCTTGTGCTCCAAAGTGAATTCTAAGTCTGAGCATGTGTTACGAAAACCAGATTAACATGTCACTTACAATTAACAAAAGGAGAATGAATTAAATCAGTTTCTACAAAACACTTGAACTGGGTCACATCAGATCGTAAAACAGCCAAACATATATAAAGAAACAACTTAGAAACCAGGTATGTGATCAAATCAAATCCCTGAAGATATGGGTCTGACTCCTTTTACCAGATGTTATTCTGTAGGGATGAAGTAGCATTTTTTGGAAGTATGAGATTGAACCTTACCTCTTAGAGAAAAGTTGACAGAGATAGGCACCTTCCACCAGATGTGACGTTCAACAACGCACCTGCATCAGATGTGTTAATTTAAGCCATTGAACTTCACTAGGGGTTTCTGCCCTTATGGGGAACCTGAAGGGAGTAGCTCAAAAAGGATATGTTTTCTAAAAGGGTAGGCTGAGGGTGTGGTGAAAGATCATCTTTAAAAGGATGACATGTAGTTCTGGCACAAAGAGGGTTTATTCAACATAAAAGTAAAGTCACTTCAGTAAAAGTCACCTGCTCGCTTTATCTTGGCTGAGGTTGCTAATGTTGTGGATTCCATCCTTGCAAATGGAAGACATGGCCTTTAAAGAAATAAGTGCCACAGATTCATGTAGCACAGGCGATAGTCCCCACTTAAGCCAAATTCGGTGTTTAAATATTAAACATCTGCCGACCAAGCAGCTGAATCAAGCCTTACATCAAAATTTAACTGGATACATTCAGTGTATTGATACAAATAGAATTGAATGAGGGGTTTAGAAAAAGTAAAAAGTGCAAGGTCCCATTCTAGAGATTGTGTCATGTCAACTTGTACAGAGGAAGAAAAATGATGCCAATGCATACATAGAAAAATGAGAGTACAGAGTGTGTTTACAATTCGGACCAAAGTTGAAAGCATAGTCAATGCACCAAAAAGGAAAATGTGTACACTGCTTTCAGGGAATTTCCAGCTTCCTCATATGGGATATGATAGCCTCTTGCCTGTTAGTAAAAATAAGTGTTATCGGTAACATTTGAAGAAATTCTGATCTCAAGAAGCACAAGACGTCATTTATCTCCATATTACTGGAGTGTTACTGAATTACAGTACATTATAAGACTTACAACACATTTCTGTACTAGTGATGAGTATTAATTTTCGAACTTTGGCTCTTTCAATTATGTCCTGCAAAGAGTTTTTCTAAGTTCTGAACTCATGCAGTATTGCATCCTATTAAATATCATCCAAACATAAACAAAATTACTATAATCCCTAAACCTTAAAACATGCATCAATTCATTTGAAATAAAACGAAGTCCAAATGTACTTAATGCTGTGTGCCAATATTGGTAGCAGACAAGTTGCTTTGCTGCCAACATTGCTCCCATAATCATCCTGCTCTTTGTTGCCAACATTAAAAAGGTCATGTCAATAAATGAACTTGCAGAAGTTTCACTGATCTGAAGTATAACTATACTAGGATCTAAACTAAACTAACATTTTAACTAAACCACAGGTCAAAACTCCTGGATATCCTCAGTCGGCACTTGAAATGGATAGGCTTTTCTGTTTTTGAGGTCTTGGTATCACAGGTATTCTGCTAAATGTACACATCCATTTGACTGTATCAAATACCACCCCTTGATAGGCAATGTGAGAGAGATTGCTAACACACATTGTTAGTGTGGACATTCATTATTGGGTCCACGAAATGCAGGCTGTGATGTACAGTTGGTGGGCTGCAAAACCCTCAGCCATTAAGCCATTTTATCCACCGTAGTAGTTGGTGTGGATTGTGCTGAACTCCACATGCTCAAAGCAAAGAGGGTAGCACCATCTCTTCGATTATTGTGGCATATTGTCATCCACACTTTGCTAGTGACCGCTGAACAGCCTGGGGATCCGATTTCCTTCCACGGTGCAGCTGCGAGGGTGCTTCCTCCTTCCAGTTCTGCATTTGTTGATCTTAATATGACTGGCACCACCTATTTAGCTCCTGCTTGTGTATTGTCCATTGAGGATAAGCACACTGACCGGCAATAGCTGAACCAATCAAATATTGTTTTGTGGTTTATGTTTTCGCCTCCAATGTAAAATGGATAACAATTTTTTGGTAAGAAAATGCTTGGGCATAGCTGATTATAATTAGGACAACTTGGGCAGGTGTAACTTTAGAACTCTTGAATCAAGTATCCTTTTCCATAGACAGAGAGCTGTTCATGCCCTTGCCTAAATGAAAATATCTGATATCTCCTATCCCTTTTCTAATGGAGAGAAGAGCAATATCGCACTCCCAACAAAAAATGCATGTTATATTATTTGAAGCAAAAGGTTAGAAACAGTGATGTATTTAACATTTGAAAGTAATGAGTCGGTAATTCCAACACAAACACTTAAGTGATGTTTGTGTTTGAATTACCGACTCATTACTTTCAAATGCATGTTATAGGTAAACTTTCATCATAGGAACTGGATACACTGTTCCTTATCCTGAAACAAACTTGTTGGATCAACATTATTAGCAAATCTAGCCATAGCATTCCCTGTAGGGGAGGGGAACCACCCCCTTCAGCTGCCGTGGTGCGGGCGCTGCAGACCCTTAGTACTTGTGGTACCTCTGACGTTACTAGAAGAACCTTGGGCCGAACTGTGGAGCCCCTCCTGTAGGGGAGTTGTTCAGATTGGGTTGGAGTCGAGGGAGCAGTGGTTCCCGATACCCGTGGGAGATCGGGTACGTCTCCCAACAGGGTTGAGGGAAGCCATATATTCCTGCGTACTAGCCTGCATAGCTAGTAGAAGGTGTGCTAGATCAGCATGCGGCCCCACCGAGGTTGATCGGTAGCCTTCCCCTTTGGGGTTTATGTGCGTAAGTGGTGTATCCATTTCCATCCCGCCTTGTGTTTTCGGACCAGATGGGGGGGGGGTGCTTAGTCTCTAGGTCATGCTCTATGGAAAGCCCCACAGAGGTGCCGGGCGCCCTTCGGGGACAGCTCGGTAACTCCCTGGTGTTGAGAGGGAGGTTGGTCTCACCTTGTGAAGGCTGCCCTTTTAGATATCCTCGCATTTGTATATTTATATAGCCATAGCATTGAAACATTGCTTAAACTTACAAAAAGTTAAAAAAGAGGAAAATATTCAAGGTTTAAGCGTGGAACAAAACAAAAAACATCATGGTTCCACTATGAGAGGATTGCAGGCAACAAGGTCAGCTCCTGAAACTAGTCCCTAAAAAAAGTCAAAATTCAATGACCAAGTGTAAAAAACCTATTACATATAGTTTCATTAATTTGGATGTCACTGTTACTAAATTCCTCCAGATATCACGTAGCAGGAAAAATAAACCTAATCTGACACCTTTTTCTTTCTGTAGAGATGTCTTTCATTTTGTAGTAAAATGTGGTTTTATAATGCATTTATTTTGATTATATTTATCTGCTGTTTACTCCTTGTTTCGTATTTTGTTTTGTGTGCACTTACAGTTTTTACATTTCCTCTTCTACAAATTCAGAAAAATGTGAATTGTATTATAAAATCATTTGAACATGAACTGTTTTTTACATGTTATCTGAACAACTCAAGAATATTGTTCCATTATTTTCAGATACTTGATCTCATGAAACGAGGGGAAAAAATGCGGAAGACAAGCCAGACAAATATGAATGAGCGCAGTTCCCGCTCTCATACAATCTTTCGAATTGTAAGTTATATTTCATGTCCATGTAGATTTCATTTGCATTTTCAAAAGAATTAAAAAAAATAGCTGCATAAGACTATGATGTTCCAAAAGTTATTTATTTTTTATTTCCATTTTACATAGATAATAGAAAGTGGACTTCAGGATGAAGAAGAAAATGGAGCTGTTCAAGTTTCACATCTTAATCTGGTTGATTTGGCTGGATCAGAGCGTGTTGACCAAAGTGGTGCAATTGGTGAAAGATTGAAGGAAGGCTGTTCAATCAACACGTCTCTCTTCATGCTTGCCCGTGTAATCTCTCAACTTAGTGAAGGTCAAGAGTAAGTATAAATGATTTAACTATCTTTCGATGCAGTTTTTCTATTGCTTTAAATGTGCAGTAACAGCTAGAGAAAATGTTGAAGTTATTGAATACATAGCTTTTCAATGACCTGAATTTTTAAATACTATTCATCGCATAAATATATACACTGTACATCCTTAGCTCTTTCATTGTTATGATGGATCTTTTCAGCCACAAGCAGTTGCCCTTTGCTGTTATGGATGGAATTGTTCTGCACATAGATTATGTTTGTGTTAAATTAAACAGAACATTGTTTTGCTTTTAACTTAGAGACAGTGTCATTTGTTATACAACTAGTTTCACAGCTAAGTAACCTGTAAAGGATTTTTACTCTGTTTCATGTAATTTTACAACTTATGTGCATATGAAAAATTGTTGCCCCTGTTTATATTGCACTAAGTATTCTAAAACAGTGTTTCTCAAACTCTTCTGCCTCAAGGGCCCCCTTATCATCTAACAACTTGTTTGCAAACCCCCATAGTTTGGCAACTCAATTTATATGAACGAGTCGACTTTTGGTTGAATTTTATAATTGGAATTTAAGTAATTACTGTATGTATAATTTAAGATTTTTTTGTATATTTAGTTTTAAATTTAATAATAAATTTAAAAAATTAAAGTTAAACTAGATAAATTAAATTTGTGCACAACATTTGTTTTATATATATATATATATATATATATATATATTGTATTTAATAAAATTATTTTTTTCACTTTGAAGTAAATTTTATACAAGTTTGACTAACTAGGTTTTTATTTAACTTTAGCCTTAAATCAGAAAATTTTTGAAATACCATACTCTTTGGATTGCCCAAGGATTATTAACATTAGGCACAATATGTAATAAAAATGAATTTATTTTCCATGTAAAGAAACCATTTTTATACATATAAAAACTTATAATGTTCTGAATCCACCATTTGTCCATTTCAACATAGTAGAGGGTTACTAAAAAGTGAGTTTATGTGGAAAAAGCTTCAAACTTTGTTCATTGGAATGTATTGTGAACAATGCAATTGTTTTTTTATTGAATAAGCTCAGTTAAGCTGGGCTTAATGTTGGTGATTTTTACTCTTAAGTCAGTTTCTACATTGGCAAGTGTTTCTCTTCAAAGGCTTGATGTCACACATCACAGAAAATGTTTGCTCGCACAGATAAGTGGTTAGGAAGGGCACAATATACTTAAGTGCTTTGGTAGCAAGTCCATTAAATTCACTCTTCACCAGAAACCAAAATTATGCAAGTTCATTTTCCTGGTATACTACCTTCCATTCTTTGCTGTTAAATAACTATTAGTTGGTCCTGTTCCTTTTCCGAAAGACTATCAATTTCTGGAAAGGATACTTTATCTACTCATGCTGATCATCTGCCGGTGCTGGAAAGTACTTGCTCAAAGATTTTGATAGGCCATTCAGGTGTTCTACCATGGCTTCTTCAATATTTTTAGGAAAGTTTCTTTTGATGAAGTCAGAAATTGTTCCAAAATAGGAAAGGAGCCTAAGGATTTCTTTTCTGCACGACCTTTCCACACTTGAAGTTTTCCTGTCATTGCTTCAATTTTCTCAGGAACCGTGTTTTTTTTTTTTTTTTTTTTTTTTTTTTTTTTTTTTTTTTCCCTCCCACAGTTCATGAAATCGCGGTTTTCTCAAAACGGTGAAAAACTGGTTTTGGTCCTTGCAATTGTCGATCTAGTTCATTTAAGTGTGAGAAGATACTAGTTAGATATGCCACTTTGCACCACCATTCAAACTCACACAATCTTTCGCTGAGGGAAAACTTTTCATGTTTGCTGTCTTCAAAAAAATAGCCTCACTTCATTACGTAATTAAAAAAATTGCTAAATAACATTTCCATAAGAAAGCAACGAACGTCTGTGTGTAAGTACGGTTGTTTATGTTCACTTCCCGTTTCTTCACATTATTTCTTGAATATCCGTGAGTTAAGAGGACGGGCTTTAATGTAGTTCACAATTTTAATCAACTCTTGTAATGTTTCCTTCAAATCTGGCAGAATATTCTTTTACAGCCAATGCCTCTCTATGTATCGAGCAATGAGTCCACTTAATCTCAGGGTTGGCAGCTTGAAATCGAGCTTTCAATCCAGTTATATGTGTTTGGAAGAATTTAGTAACAGTGACGTCAAAATTAATCTCAAACTATTTGTAGTAAACTTTCCGTTCAAGATCTTGCTCTGAAATAGATCCATCAAGTGTCTTAAAGACACCCTCAGCACCCTTGCAGTGTTATGCAAGACTCCCCTACAAAATAATAGGTCTTCAACAAGCACTTTCTCATGTTTGTAACATATAAAAGCCAACAAATGAAACTTGTCAGTGAAATCGGTACTTACGTCAAGTTGTAAAGCATACATCTGGCATCCCCTTGCGGACCCCCAGGGGCCTGCAGGCCACACTTTGAGAAACACTGTTCTATAATATTAAAAGATAAAAGTCAGTTATCACTTGTGATGCCCCTATTTTTATACTAGAGAAAGAAGGAAAGGGGTCAAGATTTCACACTATTGCCTCACTTGTGCCCCTAAAGAGTTGCTAGACTATTCTTCATAGACCTTGACACTGTTTCCGTACACTGTTGTGTCTAAATAAAAACATGCAAACCATTAGGAGAAGAAGTAGTTATTCTTGTAACATGCATGCTGAGTTGTAATAGCTGATTTAGCTGATGCAGTAAATCATGTTTCTGCAACAGCCTGGCTTTGTAACTCTCTGCCATTGCTGTATGGCAATGGTACGCTGTTCGGTCTATGGATCAAACTTCTAAGAGCAGCTAATTTGTGTGATAGGTGCTCTTAGAAGCTTGATCCATAGACTGAACAGCATACCTTTAGATAAAAAATAATATAATGAGGAATTTACATATATTTTAAATACAGCACAAAAAATGGTTGCAATCCAAACTCAACCAAAAAAATGATCAATCGGGACTACAAGCAAAAGAAATTAAAACAGATCACTGCTCTTCAAAACATAAATAAAATTTGGAAATACAAAAAATTCACTTACCACCCTTGGGCATTTCCGAAGTTTGAACAAATATTTAAAGATTATGGCATCAAACTAGCACCATAAAACAGATTCTCACTCAAGAAATTGTTAAATAATCAGTTAAGCACAATCCCACCAGAACAAAAGTCAGGCATATATAGGATAAATTGTGAAGACTGACAAATTTTATATTGGTTTAACAAAGAGAAATTTAACAACTAGATTAACAGAACACTGTAGGAACATAAAATATAAACAAACAGAAAAATCGGCAGTTGCTTTTATTTCTGGAATGATAACCACCACATCGGAGAGGAGATCAAACTACTAAAACCATTGTCAACAAAACTTGAACTTACAACATGGGAAAAAAAATTTATTATAAAAAACATTCCACATATTCTAAATTTTGATGTACCATCAGTGAGTGGTCTACTGAACTTATGTTAAGAATCTTCCGAGAGAGGGAGCCAATTACAAGAGATTCAGACAACAACCAACTGTGATGAGTCGCTAATCAGCTGAGAATGAAACTGCAACAGTTTCGAAAATGTTCCTGATTTTGTAAAAGGACGTGAATGAAGTTACAAGTTTTAAAAGGTATGACTCAATTTTAGTCTTTATACTAATAACAATTCTGTGAAGGAGAAATTGCATTTACAGCATTTTACAAAGTATTGGATATCGTATATTGGTGCTTAATTAGTATCACTATAGGGGATTGAGGAAGTGGTATAATCCCTCACTATTGAACATACATACGAATGCCCCCCTTCCCATAAAAGAAAAACCCATATTTTTATGGATAGGATGCATGTGTGCATGCATGCAAGGGAGTAAGTGGATATAAGGTCTTTGACGTGTGCAGACATGTCTAACGACCGCTCCGTGCTACAGCTTGCTTCCGCAGTTTGTGTGTTAAGTGCCTTCCTTTCTAATGGGGAAAGAAAAGGTGGGCGATAGTAAGACTTGTAAACGGTGTTCTAAGATAGCTCAAAGTGGTTTAAAATGTGTAAACTGTAGAACAATTTCTCACAGCAGTTGTTTGTTAAAGTCTATACAAATTATAAATGAAAATGAGACGTATAAATTTCGGCGATAGTACAGTAAATTTGGATATTTGTGTTTCTGACGATCCGACTGTGGATAATAAGGATTACAAAACAGAAATTTTTGAGTTTGATTTATGAGTCACAAACAGAAATTGTTTACTTAAAGTATATAATTAAACAAAAAGACTTGATTTGTCAACAAAAGGAGTATATTGAAACCTTAAAGCTTCAAATTCAGTTATTACGCACGTCTGACGGAGCTGCCCAGCATAAACAACTTCATGCGGAGATGTCAACAAAACAGAGAACTACAGTATCTTCTGAGGTAAATACAGACAATTCAACGGTTCAGCTACAAGAAACTCGCGCAGTAGTAGTTGAGAAAGATGTGTGTGATGCAACCTACAGTGGTGATGCTGGCCCATCCTAACGACGTAAAGACATTTCAACAGAAAACAAGGACGAAAATGGTCAGCTTAAGATAAATTTTCAGTCAGCTGGAGGACATGTAGTGCAAGCAGAATCTACAGAATGTAGTGATAGTGTTGGACAAGGTAATCAATCTGAAGAAGACTGGAAGCAAGACTGGACTTTTTTTTTTTTTTTTTAAAGAGACAATTGTCATTGTTATCCTCTTGTAAATCATGTACATTTCTATACTTAGAGACATTCTCCATTCAGCAGCAAACACAAATATCTGAAAGAACCGATTTGTAGTAGGTTTTTAACACTCCATTACTTACATTTTTTATATTATTGAGAGTTTCAGAGGTTGTTGCTTCCATTTTCAACCTTGAAGATCTGACTAAGGAATGATACAAAAATAAAATTTGGAATTTACAGGAAGCCACAGTCAAGAAATTACATGAAACATCATAGCTATAACCTGTTTACACATAAACACGCAATCTTACACACAAATGAACATGTCCATGGATAAAGTAGAATACTACAGGGAACGAAATGCCATTCATCATATAGCAGAAGAAAATGAATTCAACAAAAGTATTGTATTTAAGAAAATTAAAGAAGCTAAACTAAAGAAATCCATCAAGGAAGCAACCACATTCACTAAAGATAAAGAAAGCAACAGCATATTTAGTGGATTCACGTACCACCCAAAAACATTTAATAAATTCCGTAAGATCTTTACATAACAAAATATCATCTTGGCACCTACAAATAGATAGTACTAAAATTGCTAAATTCAAAAACAAAAGATGAAATCCCATCAATCGATAGATACAAAATATACTATATAAATTGTAAGGATTGTGAAAAATCTTAACTAAAAGAAACCTGAAACTTGAGTCAAAGAACATTTTAGAAACATGAAATTGAAACAGGAAGATTAGTCAGCAGTAGCATTGTGCTTTTGGATTGAAAACCATGACCTTGACCCAGATCCAAAATTATTAAAAGGAATGATAAACCAGAACTTAAAAAAACTGACTGCAAAACTTTGCAAAATTAGTACTTCGTCATATTTTCCTTTATTTGTATCACCTTTATGAATCACCTAGGAAAATAATTTTTGTCCATTTCCACCCTTAACTTCAACACCTACAGCTCCTTAATATTTGACGGTTGCAGCTCTTCTATTTTTCCATTTGATCCCAAGCATTTTCTATTGGATTTAGGTCAGAGTTACCAGGCTAGTCAAGTACAGGTATATAATTGTCTTTCAGGAACTTCTGAACCATCAGAGGACCTTGGTATCAAAGTTGGATAACTCAATTTTTTTCAATTCTGAGATCTTTGGTGATTATTATGCCACTTTTTTTCGCTGAATTCAATTATGGACCTGTTCTGCTTCAAAACTGGACAGATCTAGTTTAAAATGCATTTATTTATCCATGTTAGAATCAAAATATGGACAGCTCCACTGTAGTTTAGTTTCATTGTAAGACAACTCCTCCAGTAGCCAATCAGAAGCTGGCATTCATCCTGTCTGTTCCCAACATGCATCACAAATCCAATTTGGCTAATTATTTATAGTAGCCTGTAATGTGTGGATTGTGAGTAAATTTTCGTTGATTTGACCTCACAATGTTTAATATTGGCAAGAAAATGGAAGTTCAAGTGGAAGAAGTTGCTCCAAAAGAAGCAAGGAAGCGAAAAATTGACAAGTCAAATTGAAAATGCACAAAAAGAAAAGATTGCCAGGTGAGTAATTAATTATTCCAGTATGATTTCAGTTCAGTCCAATAACATTGGTTAGGGATTTCAGTTGTGTTCTCCTTTTATTTATAGTACCTAATTAGTAGATGTAATTTGCTTTAGTTCTATTAATAGCAACTTGTGCATTTATAAAACTGAATTACATTTAACTTAAACCAGTGAAGTTCGGACCAAGCTATATTATTATTAAACTATATCTCACAAGTAGCATTGTAATTTCATGATTTTAGTTAATGAATGTTGGGGCTTCTGTCTGTTGTAGGTATTCTGTCAAAGCATTGCCAATATATCCAACTTGTTGTCATAGAAGCAGCTGCAAAGGATATAGACTGCTAATAATAAGTGATGTCAGTAGATTTCATACTGTTTGCAACTCATCTAAAGAGGGGAAGCAAGACTGTTTCATTTTGAAATATTGCAAAGAAGTACAGCCAACAAGGAAATGTGAAAAAAAATGAACTCCGAGATCAGTAATGTATTAGTACTATGTGGTTAATGAGGCAAAAAACAATGTGCAGGTGTGTCAAAATGCCCTTTTCGGTATTCTAAACATAAAAAACAAAGAATTTTAGGGGGTTCCGTTTTAAGAGAGATGGTTCACTAGTACAACGTGAAATTCATGGTGGAGTTAGAAAAACTCATACCTACAAAGGAATCAGTTATTTCCTTTATTAAAAGCTTTAAGGGTGTGGAATCCCACTATGGCAGAGGCAAAAGGAAGAAAATTTATACTCCTACAGATTTGAGCATTAGAAAAATGTTTCAAATGTATGACACCCACATAACAGATGAAACGTTGAAGGTTAAGGAGTTGTATTTTCGACACATCTTGAACACACACTTCAATATTAGCTGGTCAACACCTCTAGTGGATGTTCATTCTCTATGCCTTGAGCTGCAAGAGAGTTGGAGCAAGCTGATCAAGAAGATGATGAGACATCAATGACTGAATTAGCGGCAAAAAAGAAACTTCATGTCTCACAAGCCAATGCATTTTTCAACCACTTATGAGAAGAAAATGAAGGGTCACATACCATTTCTTTCTTTCTTTCTTTCTTTCTTTCTTTCTTTCTTTCTTTCTTTCTTTCTTTCTTTCTTTCTTTCTTTCTTTCTTTTTTTGAGATGCAAAAGAATCTACTCTTCCATAAGTGCCTGGTCAAACGGCCTACTTTAGTCAGCAGCTTTATTGTTATAACTTAGCTGTCATAACCGGATCTCTGTCAGCCCCACTAAATGCAAAGACTGTTTCCATTTACACTTGGTGTGAAAATAAAATGCAGAAGTCATCAAATCAAGTTGCCTCTGCTGTTTTCAGCAAGTTGTTTGAACAATCTGCAAAAGGAGACGTCCCTGAAGTTAAAGTGATCGGATTGGTTGCAGTTGGTTGTGCAGGCCTAAACAAATATGTGAATATGCTAACCATGTGCTCTTTTTGGTTGTTAAAGCATGCCCCTAGGAATATAGCATCCTTGGAATTAATCTTCCTTGTTATTGGGCACTCCTATCTTCCAGCGGACAGAGTTTTCGGTTTTCTTGTAAAAGAGTTCGGAAAGAAAACCACCATAATCAATGTGTCGGAATATCATTAAGTCTTCTCTAAGCATGGACGAGTGAAGATTCTGAGAAATAGTATTTAACTGGAGACAAGAAGCTAAGGTGTATGTCAAGCCAACCCAAAGTCTTCACTTTCCGCTTTCCAGATGCAAGTGCTTCATACTCAGATTCTCCAAGAACCAGAGAAATGTGCTGGTATCTGGTGATTTGGCATACAATAATATTGGCAAGCTTATGTCGAAAACAAAGAGGTCCAAGTCACTTCTTGAATTCAATCCTGCAACAATCCCTGTAGGCTGTAGTGTTAACTCAAAGAAAATTGCAGATGTTCAGAATCTCCTAGCAAAGCACTTTGGGGATAATTGGCAAGAACTAGTCCATTTACGCTGGTACTGAAACCTCGTGGACCAAAGTGAAGAGGCTGGTAATAGTGACAACAGTGGTCATTGTGAATGTGCTGAGTTGGACAGTGAGGATTTTGATGACCTTGTTCTTTTTAAGGTGTAAAACTATAAATATGTCAGTTCTGTTCAAAAGCATACAAGTTCAATATTTTAAGAAATATTTTTATTTTGTATGATTGATTTTGTCCATTTTTCCAGTACATTAGGCATTTTAATATTGTCACTGATCTCATTGTTTCATTGGAGCTACGACAAGCTAGTACCAGTCACACGTGGGCAGGAAAGAAAGAGAGAGATAGTGGCGCGCAAATTGGACACTTGCCGAGAGAGAGAAAGAGACAGATGTCTGGATAGTTCCATCTTTCTCTCGCTACGTCGTGATTGTTATCGAGCAATCTACTGCATTATTAAATTTTAGATGAGTCGTATTTCTTACACATCTGCTTCACTTTCGTACCTATTTTGAGAACATGTTTCGCAAATCTTCGTTTGCATCTACGGCTCTTGTGCGACTGACGCTAGATCCAGCGGTGTGGGTAATTCTGGGGTTGTTGCTGCCATCTGTTGATTTAGTGATGAACTGAAATGTGGGATTCTCTTCTAGCGGGATTTCAAAGTTCATTAGTTGGTTTTTATGTTTTTCTATGGAAAAAAAAAATATTCAAGAAATACAATATAACATTGGCACCAAAAAACAATTACAACATTAAAAACCTACTTCACAGTAATAATACTGATAAGATAAAACCAGAGGAAAAGTCAGGCATTTACAAGATTAAGTGTAAAGACTGTGAAAAAATTTACATAGGGAGGACAAAAAGAAACATAGGCACTAGAAAGAAAGAACACTTCAGGCACTTAAGATACAAAAATATTGATAAGTCCGCAATAGCAGCTCATTTCTGGTCTGAAAATCATGAAATTGAAGATAGCACAGAATTACTAAAATACGTACAAAAACATAGTGAACTCGTCATATGGGAGAGGATATACATAGAAAAACATAAAAACCAACTAATGAACTTTGAAATCCCGCTAGAAGAGAATCCCACATTTCAGTTCATCACTAAATCAACAGATGGCAGCAACAACCCCAGAATTACCCACACCGCTGGATCTAGCCTCAGTCGCACAAGAGCCGTAGATGCAAACGAAGATTTGCGAAACATGTCCTCAAAATAGGTACGAAAGTGAAGCAGATGTGTAAGAAATACGACTCATCTAAAATTATTTTTCGCTTCACTGTGGTGTTCCAATACAGTTAAATCTCGATAAATCTACTGCATTCTTGAACAATGACTGGAGGTATAAAAATCCTGCAAAGTGTTAGAGTGGAGTCAGTTGCTAGTTGAGTTGAGTGGTGCAGCTGTGTTGTAATTCTGCGTTTGAACTGCGCCGCAGCGAATTCTTTTATTTGTTTACGTGCAGTGGTGCAACGAGACAACCTTGAAGACTGCATTTGTGTATGTTACATTATTTTGCTGCTGCCAGGGTTGTACAAAGTTCTGTTTGCTGCAATAAAGAGCATTTTAAATTTCTGCAAACAAGACTTTTAATTCTACCAACCCATGAAGTCACAATATGTAATTCAAAGTCTCAGTTTATAAGGCCCTGAAGAATTTCATAAGTGTAAGTAAAAGATATAAAATTACTAATGATATCGCGATCATAATAATTTGGTTTCAAAAATGGACAGTTCCAATTTAAAAATGGCTTCCTTTGGGTTCAAAAAGAGACAATTCGATAATTTGGCTTCAAAATGACCAACTCCACTATTTAAACTATAATCATGGTTTGAACATTTATTCAAATTTAAAAATGAACAAACAGATGTTCATAAGGCCTATAAGAAGGATGTAAAAACATATTCAACATTATACTGAGAATAGTATTGTGGTTATAGTTGTTTGCCTCTCCTGTAAAAAAAGCAAAAGTGGAGTTGTCCAAATTTTATACCAAGCTCCTCTCTGTGTTCTGTGAGCAGGGGCACCATCTTGCATAAAGAACTGACACTAATGAATTGGTCAAAATATGACTAAATGCTGTTTTAACACTTTTGAATAGTTCTGTACATCCTGTACAAATACATGAAATTGTGCTGACCTTAAGATTTCCTCGCTGCCTCAAACCCCCTGGCCATAAGCCTTTGGGTTTCTTGAGCAGCTTGGTGTCATTTCTTCTTGACCTTTGCTTCTTTGATCCTAATCCACTTTTCTCTTAACTTATATAAGACTTCTCCTATACATCTATTTTTCTTTTCACCTGTCCCCATTAACATGCATAATGCTACCACTTCTGCTCACACTGTCCCATTTCTTATCCCGTATTTTTCTCCTGCAATTTAACTCCTTACATTGTATCTAAACAGTTACTTCCCTTCATTGTTACATTCTTAGGGAGAAAGTACAAAGCCGCCTCCCATAATCACCACTAAAAGTACCCCATGCCATCACACTTTATTAATGTTTAACAGTTTTGACGCTAAACTTTATATCATACCGTAACATTTTTTGGCCTTCTCACCTTTTTGGTTTTTCCTCTGACCAATTTGAAAAAGCTATCATCAGAAAACATTAATTTGTGCCAGTCCTCTGATGTCCAGTGCTGGTGTTTTGCAGAAATGGACTCTTTTGTTCATCATAGCTTCAGTTAGAACAGGCTTCTTGACAGCACAACGAATTGGTAAACCAATGTCTTTTTGAAGCCGAAGCTGAATGGTCCGGGTTGCAACAAGCAGGTCTGGGAGATTCTTCTTTAATCCTGCTGCTGTAATCGATGGATTAACCATCACTTCACATTTTAGATCATCAGTCCTTGAGCTCCATGGACCCCGGACTCATTTGAGCATCATTTCACCCATTTCATTCATTGTCCGATATGACTTAACCTTGGAGGACGTAAATTGCAACAACAACAAAAAAGTCCTTGAAGTCTTTCTTTTACACAAATTACAGAGGTACCTACCTCTAACAGAGTTAAAGAATGAGTTCTCTCCTCAGAAGTGAGCTTATTACGTTCTTTGTGTAATAGATGCAGAAATACTACCCTCAAAAACAGCACTCGGATTAAAAATTGGATTACACCATACAGTAAACAACTCGGTGCACAGCAGATACCAGACATAGCCTGGGACCTAGGCTACTAATGAAAGGAAGTTGCTGCGGGGCACTCGAAACTCACATGATCTACAGCCTTGCCTGACTTTTTGTATAATGGTGGGAGAAGGGCAAACGCATCTATGTAAAGGTTTTCCTTGTATTTAAAATGTAATTGGATTTGCATATCTGTAATTTTCAATTTATTGTTTTGTATTTGCAATGTGTTTCATAATCTTTAATTTCTTTTAATATAGGCAGCATGTTAGCTTCAGAGACAGCAAGTTGACAAGAATATTGCAGTCATCTCTGGGAGGAAATGCACACACTGCAATTATCTGCACAGTCACACCTGCTGTGATTGATGAGACAGTCAGCACACTTGGGTATGTAATAAAACAAAATTAAATTTAATGGTTCTAATGTTTTGATTTTGAACAATTACTATTGAATACATTGCAGTATTATGTAGATTATCACACAGAATGTCTTACCATTTAATTAACTGCTTTAAATGGTAATATTGTGGAATCAATGGTCAAGCTGTGTGAGTGAGCTGCTGATTTGGGAATCTTTTGTCAATTTATTCCCAGATCTACACTTGTGGCTATAGAGAATGACTAATTTATGCACTCCAGATGTGTTGTGGATGCTCCCACATCAATGGGAGGGGGGATGTAAGTATACAAGCACTTTGGTGTGTGTATGATGTGACTGAATTTAAGCTCATAAGCTTCAGAATAACAAAACATAATTGTAGGGCACTGGGGCAATCTGGCTGCAAACTGGGAATAACACAGTCTATATTATTACATGTAAATTCAATAGGTCCAGTGGATGAGTAACTACATATTTATTCCACTCAATTTCTCTAATCAGTATTGATTAGCTGTATGGTATGGAAAGGGATAACTCATTTGTCTCCGTGGTCATCATGCCTTGCAACATTTCCATAGCACATGTAGGACAAAATAATAAATTGTCACTAAAATAAAGAATGTATCACAAGTCCTGTCTGGAAGGGATCACTATTATCTGTTTCAAATGGGATGATGTTTGTCTTTGAGCGCTGCTAGGTGAGCAGCCAATCGAGTCCTGCAGTGTTGTCATATTGTATTCCCCCTAAGTGCTGGGTGACGAGCGCCAACCTAATCAATCTCTAATAAATACTATCTGTGCTAAGACAAAAATTCAGATTTTTCAAAAACTGATCCATGAGGAAGGTAGAGAGTAATGTATTTAACATAACCATAAAAAAACAACATATTTTTAGCTCATACAGTTTTCCTAATACAAATAGAGTACTCTTATATTATAATGTTACCCAATCGGCAAACTCTACAGTACCGATCAATAAATGCAGGGGAAGGCTGGTGGAGGGGGGCGTGTGGCATCGTTACCGCTTGCAGAGGTGAGACAGAGTGGAGGGAGGGGAAACCACAGGAGTGGCTGAATCTTCGTTTCCCCCTCCTGCTGCCTGAAAGAGCGCGAAACATTGAGAATGTTTTCCCCCCCTCCATGAAAAAAGAATTATCGAGAAACATTTAGCCACCGATCATTACAGGAGAGGCGACCGTCAGTTGAGTTGAGTCAGTCGTGGCGAGCAGTGTGAGGAGCGCCCAGTGTACGTGGACAGACGAACTGGTGAAATTGTAATTGTGTGCATTACGTAATTCTATGTAATCGGCAAGTGTTCACATTGTAATTTGGTGGAAATAGAGAACATTTTTGAGTGGTGCAATTGGACTTTTTATTTCACTAACCCACAAAGTCACAATAACAATGCATTGCATCGTAAGCAATGTAATGAATAGCTTTATTGGTGGGCATGTATGTATGTACGTATATTTTTTGTAATTGCTTAGAACTGAAACGTAAGCATTTTGTATGACGTGATAAAAGAATTACTTTGAATAAGCCAAGGTGTTTGCTAAATTCAAACAAGAGGAAACAATACACTTCCTACTGGCCTAGCAGAACATGTCTGATCACATTATATCTTTGTTTATGAATGGTTTCGTAATCTCTATTTACTCTAGAGAGTTCAAAGCAGCATTATTCAGTTCTTCCGTTTAAAAACCAGGGAAAGTGTATCAGCTGGATCAGCTTGCAATTGAAATGAGACACGAGGTATTATAAACCACCTTCCTCCTTACCACCCAGAACAATCCAATGGAGTGAATGTGGGCTCAAATTATTTGCAAACAGAAATAATACTTTTAAAGTGACTGAAGCTGAACGACTTATTCACAAAGAAATTGAGAAGGAACACAAGGCTGGGAAAACTGTGGGAGACAGCAGATAAACTACAAGAAGATGACTTTTGGAAAGAAATAGCATGTGATGGGATTTTGGAACCTAATCATAAATTTGCAGTACTCAGATGACAATGAAGACAATGACGAATTTTCTGTTAACGTAACATTCACAGTTATATAGATGCACCGCTGGCATTTTCATTGGATTAGAAAAATATGTAATTCATAAACTATAATTATTTTTAAACTATGTACTTAAAACATGTGCATAATATACAAATATTATGTTATAATTGTGATTTCAACAACTGCATTATTATAAAACTTAGGAAAATTCAGTTTGCATTTACTTATGTTTAGCGCCAAGAAGACTCGCAAGTGTGAGAGAAAGAGGAAAGTATTAAAAGAGTGGGGGTAACGAAGTGACAATACTGAAGGCTCTAATGCATCTGATTTGCTACAGGTGAGAACTCTTCCTATGTGAAACAATAGTATTGCCACTTCCATAATGGGGTGTACTGTGAACCATTGACAGTTATGAAAGCTGTAGCGTGCAATAAGGTACAGATTGAAGTACATGAAGGGGGTACTCTAAATTTGAAAAATACCCCACCTGTAATTCATTTTGGTTTACCGGACTTCAGCGGTAACGAAAACATTGGGTACTGAATGGGCATGATGTGATTTCCAAATTAAAATATCAATACATTTCAGTGGTATTACTGACTAATTCAAAAGCAGTGTTTAGCAAACTGTTTTTGTATCAGATTGTGTTAAAGTGGGTGATTGAAAGTGAAAGCAAATGGTTGTGACTTTTATTGGATAAATTTGTTTAAAAAAAAAAAAAAAAAAAAATACATATATAGTAGTCGCGATTATCCGACCTAAACTGCTCCTGGACAAGGTCGGATAACCGAAAATGTTGGATAATATAAAATAAGTTGGAAAATGGAATAAAGCATGGTAGGTATACTGTATTATTAAAACAGTTGTTAATTTTGTGGTATTTACTGAATAATGAAACCAATTCTACATGCAATATTAAACAAAAGGGAGCTCCAAATGTCGTAAGAAAAGAAGCTTATCAATGAAGTCTGCTTGCCTGCTGAATGATGTTTCCTTGCTAAGAGATTTTGCCATCAATGAAACATCAATACTTCACTACACAAATAAAAACATTTATTAAATATTCTCCACTTATCATAAGAAGCCGATGACAATACTTATATTATGTTTTTGCGAAATTAATTTCATGGACATTTGCCCACATCTTTAAACACAATTCGTTGTCAAACACTTTGTTGTCAAGGATACTATGTATTTACGTATTACCAACATCTGAAGATGAAACAAACCTAAAAACAGAATCAATTGCCGGTATGTCAAAATTCATTACGCGATTTTTATTTTTTAGAATAAATATTTTTTCCCAAACCATTAAATCTATGGGAACATTTAATTGTTTTAATAGTTTAACTTCGGGATTTATTTCATGGTTAAATGACCAAAAATGATCTGCCATTGCCGATTTATCAATTTGTTTATATCTAATGTTACGAAAATGTTCTTTCTTTCTGGTTTCCAAACTACGTTTCGTCTTTCCAATATAAATCTGATCACAATCTAAGCAATTAAATTGATAAATACCAGATTTTTTATTATTAGGAATTTTATCTTTTTTAGAAAATTGTAATAAATTTTTAATACTATATTTATTTTGAAGAACTAAAGTTATACCAACTTCTTTAAAAAAAAATTGAAAATGTTTATCAACCCAAGGATGGTAAGTAAATTTTTAAATTTATAATCATCTTTTATTTTTTAAGAGTAAAAATATCATTAATACTTTTTTGATATTTAAATTTTTCAATCTTCTTTTGTATAAAATCTTTATTAAAACCATTAATTAAAGTAGTATTAACAGCTAATTTATGTGGAAAAGGGTTAAAACTTTTATTTTTTATTTAATTATCAATATGAGTAGATTTCCTATAAATACCAAAATCTAATTTGTTATTATTTCTTATTATTTTCAAATCTAGAAAGGGAGGAAATCCATTAATTTCAGTTTCTAATGTGAATTTTATAGCTTTATCTTGTAAATTTAGTAATTTTAAAGCATCATTAATTTGTTTTTCAGGAACAATAGCAAAAATGTCATCAACATATCTATACCATTATTAATTTTTAGATGAGTCGTATTTATTACACATCTGCTTTACTTTCGTACCTATTTTGAGGACATGTTTCGTAAATCATCGTTTGCATCTTCGGCTCTTATGCGACTAAAGCTTGATCCAGTGGTGTGGGTAATTCTGGAGTTGTTGCTGCCATCTGTTGATTTAGTGATGAACTTAAATGTGGGATTCTCTTCTGGCGGGATTTCAAAGTACATTAGTTGGTTTTTATGTTTTTCTATGTATATCCTCTCCCATATGACGGTTCACTATGTTTTTGTACGTATTTTAGTAATTCTGTGCTATCTTCAATTTCATGATTTTCAGACCAGAAATGAGCTGCTATTGCGGACTTATCAATATTTTTGTATCTTAAGTGCCTGAAGTGTTCTTTCTTTCTAGTGCCTATGTTTCTTTTTGTCCTCCCTATGTAAATTTTTTCACAGTCTTTACACTTAATCTTGTAAATGCCTGACTTTTCCTCTGGTTTTATCTTATCAGTATTATTATTGTGAAGTAGGTTTTTAATGTTGTAATTGTTTTTTGGTGCTAATGTTATATTGTATTTCTTGAATATTTTTTGGAACTTTTTTGTGGCCCAGGGGTGGTAAGTAAATTTAGCAAATCTAATTTCTTGTTTTATTGGTGTGAGATCTGTGATCTGTTTTAATCTCTTTTGAAGTTTGAATGATTTTAGTTTTTTATCTACAAGGTTTTTTCCATATCCATTTTTAATTGCAGTTTTTAAGATTTGATGGTATTCGTTTTGATATTTTTGCTGGCTGAGGGGTAGATTTACTAATCTGTGTGTGAGACTGTTGATGGTGGCATGTTTGTGTGGAATTGGGTTGAAACTATTTGCTTTGATGTAATTATCTGTGTGTGTTGCTCTTCTATGGATACCAAATTCTAGTTTTTCATTGCTTTTTGTGATTTTAAGGTCCAAAAAAGGTAGAGTAAAGTCCTCTTCAGTTTCCACTGTGAATTGTATGCTGGGTTCTTGCAGGTTAAGTAGTTTCAAAGCATCATCTATTTGTTTGTAGGGCACTATTGCAAAGATGTTGTCTACGTATCTACCATGTTTTAAAAATATGAGGGAAGGCTTTAGTTATATGTGTTTCGAAAAAGCTCATGTATAAATTGGCCAAAAATGGTGATAGTGGGCTTCCCATAGCTAGTCCTGAAATTTGTTTATAATATTTTCCATCGAAAACAAAATAATTTTGATGTATACATATTTCAGTCATTGCCAAATATTCTTCTATTGCATTGGCATCTAGGTTTATAGAATTTAGCCATTTTTTCAGTTGAATGAAAGGTTTGTCTAATGGAATGCTAGGGAAGAGGGAGCGGACATCGAAGGATACTAAAGTGTCATGAGGTATTAGTTTAAGATTTTGAATTTTTTCTACCAGGTCTAAAGAGTTTTTTATGCTCAGAGTATGGAATTGTGGAAAGGACTGAAATTTTTTGGACAGCCATTTTGCTAGAAGGTAAGTAGGAGGGTTTATATTATTTACAATGGGTCTCCTTTGGTATGTTGGGTTTGTGTATTTTAGGCAAACCATATAGTCTTGCAAGGGTAGGGTTGTCCGGTTTGATAGTTTTTTGTTCTGCAGTTGTTAAAATTTTACTATTAATGATGGTTTTTTGTACATCTTTTATGCATCGGTTGAGTGGATTAGAATCTATTTCTTGGAATTCTTTTTGTTGTAGAAACTCTAACATTTTTTCCTTTTATGTAGCTGTGTCTAAAATTACTATTTTGTTCCCTTTATCAGCCCTTGAGAAGATTACATCCTTTTTCCTAAAAGATTTAATTGTCTTAATTTGTTTCAAATGTTTTCCTGGTTTTTTATTTATTAAGTTTTCCAATATAGGAGCAAAATTTTAACACTGAAGAAATAGATGTGCTTAACCAAGGCCTAAAAACATGTATAACATACTCCAGCAACCCGGATGAATTCATTGCAGATATAGAATTAGCAGTAGAAGGCTTGGAAACCATGGACAAAAATATAATTAGGAAAAAATCATCTCCTATATTGGAAAATTTTAATAAATAAAAAACCAGGAAAACATTTGAAACAAATTAAGATAATTAAATCAACGTAATCCAGCATTCCTAGATAATACATTATTTACGAACAAAGCTTCATTTACAAATCATGGTCATGTGAATCTGCAGAACATGCACTACTGGTCCGTGCAAAATCCCCACTGGCATTGCCAAGTTGCTCTTCGACAGTGGAGTGTCAATGTTTGGTGGGGTATCATGGGTAACCATATTTTAGGTCCCTATTTTTATCAGGGAACATTAAACGGCTAGTGATATGGGATTGGAAAAGCATCTATCAATGCGGTTCCAGCATAATGGATGTCCCGCACATTGTGCACAAGTTTTCAGAGATGTTGTGGACGCGAAGTTTTCAAATAGGTGGATAGGACAGGGAGGTCCTTGCAATGGTCAGCTCGGTCCCCAGACTTGACACCATTAGACTTCTTTTTCTGGGGCACAGTCAAAGATAGTGTATCAAGAACTGCCAATATCTGTAGAAAGACTGCAATCCATGCAATACTCTCGTTACCAGATTCCAAAAGTGTATTGATGCAAATGGAGGGCACTTCGAACTCTGTTGAAGTGACACGGTTTCATCGGACAAGACGCTACTGGTGATTTGTGGGTGCATTTTCCATGCCAGATGTAATGCACAACAATGAAGTTTCTGAGGTCTATAGGCCACTAGTAAATGTGTTTGGAAAAGTGGAACCAAGTGTGTTATCACTAATTGTAGCTCTAGTTGTCATTTTGCTAGAATAAGCATACATGTTCCATTTAAAAAAAAAAGCAACTTGGTGTTGGAAGTGTTATTTGCTTACCTTTATGGATTGTGCTTACCTTCTCATTGTGTGAGCCCCTGATAGAGGTACATTCCTGGCCAGTTGGAATTTTCATATTTTGTTTCATTTTGGAGATGTATTTAAGGTCATGGTGTTAGGTTGGTACTCTGTATTGAGGAGAAGATTTAGCCAAAATAATTGAAGATGGCAAAAATAGTAATTAAAAAATGTGTTGTAAACCATTTAGAATATTCATTTAGACAAATTCTTATGTATAGTTAATTGGATTTGGTCAGTAAGTAAATTTGAAGTATGTAGCAGATATTTGTTTCTTAAATGTAAAGTATAATTATAGTTTGTAACAGCAATATTGGAGCTATCAACAATAGTTGTAAAAAGTAGTATTATTTGTTTTCTGATATGGCCTGGAATAGAGCCTGGGTTACCTCCAATCTATATAAATCCGTAAAATGCTTAGTACAAATAACAAAATGAACAAAAAGACCTGTTAATGGTATTTTTACTCACAATCAATTTTTAAAAATATTTTCAGTTTTAATTTGATTTACTTCACATCTAAGCATTTTTAAATTCAACAATCTGTTCTCTTTTTTTAAGCGGTGGAAATGTTTCCTGTAGCAAGCTGCTTGCAATTGAAATATGCCCCTTTTTACTATACTTTTTTAATGTTCTGTTCCCGTTTTTCTTTTCAGATTTGCATCCCGAGCTGCAAATATACGAAATAGGCCCCTAAAAAATGAAGTTTTAACTGATGAAGCTCTGCTAAAACGGTATGCTCGTCAAATAGCAAAACTTCAAGAGGAGCTCAAGGTAAATCAAAATTAGTTTCTGTTATGCAATATGAAACCAAAGTAACCAAGAAGAATGCTGAACATTACACCCAAAGGTTCCAGATTCTTACATTCCATGAAATTAGTGTAGTCTTACATTATGTGCTACTCATTGATGTAACCTGTACTTTGAAATGCATTTTGTACTAAAGGCATTAACAGGACTTGACGTTGGAGGACATAAATTGTAAAAAAAAAAAAAAAAAAAAAAAAAAAAGCGGGGGGGGGGGGGGCGAAAATATCTTCTGCATTAGCTAATCAAGGTGTAAATATATTTACTGTGATTATAAAAACTTGAAGCCTTAAAACAGTTTGTTTTTCTTTCCAAAACACGTTGAAATGCTGTGTACAACAGGTGTGGCAAGGGCACTCTTTAAACTTTGCAGCTAACCTCTGTGGTATTATGATAAGCTTTCCTAGTAATTAGGAAACCCTCAATAAAAAAACTAATTTTTGATGAGTTGCATGGACATTTTTATTTGGAGTTTTTCATGATCCTGAAAATGCAAATCTAGGGAAATTTTAAGTTTTTGTCTCTGGCCTAACTCTGCTCTCATTGATCATTTTGACCTTTTGGCTGCAAAAATTTGATGTGAGTGGCTGTAAATTATTAAGAACTGATCCAAGCAGAATTGCGCAGTTTTTACGTTCAACAGTTTTTACGCAACAGATGCTGTAGGTGAATGTCTATAGCAAATCTACAATATTTAGTTTATTTTTCAATAGCCATTTAAAATCTGCATTGTCTGCAAGTGGATACCCAATAAACAGAGTAGGACATTTAATTGATTAAATAGACCAGCAACGTTTCATAAATCCACATTCACATCTTCTGTATATATTAAGTTTATTTTAATAAAACAAAAAAAAGTTTAAAGCTCAATAAAGATCATGGGTATATACAACCCATGGCATCAACAAAGCAGACACTATAAAATCATAGTTTTCTCTGTAGCAAGATAAGACATTCTGTGCTACGAACATAACCTTATTTGTGAGCCAGACAATTTATTGTGCACATGAACGATATAGCTGCCTCAGCAAAGCATTTCTTTGATTCATGGTCTCAGATTTAGTTTATACTACCATGCATTAATATACTGGCATTGTGTTGCACAACACACCAACCTGCAAATAACCAAGCTATTGTCAGCACATTTGTATATGTAAACAAGTTTGCAATTTAGCTGTAGCTTATTTTACTGCCTCATGGGTTATTCTAAATGCTGTTTTCACTTAGCAGAGGTTTTTATTATTATTATTATTATTATTATTATTATTATTATTATTATTATTATTATTATTATTATTATTATTTTTTTATTTTTTTTTTTAAATAAAAACATTGTCTTGATGTTGAGAAAGATTTCTTTTAGCTAAATTGAAAAGCAGATTTGAAATTTTTATACCTTGGTTCTAACCATGGCTCCAACTAGTAATGTAGCAAATAAGTTGCTTCATAGGAAGTGTGCTGTCCTCTGAAATTACTTCAGATAATATGGAGTAGTTTTTGCTAGATGACACTGATTTGGAAACTAATAGCAGGTTTTTAGATTTTGAGGTGGATGTTTAGGATATAGATAGTGAGGAAGAAAATTACCCTGTTAACTTCAAGTGTTCCTGAAGAATTTACGGGCCGTATTCATAGTTATCACTTTGGTCTAGAGTATCTTCCGACGGACCAAAGGCTGTCTAACTTTGCTACTAATAGACAATGAAAAGCCTCGGACCAAGTAAGGACATGGACCAGCATGAAGCAAATGTTACACAATGTAGAAAGTTTCTTCTGCGCATGCGCGAGTCCCATAGAGTGCTAAACAGACCACAGTGTTCCTAGAAGTTTGTAAATCTCTGTGGTAGTTTCCCAGCTGTTTCTTAATCATTCTTGCAGTAGCTGCTGCTGTTTGAGGTTAGGTAACAAAATTTGGCATGCTGGGTGTGCTGTGAAAATAGATAATGTGAAGAAGCGGAGTATTAAGTACAAATATATTTGTGCTATGGCAGCTGACAAATTATCTACATAAGGATGTTCTGAAACTAGTTTATTATGGACTCATTGATGCTCATCTTGAATATGGTGTAGAAATGTAAGGGGAGGGGAGTCATAGTTTCAAAAACATGAATAGGATATTTATTTTGCAAACTGGAGTTTAAGAATCATATATCACTTGGACAAGGTACAATCCCGTAAAGAAACCTTTATTAGCCAGCAAATCCTTACCATTTACTCATATATTTATAAATTAATTCTCTTCACTAAAGAAAGAAATTCATTAACATCATTAAACAAGACTAGGGACTAGGAGGATAAATAACTATTTTAGGTACTCTGTCAATAAATCAATGATAGCCAAAGACCTATATAACCGTGCAAGAGTATTTTATAATAAACTGCCAGAATATATAAAATCTCCTAATGATCGAGCTTTTCCCAAATTATTAAGGCACTATTTAGGCAACAAGGAATTGAGGAAATGTAAATATGTAGCCTAAATTGCCAGTATTATATTACAGGATAGTTGGAATTTATGTAATTCATACATATATATTCTGCTAAATTATGTTAGGTGTCAAAATGTTGCATACAAATTTGTTACCAATTTCACATTGTTACTATCTAAGCTTTTACTAGTAATAGCTTTACTTTGACTTTGTAATAATTGATATGCAAATTTGATAAACTGTAATCTGGCTTCATTGACGATGTTCGAAACTTTGTACAAAGTCTATGGACAATAAACATCATTATCATCATCGTCAAATGGTCAGAGGAAGAGAAGATCTTGTTTTCTTTAGTTCAAAACAGAAATCTGTGTCAACGAATACAAATATGAGAAAGGAAGTGGCATGGAGGCAAATTTATAACGATTTTGCTGATAATGAGGCTTACTGATGCCTGACTAATACAGTGCAGGTCAGGAGTGTTGTCTTGATATCCTCCTCTTGCATAATACAGAAGTGCTTTAGGATTTGAGCATCAATTGAGATACTCAGACCTAGGTTATCATCCCTGTCGTACAGGTTAGGACGAATCATTTCTATCAGCTTTCTGGCATTCACTTTACTAAACCTGTATTTGCCTTTGAAGTTTAGGTCATCATACTTCGCAATAATTTCTATTCTTGGTCGATAAGTTTTCCTCCATCGTCTTATTTCACGAATTCTATGCACTACAGCTACATTCATTACTTCACTGTCGTCCATGTTGCAAAGATAGTCCGCCTTTAATCTACCCCTCGGAGGCGGACCAAAATTTGAGCCGGACCAACATGTTTGGTCCCTGGACTATCACTAATCCCGGTTTATGAATAAGAAAATCGATGGTCCACTGTTAATCCACCGGAAGTAGCAAGTTGGTCCGGACTAAGTTTGACTATGAATACGGCCTTACAAGCACAGGCCTACAGCCGCAGGCTTTGTTGACCAGGTGTTTCTCATTGTTAGAGAAACAAATATAGTGAAGATAGGTGAAAGTAGATGTGACTTCTAAAGGTAAATGAGAGTAGAAATCAGAATTGGTCAGAAGTAACACTCAATGAGATTTACAGAATTTTTAATCTAATTACGCTCATGAGTGTTGTTGAAAACTAAATCGGCCATGTTTGCAGATGTATAGTATTGTGGTCACCATTTTAACATGTTACTCACTTTAAGAGTACTATATTAACCCAACATGAAGAGAAATTGACCAAATATCACAAAGCAAGTAGCAGTTCTCTTGCAGCTGATCTACTAACTACATTGTATTGTGAGAAATAAAAACAGTGTTACATAGACCACGTCAGTTTATAATACAAAATAATTTACAATATAAAATAGCATTATACACATGTAGACAATTTTTCATAAGACCATATCAGTCATGTGACAAAGAATACAAGTTTATAAAATGGACCTTAATATTGATAATGTAAATCTGTACATACCATGTCAAAAACTCTTCTTCTTCTTTCACTTTCCCTGCTGCTGTTAGGCATTGGGTTCCTTCAGCCACTTTCTGTATTCGATCCTATCCTGCGCCAACCTGTATATTCCTCTCAATGTCGTCCCATGTCCGACTGCCACTCTTTCCATATATTGTCTCCATTCCATCCTAGGTCTTCCTATTCTTCTTTTCCCTTCCACTCTTGCTTCAAATATTCTTTTAGGTAATCTTTTTTCATTCATCCTTACTAATTGTCCCAGCCATCTTAGTTGGTTTCTTTCCATTGTCTTCAGTATGCCTTCCTGTTTTAGCTTTCCTCTTATTTTTACGTTTCTAACTTGATCCCTCTTTGTGTATCCAGCTACTCTCCTTAAGTATTTCATCTGTGTTGCTGTTAATCTACTTGCATGTCTATCCAACACTGTCCAGCTTTCACTCCCATATAATAAAACTGACTGGTATATCACCTTATATATTCTCATTTTAGTGGTTTCACTTACTTCTCTTTTACCAATTATTGTATTATTAATTTGGTAATATATATTTATTGCTTTCCTAATTCTATTGTTAATTTCTTGATGTATTCTTCCATTTTTAGTTAGAATCACCCCTAAATATTCAGTGCTTGTCACTTTTTCTAATTTTTCACCCTTCCAGAAAATTTGCATTTCTGTCTGTTTCCTCTTTACCAATTATTACTTTATTCTTTTTTGGATTTAGATTCATACCTTTCTCTTCCAATGTACTAGCCCATTCTGTTATTGATTGTTGTAGGTTCTCTTGGTTTTCCGCCATTAAAACTATATCATCCGTATAAATCAGAGCTTGCACATATACCGGTCTCATTTTCCAGTACCCTACTCTCATTTTGTTTGTTCTTCTCATACAATAACTGATTATTTGATTCATAAGGATATTAAACAGTAGAGGGCACAAACTATCTCCCTGTTTAACTCCACTTCTCATTTCGAATTCCTCCGATAGTCTTCCTGATATTCTAACTGTCCCTATTACTTTTCCATGTAGGCTCTTTATTACTTTAATCATTTTCTCTTTAACTTTTATAATTGTCGCATCGTAAGTTGGTGATTGGCGTTTTGCCTCCACGTGCTATTCAGCTGCGAAAACAAGGAGAGGGGATAAACACGTCACTGACACGTCATTGCGGTCGCCTAGCAACCAACAATCCACCAATCAAAAGTAAACTGTTGCCATAGCAACCCGGCATTCTTATCCTACGTTGCGAACTCCTATCACACTACACCACGTGCTTTATGCATGACGCTAGTCTATCGGCATGTTGAGGTTTGCAACAAGCAGACACTGTCACTATTGTTGTTCTGTTTATGAATCAGCGGTATCACAATACCGTCGTCGTTCGTTGCCCTTTAGTATGAGACGGTATGCGTTGTTGGAAGGGAACAGGTGTGGATTTAGTTTCAAGGAATATCTTATGAGTTATGTAAAAAACTGAAGCTGCTGACAGTGAAGTAAACTAGGTTATTAATAATAACTAAACACTAGTAACACAACTTCACTTATCTTATTTAAACCCTGGGGACCGGTTTCAAAGCAACCATCTGCAGATGGATAAAGCAGATGGTTGCTTTGAAACCGGTCCCCAGGGTTTAAATAAGATAAGTGAAGTTGTGTTACTAGTGTTTAGTTATTATTAATAATCTTATGAGGTTTTCTGGGTGAATGACCAACCTTTCTTACCTGCCTTTGTCTGGTCCAGTTCTAACATGAATAACCCTTACGGTACTTAGGGTATTTCTCCCTGTCATCACTGCCAAACTAAGAGTGTACTGCTTCAAGTATGAATGTTTCACAGGGTGCAAACAGCTTTACATTTTCGCAACATAATTTGTGTGTTTCAGTGATCAACTTTAGTGTTGCAGTGATCAACTTCAGTGTTTCAATGTAACTTTAATATTTAGCTAATTATCGTTACTAATGGCTGTCACAAACACTTGTGCTACAGAAACAGACAGATAAAGATTATCTGTGAAGACCACAAAAAATGTTTATGGGTGCAGAATCCCAATTAAAGGACAAGTAAGGGAAATTATATGTGCGTGTTTAAGACCATTTAAAAAAAGTATAAATTGCTTGAACCGGTAAAAGCAAACCGCAGTTTCCAAAATATATAATTAATGAAATTGCTGCAAAAAAAGGCCACAAAATTATTAGACTTCCTCCCTACCATTGCCATTTTAATGCAGTAGAGTTGATTTGGGCCAAAATAAAGAGATATGTAGCACGCAACAATACAGATTTCACTATAACATCTGTTATAAAACTAACAGAAGAAGCAATAGCAAAAATAACTGCTAAAAATTGGGAAGATGCTGTTTGTCACACAAAGAAGTTATAGTGGCAGCATGGGAAAACGAAGGCGTTTTGGAAGAAAGTGGAAGAACTCATAATTTCCGTGGGAGATTGCAGTAGCTCTGACGACGAAGGGGGCGGCTGCGGCAACGATGACGATCAGAAAAGCAGGGACTCAGAGATAAGCTGCATATTCGTTGGAATAGAATGCATAATTGTGCAGGTATGGCACTTTTGTTTCTCTAAATCTTAACTATATACAACCATTTATTTTTTTTTTTTTCATTCCGAAGATTTCGTATGCTGTAATTAAGTAACTGCTCACTTAAACGTGTAGACAGTCTTACGGCAGTCTTATGATTAATATTGCAGTACACAAATTTCTAGGAATATGTGTGTGTGCATTACCGTAGCCGAAATTCCTCCTCCCCTCTGCCCGCCAAGCACGTTGCCAAGCACGTGGAGAGGAACGGTAAAGTGGCAACTGTGCTATCCCCTCTCCTTCCCCACTCCTTCAACTGTCAATCACCAACTTACAATGCACCCATAATAATTCCCTTAGGTCTTTCCATATCTCCTTTCCCCTACTCAACCTTAAATCCACCGCTTGTCTTATTGCAAAAATGTGATGTTGAGTTTGTCTTTCTTCTCTAAAGGCAGTTTGTTCTTCCATCTTTCCTTCTACCTCCTTTCTCAATCTTCTTTCAGTTATTCTTGTGTACAGTTTAAGGCGTACTGATGATAGGCATATTGCTCTATAGTTCTCACATTTCAACGTTTCTCCTTTCTTATAAATTGGTACTATAATTCATGTTGGACTTTTAGGTAATTAACATGCTGACCAACTAGCAAAAAAAGGTGCAATTCAAAATATAAAAACCGTAAGATAAACTGAAATTAATAAACAATTAAACAATATTAAGCTACATTTTAAAAGACAGCAGAGACTTGATGAAGAAGATAAACTAAAAGACAAGGATTATAAGAACATTGGAGACAAAACTGACATACAAAAACTACCAAGAAAAACTGCAGTGGCCCTATTTAGAATGGAAACTGGCCATGATTGTCTTGCAGAACACCTTTATAAAATACACTGCATACCTACACCCAAATGTACTATCTGTAAAGAGGATGTCATCATGAACAAACACCATTTGGACAAATGTAATGGTCTCAAAAGTGGGAACCTATAGGCTTTATATTGGGAAGCTAGGGGGGGAAATGATGCAAATCAACTAATCCCCAGTGCCATTAGTCAACAACAACATATTTCTTTGCCAATCCTTTGGTATTGTCTCGAGATTCCATGCCTCATTTATTATTTTAACCAAATAATTATGTGCCCTACCCCCTGCGTACTTTACCATTTCAGGTGATATCTTGTCCCATCCTGCTGCCTTTTTGAGTCTCATTTTTTCCATAGCAATCTCTGAATCAATTCTATCTATAGGTATTTCTTCCGTCAAACTCTCTTCTTTATTCTCAGTCTCCTGCATTCTCTCTTCTTCCTCCTGATTTACTCCTCTGAAAACTGATCCATAATAATCCGACCATACCTTCAAAATGTCATTTAACTCTGTTTTCACTTCATTATTTTTATCTGCAATGTTTCTATACATTTTCCCTCTTACAGCCTTTAATCTTTTGACTACTTGCCAAAATTCTCTGTTACTATTTTGGAATTTATCTTCTAATTCTTTCCCAAAATCTTCCCAAGATTTACTTTTCGCTTCTTTTATCGTTCTTTTAGTGCTGTTTCTTTTTTTCAACATAATTTTCCCAATTTGTATTTGTTCTATTTTTATTATATTCTTTCCATGCAATTTTCTTCTCTTTAACTATTAGTTTAGTTGTCTCATTCCACCATTTTGTCCGCTTAGTTCTCTCGCTAATCTTCGAGATACCACATACTTCCTCAGCTGATTTACATAAGGTTTCCTTTAACCTTACCCATTTCTCATTTATGCACATTTCCTCCCAATCTTGAGTTTGATCTAACTCTGTTTATTGCCTCTACATATTCCTTCCTTTTTTCTTTATCGTGTAAGATCTCTATTTTAATCCTTTCATATTCAGCTCCCTTTATTAGCATTTCGATTAGGAGCTTCATAAGTTATTTTATGAATTTCTTTGTGTGGAAAAAGAGTATTTCCTATTAAAAGGTCATTATCTATACAAAATTCAATCATTGTTTTTCTATTTTCATTTAATATTTTTTCTCCTCCATGTTTTCCCATACATCCATCCGTGGCCTTTTCTATGATCCTGGCCAATTCTTGCGTTCCAATCTCCCATTATAATTACATGATTATTATCTTGTCTCGCTTTATCTATTTCTTCCTGTAATTTTGTATAGAAAGTCTCTTTTTCTATCTCATCCTTATCCTCTTTAGGTGCATATATCTGGAAAAAGGACACTTTCTCTTCATGTCAAAAACTCAACTATGCTTAAAATGTAATTAATTTCCATTATGGATAAACTCATCTTCATTATAAAAACAATGGTTTAACAAATTCATTTTGAGCTCTTTTTTAAAAGTATTTCTGCCTGTCGATGACTTCAGTCTTTTTAGTAATATGTTGAAGTATTTTGATCCAGCATAAATATTTTTATTTCCAAACTGGCCCCTATATGATAGAAGAAAAAGGTCATTTTGTGTACGAGTGTGGTGGTTGGTATATCTTTATTTAGGCAAGGGGCTACTGTTGAATGTTTTTTGTATACAAAATAACATAATTTATGTATATACAAAAGAGGGGTAAGATTTTGAATTTCTTAAAGTATGGTCTACATGACTCAGATTATGGCAACTTAGGTAAAACTCTAATACCCCTCTTTTGGACTGAAAATACGTGTGCAAAAGGTCTTACCAGCAGAACCCCATAACATGTTAATGTAAGCTTTGAAGTTCCACAAATGTGACCTCTTCAAAACACAACGCAAAAGAAAGAAAATGCATTTCAACAATTTTTTAACACCTGGAATTTTATGAAACAAGCACCTGCTAAATCCTCACTGTGTGTATAGTTTGTGAGAAAATGCCCATCAATTAATCTCTGTTTCATATAACCTTGCCCCGCTGACATGTATCACTCCGCGTGCAACTACCTTCCCCCTCATCCTAATTGGCTAATGCTTTCGCGCCATAGGCCATAGGCAGTGCCTTCCCGTCACATTTAAAACTGCAGTAAACGTCATAATAATTGCCAGGAAGATAGATAAAATCATACAAATTAGAATATGAAGGCATGCAAAAATAATGAAGTTCATAATGAAACTGAGCAAGTTGAAACTGAATGAATGAGTCATGAAACTGAAATAAGTTTATAATGAAAGGCCTTCGGCCTTTTCCACTGGGATTTTTTAAAACCAGCTCACATACCTTGCAAAAGTGCTTGTCTTTCAGTCTTAAAAGTCGTGTAACGCCATACCTGTCGCATGTCCCTCATTAACCCAAGTCTCGTCAAGGTAGTATATTTTGCAATTTGTATCTCGGTACAATCTGATTGTCCTTAAATAACGTCTTTGCCACACAGCTATATCGCTCCTGGAGTGGTAAGTTTTCCTGTTGTCTCAATTTCATGTTGCGATCTTCCTACGCATCTAACACACCTGTAAGTTCAGAGCACAGCTGTTCAACTTCTCTCACTGACAAAGACGCATTCTTCTCTGTGAGTGCCTTTAACACATGCAACAGTTCTTTTTTCACCGCTTTGTACAGGTTTTCCTTTGCGATGCTTCAGCGAAGAACTGGCGGCAGACTCTGCCATTATACATATAATAAGTACATGCATAATAAAGGATCAATAAAATAATTTAGTTCTCGCACTTGGCACAGCACACCTTTGAATGGCGATATGACTAATCCAGTTCAAAACAAGGTCAGTGATAAAGGTCATATAAATAAATATGTCATCACTACCTCTAAATCATGTGCTATCGTGCCATGTGCTTGAGAACAGAGGAACCTGCTCTTTACTTCGTTTAAGAATTAACGTGTAATTCAGATAAATCAACTCTGTTGCATAATATATTTAAAACAGTTACGAAAATATAAATTTGACAATTCTCTCCCAACATATAAAGATATATCACCATGTTAAATAACGAACTAATTTTGACCGCACAACAGTCTACTGCAATAGCAGCCAATGAGAGGTGATAAGGTCATGTGACCGTTAAGAGATACTGGGCAAGCTTATGTGAAACAAGGATTAGTCTATAGTACCCAGCAAGCTGAAGTGGTATTTTATAGAAGTATAGTAACGCAAAGAAAATCCCTGTAAAGAACGTACTGTGGGACAAGGACAGCGAATGTGTGTGGCAGAGAACGCCTGCTATACAAGGAGCAGACCGTTAAAAAAACATGCACACTATTCACCCTGTACATTAAAACAGAGAACATTCATTCACAGAAGTAGAAGCCGTCAGAATGTTTTTGAATGGTCTGTAACTGTACTGACATGGGGTGTCATAAACCTGTCCAGGGAGGGTGTGGGAACCTTCGCCAACCCCCTGCGTCTCGCCCCTCGGAGACTTACTCTCCTGTGGAGGAGTATAGGTTATACAGCAGAGTGGGACACCTACATAGATCTATTGTGACTACCACTTCCCTCCAGGAGAAAGGAATGAAGTGAAGTAACTAAAGAAGGCTGTAAGTGATAGGTAGACAAGCTACAGAGATGCAGAGAAGTCCCTAACAATTTCAGGCTCAGAAGACCTGATCCACTCCTGGAATTGCATAGAAAGGGTAGGAAACAATCTATTGATCAAGCAACCCTCTAGCATCGATTGGGGTTATTCTTTCCTAATAGCAACCAATCCCACCTTCTGTCAGGCACCCTCCTATGCTATGAAACCTAACAGCACACCTGTAAGATGGTCATAAGTGATACTGAATTTTGGACAAATAAAACTCTAGAAACTCTCTCTCTCTCTCTCTCTCTCTCTCTCTCTCTCTCTCTCTCTCTCTCTCTCTCTCTCTCTCTCTCTCTCTCTCTCTCTCTCTCGAGCAGGCTGCACTTAAGGCTCTAAGTAACCATAAACAAATTACATGTATGGTTTTAGATTGTCTAAATATGCTTACATTTTTGGCAGAAAAATGAAGTTCAACTTATCCCAGTGCCAGGTCATAGTGGTATAGAGGGAAATGAAAAAGCTGATAATGTTAAAAGATAAGGAACATCACAATTTATTGGACCTGAGCCGGCTCTAGGAACAGCAGGTGCTAATGACCTTAGGTTTTGCACCTCATTTCATTTATTCTAGGAACACCTTGATCTTTATTAAGAGACTAAGAACTGGGCCAAAGTTATGTGAAGAAAACCACTTAAAACTTCAGGAAACAAACATGGTTAACTATTTACTAGAAAGTCATGCGAGAGAGGAGCTGAAAGCTTACTTAGGTAAAGAGACTTAAGCTGAAAACAATTGTGCATTTTTCATAGGAAATGTTAAGTGTTTCAGGGTAACTTGAATTGGAAATTATGCAAGAAGAAAATTGAAACAATAAATCCAACACATTTTATGCTCCTGAAAGACTTTAGCTTAAAGGATATATATATATATATATATATTGTTTTTAGGAAAATATTTTTAAAACTAGAAAAAATTGAAACCATATATGTTATGAGACTGTTTTACTTAATATGGAGTGCAGGCATAAGGAAGTTACTCAAAAACGATAGCATAATAAGCCCAAGGCTGGAGTGCATCTGGAGGACTGGCAAAAATCTGTATCAGAAAAGACAAGTACTTAATGTTTAATCTAGGGGCTAAAGGAAACAAGCAAACAGTAAGATGAAAGGCTTTAAGAGAAAGCTTGGTTCTGGGATGTTGGCGCTCAGAAAAGCAATTTGTTGAATCGAAAAACTACTTGTCTTTTTTTCAGACTCCTATCACTTACATTTTTATTTTTTTAAGAATAGTTTCAAGAGCTATTGAACTTAAAAACTCTTCTAAAAGAAGCAAAAACCTGGAAAGCTGAAAGATACTGTTTTTCATCTCTTACAAGACTATGAGATGCAGTTGGCATATATTTTCATTTATTTCCACTAAGAATCTTAATTTTATATTACCATTTGATTTGGATATAGTTCGGAAGAAGTTGATTCTGCTGCTTATGAGTGCGATAGTTTCCTTGATAATCTGTGCTAATTGCACAGTGGCAATGGTGGCTGAATTTTGGCTGGACTGATAGACAAGTTTTTACCTAATGATAGAAATAGCAAATTTACTATTGCCCCTTCCAATATCTTATATGTGCAAGCAAATCTTCTTTGCTAGGGGAATAAACAAATCCAAAGCAAAAAATATATTGTTTAAGCTTGAGAAAGTTGAGCATGTTTCATTGGTAAATGTTAGGTCTGAAAAAGGATTTGATCAATCCCAAAATTCATATTAAGAAGACATTTGTTTTAATGATTTAAACTATGTTGCAGTCGGGTTTATTTTTGAAATTATATTGGGTTCCGTTTAATATTGAAATTGACAGTCTGTATATATTAAAAATTTGTATAGTATTTTTTATCCAGTGGCAGGCCATAAATTGTATGTTAAGTTATTAAAGAGGAATTATCTTAAGTTTGTGTGTTCATTTGAACATAATTGAGAAGTGTGTTTCAAAACTCGATATATGCTCAATTTTAAGAAATTGGGTTATATATAGTATCAGCATAATTTTCACATTCTGTATCGTTCTGTGAAATAAGATTTTGCAAAATTCGATTTATGTCCTGTGTATAAGGTAAGGAATATATATATATATATATATATATATATATATATATATATATACAAAACTCAATAGATGCACTTGCTCAGTTAAAGGAAAGGTCGATAGATGCAATTTTATGATTTTATGATCCAGCATATAGCAACCTCAATTCTATGAAACGCATGTTGGCATTGACTGCCATCTCACTGTTGCGGTTCTTGGAATTCTCAATGATTTCTCCAAGCTTTGTACACTGCTGCACTGATGGCAATTACTGCGAACTCAGGTTAAGCGCTTGGATTTCACATTCATTTCTAAAAGCTTTGTTATACTTACATGGCATTCTTATTCTTATTTGAGACACTGCACTGTATGTACAGTGGACAGGGCTCAGATTGCAAAACTGTACCAGTCATGGGATACATGGGAGGTTGGAATTGCAAAAACAAGGAAAGAAAATCAAAATGCAAGTTAAGGAAAGCTCATACTCCAGCAATTTCATGTTCACATGGTCTCGAGTGCACTCCACGATATCCTAAAAGTAAAGGGCATAAGCACTGTGATGTAGCTGATTTAACTTATGATATAAGTGGATTTCCATGCTGAACAAAATATATCAATATAAATTCCTTATGAAAGATGAGTATTATATCTCCTATATATACAAATATAACAATTTGTAACTTAAAGCTTCACTTATAAGAGATGATGATAATTCTTATAAATTCTCTGGAATCACGATTTCATGTAAACTTATGTACATCTTCAGCCGGAAACAAAGCTGTCGCCATCGTTACGAATGCTAGATATCGATATTGTGACTTTGTGGGTTCGTAGAATTAGAAGTCCAATTTGCCGAAATTCTAAATGTTCTTTATTGACGTAGAAATACACTCACAGTAGCAGTTCAATTCTCACGTCACAACATTACATCACATACATCACACAATCTTCCAAGGTCGATGACAATAACAAACAGCTCTCGTAACAACACACTTAGCTGCTCTCTGCTTACCTCTCGCTGTTTTACAACTCACGACTCACTCTTGTTTCACAACTGACTGTTGGCGAGTCGTCCCTCTCTTAAATACCTCATCGATCAATTTGAGAGATTTCTGGAGCAAATAAGAAAAACAACCATTCTGTCAATCAAGATATCACTAGAACCTTCCTTACATGAACCCTATCTGGGCCAGCAAGTCACTTATCTCAAGCACTATGTTTATCTGCTTATGCAAGCTCGTTATCTCCGTGAAACTTACCTGTCTGTTGTCTATTTGCACCGAACCATTTATGCCTGTTGCCGCGACAATATGTTCTAGTTAGTACCATAAAAATCATAAAATAAAACAAATTTAGAAACATAATCGACTGCCAGTATTTCAAAATTCATTACGCGATGTTTGTTTTTTAAAATAGATAGCTTTTCCCAAACCATTAAATCTGTTGGACCATTTAATTGTTTTAATAATTTAACTTCTGGATTTATTTCATGGTTAAATGACCAAAAATGATCTGCTACAGCCGATTTATCAGTTTTTTTATACTTAATGTTACAGAAATGTTCTTTTGTTCACGTCTTTTCTTTCCATTATAAACTTTATCACAATCGAAACAATTAAACTGATAAATACCAGATTTTTTATTATTAGGGATTTTATTTTTTATAAAGAAATGCAATACATTTTTAATACTATATTTTGAGGAACTAAAGTTATATAAAACTTTTTAAAAAAAGATTTGAAAATGTTTATTAATCCAAGGATGGTAAGTAAATTTTTTAAAATGATAATCGTCTTTTATTTTACTAAGGGTAGAAATATCATTAACAGTTTTTTCATATTTGGATTTTTCAATTTTTTTATTTATAAAGTCTTAATTAAAACCTTTAATTAAAGCAGTATTTATAATATGTTTATATTCTTAATTAAATTTATCTTTATTCAGAGTTATATTTATTAATCTATAAATCAAACTATTGAATACAGCAAGTTTATGTGAAAAAGAGTTAAAACTTTTATTTTTTATGTAATTATCAATATGAGTAGACTTCCTATAAATACCAAAGTTTTAATAAAGACTTTATAAATAAAAAACATTGAAAAATTAAATATCAAAAAACTGTTAATATTATTTCTACCCTTAGAAAAATAAGACAATTATAATTTTAAAAAATTTACTTACCATCCTTGGGTTAATAAACATTTTCAAAAATTGTTTAAAGAGTTTGGTATAACTTAAGTTCCTCAAAATAAATATAGTATTAAAGTGTATTGCATTTCTCTATAAAAGATTAAATTCCTAATAATAAAAAATCGGGTATTTATCAGTTTAATAGTTTCAATTGTGATAAAGTTTATATTGGAAGGACAAAAGGTAATTTAGAAACCAGAACAAAAGAAGATTTTCGTAACATCAAGTATAAACAAACTGATAAATCGGTCATAGCAGATCGTTTTTGGTCATTTAACATCAAATAAAAACTGAAGTTAAATTATCAAAACAATTAAATGGTGCGGTAGATTTAATGTTTTGGAAAAAGTTATTTATTTTAAAAAACAAACATCGCGTAATGAATTTTGAAATACCGGCAGTCGATTCTGTTTTCAAATTTGTTTTATTTTCAGATTTTAGTAGTACTAACAAGAACATATCAACATATAGCATTCGTAACAATGGCGACAGCTTTGTTTCCAGCTAAAGATGTGTATAAGTTTACATGAAATCGCGATCCCGGAGAATTTATAAGAATTATCACCATTTCTTATAAGATAAGTGAAGTTTTAAGTTACAAATTGTAATATGTGTATATATTTGTGTGCTTCACTGTTAATAGCTTCATATTTTACGTATTATATCTCCTAATTGCAGAGTGGTAAAGAGAGAAGCTGCAAATAGAATGCAAACTGTTACCATCAAATACAGTGTGAGAACGAATGATGACCGAGTACTGTCAGTATGCGCTGCAAGCTTCCAAGGAGTCACAGGGGTGTCAAAAGGTAGATTATCTCTCCTGGCTAGAAAATTTCACATGTCTGGCAATGTGCCAAAGGAAACCTGTGGAGGTGTTAGAACAGGAATATTACAGAAGGGCATTTCTGCTGCTATAAAGTAAGACAAAGAAGTACAGATGTAGAGAAAGCCATTTTGGAAGAGCAAAATCAAGGAGAGGATATTTACCTCCAGAACTTAATATCAGAAAAATGTGGACCAACTTTTGCAACAAAAGAAGATTAAGAAATGTACCAGTCTGCTCATTGTCAAAATATAAATACATATTTTACAACTTCTTCAATCTTTCATTCTGTACACCATACATTGACACATGCTCAACGTGCAAAATGGGACTGATGAAGATTAAGACAGGGGCAGATGTGGAAAAGAAAAATGACCTAAGAACCATATACGGACTGCACAAGCTGCATTCAAAAAGGTTTTATCAGCTATTGAAAGAGGAAAGTGCCAAGACAATCACTATTTGCTTTGATATGCAGCAGAATCAACCACTGCCTAAACTTTCTGTTAGCGAGGTATTCTATGCAAGGCAGGTGTGGCTGATAATCTATGTATAATGATTCCATCTAAAACCCAGAACAAAGACACTTCCTTGTATACATGGTTGGAAACAATCTGCTAAAGGCTGCAACCAGGTTGCCTCAGCTTTGCACCACTTCTTATTGGAACTGGAAGAAAGGATGTCCAGGAATGCTTGTTCTACCATTCGTTATTTTCAGACTCTTAATCTATTCAGAACAAGAATAGGGTGATGATATTAATGGTTATTGTTTTCCTGGAGAAGAGTGAAACATTTTCCTGCATTTCACATATCTACCCAATACACGGGCACAGATAAATGCCTCCTGATGGAGTTTTTGGTAGAATCGAAAAAATAATTAAGAAAAAGAAAGAGAAATATTGAGTCCTAATGAGTACCATCAGATATTACAACATCACGGCTATGTGAAAATGTTCAAAGATTGAACATTTAAGGACATAAAAGAAGTGCAAAACAAACACTGAATGAATACCTTACAAAATGAATACCTAGTGAATCATAACATATTCCAAGCAATCAAAGGAAGACCATAAGATATGGATAGAAGTTCAAATTACATATTCTTCTTTGCCTGTGGAGGTGGATGTGATGAAACCGCACAAGTTCTCAGTGAATATCTGGTTGAATCTCAAAATATTCCCAAAATTAATAGAGTGAGCAAGAAAAAGAAAAAGGATGTTCAAAATCTAGGTAAATTTTTTGAAATTCCAGAAACTGCAAATAAATGTTATAAAGATGTACTAGAAGATACTAATAAATGTTAAACTTAAAATGTTAAGCTTACATATTCACATTGTGTGAAATTTCTTCGTACAAGTATGTATTCAATATGTTTGTTGCATAAATAAAACAAAGTATTATATTGTTATTGCGAATGTAGCATTACTTAGTTTCTAAGTTTATACTTAATAAAATAATCCTTATAAAAATTGATATGTGGGTTGTATAATACATTATGTATTATGATATGGTGAAAACAAATAAAAAATAATAAATACATAAAGAATAACAAAAACAATAAATGACAAAGATACTAAAACTTCATGTGTGAATTTCTCGCTCATGCAGAAAAGTTAATAAGCATTTATTGGTTTTTTAAAAAAACTCTGCATTTTCAAATCTAAAATTTGCTCTAGATAAACTGTGCTATTTGTTTCTTTTCACATTCAGTGAGATAGTTTCAGGAAGGAGAATTGTATGATAAATATATTTGCTGTGCTAACCAATTAGTATTGCCAATAAATAGAAAAAAAACATTTTTCTCATAAACACATTTTGTGCATCTATCGAGTTTTGAAAAAGCGCTCCTCAATTTAACACAGTGTATTACAATGAGTGTCAAACACTTGATACTTTTTATTGATGTGTTCTGGAATCGTGACCTTTGTGGGATGAGGTGTGGGGGAGAGGAGAACCATTGTCCGGTTGTGCACCGAGTGAGCATTACAGTAAACATTCAGCAATCACCTGCAGAAAGTCATGTAGCCTACTTGCGTAGCAAGATGCAGAACTAGTTCAGTGCAGTAAGATTTACTAATCATCTCATCATGTCTGAAGAAGTTAAGAAATATAAGGTTGTGCATTCAGAAGGGTGTGAAGTTATAACTAGCGTTATAGATCAATGTGATGAAGAAGCTTTGAAAAAACAATATTCACATCCAGTGTCACAAGCTACACAATGGGCTGCATATTATACTGGTGTTTCTGAGACAACAATAAAGAGAATTCGTAAGGAGAAGAAAGAGCTACGGGCAAGAGGAGGAAGAATTTCATTGAGCACTCCTGGAAAAAGAAGAAAAACTAGACCAGAACACACTGTTGTGCAGATCGACGACTTTGATTGTTTTTTTTTTTTTTTTTTTTTTTTTTTTTTGTAATTTACGTCCTTTAACTTTTTAAGCGATATTGGAGGATGAATGGAATGGGTGAAATGATGCTCAAATGGGCCCAGAGTCCATGGAGCTTAGAGTTACCCGACATTCATCTTTTAGGATAAGGGAAAACCCCGGAAAACCCCTATTCAGGTAACATACCGTGCCCAAGATTCGAACTCGGGATCTCTTGAACGTGAGGCAGACATGCTACCATCTACGCTACCGAGGCGGGTGACGACTTTGATGCTGCCGTTATGTGCAGAACAATACATGAATTTTATGTTCAGGAGAAATGTGTACCAACCATCAGGAAATTGCTGCCCATTGTGAAAGAGAGAACAAATTTTTCCTGGGGGAGAATCTCTTTTATGTGTGATTAAAAAATTGGGTTTTAAGTGAAAAACTTGTAGGAGCAAAAGGAAAGTGCTAATTGAAGGCCCTCACATTATTTCGCTGCAACATGAGTACCTTACTCCCATAAAAGAAGTGAGAGAAATTGGACAACAGATTGTGTATATTGATGAAACTGGGGTTGACAGTAATTTAACTTTTGGGAAGTGCTGGCAGAGCTCTGATGAAATGGTAATCCAGAAAAATATTAATTCTGGCAATAGATTTATAGTGGTGCACGCTGGTTGTGTCAACGGCTACATAGAAAATGCTCTTCTTATTTATAAAGCTAGAAATACTATTGGTGACTACAATGGCCAAATGAATGGGCAAAATTTTGAAAAGTGGATCCGTGAGATTTTAGCACCAAATCTCCCACCTTTATCTGTGGTAGTACTGGATAATGCATATCACAGTGTTCAACAGGATAAGCCACCCTCCTGCTGTGCTTTGTAATTGGTCATGATTTCATGGTTGGAATCTAAGGGCGTTACATGCAATCCATCTACACGAAGACCAGAATTATATAAAATCATAGAACAAATGAGGCCTGCAAAAAAGGTATACAAAATTGATACATTTTTTCAGTCTTTGGGGCATAGTCATTCGCTTATCCTCTTATATGTGTGATCTCAATCCAATTGCGCTAGCCTGGGCTCAAATGAAACTAATGGTGAGAACATAATGTGACAGGTGACCTCTCACTAAAGAAACTGCAAGAAGTCACTCTCAAAGCCTTATCAGAAGTGACCAAATCTGACTGGAAGGGTTTCTGTAGTCACATGGAAAAACTTGAGAAGGAATATCAGGAGAAAGACAGAATTTTTCCTGATGTAGTTGAAAGAATAGTGATCTCTTTGGAAAGACAGCAGCGACTCCTCGCCATGCAGCAGCAGATTCTCATCTTCAGAAACTGAAACAGCATGTTCAGAGTCCAACATGGAATTGGCACGTCCGCTTGTGTATTAAGTTAGGCTGCATGTTATCTTCCCAGCAGTTCTATCTGTGCGTGACTCATATATCATTACGTTACCTCAAACAAAATGTTGAGAATTACTGTTATAGGTGGTGAATTCCATTTGAATACCATATAGTGTGGTAGGAAGAATCTCAGTATGTGTGACTACAAGCAGTACTACCTATCTACAAGGATTCTTTTAAAAGGAATTATAATGTACTTTAAAAACAAACAAGGGCATAACATTTCTATTCTGATCATTTCACTGGAAACAGGTTAAGTGGAAACCTGTTTTAGAAAGGAATGAGGCAATAGAAGTGGCACAGCCCCATTACTTCCAGAAGGGACATCCCTGAATGCCTGTTCATCACCCCTCCCTATTTGGAAAGACAAGGGATGCCCCTTTATTACTACCACTGCTTCCTATTTGAAAGAACAAAATAACAAATTTGTACAGAAGTTTGTGACCTGGGCAAGAAACAATTTTCTGCATAAAACACATTCACCACATACTCTAATGACCATTGTGTCAAGCCTTGACTCCTGTAGGAAATGAGAGATGGGGAACATGTTACTATAAAATTCACCACTGGATTTGGCTAAACCATGAAAACACCCCAAGTTGGTCAGTCCAACAGGAATTTAATCTGACTTCCCAAATCCAAGCATAAGACTATTGCTCAAATTATGCTCCTGAATGGGGAAGATTGCAATGGGCAAGATTAGCTCTTTTATCCCACCAGTAGATATTTTGGCAAAGTAGTTCATAGTTCCACCACCAGAGAGAAGAGAGCAGACTACAACAGAAGTCAGTTGGAAAGAGATTGAATATGGAGGCGATGGCTTCTCAAAACTAGTCCCTCAATAATATAAAAATGTAAGTGACGAAGTGACAAAAAAAAAAAAACTGACAATTTTTTCAATTTGTATGAGAGTCAGATGGAATAATAAAATAGTATAAAATACCACAAATGATGCTGGGAAGTCTTAACTGTTGACAGAAATGCTGAATGTTTAAGTTGATTTTAGTGTGGTGAGGAAGAAGAAAACTGTTTCAAGTCACTAATAGTTAATAAGACATTCTAATGAAGGTGTGAATAATTGAAATGCAGCAACATTATGTTGTACTATCGACAGTGTTTCATTAGACTTTCCAAAAAGAGTTAACAAAGCTACAGCAGAAAGCTTAAAGATTCATCTACTGCTGCAGTCTAAAGCATAGTTCTATATTACACAGAAAATGAAGTTAGTTACAGTGGAATAATAAATATAATGCAAATAAAATATTTAGTGATTATTTTCCACTTATCTTAAGAAGTTGATGACAAAACTTCTATCTTCTATTTGAAATTAATTTCGTAGACATTTGCCCACATCTTCAAACACACTTCGTTGTCAAACACACTTCGTTGTCAAGGATACTATGTATTTACGTATTACCAACATCTGAAGACGGTATTTATCAATTTAATTGCATAGATTGTGATCAGGTTTATATTGGAAAGACGAAACGTAGTTTGGAAACCAGAAAGAAACATTTTCGTAACATTAGATATAAACAAATTGATAAATCGGCCGTGGCAGATCATTTTTGGTTATTTAAGCATGAAATAAATCCCGAAGTTAAATTATTAAAACATTTAAATGTTCCCATAGATTTAATGGTTTGGGGAAAAATATTTATTCTAAAAAATAAAAATCACATAATGAATATTGACATACCGGCAATTGATTCTGTTTTTAGGTTTGTTTCGTCTTCAGATGTTGGTAATACGTAATTACATAGTATCCTTGACAACGAAGTGTGTTTGACTGAAGATGTGGGCAAATGTCCACGAAATTAATTTCAATTAGAAGATAGAAGTTTTGTCATCAACTTCTTAAGATAAGTGGAAAATAATCACTAAATATTTTATTTGTATTATAGTTCTATATATCGTGATGTAGGATATCAGCAAATATCACCACCATAATAATAGTTCATTTAGTTTTGTGAGCAGTGCTGTCTTAGAAATAATACTTTACAATCTGCAGCATGCACATGTAGTCTAGTTTTTTTTTTCTTGGAAAACGTTAGTTAATGTTTTTTGTTATGACATTTACATTTTATTGTTGCAAGTTTACCACACTGAATTTTGCACATTCTAAATTGTATGTAATTACAAACTTATTGTGCTTTGCAGGGCTTGAGTAAGTTTAGGGTTTCAATGTCAGGAAGTTGGCAAGAATGAATGCAATCATTTCCCCTGTTAAATTTGCATGCTGCAGTTATTTATGAAATATTATCAATTGGAATTCCTTTATTTCAGAAAACTAAACATTCCAGCAAATCAAGTGCAGAAATTGAATCTAAGCTTGAAGAAACAAAACGTCATAATCAGCTACTTAAGCAAAGAATTGATCTACTACAAGAAAAACTAATAGGTTCTACTCTGCTTGATTCGGTTGCATTAGAGGTAAGTAATATATTATGACATATAAATGTACTTAATCCATTAATGGCCAATTTATCTACCTCCTTTGAAAATAGTTGAATTTTTTTTTGCCAAGTTAATCTGGTTAGCTATGAAAAGACTCTTGAACATTTACAATTGAAGTTATGGATTTTAAAGTTTGAAGTAGGCCAACATAAAGGTCTTCAGTAGCTAGAGCACAGCACCACAAGTAGACCTTAGTAGGCCATTTTTGCTTCCGTACTCTCTTAGAGGAAGGACTTAAGGGAAGACCCAAAGGGCAGTCATGACAGTGTGTTGCATTAAGGGTGAGATATGTAACGATTCCAACATAGCAGCATTCATGATGCTGACTAACTCTACCCCAGCAAGTTATAGTCCCAGGGGCCCTGTATCAATTAAGAGTACCATGCGTGTCAGTTGGTGAATTTAATATTGTGACTTTGTGGGTTCGTGAAATTAAAAGTCCAGGTTACAAACACTAAAAATTGATCTTTATTAACCCCTGCTGTAGCAGAATTATGTCACATACACAATTCAACTTGCAAGGTGATCGACCACAATCAAAGTTCACACAGCTGTTCATGCACACGAGTACAATTAACCTCTGTCTCCCAATGGCGGGCGGCGGCTCCTTTTATAGCTGACTCATTATTCCAGAAATTCGTGAAATGTTCTCAAACAATCAGGACGGTGTTTGAAGAAAGGTGAACTCTCCAGAAATCCGTCTTCTTCCCTCCACCGTTTCGGCAAGCTTTTATCTTTGCACTGTACTGTCCAACTCTTTGAACTCATCCCTCGCGCCGCCTCGCTGCAACAATGCGTTCGCAACACTGCTCCTTCCTCAAGGCTGGTCGTCCTGAACAGCACCATCGTCAGACGATCCAGGTGTACCACTATTTTTCCTCGCGGCACCTTCTGCATGCGGTAGACCACGTAGTTAATCCTCTTTACCACCCGGTACGGTCCTTGCCATGGTTGCTGAAGTTTCGGGCAGCATCCCTTGGTCCGGGTAGGGCGGTACAACCAGACCAAGTCACCTTGCTGGAATCCTTGGCTGTTGGCTTGCCTGTCGTATCGGGTCTTGATGCGGTCACTCGCCATCTGGAAGTTCTGCCTAGCCTTTCGTGTATGTCGTGGAGACGATCCACCAAGTTCTCCACATACTCGGTTGCTGGCTGTTTCAGTTCCGGGGCACTCCCAAAAAGCAGGTCACAAGGGAGGCGTAACTCTCGGCCGAACATTAAGCTGGCTGGCGTCATCCCAGTGGTGTCGTGTGTTGACGAGCGTTAGGCCAGTAGGAACAGTGGCACCTTGACGTCCCAGTCTCGCTGATGGCTGGCCACGACCTTCCTCAGATGTTCATCTAGGGTCTTGATGTACCTCTCGACCATGCCGCCCGACTACAGGTGTAGGGGTGTTGTGCGGGTCTTGTTCACCCCTAGTCTTTCCAGTGCCTCCTTCATCAGGCTAGACTCAAAAATGGTGCCCTGGTCACTGTGGAGCTCTAACACCTCCGGCCACTTGGTGAAATAGTCCACGGCCTCCATCAGGTACTTGTTGCCTATGTGGGACACTGGGAATGATCCAGCTATGTGGACAGCGATGCATTTGAAAGGCGCTCCGACGTTGTACTGCTACATGTGATCCCGGCTCCTAGTCTGAGGGCCGCGATTCGCTGCGCATACGTAACATTGACGGCACCATTTCTCAGCATCTGTTCGGAGCCTGAGCCAGTAGTAGCGCTGCCGGAGTTTGTCGATCGTTCGGTTTGCTCCCAAGTGTCCTGAAGTACCGGCGTGCACTTCCTCCAAGATTGCCGGAACCTTACTCCGGTGAAGTACCAAGTGCTCTCTCTGCATCTTCCCATTGGGTGATTCCCTTACCCGGAACAGCACACCCTCTTTGGTCTTTGATTTCCATTGGGCACAGTACGACTTATACGCAGCGCTTCTGGGTGCGATGTCCTACCAGGTTAGTCTCGTCCCTGCCTCCACTTCCCTCAAGAGTGGCCCTAAGTCGGCGTCCTTCAACTGCTCCTTCCTGAGGCCTGCGCTATCCCAACCGTCCGCAGCCACTGCCGTGATCACTCTCACAGCTGAGGCACGCTCCTTCTCTTCCACTCTTGTGCATTGGCCACACTCTTCCGGGCAGGGTCTTCGGGACATGGCGTCTGCGTTGTCGTGGCTCTTCCGTCTACGATGTTCAGAGGTAAAGTCTTACTCCTGCAGCCTCTGGACCCAACGGGCTGTCTGGCCTTCCAGGTTCCTAAAGCTAAGTAGTCAGGTGAGGGCGGAATGGTCAGTCCTCAGGTGAAATGGCTGACCGTACAGGTACTTGTGGAAGTGCTCCAAGGTATTTTCTACCGCCAGTAGTTCTCGCGGGGTAACGCAGTATTTCTTCTCTGCCTTGGAGAGCGTCTTGCTGTAGTAAGCTATCACCCGCTCGTGGTCGTTCTGGACTTGGGATAAGACGACTCCAAGTTTTTTGCTATTTACGTCCTCCAACGTTAAGTCATATCGGACGATGAATGAAATGGGTGAAATGATGCCCAAATGAGTCCGGGGTCCATGGAGCCTAGAGCTACCTGACATTTGTCTATTAGGATAAGGGAAAACCCCGGGAAAAACCTTATCCAGGTAACTCGCCCTAACCGACATTCGAACTCGGGACCTCTTGACTGTGAAGCAGACAGGCTACCACGCCTTCAATGCAATGGTTGCTGGCGTCGGTGACCGCAATAAAGGCGCTGCCTGGTTGTGAGAATCCCAAAATAGCACTGCAATGTGTCTTCTTCAGCTGCTGGAAAGCACCTTCGGCGTCCTCCGTCCACGCATAAGGTCGGTGGTATTCTGTCAGGCGGGCGAGGGGCTTGGCGATGTTGGAGAACCCCTTTATGAAACGGCGGTAGTAAATGCTCAGCTCCAGGAAACTGCGCAATCCTCTCTTATCCTGTGGCTGAGGCCAATCTCTCACAGCCTGTGTCTTCTCCGGGCCTGTGGCCACTCCGGTTGGTGAGATTATGTGGCCAAGTAGTTGACTTCCTTGCAAAAGAGCTGGCACTACGCATTCAGTTTCAGGTTGGTCGCCTGCAGTCTCTGTAGCACCTTGCTCAGGTTTTCGGGATGGTCTTCGAAGGTCTTGCCGACGACGATGTCTAGGTATAGCAGGCAAGCGCCATAAGTCAATCCTCTCATCACTGACTCCATGAGGCGTTGGAAGGTAGTTGGTGCGTTGCAAATACCAAATGGCATAACTGAACTGCCAAAGCCCTTGGCCTGTCGAGAATGCGGTCTTCTTGTCTTTCGGGTCTGGAGCTACCTGCCAGTAACCAGACTTCAGGTCCAGGAACGAGAACTACTGCACACCAGCAAGCGTGTCCAGGGTGTCGTCAGTCCGAGTTAAGGGGAAACAGGTCTTCCTGGTGACAGCGTTCAACTTCCTGTAGTCCACGCAGAAGTATAGCTCAACGTTCTTCTTCGTCACCAAGACTACTGACTACTGTCAGACTCTTCAGTCACTCCCCTGGATCTCATGTGCTCCAGCATGTCCCGTACCGCCGATTATTTCGCTGGCGGAACGCATCTAGGTGGTTGCCGAATAGGCCGGGCGCATCTGGTGTCGATGCGGTAGAGCACCAGGTCCGTGCAACCGTAGTCGCCGTTACCTTGGTTCAAGATGCGCTGGTATCGTCTCAGTGATTGTCGGACCTTCTCGAGCTGTTCTGCGGTCAGGTGGTCGGCCGCCCACTCCAATAAGCCTTCCAGATGGGGCCCCAGGTGTTGCGTCGGCACCGGCTCCGGGGTCTTATCGATTGATGTTATGCTGACCACGGGCTAGCACGTCCCCAACTCCGCCCCGACCTGGACGTCGTGATCGGTGTCTGTTGGGTTGAGCAGCCTCACCGGGCACCCCCTCTCGGCACGGCAACAATGTCCTGGCTACACAATATCTGTGCACAGGCGTGTTCTGGTCCAGCATCATGTTCCTTGTTCACTGGTCTTCCAGTCGCGCTGTCTCCACCACCACGCTTCTCGTGGGGACAACCATGTCTTTTCTCAGGACGACCCTGCAGTTTCCCAGGCGTTCTTCGATTTGCCGGAGTATGACTTCTCCATTGAGCAGCAGGACCTTCCTGCCGACGTCGACCGCCGCCTCGTGGCTCCTGAGGGCATCCAGTCCCAGTATCACCTCAGCCACCTCCGCGAAGAACGCCCACTCCGTCGCAAGGTCAACTGCTGCAGGGGCTCTCTCTCTATGGGCAAGCTGTTGAGTTGAGTCCAGAAGTTCTACTCCCATTAGTCCTGGACCCGTAGGACCAAGACCCGGGCCTGTTTCAACCAGGGAGTATCCGAGCTGTCCCAAGGGGCACCCAGCGTCCTACGTGGGGCTTTCCATAGGGCAAGACCTGGGTTACTAACAAGCCCCCCATGTGGTCCAAGGACACAAGACGGGATGGAAGTGGATACGCCACTTACGCGCGCAAACACCAAATATGGGAAGGCTACCGATATGACCTTGGTGGGGCCGCTTGGCGATATAGCACGCGTTCTACTAGCTCTGCAGGCTAGTACCCGGGAATATTAATGGCTTCCCTCAACCCCGTCCGGAGACGTACCCGATCACCCACCGATATGGGCAAGGTGTCGCCCGATGCCATCACTAGCTGGTATGGTGGGTTTGGTTTCCTTGACGGCTACGTCCGGTCTGATGACGGTCACGGCTGCCCTGGTGTCCACAAGCACGCGGCAGGGTTTCCCTCTCCCCCAACCGTCTGCGATGAGGCTGTCATCCATCCGTCGGCTTACGCCGCGCAGTGTCACTTGAGGGGATGGTGGTGACTGCGCCAACGTGCCCCTAGCCACGCTGGGCCTTTCGCGTTCTTCCGGCTGCTCTTCCTGGTGTGGGCAGTTTCTTTCCAGGTGTCCTGGCTGTCCACACCCTCAATACCCGCCACTTTGTCTTCGCCGGCGTCCCTCGGCTGGTCTTCGGTCTGCAGTGTAGCAGATAATCCTTGTTCTCGATGCCGGAGTAGCCGTCACCTTGGCCTCCTCCATCCTCAATGCTGCCGTTAGCGCCTCTTGAATGGTTTTGTAGTCGCCGAGCATTAGGCGCTGATTTATCTCAACGTCTCGTACCCCGTCAACGAAGGTGTGGGCGGCTTCCCGGGAAACGAATTCAGGTGGGAGGTCGACCTAAGCTTTGCTGGCCAGCTGTTCATTTGCCAGGGCGAACTCCTGCAGCGTCTCCCCTGGCTGCTGCGCCCTTGACTTCAGTTGACTGCGGTAGGCTGCTGCTAAGCAGTGGTTCCCGAAGCGGTTTTCAAGGGCTTCCCAGATGTCCTTGGGCGCCGCCGCTGTCTGGACCGCGTTCAGAACCTCTGCGGCCCATCACTGGAGGCTGGCTATTAGCTGTGCAGCCTCCTCCTCTGGTGACCACTTCTGCTTGACCAACGTGTCGAATTGACGGCGGAAGACTTCGAACGTGAACGTGCCGTCGTACTTTGGCGGTTTGACACGTGCAGATGTTTTGTCGCGTCCTGACGCGCTGGCCTTTAAATCTTTCATCCTTCTGCCAACGATGTACTCCACCATAGCGTTCAGGGACTTAATGTTGGTGTCGGCCTTTCCCTTTAGGTTTCTAACGCTACCCGCCAGGTCTTCTAGGGATTTGGTGTTATTGTTGGCCTTTCCCTCTAGGTCATTAAAGCGGTTCTCCAGGTCTTAGCCGCACTCGTCCACTTGGCCCATCCGCTTGCCCAGCCCTGTGACGTCATCCCTAATGCCGGCCAACTGTTCTTCAAATTTTTTGGTGAGGGCCTCGTTCGCAGCCTTCATTTCGGACAGTTGGGCCTTCATTTCCGTGGCCAGGTTGTCGTTCGGCGCTTTCATTTCTGTGGTTAATTCGGCCCCAGGTTGTTGTTTGCAGCTTCCGTCTTCGTTGTTAATTCGGTCATCTTCGCGGTCATCGTCACGGCCAAGTTATTTGCCGTCCCCAACTTCTCTGGAATCTGTGCCAATGCAGCCTCCATGTCGTATGTCTCACTCCTGACAGCAATTGTGACTTTGTGGGTTCGTGAAATTAAAAACCAGGTTACAAACACTAAAAAGTGCTCTTTATTTCCATAGAAACACACTTCGGTCAACCCTTACAGTAGCAGAATTACATCACATACACAATACAACTGGCAAGGTCATCGACCAGAAACAGAGTTTACACAGCTGTTCATGCACACGAGTCCCATTAACAACTGTCTCACAGTGGCGGGTGACGGCTGCTTTTATAGCTTACTCACTATTCCAGAAATTCGTGGAATGTTTTCAAACAATCAGGACGGTGTTAGAAGAAAGACAAACTCTATAGAATTCCTTCCCCCTACCGTTTCGGCAAGCTTTTATCTCTGCATTGTAGTGTCCATCCCTTTGAACTCGTCCGTCGCGCTGCCTAGCCGCAACAATGCATTTGCGTCAATATCATTCTGGCATGCTGCCATGGTAGCTTAAATGTTAGAGCAACTGGATGGAAACAGGTGATCTATGGTGCAAATCCCAGATATGGCGCTGAAGTTTTCGGTCTGACTCTTTCTGAACAGTTAAGTTATTTTTTCCATGGTTATCATGTTAGTGGTTACATGTATTACATTAATATTTACTGGTAATATAATTAACTGTAACTATGAATACAAACATTCTGTATACAGGCTTTCTTATTTGATGCACACTGGAATGAAGTTTTTTCAGCTGTTTCAGTGCTTTGATTGCTACATTGGTTTATAATTGCAAAATGCATTCACACTTTATATTTCTTGCATTCCAATTTGTACATGTCAACTGAACTAGAAGACCCTAAATATAAACACCATGTGATGCAGATATATTTAGATATAGATATATTTATTTGTACAGTTTCCATTACTGTTTCACTACAATGACTTTAACATCGTACATGCACTTATTATACATCCTGTGCAAATACATGAAATTACTGAACCTAATGTATATTCACCATCCTCATCTCCTTTTACTGCCCCATTACATATAAAGAAATTATTTAGTTAGCAGAAATGGAGCAATTTTACCCCTCTTTATTGAAAACCTTGCCCTTGCTACTCCTTACCCATTCATGTAGTTTCTCCCTACCTATTTCATCATCATGCCTTATTGATCTAATTTTCTCTTTACCTATTCTAGCATTGAAATCCCCCATTAACAAAAACACTATGCCCTTAAACTTGTGCCTTAGCTCCTCCATATCATCCTCTAATTTATGAAATATTCTATTATCAAAGAAGCTTGATGTAGTGGGAGAGGGGTTATAAACTACTCCTATTCCTAGACTATGTTCTATTTTTGGACCTTTCTTTATTATTAGCCAAGTTACATTCCTATCTTCCTTTGTCACTGCCTCTATTCTGTTACTGCTGAGTAACTCTGATCTAATAAGCATACGTACTGTCCCTGACGCTCTCCCTCTTTCTTTCCTTTTAGTGGCTCCGGTGCCTATAAAACTAAAACATCTTAAGTGTATTAACTCATTATTTCCTAGCCACGTTTCTGCAATTCCAACTATGTCTTGTCCAGCTGTTATATTTTGCAACTCCCTGTTAATCAGTTTGCTTTTTAAACCCTCAGCATTCCAGAACATCAGCTTTAACATTTGTTGCTATTTATTCCCAGATGCAGGTATAGCAAAGGAAAAGACTTGCCAACTTAAATATTGCTGGAGTTAAGTAAATAATAACTTAGGTATTCTTGTAGGATGTTAGATAAAATGAATTGACATTTTGAAAGGTGATGTTGTTAGAGAAAAGAAACATTAATGCCCAAACACATTATTGTGTAATGTCACAAAATATGCTGATCATTTCGGTTGATTATATGTTGTGTACATATGTAGCAAAGTGAATAATTAGTAGGTATTTTTATTGCCAAATGGTATACTAGATCTACAATGCCATTCATCTTGTGACAAGGAAACAATTCTGTGTAACAAGTTCAGGTAACTAGTTTCTGATAAGTGATACACACATTACTCTTAACTGGTACTAGGATAACTGGTTACTGTCTTTGTAACTTTGATGACCATTATTGGGTAACTGGTTACTTTATATTTGTTCTTTTGTAACTCTTATTTGGCTTGTGAGTTAGTGTTACCCTGCATTAGTTCAGTAACTTAGGCTATTTTATGTCCATCCTTACCCAGCAGTCCCACAAAATGCCAGGGAGAAGTTTTTCCAGACTGCGAATTCTACTGTCTGTGCAACATATCAACAGCCATCACCTGGTCTAATAATGGTCAGACTACTTCAATCCTGATGTAGACATCCAAGAGGGAAAAGAGATATAGGTGTTTGTGTCAGGATTGAAATAGTCTGATATACATTATACAGAATCACTAACTTGGAAGATGGTAATATAATTAAAGAATGTTTTCATATTCAAAAGAGAAGTAACTGGGGTGGGTCTTGGGCACATAAAATGTATGACTTGTTGAAGCAGATAGGTATGGGTCATTCTTGAATAAATGCAGAGTATGAGTATAGAGGCTTCTGGAAAGAAGTTAAGCTAAGATTAGAAGATATTGACAGACAAGACATTTTCGCCAATACAAGTGACAAAAGCTCACTGAGATTATATAGAGAAGTAAAAACAACTTTGGTGAGGGAAGGATATATAGATATATGTAGTAAGTTAGGGCGAGAAGGTTTTGCTTGGGCGAGAACAGGAGTGAGAAACTTGAAAGGTATAGGTCAAGAGAGGGAGCTAGATAAATGTCCATTGTGTAGAGAAGAGAATGCAGATTTCCATTGTATATTAAATTGTAGTCAAACAAAGATATGGAGAGAGCAGGCTTGGCTACGTAAATGGGACAATTTGGGGGGTGAAGTAGTAATTAGAAAAATGTTGTCAGTAAAAGGAGAAAAGAACAGGAGAAATATAGGGAATTATTTAGGGAAAGTTAAAGAGAGATGGCTAAGAACAATTAAGAGAAAAATTTAGAGTGGGATAGGTGAAATGACAAAAGTGTAAAAAGGAGCAGAGGGCCTCCAATACACAAAAATCCAGGGTTAGGTGTATGGGGACCGAATTATTAGTCAATGGTGGGCAACATGATAGGATTTCCAGGATTTAAGAATATATGGCATTTTTCAGTATGGATTTTATAATTGTAATCTTGATTTTGTATTTCCATTTGTTGATGTAAAAGGAAAGATGAGAAAATAAATTACTTACATTATACAACCCTGAAACATATGAAAAGAAATGGAGACAGGAAATTGTTAGAAGGGGAATCATCTCAGCATATACCTACTGACCTGGGAGAAACTATGAGAAAACCCATGGTCAGAGTAGCTGGCCCTTTGGAAATCAAACTAGAATCCCCCCCAAATGTGAGCCTCACATGTTACTGAAGAGCCATCTCACTAAAATACTAGTTTCCTGATTTTCCTTCATAGCATTTGTTTTGGATATCCTCCTTTGAAATAATATATGTATATTTCTTTTCTAAAATCCAGGAGTACTGCTGGTGTTTAATGCTGTAATTTCTCCATCTTGTAAATTATCCAGGTTTATCACAGTGTTCATATTGAGCACTCTTATTACCAGTACCATTTCTTTCCTCCTGGGGATATTGTATTTAGGCAATAACCAGTCATGCTTGTAAACAACTTCTATGTAAGTATTATTTTTATTTCATGTGGCTGCTGAATTACAATTCCTTTCCCTCTAACTATATTGACTTAAGTTATTTACTGGAACATAACTGCACTATCAACAATAAAATAAACACAGACTGAGTTACACTCATAACACTGCCAAGAATGACTGATACTCAGAGAGAATATCCAGGATTAGGTGATCTACCCAAGTCTATTGTGAGTGAAGATGATGTGAAACAGGGTGAAATGGATGAAAAAAAAAGGTGATATGGAGCAGTTGGTGGAATGAATGGTAGAAGAACCCACAGAAAATCTACCTAGAAGCCCTTTGTCCACCGCGAATCCCACAAGTGATTCCCTGCAATGCAACCTGAGTAGCCTCCGTGAGAGATGAGCTATCTAACCACTCCATGCCTATACTTGTAACAGTGAGAAATTAGTAACTTTTTTTTTTTTTTAAAAGAAAAAGGAAACACTAAACTTGAGAGAGACAAATCTGTAAATGATATTTATTTTCACTTCTCTAAACACAATTTTCAACAAATTGTTGAAAATAATGTTTACTTTCTTTCCTTTTACATTTGCTAAGAATATTTTAATTTAAATTTGATGAACATTAATTTTATTTATTGAACATGTATTTGTAAACCGTATTGTATTTAAGCATCTGAGCATAAAAGAGTTCTTTGTTGTCAAATATAGCCTGTTATTTCTAATACCCTATTGAAATAAACAGTATGTACATTTGTGTGTCTTTTTAAAAGTCTCTAAAGGTTAAAAGAAATCAGTTTTTTCAATTCAGCCTTTGTTGTTAAACAAAATTTACTGTTGTACAACGGGGTGTCGTAAAGTTTTAATTATCACCCTTTAAAATATGTGATAGTGTTTGTGTTGATATGTGCTGTTTGTTCTCTGCATAGTCACCATCCAGATTTACACATTTTTCCCAGCGTTTCTTGACCTGAACACCTTTATTGTAGAAGTCTGCAGAATTCACTTTAAATGACTTTCACTTCATTAATAATGTCATTTGTGTTGTCAAATCGGCGACCACGCAATAGATTTGTAATTTCCGGGAATAAGAAAGTCACTAGGTGCGAGATGGGACAAATAAGGTGAATGCTGTAAGGTCTCAAAGCCACATTCCCAGTTTTTGTCAACTGCAACTTGAGATGAATGAGCTGGTGCATTGCCAGCCAGAAGACGAACACCTTTGGAGAGTATACCACATCGTTTCTTAATCAGAGCTGCTCGTAACTTGTCCATGAGATTGCAGTAGTATCCGTCAGTGATGGTTTGACCCTTGGCAAGATAATCTGTAAGGATGACTCCACGACAGTCCCAGAAAACTGAAACCATGATCTTTCCAGCTGTCTTTTGCACCTTTGCCTTTTTGGGAGGTGTGGAGGGGGAATCGGCATGTTTCCATTCCATGCTCATGGTTTTTGTCTCTGGATCATAGTGATAGATCTAGGATTCATCCATGGTTACCAGACTGTCAAAAAAGTCATCTTCATCCTGTTCCAGCAGCATCAACATCTGTCTTGAAAGGTCACTCTATGTTTGCTTTTGGAAAGGGGTTAGCAAACATGGAATCCTTCTTGCAGACACCTTAGACATATGCAGTTCGTCATGAATAATTTTCCACACACTACCATAACTAAATTTAAAAATAATTTGAAACAAAACTTTTTTGTGTTATTCCATTTAATTAAAAGTTGTATGGTCTTCTTTGTTATCAGAAAAAAAGAGCTCTTAGAAGAAGGACATGGGGAGGACAAACAACAAATCCTCGTTTCTCTGTTCATCAGCCTCAGAGATTAAGTCCAATAGAAGAGGGAAATGTTGATGCAGAGGAAGACTGTAGTAAAGTGTTTTCGACATCAGTAGCAGATTTTCAGTGCGGTGGTAAGTATGAAATTAGTAGCAAATGTACTGTTTCACAGGGGAGTGAGATTTGTTTTGCAATCTAGTGATCAGCCTCTAAATTGAGAAGCCTAATATTTATTTTGAGCTAGGAGGGAACATTTTTTAATTGAAATTTACCTGATAAAGGTGCTAAGAAAAAGCAATTGGCCAGTCCACTGAAATTTGACTGTTAGCAACTACAACTATTCATACAAATTTAATAACTAAATGCATTTAATTATGTACTTTTAAGATTGTTGTTTGCATTCTTCGCAGTATATAAATATTGATCCACAATCTAGCTTTCTTCTTTAAATGTTATTTAAGACTAATCTGTCTTTTTCAAACCATTGGAGTTCTCTTCTCTTGCTTTGTTTCTTTAAAAACACTGTCCTCGAGATTTTTTACCTTCCACGTAATGGATGCTCCCCTGTATAGTACCATTTTCTGACCTTTAAACTTCCACACTACAGTTTTAGCCCATGCTCTGCCCTCTCTTTCCTCTTTGTTTTTCATTATATTTTCATTATATTTTTCTCTATCCCAAGAGTGTTTCAGAATAAGATACCAAGAAAAGATGATTTCTTTTGTGTTAAACCACTGAATAAGTCTTGTTGCTCTGTCTCTTCAAATCTTTATCTTGTCTCTTTCCAAAAAAAACTTTAGTACTTGTTTCTGTTCTTTAAGTATTTCCTAAGCCCTTATATTCCAAACTATTTTTTGTTGCTTATTCAAAATTTGTCCTTTAGGCAATTCTTGATAAATCAATGATTTATTAAATTGTTCTTATTTAAATTTAGAATTTCATGCTATGTTTTAGAACTCTGTATGTAATTAAACCTACTAAATGAACTGGCTACTTATTCTATTTTTATTTGAGCAAGTCTTTCACTGTTTGAGATTGGTAAACAAAGAGCTGCTTTTCAGAATGATTTGTGCACAGGATCCAATTTTTGATCCATTACCTAGACGCTATATTTAATATATTACATTTGTGTATCTACCTTTGCGATATATCCTCTTAGAAGAATTTAACTCTGGTGTTATATCCAAGCATCCGGTATTAATTCACAAAGATGCTTTTCCTTTGGCAAGTAGATATATTTATTTGTCCCATCTACCTCATCCAATCATTTTATTCCCTAAATTCAGCCTCATACTACCTTGTTCTCCTTGTCATCTTTGTTCCACTTATATTTACCTAGCTTTCCTCCTTTTAAATTTGGCATTTTTCTTGTTCCAACATACCCCATTCTGAGCAATTTTGTCCTATTTCTTGCAAAGCTAATTTTAATCGATAATACAGGATTCTTCATTTAAAACCTAATGGAGCACGCCTCACCCATGACCTTGCTGGATTCCCCACTACTGGTTGCTGTTGTGTGCAGGGGGCTAGCAGTGTACACTCCACTCAGCAATATTCTAATGGTCACCAACATGAGCAGAGGCTTGACTAGAGCAGTGCATTGTTGTGTGTAAAAGAATAGTAATCAAATCATGTTCGCACATAGTATATTCAAAACAGTATATTCATAAGTCGGTACTGGGCCTCTGAAAATCCACATTGCATTCAAGAAATCCCTCATGATGGGAAAGTTGGCGTTTAGTGTGCTATTAGTGCTAGATGCATGATTGGTCCAATATTCTGCAAGGAGACTATAAATGCAGAGAGTTACAGAAATGACATTATGACACCATTTTATCATGAACTGATGGAAGAGAAATCATATGATCGGCTTCAACAAGATTCTGCTATTGCCCTTAAGCAGAGGTGCCCGTGAATAAAATTAGGGAAGTGTTTGAAGATTATGATAAGTGCTGGTGTATGACCCTCTCGCTAGCCCGATTTGACAATGTGATTTTTACTTGTGGGTTAACTTAAAGATGAAGTTTACGGGACAAATCCTCATACTTTAAAAGAACTAAAAATATTAGAAATGAAATTGAAAACATTATAGTGCCCCAACTTAATCATGTGAATCAGAATGTGTTATGATATAATGCTTCTAGCCAAGGGTGTACAGCACTTTTCCAGCATCTTCATAAGGTAAGATTGTTACATATGCTTTATGCGCAGAGTTTATGTAGGAGCAAAGCCGGCTGTGGCATACCCAATCATGCACAGGCAAAATGCTATGTATCCATTAGGTTTTAAATGAACCCTGAGGAACCTACTACCATGTCACCTACATATGGTAGATCAGGTATCTGTACATTGTTTATAACTGGCATTGGATTATTGTTTTCCTTTATATTTCACAATATATAATCTAAAACATAATTGGTCTCAATTTATAACTGTCTTGCCCCTTTTCCTATGTTACTTCATTGATTATGGCTCCTTCTGGACGAATACAGAAGGTACTTTCGTTATGTACAGCTTTTATACCATATGTTGGGCTGCTTTAAACCTAATGTAAATGGAATATAAATTTACTGTCTAATCTTTAATACTTCAGCAGTATTTTTTAAGCCTTTTGTCATTCAATAATATTTCAACATTGGATACCACATTCTCACTCACACATGAAGAATAAATTTAAAGTTATAGTCAGACAGTTGGTTTTGGTAATATGGTTTACAAGCCTTCATCAGCAAAGAAGCTCCTCACATAAGTACGTTAGTGCAAACATGTGAAGATGCTGTACAAAAAATTGATGAAGTTGTGGAAACGTGATCAACGGAAATTCTAGAATAATATTAGATTTCCATACATGGAACTTCCACTGAACAAATCACAATTGCATCTGCATTACCATTGCTGTAATACACCTACTGAATATCTTTCTGCCCTGTCCGTGCTGCCTGCACAGTTAATGCGTGCCTTGAATCATTCTGCTTTGTAATGATGGTCACTGCACTAGAGTATATACAGAGTGAGATAATTGTTTTAAATTGCTTAAATATTAGTTTATTTTTTAGTGTACTTTCTCTTCCACTTATAAAATAGGTAGAGAAGATAATGCATTACCTCAAGGTATTTGATATCTGTATTTCACTGGATATGTATGTTTTGAGGCTCTCAAACCCATAACAAGAACAGTAAAAGGTGTGCGTGCATGTGCATGCGCTTTTGCACATGAAAAGTTGAATAGATGGCTAACTTAAATTTGTATCTTTCAAAGATGTGATGCAAAACTTCAAAATAATTTTCCTTTTCCAGGAAAATCGCAAGAATTTTGCTTAAAGCACGATATATTAATGATATATACATTTCAGCTTAGATTTATATATTGAATTTACTGGGAGTAGCCTGTAAGGTCCTCTTTACTCTTCGTATGAGTGGTAAGCATTAAAAAAATATACCAAAATGCACTACAGTAAAATGTAGGTCTCATTAAGACACACAATCTACTTAAAATAACTTTTTACATGTCATTTAATATAAATATATACAATCAGTGTAAAAGGTGTTCGTACACCTTTATTGTTTTGCCTTAGAATGTGCATCCAACAAAAAGCACAGGTGTTAAGAAATATGTAACATACAAGATACCAATACAAAACACTGATTTGTACAAGTACACAAACAGAACCGCAATGTGATGTGTATAATCATAAAAAGTAAATAAAATGCACAAAAAGATGTCTAAAATAGGCACAAAAAGTGATCGTACAGCTGCGGTAGTGCTTCGAAAACATAAGCTCAAAGGCATAATAAGCCAACATTCACCTGGCAGCTTACCTGTGGATAGCAATGATGAGAAACAGAACAGGGTCAGATGTCAATCAACAGTGAACAAACACACAGGAACGTCAAAATGGGGAGCAAGTGCAAGGAAACCAGCAAAGAAACAAGAAAATTGATTATTAAACTCCATAATGCAAATCGCTACAAGAAATACCTAAACTTATTGACAGATCTTGCTCCATCGTGCAGACAATGATAGATAGGTTTTGTGTTTTAAAAATGGTGCAAAACAGGCCAAGAATCGGAAGACCAAAGATGTTAACAGAACAAGATAAAAGAGTTATCCTGCGTGAAATAACGAAGGATCCAAAGATCAGTGCTGTGAAGTTGGCTGCGGATCTGGGACGAAGTGGTATAAACGTTTTGGCCAGCACCATCTGCAGTGTTTATCGAGAGGCTGGTTATCATGGTTGAGTGCCCCGGAAAAAGTTCTGGGTGAGTAAAAAAAATCAAATAAAATGATTGAATTTCGCAAAAGAACACCAAAATGAAGGGGCAAACTTCTGCAATAAGGTGATACTTTTTCGTTGAGAGTAAGTATTTTTGGGTCTGATGGAAGGCTTATGGTATTGTCACCAGGCCATTGCTGATCGAGGCAGCAAGGCATTCAAAGGGATGCGCAGTGCAGTGTGTAGATAAAAGCTCGCCGAAACGGCAGGGGGGGGGGGAGACGGATTTCTCGAGAGTTTGCCTTTGTTCTAGCGGGTTTCGATTGTTTGAGAAATTTCTGGAGTGTTAGTAATCTATAAAAAGGCAGCCAACCCGCCAGGAGTATCCTTCTAGCGGAGTACTAAACTACCTCGTAATCAATCCACCATCCTCAAACAAAAACAGCCATCCTAAACCATCCCGAAAAGAAAATCCTATCTGTGGTTAAACCCTATCCTGGGTGGGCACACAGCAACAATCTTCGGGCTAACACAGCCTGCCAGTACCTGCGATGCGAAAGAAAGTCAGTCGGTAACTGAACGAGTACGGGTAAACAGCTGTGTTTGTTGACCTTGTATGTTGTGTATGTGTACGAAGCGTATTTCTACGGAAATAAAGTGCAATTTTTTGTGTTTGTAACCTGGACTTCTGATTTCACGAACCCATAGTCACAATTAGTGTCAGAAGTGCGACGACATGGAGGCTGCGTTGGAAAAGATTTTGGAGAGGATGACGGAAATGAAAGCAGCAAATGACAACCTCGCTGCGAAAACAGAAGTGGCAAAGAACAACCTTTCCGCGGAACTGACTGCAAAGAAGACCGAATTGACGACGTAAATTAAAGCGGCAAACGACGTCCTCTCCGCAAGGTTCGAAGAGCAGCTGACCGGCGTGAGAGATGACGTCACAGAGCTGGGCAAGTGGGCGCGTCGAAGACCTGGCAAGCCGCGTTGACGAGCTGGAGAGAAAGGCCGACAGCAACGCAAAGTCCCTGAACGCCATGGTGGAGGACGTCGTCAGCAGGAGGTTAAAGGATTTAAAGGTCGACGCGTCGGGACGCGACACATCTGCGCGCATCAAACCTCCTAAATACGACGGTGCGACGACTTTCGAAGTCTTCCGCCGTCAATTCGACACGGTGGCCAAACACAAGTGGCCACCAGAGGAAGAGGCCGCACAGCTAATAGCTAGTTTCCAGGGACGGGCCGCAGAAGTCCTGAACGCGTTCCAGACATCCGCGGTGCCCAAGGAAATCTGGGAGGCCCTGGAGAATCGCTTTGGAAATAACCGCTTGGCCGCAGCGTACCGCAGCCAGCTGAAGTCAAGGTCACAGCAGCCAGAGGAGACGCTGCAGGAGTTCGCTCTGGCAATTGAGCAGCTGGCCAGCAAAGCCCTAGTCGACCTCCCACCAGAGTTCGTATCCCGAGAGGCTGCCTACACCTTTATGGACGGGGTACGAGACACGGAGATTCGTCAGCGCCTACTGCTTGGCGGTTACAAAACCATCCACGAGGCGCTAACAGCAGCATTAAGGAGGGAGGCTGCCAAGGTGACAGCTATCCCGACGTCGAGAACGACGAGTGTCCGCTACACCGGAGACAGACCACCAGCCGAGGGACGCCGGCGAAGACCTAGTGGCCTGTGTTGGTGGTGTGGACAGCCGGGACACCTGGAGAGAGACTGCCCACACCAGGAAGAGCAGCCGGAAAACGATTAAGAGCCGTCGTGGAGAGGGGCACGTCGGCGCCATCACCACCATCCCCTCGAGTGACACTTCGCGCCGTCAGCCGGCCTATGGATGACAGCCTCATCGCGGACGGCTGAGTAAGAGGAAAGCCGTGCCGCGTGCTGGTGGACACCGGGGCGGCCGTGACCATCATCAGACCTGACGTGGCCAAGGGTTTGCCGACGAGGAAGCCGAGCCGACCATACCAGCTTGTGACGGCATCGGGTGATATCTTGCCTGTGGAGAAGGAGGCTCTACTGAATTTGACCTTGGGAAGGAGTGCCGTACGTCTGTGAGTGTTCGTCGCGAAGGTTGCTGAGGAGGTGATACTGGGATTGGATGCCATCAGGAGCCACGAGGTGACGGTCGACGTTGGCAGGAAGGTCCTGCGGCTCAATGGAGAAGAGGTGATTCTCCGGGAAATCCGACGAGAGCCTTGGAATTTGCAGGGTCATCTTGAAGGAAGACGTGGTGGTCCCCGGGAGAAGAGAGGTGGTGGTGATGGCGCGATTGGAAGGCCAGCGGACGAAGAACATGATGGTGGACCAGAAGAAGCCTGTGCACGGATTCTGCGTAGCCAGAACATTATTGCCATGCCGAGAGGAGGTGCCAGTGAGGCTGCTTAACCTGGCAGACACCGATCACGACGTCTAGGTCGGAACGGAGCTGGGGACGTGCGAGCTGTGGACAGCGTAAACGCAAACTACAATACACAGGAGCCGGTGCCGACTCAACACCTGGGGCCGCGGCTGGAAGGCTTACTGGAGAGGGCGGCTGACCACCTGACTGCAGAACAGCTGGAGAAAGTTCGACAACTGCTGATGCGATACCAGCGCGTCTTCAGCCAAGGCGATAGGGATTACGGCCGCATGGACCGCGTTCTCCACCGCATCGACACTGGAGACGCCCGGCCTATTCGGCAACCACCTAGATGCGTTCCTCTGGCGAAACAAGTGGCGGTACAGGATATGGTATATGACAGGAAATCCAGGAGAGTGATTGAAGAGTCTGACAGCCGTTGGTGTTCCCCTGTAGTTCTGGTGACAAGAACGGCGAGCTATGCTTGTGCGTGGACTACAGGAAGCTGAATGCCGACACCCGGAAGGACTGTTTCCCCTTACCCTGGATTGACGACACCCTGGACACGCTAGCTTGTGCACAGTGGTTCTCGACCTTGGACCTGAAGTCGGGTTACTGGCAGATGGCTCTAGACCCGAGAGACAAGGAAAAGACTGCATTCTCAACAGGCTGATACCGAAATTATGGTTTGCCAGAAGCAGTCATGATAGATGTCAAAGGAATGTTGGTTCTTTGTGACGACCAAGGGCAAGGCCAGTTCAGTTAGGGAAAGTGTCTAACAAAGCCGTGAAAGAAACAGTGTCCTTAGAAGGTTTCTAAAGGAATTGTCACTTGTGTATGAATAGGGAATTCTTTGGATCGTGTACAATGGCGACCAAAACAGCCCCAAAGCGACTTTGTTTAAAAGAGTTTTGAGAGGGAAAGTTAGGGATATACACGCGTGCAGCTGTGGTCAGAGAGCACTCTGCGGCGTAAGGCCGACGGAGATAGTTCGTGGCTTGGAAGCCATTATAGACACTCTTCGGCGTAAGACCAACGGAGACGGTTCGCGGCTAGGAAGCCATTATAATCGGTCTTCGGCTTGAAGATAAGAGGGGAGTCTGAGACGTGAAGCCTCTTAGAGCGGTCAACTTGTTCTGTCTTGAATATTTGTCGGGTCATAAAAATTTATCGAGTAATAAATGATTAGCAGTCGATAATTCTTAACCGAGATTGGTAACCCTCGGTCGGCAGCTTCCATTTCGAGGTTTGGAAAGAAGAAGCAGTGAATAAATAATTTGGAGACGGGCATTCCAGTGTTGTAAAATTTCCTTCTCACACCCATCCATGCATACCCTGAGAGAAACCTCATTGCTTGCCGACTTCTTTGTTCGCCATTATATGATATTTGCATCAAACTGGCGTACAACGTGGAGTTGTGGTAACCATTGATCCCCATCAAAATTGTTACAAGGCCAAGGGCTTTGGCAGTTCACAGTTATACCCTTTGGCCTTTGCAACGCACCAGCAACCTTCCAATGCCTAATGGAATCAGTGATGAGAGGGCTGACTTATGACGCCTGCCTGATATACTTGGACGACATCATCGTCGGCAGGATGTTTGAAGATCATCTCGACAACCTAAGTAAGGTACTACAGAGACTGCAGGTGACCAACCTGAAGCTGAACACGAAGAAGTGCCAGCTCTTCCGCAAGGAAGTGAACTACTTGGGCCACATAGTCTCACCAACCAGAGTGGCCACAGATCTGGAGAACATACAAGTTGTGAGAGATTGGCCTCGGCCAAAGCATAAGGGAGATTTGCGCAGTTTCGTGATGCTCTGCAGTTACAACCGCCACTTCATAAAGGGCTTCTCCAACATCGCCAAAGCCCTCACTCGCCTGGCAGAAGAACACCAGCCTTATGTGTGGACGGTGGACGCCGAAGACGCTTTCCAACAGCTGAAGAAGACACTTTGCAGTGCTCCTATTTTGGGATTCCCACAACCAGGCGGTGCCTTCATTGTGGACACCAACGCCAGCGACCATTGCATTGGAGGGGGCCTGTCCCAAGTCCAGGATGGCCACGAGCGGGTGATAGCTTACTACAGCATGATGCTGTCCAAGGCAGAGAAAAACTACTACGTCACCCGGCGAGAGTTATTGGCAGTGGTAGAAACCTTGGAGCACTTCCACAAGTACCTGTACAGTCAGCCATTCCACCTGAGGATTGACCACTCCGCCCTCACCTGGCTATTGAGCTTTAGGAACTTGGAAGGCCAGACAGCCCGTTGGATCCAGAGGCTCCAGGAGTACGACTTTACTTCTGTACATCGTAGAGGGAAGAGCCTGGGCAATGGAGACGCCATGTCCCAAAGACCCTGTCCAGAAGAGTGCGGCCAGTGCACAAGAGTGGAAGAGAAGAAGCAATCCGCAGCTGTCAGAGTAGTAACGGCAGTGCTTGCGGATGGCTGGGATGGCACAGGCCTGAGGAGGGAGCAGCTGGCGGATGCAGACTTGGGGCCACTCTTGAGAGAAGTGGAGGCAGGGACAAGAATGACCCAGGAAGACATCGCACGAAGAAGCGGCGCATACAAGTCGTACTGGGCCCAGTGAGACTCATTGAAGACAAGAGGGGGCGTGCTGTTCTGGATGTGGGAATCACCCGATGGGAAGACGCAGAGGCAGCAGTTGGTACTTCCCCGGAGTAAGGTTCCGGCAATCTTGGAGGAAGTGCACTGGCGGTAAGAATGTAAGTTATCTATGTTCTACTTTAAAATGGAGGTTGGGGGAGAGGTTTCTTTTCTCAAGTAGAATGTTGTCCGTGTTGCAGATGTCTAGGGGCTAGTATGAATCGAAGTATTCATCTGATGTGAAAGCAGCTTTGAAGTGCATTCGTCAAATGCCTCTAAAGAAAAAGGAACTGCTAACATCAAGGTCAGGACTTAGTCTCCTCTGGTGCCTCTCAACCCCATTGTTGGGGTCAAAAATGGGCAAGTGCTACTCAGAAAGCACGTCTCTTCCTGCCAGCCATGTGCGATGCTCATGTGCCAGTGAATACTCCAGGCCAACTATTAAGGGATCCACAAGAACCTGTCAGCGATATTCGGCCTAAGAAGTCAAAGAAATCCACCAAAGCTAGTGATAGCAAGGCTTCAACTGGCAGAAGCCATTGAAGGAAAGTGATGAAAAGAAATAGTGATATGTGTTCATAGTGCTCTGGTTACTACAACGTTGGTGACTACAAAAATTTGAAACATGGATTCAGTGCACAGAAAGCTATGATTGGTTTCACGAAAAGTGCCAGAGACTTTCCGCTTATAAATATAACTTCAAATGCTTTGGCTTCAGATGCGAAATAAAAACTAGTACCACGAAATTAGACCTAGTGTACCATCCTTAGTGGTTCTGGGATGCTAAATTTGTGACCTATTTACTTTCAACCTGATGGCTAATTATACTGCATTCAAATATTAAATGTCTTTTAGTTTTCTAGTTATATGAAATAAGGATACGAAGTGGTTTTCAACTTCATATTCTATTTCCAAAAGCTTCAAAATGATTATAAGCTTAGTACCATGAAATTTGCCAAGTTTGCCTTACTGTACCCTTTCTTGGGTGCTGTTTTAGCAAAACATTCCTTTCTTTGGCGATATTGACTATTTTCTGAGTTTGAGAAATTCAAAACACTTGACTTTACTGAAATGTTCTGTGTAGTATGATACAGCATCTAACCACATTCCTCACCAAGATAAATTTGGAATGAGTTCACAGAATTTTTGAATTCTAAGAATGCTTTCTTCATTCAGTAAAAGAGGCCCACATCTTTATATTGGCTTCTGAAAATTGAGGAGTGTTTTTTCAAAACTCGATAGATGCACAAAATGCATTTCTGAGAAAAACGTTTTTTTTTTATTTATTGGCAATACTAATTGGTTAGCACTGCAAATATATTAGTCATTCAATTCTCCTTCCTGAAACTGTCTCATTGAATGTGAAAGGAAACAAATAGAATACTTAAACTAGTGTAAATTCGAGGTTTGAAAATGCAGAATTTTTTCAAAAGCCGATAGCTGATTAACTTTTCTGCGTGAGCGAGAAATTCACACATGAAGTTTTGTTATTTTTGTCATTTTTTATTTTTTTTATTTATGTATTTATTATTTTTTATTTAATTTCACCTTTTCATAATACATAACGTAATATACAACCAACATATTAATGTTTGTAAGGATTATTTTACTATGTATAAACTTAGAAACCAAGTACTGCTACATTCACAATAACGATATAATATTTTGTTTTATTTATATAACAAACATATTGAACGCATACAAAGAAATTTCAAAAAATATGAATATGTAAGCTTTAACATTTATTAGTATCTTCTAGTGCATCTTTATAAAATTCTTTAGCTTTTTCTGGAATTTCAAAAAATTTAGCTAGATTTTGATGCTTCCTGTCTTTGAACCTGAGATGTGTGTCAGTTTGTGGTGTACGGAATGAAAGATTGAAGAAGTTGTAAAATATGTATTTATATTTTGAAAATGAGCAGACTGGTAGGTTTCTTAATCTTCTTTTGCTGCAAAAGTTGGTCCAGATTTTTCTGATAGTAAGTTCTGGAGGTAAATATCTTCTTGATTTTGCCCTTCCATAATGGAATTCTCTACATCTGTACTTCTTTATGTGTTGTTTTGTAGTAGCAGAAATGCCCTTCTGTAATATTCTTGTTCTGTCACCTCCTCTGGTTTCCTTTGGCGCATTCCCAGATAAGTGAAATTTTCTAGCCAGGAGAGATAATCTATCTTTTGACACCCCTGTGATTCCTTGGAAGCTTGCAGCACATACTGACAATACTGGGCCATCATTAGTTCTCACACTGTATTTAATGCTAACAGTCTGCTTTCTATTTGCTGCTTCTTTCTTCACCACTCTGCGATTAAGAGATGTAATACTCATATATTTTATAAGGAATTCATTTTGATCTATTTTATTTAGCACAGAAAGATGATGGTGAAATCCACTTATAAGTCAAATCAGCTGCATCACAGAGCTTATGCCTTTTACTTTTAGGATTTCGTGGAGTGCACTCGAGACCATGTGAACATGAAATTGCTGGAGTATGAGCTTTCCTTGACTTGCATTTTGATTTCCTTTCCTTGTTTTTGCAATTCCTACCTCCCGCACATTTTACGACTGGTACAGTTTCACAATCTGAGCTCCTGTCCATTGTACCTAGTACTGTGCAATGTCTCAACTAAGAATAAAAATGCCATGTAAGTATAACAAAGCTTTCAGAAGTAAACGTGAAATCCAAGCGTGCAACCTGAGTTCGCAGTTATTGCCAATGGTGCCAGGGTACAAAGGGTACAAAGCTTGCAGGAATGACTGAGAATTCCAAGAATCGCAATAGTCAGATGGCAGTCAATGCCAACATGCATTTCTTGTAATTGAGGTTGCTACACGCTGGATCATAAAGTCAGAAAATTACATCTATCGAGTTTTGAAAAAAACTACTAATATTCCCTATCTTCTACACAGGACACGAATCGAATTTTGCAAAATGTGACTTCACAGAACGATGCAGAAGGTGAAAATTATGCCGAAAAATTTCGCAAAATTTTGCATCTGTCGAGTTTTGAAAAAAGCACTCCTCAATTACAGCGACATGATGTAAAACATAAGCAAGGTTTTTCAAGTGAACTAATTTAGAATAAGATTTTTAATTCCAGCTTCCGCTTTAAGAATATATGCAGGCATTACTGACAAATAAGAATACAGTATCTTAACATATCTCATGTAATACAGATTTCTTCTTGAAAACACTGTGGCATATGGTTTTGCATCACCCATTATTTTTCCAAAAATATATGAAGCTGAACATTATTCTGTTTGTATAAATGAGAGTCAAAATTCACTAATGCTAACCACAGGTCTTTGGAAAGTGTATCACATTAGCTGGATTGGTTACCAATATTGCTTTTAATCAGTTGGAGGTTTAACTTAGATTTGTTCTTAACTCTGCCCTTATGCTCTATGGTAGTATTTTCAACTTGTGGATTGCGACCCCCTGGGGGATCATGAAGCCTCTGTAGCAGGGTCATGAGAGGTCAAGAGAGCAAATTTTAAACAGGTAGATATATTAAGAAAAAGTAAACACATGATATTTGTTATGTTTTTGACAGAAACACATTAACACAAAATAAAATCTTTTGAGTACTCATCCATTTCAGTGTGAAGGTTGCGCTTTAGTTTCTTCTATCAATTTCTCCTATCATGGATCAGTTTTTGCAACATTAAGTATTAAAATGTTTTCCAAATTTAAGTTATTTCTTAGTTTACTTTTTATTTGGGCCATTAATGAAAATGCAAACTTATACAAGCAGTAGAAAATGAAATCAAACACTTCAAAGCCTCGGTCGTTAATTCTGGGTATTCTGTTTTTCTTTTTAACCAAAAGGTATCCAAATTTTCAGACTTGAATATTAAGTGTAACATCCCATCAGCAGATAATTCCAGTAGATTCTCTTTGAGCTTAATTGCTAAATTTGACTCATTTATAGCTGCATTTAAACACGGATTTAAGATTCGTTGTCCAGTTCTATCCGATATCTCTTACACTGAGAAGTAATGACGCAGTTCTTTCTTCAAATTATCTAACACCATTTTCATACCAGATATATATGAGTTGATGTTTATCTCGCTTCCGACTTCTTCAATGAAAGACTGTGTCGATGAAAATGAATCAAAGTTGTTTTGATTTATAGATGACCACAATTCAATTTATATATAAAGCCATGGAGTTTGTCTTTTGCTGTAATGACATTTTCGTCCTTCGCTTGAAGACTTTTATTCAAGTTATTTAAATGCTCATATAAGTCACAAAGAAAAGCCAATTTCAAAAGGAATTCTGGGTCAGAAATGAATTCCAAGTAATGTGACTTGGCTTGCTGTAAATATACTAATAGTTAAGCGCGAAGTTCCATAACTCTGGTCAGTACTTTGCCTTTTGATAACCACCTTACCTTTGTATGGTAAAAGAAATTGCGGTGTAGTGTCCCCATATCTTTACAAGTGATTCGAAACAATTGGGTCTGCCTGCTTTTCCTTTAATAGAATTTACAATGTTAATAATATTTAGAACTTGACTGTATTCTTGTGGCAAGCTTTTGGCTGCAAGAGCGTGGCGATGGAGAAAGCAGTGCATCCAACAATCATTTGGCATCTGCTCTTTCAGCCTAGCAATAAATCCACTCTTTGTACCAGTTATGGCTTTTGCTCCATCACCACAAATAATAGATGCATTTTTGTGCCCAGTCGATATTCATATCATGCGTAGCTTCAAGGAACATGTCATGCGAGCACTGACCTCTAGTATTCATGGGAAGTGCCTTGCAAAATAGTATTTCTTCCATTAATATTTCATTGGATTCAAAACCCACAAAAGCTACAAACTGTGCACAACCCACAATATCCGTTGATTCATCAAATTGCAAGGACATAAAAGAACTTTCCTTTACTTTTTCTATGACTTGATCATGAATGTCAGTACCTATATTGCTAAAAGATATGGTCAGCAAAAGGAGAGGAAGAAGAAAAATAAGTTTATGCGTTGTTTCATTAAACGAACATGACTATTGTGCACTTTTGTCAATTATTATTATTATTATTATTATTATTATTATTATTATTATTATTATTATTATTATTATTATTATTATTATTATTTTTATTATTATTAATTAAAATAAATGTTTTAGGATTTAAGCAAAACTTAGGTGAGAATATGGCAATTTAACAGCCTGGGCTGCTGTGTAACCATAATCTTTGCATTGTTTACTGTAAGATAATATACTTAGTCACCTTTATCACTTATATAATATAGGACATATCAGTTTACATATTCACAAACTCACTCTCTCTCTCTCTCTCTCTCTCTCTCTCTCTCTCTCTCTCTCTCTCTCTCTCACACACACACACACGCACACGCACACACACAGTTTCATGTACTCTAGGTATTCTTTTAATATATAACATTTTCTTACTGATATTGCTTGCACTTCCATTTTGAATTTTGTTGGTGCCAGGTGGTAATTAATTGAATACAAGTATATGTAGCACTTAAATCGTACAATGAGGTTCAATGGTATGTAGAACAGGTGAATGGCAATATATTTAATAACTGGAACAGTGGTTTACATGGTCCTGTTATGCCTTTAGACAGCAAATTTCTGATAGCTCTTTTTTTTAATTTTGAGAAAAATATCTTTTATTTTACCAAAATACCTCTATACCTTCTATACCTCATACTCTAAAAATATGCAAAGTAAATGCTTCCCAGAACCTTAGGGTTAGCTCTGTCTATTCAAATACTTAGTACAAAACATAACTGGTTAACCCTCTTAGTGTTGTGAGCTGATCTGCTTATATATAAAGAGAGCCTGAGAAGTGGCCATACTTTCAAACCTGATAACTGCAGCACATAAAATACTTGCCAACTGCTCCACCTCCTGGCTCTAAGAGGGTTAAATAACTAATTTACCTCAACTCATAGATAAATTCCAATGTCTTGTTTTATGCTTTCATCCCCTATATATTTATACCAAGTAATTACCTAATTAATTGCTGAAGAGCATAAGATACTAATACTATTGTCTTTGTTGCTTTCAGGCTTTGAGACTCCTTTAGAAGAGTTTGAACTTGAGTTACTAGAAGCTGAAAGAATCGCATTTGGAACTGAATCCACAATTAGTGATGATTCATATATTACCAAGCGCAAGAAAGGCAGAACTGTATCATTTGCTGATGAAAACTTTGTTCTAGAATATGAAACACCTGCAGCAGGATTTGAAGAAGGCACATTTTCTTCTGAATCTGAATGTTTATGTGCTGATGAGCTTATTTATTGTGAGACTGACCAACCTGCTAGCACAGAGGTGGGCTGTCAGACAGATGATCAATATTCTGGTTTCAAAGAAAATGCAGTTAATACAACATTAGAATTAACTTCAGATGACACATGTCCTAAACCGTGCAATAAATGTTTGACCATAAAAACACCTAACAGTGTTATGAAGGATGCCAACTGCCAGACAGAAGCTGCAATACTGTAAGTTATATTTTATAGTACTTTAAATGCAGATTTTGATAACCAGAACAGTGGTAGATTTACGTTCTGCATTTAAGATTCCTTCTAATTTCCAAATGCTTGTTATGTATAATAAGAAAATTACTGCAAATGAACTATAGACATGCTTGTTATTAATTGAATTATAATTTAACTATGTTTATTTCTCATTTATTTTGTGTATCAGTATGAATGCTATGTTTTGTTTATGTATATATTTATGGTATGGGCGGATGGGACATCCATATCGCTGTCAATGTCACTTACATTAAGAGAGAATTCATCATTGTCACTGTCTTCATCCTCTTGAGTCTTGCAAATTTATAATTACAGGTTCCAAAAACTCGTCACGTGCTATTTCTTTCTTAAAATCGTCTTCTTGAAGGTTTTCTGCATGCCTTACACAGTTTTCCCAGTAGTGTTGTGTTACCTTGTCAATATTTTCATGAACAAGTCGTTCAACGTCCGTCAGTTTAAAAGTATTGTTTCTGTTTGCAACCCCCCTTTTTATTTGAGCCCACACCAACTCAATTGGATTATACTGGCAGTGGTAAGGTGGGAGGTGTATTACCTCGTGTCCCATTTCAATTGCAAGTTGATCCAGCTGATACACTTTTTCGGTGTTTTTAAACGGAAGTACTCTTTGCAGTAACTCATTTTTAGTTTGTTTCTTAAAATTTGTTGAAGAACGTGTACTTCTTAAAAATAATACTTCGAGCCTGACTTCAAATACCTGCCTTTTTGACTCGCCACTATTTTCACCGCAAGAAGTGATTGCACTGTTTAACTCTTACTCTACTGTTGTGTAAAGAGCAACTGAATGATATTGATCGGAACTCTCCAGAGTAAATAAACACTTCTTATCCAGCATTCATTCATAAACATAAGCATACAGCATTCCACAGGCTAACATGAAATGAAGTGTTTGCTATTTCTCGAATTTAGCACCTTGACTTATTCACAGTAATTCTTTTATCACGTCATGCCAGTAGTTTAAATTCCAGTTCTGAGTAATGAAAAGTGTATGTACATACATACACACCAACCACTTTGAACTCTCTAGAGTAAATAGAGGCTACGAACCATTCATAAACAAAGATATAATGTGACCAGACACGTTCTGCCAGGGCAGCAGGAAATTTATTGTTTCCTCTCACTCGAATTGGCTTATTTAGAGTAAGTCTTTTATCACGTCATGTCAAACATTTACGTTTCAGTTTTGAGTAATTACAAATATATGTACATGCATACATGCCAACCAATAATGATATTCATTACAATGCTTACGTCGCGATTTGTTATAATACAGGTGATAGTGGTTTATTCATTTGTATTAGAAAAACTACTTGAGCTAAAAATATGGGGTTTTCAGGGTTATGTTAGATACATTAATCTCTACCTTCCACATTGATCAGTTTTGGCAAAATCTGAATTTTTGTCTTAGCGTGAATAGTATTTCATACAGATTGATTAGGTTGGCGCTCCTCGCACACCACTTAGCGGGAATGCAATACAACAACACTGCAGGACTCCGATTGGTTGCTGACCTAGTAGCGCTCAAGGACAAACACCTTCCCATTTGAAACACATAATAAGATTCATATCCCTCACATATATAAACAAATTGAATAAAATGGGACTTAATTTACAGCCTTGTCTTAAACCTAACTTATGTTTTGTCATCTGATTTTATTCCTTTCACATCTTATACAAAATTTAATTCCTCTATATAACTGAGATTCTTCTATAAATTCATCACACTTCCTTTTATTTTCAATTTGTATATGAGTGTATCTCTATTTTGTTACTGAATTGCACTAGGCTAACAGGCCTATGGAAGTATTAAATACAATCAATCATTTGGAACAATTGTGGAACCAGCAGCAAGAAGGACCACTAAGGAGATAGAAAGTACTCTCTCTAAATTTAATTCTAAATTTTTTGAAACAAACCATGACATTAAGTTAATTTCCAAATTGCATGGAAGAACATACATTGCTGCAAGCAAACAAAGTGGTGTGAAAAAATAATTGGAAATATTTGTTTAGTGGAGAATGCTTCTGACCTTTATTCAAATTCTATTACAGACCTTCAAAATAATCTCCCTTGGATAAATAAGATGATTCCAACATTCAGTCCAATTAAAATTATACTATGAGTCAACTTAGACACTGTACTTGACATACCACAAATTTTCTTTTTTCCCGTTTTGCCTCCGCTTGGAGGCATTATCAAGAAATTGTCAGTTGTTTAGAACTTTGGTATAACCTTAAGCTCCAGATTGCTTCGTGCAAATTGTGCATTTTTAGATCTATAGATTCTAATTTTTGCATAATGTTTATCTTGTTCTAAACATATCATCTATGGACTACCAGAAATGTCAAAAGATTTCATTACTAACATCACCCTGACACCACTAAACAAATTCAATATTAGAAACATCATCAAAAAATAAACGAGTAAATTCCTCTGGTGAAAAAATCAGACATTTATAGAATTAATTGCTCATACTGCAATAATACACACATTGCATAGACAAAATGTAACATTCAAACCAGATTAAAAGAACATTTTAGGAGAAACATCAAGCATACAGAAACAGATAAATCAGCACTATACCTTGTTTCACGTAAGCTTGCCCAGTATCTCTTAACGGTCACGTGACCTAATCACCTCTCATTGGTTGCTGTTGTGGTAATGACTGTCGTGCGGTAAAAATTAGTTCGTTATTTAACATGGTGATATATCATTATATATCGAGATATAACTGTATTGGAACACCACAGTGAAGCGAAAAATTATTAATTTTTAGATGAGTCGTATTTATTACACATCTGCTTCACTTTGCCTAAAATTCACAAACACAACATACCCATGAGACCCATTGTAAATAATATAAACACTCCTACTTACCTTCTGGCAAAATGGCTATCCAAAAAATTTCAGTCCTTTCCACAATTCCATACTCTGAGCATAAAAAACTCTTTAGACCTGGTAGAAAAAATTCAAAATCTTAAACTAAAACCTCATGACACTTTAGTATCCTTTGATGTCCGTTCCCTCTTCCCTAGCATTCCATTAGACAAACTTTTGATTCAACTGAAAAAATGGCTAAATTCTATAAACCTAGATACCAATGCAATAGAAGAATATTTGGCAATGACTGAAATATGTATACATCAAAATTATTTTGTCTTCGATGGAAAATATTATAAACAAATTTCAGGACTAGCTATGGGAAGCCCGCTATCACCATTTTTGGCCAATCTATACATGAGCTTTTTCGAAACACATATAACTAAAGCCTTCCCTTATATTTTTAAAACATGGTACAGATACGTAGACGACATCTTTGCAATAGTGCCCTACAAACAAATAGATGATGCTTTGAAACTACTCAACCTGCAAGAACCCAGCATACAATTCACAGTGGAAACTGAAGAGGACTGTACTCTACCTTTTTTGGACCTTAAAATCACAAAAAGCAATGAAAAACTAGAATTTGGTATCCATAGAAGAGCAACACACACAGATAATTACATCAAAGCAAATAGTTTCAACCCAATTCCACACAAACATGCCACCATCAACAGTCTCACACACAGATTAGTAAATCTACCCCTCAGCCAGCAAAAATATCAAAACGAATACCATCAAATCTTAAAAACTGCAATTAAAAATGGATATGGAAAAAACCTTGTAGATAAAAAACTAAAATCATTCAAACTTCAAAAGAGATTAAAACAGATCACAGCTCTCACACCAATAAAACAAGAAATTAGATTTGCTAAATTTACTTACCACCCCTGGGCCACAAAAGAGTTCCAAAAAATATTCAAGAAATACAATATAACATTGGCACCAAAAAACAATTACAACATTAAAAACCTACTTCACAATAATAATACTGATAAGATAAAACCAGAGGAAAAGTCAGGCATTTACAAGATTAAGTGTAAAGACTGTGAAAAAATGTACATAGGAAGGACAAAAAGAAACATAGGCACTAGAAAGAAAGAACACTTCAGGCACTTAAGATGCAAAAATATTGATAAGTCCGCAATAGCAGCTCATTTCTGGTCTGAAAATCATGAAATTGAAGATAGCACAGAATTACTAAAATACGTACAAAAACATAGTGAACTCGTCATATGGGAGAGGATATACATAGAAAAACATAAAAACCAACTAATGAACTTTGAAATCCCGCCAGAAGAGAATCCCACATTTAAGTTCATCACTAAATCAACAGATGGCAGCAGCAACCCCAGAATTACCCACACCGCTGGATCAAGCTTTAGTCGCATAAGAGCCGTAGATGCAAATGATGATTTGCGAAACATGTCCTCAAAATAGGTACGAAAGTGAAGCAGATGTGTAATAAATATGACTCATCTAAAAATTAATAAATATCATTATATGTTGGAAGAGAATTCTCAAATTTATATTTTCGTAACTGTTTTAATTAAATATATTATGCAACAGAGTTGATTGATCTGAAATGCATGTTAATTCTTAAACGAAGTAAAGAGGAGGTTCCTTTGCTGTCAAGCACATGGCACGATAGCACGTGATTTACCGGTAGTGGTGACATATTTGTTTATATGACTTTTATCACTGACCTTGTTATGAACTGGATTAGTCATGCATCGCCATTCGAGAGTGCGGGAGCTAAATTATTTTATTGATCATTTATTGCGCATGTACTTATTATATGTATAATGGCAGAGTCTACCGCCAGTTTTTCGCTGAAGTATCGCAAGGATAATTATTTACAAACAGGCGAAAAAAGAATTGTGTTGCATGTGTTTAATGCACTCACGGAGAAGAATCCGTCTTTGTCAGTGAGAGAAGTCGAACAGCTGTGCTCTGAAGTTACAGGTGTGAGTGTTAGATGCGTAGGAACATCGTGACATGAAATTGAGGAAACAGGAAAACTTACCACTCCAGGCAAAAGCAGGAATAAACAAAAGTGCATGCTCAGAGAAAATAACGTGAAAAGTGTTGCGCATCGTCATATGTATAGTTTTTCTTTAGAAATGAACTCCCTAACTTAAGTAACATTTCATCTGCTGTAAATGAGGATGCAGATTTACCAAATTTCAACAGATTGCTTATACAGCTGGGATTTGTGAATGAAAAAAGAGGCAAGAAAAATGTGCTAAAAGACAGAGGCGACATTGCTGTGTGGCGAAGACGATATTTAAGGACAGCCACACTGCACCGAGATACAAATCGCAAAATAAACACAAGGAACACACGAAAAGTAAAGTATGGTGTGACACGACTTTTAGGACTGAAAGACAAGCATTTTTGAAAGGTATGTGTGCTGGTTTAAAAAATCCCAGTGGAAAAGGCCAAAGGCCTTTCATTATAAACTCTTTCAGTTTCATTGCTCAGTCACTCTGTTTCAATTTGCTCAGTTCATTATAAACTTGTATTTTTGCATGCCTTCATATCCTTATTTGTATGATTTTATTTATCTTCCCGGCAATTATTACGACATTTACTGCAGGTTTAAATGTGACGGGAAGGCACCGCCTATGGCCTATGACGCGAATGCATTAGCCAATTAGGACGAGGGGGAGGGTAGTTGAACGTGGAGTGATACATTTCAGCGGGGCAAGGTTATATGAAACAGAGTTTAGCAGCATATATCTGGGATCATAACCACAACGTAGAACATAAAAGCCAACTACTAAAGTCAGTTCACTTGAATCAAGAATTAAACATCTTGGGAAACATTTACATAAAAAAATTTGAAACACATTTAATGAATTTTGACATTCCATCGGAAGAAAATATTTTACTTTGCTACATTGTATCATCGCAAGATGTCTCGTCTCCGGAGAACAATGATCAGCTGAAACACCGAAGTTCTAAGCAGTTGACAATTTCTACATAGTGCCTTAAAGTGGAGGCAAAACATGCTCAAAGAAACATTGTGGTATGTGAAGTACAATATGTCTGTCAATTCATAATATAATTTTAATGATTACATTACTTCAGTGTTAATTCTGCTTTACCTTTTCAAAGTCAACCCAATGTTCAGAACGCTCTCTGAAGTCCCTTTTTGTTAGTTTGTTGAGTACACCCAAAAATGTATTGTTTAGCTCTCTGTCACTCTGAAAGTAAAAATTCCTGAAGCTTTTTTTCCCCCCACTGCAAGAAATAAGTGGAAGTAACACGGTGCTAGGTTTGGTGAATAAGTTGAATGTGGTATGACCTCAATGCCTGGTTCAGTGATTGTTGGAAGTTGACAACACAGTGAGCCTGTGCATCATGAAGGACCCATCCCATTTGAGCAAAATGTGGGTTTTTTCTTTCAATTTTCCTCCATTAGGAGCCCTTCAATACTTAACAACAGCATTTCACAATAACAGTATGTTGCTTATACACCACCTGATTTACACAATGCCGTGCTTATCAAGAAAGACAAGATGTATGACTTTTCCTACACTTGGTTGAAGTTTGGTCTTGAGCCTTGGACTTGAAGGATGTTTCCATTGGGCACTATTCTGTTTTGTTTCTGGGTCATAATGTTGAAACCAGGATGTGATGATCTTATCCTTAAAGTCTGGTTCTTCCCTTCCATTGATGACATGTCATCACACGGTGAGCCTTCTGTTCATCGCTCATCACATAAGGCACTCATTTTGCTGCTGCTTTTCTACACCACAGAAAATGTACAGTTTCTTTTGTTGATCTGTGGGATATATTCATAATCTCTGCAATCTTTGTTAATGATAAATTACATTCTTCCCGTAACATGACATTGTGTTGACATTGGTTTCAATGAAAGTTGAGAGCGTTCTGGGAATTGGAGCATTTGCATGGTCATTTTGAATCTCCATAATCATTTATGCTACTCAAAAAATTGTGTTTTCCCATGGCTTGCTCTTTGTAGGCTTGCTGTAACATATTCAATGTTTGTGTTGGACATTTATCAAGAAGAATGCCAAATCTAATTGACATGTGCTGCTACAACTTGAGATCAATGTTGGGCATAGTCAACATACTCATATACTTTCCCTGCCTCCCTACAAATGTGAACTGTGAGGCAAATGATGCATATTGTATTATATCACTCAAGGTCACACCCCTCCAGCACTGCAAATCTCGAGCACTGGCACATTGAAATGCAAAGAAATAATTCCAGTTACATTTTGACACCCCCTCGTAGATTTCTTAAAATGGTGCATCAGAATTTTATTAGAACAGTTAAATTCAGAAACGAGAATAAACAGAAAGTGCTGGACAGAAAACTTATCAGTATAGAACTAGATGATTGTTATGCAAAAATTTGAATCTTTAGATCTAAATGTACAATTTGCATGAAGCTTTTTGGAACTTAAAGTTATACCACATGGGATAATTTCAAGAATAAGATGCTCTTTCTTTTGAATAGGAAAACCAGAACTAAAACTGCTAGGCTAAGAAAGAAGCTCAAAAACCTTAACCCTTTCATCGATATGGATGTCATATGACGTCCAAGTTAAAATGCCCCAAACCGATATGGACGTGTATAGACGTCCTGCGCATACATGCATTTAATGCTCATTTAACGCCAATTATTTTAATCTTCCTATTTTACAATAGATTTAAATTAGTTCTATAAGGGAAGTAACGTACCCTTAAAGGTTTCTTTTTGAATTGTACACCTCCAAACCTGGATAAACACCCAAGGGCACATCTGCAGATTCACACCAAATAATATTGGTTTCCTTGCGAACTTCTTTTTTGCAACACACTAGACATTTTCGAAATGGTTGCAACTTTTTTGGTTGTGGGTGGTATCCTTTTAGGAAAGTGTTTTCTCTTAAGTATGAGGGGTGATGTGAATTTCTTACCCCCCAGTATAAAGAGGCCTCTGAGTATTATAATGCTCAATTAGGTTACAAGCTATTTATACATGCAAGTACAGGTAGATGAATGTCTTGCATGAATTTACAGCTCTGAAAATTACTAAACAATTGTGCATGGTTACATCCAGTGGTATAAAAATACTTTTTTTTTATCATTTAACTGTTCTTCGTAAAGAGGAATAGCTAGAAATAGCTGATCCACATCACCCATATTTGACCCACCATTGCCCCCAAACAATGGAGTAGCTAACATGCCATCTGTAGACCAGTACACATCACTGCTTCCTATATCCTAAACATCTCCTTCATAATCGCACAACAAATCTTCCAGATTTTCTCCAGTAATATCAGAAGCCTGTATACATCATATGCAAGCTAATTTATTTGCTACATTATGGGGATAAGCCATGGTTAACATTGAAATTTAAAAATTTCAAATGTGCCATTCATTTAGCTCTTGATAGCTATAAGAAATCACTCTGAACACAGAGAGAGTATAAATAACTAAAATACTGAGCAAAAACAGCTGCATAAGGCCACCAGAAACTTTGTAGTAACAGATTTGTAATAACAGATGCTGACAGGGAGTTTTCTTTCCAGTGTGTGTGTGTAACGCAACATACACTCGTATGATTATCGCTTGGTATAGCATAAATAAACTAAAAGCTAAAACCTTGAACCGGAGAAGTCACTTGCATAGCTATGCATACTATATGCGCCAGATTTCTTGAGCTCTGGATTTACGGTTTAGTGCGGGCAGAGAGGAAGAAAAGAGAGCTAATACGCTTTTGTTTCTGCAGTTTGGTCAACCTACAAAAACACAATTCAGCCAAATAGCTGTAAGATAAGCAAAGATGTGCGCCGAAGGTATCAGATGTGTTAACAAACAATTGAACTCCATCCGATATGCTGTATGCTTATATATTTACTGTTATAAAACACATAAAAGTATTAAAGAAATATTATGACAGCTATAAACACTCACTCGCTTTCTGATTCTTCGATTTCCAAGTCTACTGCGCCACTTTCATCGCATGTATCCTAGAATGTGTTTAATAACTTCATTAATTGCATTTTCTGTTACACCATGGTTTCTCCAATATTGCATTTCCAGCTCTTGGACCTTCTTATCGTATCCTTCCCGATCCATCGCTTCTATAGCAAGTTTCCGCAGATTTGTGGCTCTCGTTAACATTGCGTACTTTGTAAACATTTTTTATTTTTGCCCACGCCAGGTCAGTTGCCTTCAGATCATAGTTATATGGAGGTAGACGAAAAATAGTGTGTCCCTTTCGAGAGCCATAACACTGACAACATAGTCTTGCTTTTAGATTTGTTGTAAACTGGTTAGCTAATAATGAACCTCAAAATTGCTCAAAATGAAATGGCATACGTGTGAAAGCTTAGTATATTAGCCACTAGATGTCACGGTGTGTAGCGCATTTCCTGTTTCAAAGTTGTCATCTGTGTTTACGGAAATAGGCGAAACCTACCGAATGAGGACTTGGGACCCGAACGCTCAAGAAATCTTGCGCATATAGTACATGCATTTGTATACACACAAAACAAAGTGATTCAAATATTAGGCGCGTTCGGCACAAAGAATGGCTTTTGCTACAGTGAAACAAAGTAGTGAAATTTCAGCGATTTATTAATGTCTCTACTTTTTTGTTACTGTAGATGTATATTGCTTTTAATGGGTTTTAAACCAGTTTTTGTTTCGTTTAAATAACTTAATAAATACAGAAGATATGGAATTGTATTTATGATACATTTTTACAGCATTTAACGATTTAAATGTCTTGTTCCGTTTATTGGGTATCCATTTCCAGCCTCTGAAGGGTTTAAATGGTTATCGGTGAAGCGGTTAAAAATCAAAACAGAAAATAGACACATGGAATGAAAAAGCTGCAGAAACGTCTTCCACCAATGCAATAAATTTTTGCAAATAAACTTTCCAGGCTTGTGGGTCGTGATCTACAAGGCTCCTTCCCAGAAATTTTGTTTGTGATTGCGACAGGCATCTTCAGAGTTCTTCGACCTCACTACTGCCAGTCGCAGACATCTGATGAGCAGGAGGAGGCCAGTAGACCACGGCCCACAAGCTCTGAATATTCTTTATCTGGTATTGACAGCAGCTGTGAAATCATTAGAACTTTGATGATTAGCTTTCAATAACCAAGAATTGGAAGTTCTTAAACATTTAAAGAACTAGCATCAGCTTTTCTAACTACACTGATGGGTTCATAGCAACCAGCGCTGTGATAGTATGAGATAGTTCCTTAATAAAAAAGCAGTGTGCAGAAATTTTAGAAGAAATAGTCGTATGGCATTGTATTTAACCTATTGCCTGCTAATTTTCCCAATTGGGAACATTAAATGGTTTCAAAATTTTGAGTATAGTGAAATAAAAGTTTCACTGATTTTCATTTTTAACATCAGTTCTACGCCTATATTTAATTTGTATAACATCAATTTACCATTTCAGATAATCATTAATTTTAATGGAAATTGTCAGATTATGGCTGAATCTGCTACATAAACATATTTTTCTAATTACCCATTGTTTAATTATTGTTCTTTTTTTAACTGAACATAATAGACAGTAGAGAGTACAAACATTATAATACATGTAAGAAAATCTATAGATGCATGGTTTCGGACTATGTAGGCCTAAAATTATGGCAGTGTTCCCAAATGGGTACATTGGGAGTTCAAATGAACTATTTATATGCAGAGCTGAAAATAACTAGTAGAATGAAATTTGAAAAGAATGCACATTTTCCATTGTTGAGAGGCACATTTTCTAGTATTCCAATATACAATGGGTATAAACAGCAGTCACATAATTGGCACTAAATAATTGTTGGCTTCAATTGTTAGTCTAATGCCCAATTTCACCAACAGATGTTAAGACTTAACATGGATGTTAGTCTGTTTAGCGATATTTATAACAAAAATTGCATTTCACCAACAAGTATTAGCTTAACACTCTTGTTAAATCTCTTGTTAAATTAACAAGCCATATTTCTGATAAGTCGTTAACAGTTGTAAAATTGTCAAGATGCGAGGTGTGAATATAGCTTTTGATGAATAGAATTTTGAGTCAAACTAGTACTCAATGCTCCATTTATTGCTAGTATTTACCTAGAACACATTTCGTTAGGGTTTTCCTAACATCTTGTTAGGAAGATCCTAATGAAACACTTTCTAGGTAAATACTAGCAATAAATGGAGCATTGAGTACTAATTCGACTCAAAATTATATTCATTTTGTGCTTCATTGTATCATAGTTCTTACTCATGAGGAGAAATGATTTTGAGTAGCTATCAGAAGGTTTTCTACAGAGCTTTAGAATGTCAAAACAAGTTATGAAGGTTACTGCGGAAGTACAAAAGAGGTTAGAATATGTATCGAATAGGAATATGCTGATCTCGCCTTTGCTTCAAGTATTAATAACTTTACGATTTTATAATTCACTGAATTCTATGGATAATGCGCCGTCCACCTCCCATCTTAAAATGTTCAACTCACTTGTCACTTCTGTCCTTCACATCTCGTTTTAAATTTACGTAATGCTGATAAAGTCACTTCATACTTCTGGTTGTGACATTTGCATTGTAATTAAACTCATTTCCAATGTTTTCCCACATCTTTCTCTTTCTCTTTTTTCTCTTTCTCTTTCACATTTGTCACATCCGTCGTCCTATTTTCCACAGTATCCTTATATTTAGTTACTAATTCAATTAACAATACTTTCTCCATTGATGAGAAATTCGTCCCACGGTTTCTCTTCTGATTTTGTTCACCTACCATTTTTTCAGCTGTGTGTAAACAAATATAACAACAAAAGCACATCGCAGTACGTTCAGAAAATAATAAGATTCATCCACAGTCTTCTGTATCTAATATTTACAAGTCTCTCGGGGTTATGTTAACATTTTCAGAAAACAAGTTGGTGAAATACAAGAATTTTAACACTTTTGTTGACTCTGTAATAATTGTTACATTACATTCGTTAAAGACAATTATTTTTACATCTGTTGGTGAAATCGGGCATAATACTCACTATTTTTGAGTGTTTTGGATAACTTTGAAGTGAAAGGATGGCATTGAAATGTTTTCTGACATTAAAACTATCTTTTTGATTATCTCAGTGAAGTTTTGGATAATACGGTGAAAAGGAAGCCGATATGCCAGTTGCCACTGGAAGAAATAGGTGGTATTACTGATGAAGAGGACATTGATGACAATGTTTTAGAAGTTGTTCTTTCATATGTGTTTAGTCAGTTAGTTGTCACTTGGGAGCAGAGTGGTAACTACTCTGTTGAACATTATCACCAATGCTCTTCAAGTGGAAATATTCTTTGTAAATTTCTTTACCTCATTCATTGCTGAGGGAATTGAAGATAAAGGGGTTCAAAGCAGTTGGCATAATAAGAGAAGTAAGAACAGGTAGATGTCCCTTGTTAACCGTAGAAGAAATGAAAGAGAGAGGAGCATTCGACTACTGGAGTGATAGTGATATCTAAATGTGTAGATGGAATGACAGTTCTGTGGTTATCTTAGCATCCAACTACCAAACACACCTTCCATTAGGAACAACTAAAAGGTACTCTAGCAATATGAAGAAGAAAATTGTCCCGAAACCTCACATTGTATGTAAATACAATCATGGAATGGATGGTGTTGATGCGGATTATTTAGCTATGGACCCAAACTTTGAAGCAAAAAATGGTGGTGGAATTTATTCTCCAATGCTCTGAACGTTGCAGTAGTTGCAGCCTGGAAAATTCACAGAGAACTTCAAGGAAAGAATTCAAAGAATCACTGGACTTCCGAAAAGAAGTGGCTAATACCCTTATTTGCAAAACTTCGCGAGTAATGTTGAGACCATGACCAAGAGTTGAGATGCCAAAGTTATTGAGGAAAGCTGACAGTCATTTTCTGTTTTAAGCTAAACAGGAAAGGTGTGTACTCCACAAAAAAAAATTCATGACTGAAATGTCATGAATGTGTAAGGAATAAGAATTTACACAGTTTTCCAACAGTTTAGCTATTTTGTGATTTTGGAAGTGATTTTTTTTCCATATGAGATTGATTGCTTTAAGATAAAAATGTGTTGTTACAAATGTTTAGTTGTGCTGTGTTATTTAGAATGAAAAATGTGTGTTCAGTGTCAGCAACGAAACTCTTTAATAAAATTTATTGTGGAATGCCAGTGTTCCCAAATGAAAACACGCTGATGTCCATAGAGAAAAAATAAAAACTATTTCCATAAATTCTCTTGATTAAATGACATTTAGACAAAACATACCCATAAGTACTTAATTCTTTAATCCAAAGAGAGGTCGTTGTATAGTTATATACCATGAGGTCATTAGGAGATAGTCATCATATATGCAAAAGTTGATAAAGGCAAAATATGGTCTTATTACAAAAAGATTATCTGAGTAGAGTAATAAATGTACTGAAAAGTGAGGAATAACTAGGAATTAATCATTACTCACTCAAAATTTGCCCCAATCAACCTAGTAGTATAATAAAAGAAGTCAAACCCATCCCAGAAGAAGTCATAGAAAAACTCAAAATGCAAAACCCAGTAACACAGTATCCCCAAAGATTCATAAACCTGAAAACAACATAAGACCAATAGTGAATATTATTGATGCTCCCACATAGCATTTAGCAAAGTGGCTTTCAAATACACAACCTGTTCACAAGATTTGAAAGCCCTTAACATTGAGGAACATATGTGAACTAATAGAAAGGATAAAAAACATAAATTTTAGCAGTAGAAACTTGGTCTCTTTTGAGATTATAGCCATACTTCCCAACATTTCAAAAGGTAAACTTCTCTGAAAATTGAACAATGGCTCATTTCCAGTAACTTCAGACTTTCTGATCGTAATGACTTTGTCAATCTAAAAAACCTGGATAGATCAAAACTTCTTTAGTTTTAAGAACAGGTTCTTCAAACAAATCGGTGAACTAGCTATGTCTAACCCTATATCACCCTTTTTGACTAATCTATAAATGATTATTTAGAGAAGCACATCATAACTACCTTCCCATTTATATTCAAAACCTGGATAGTTATGCAAATGATGTATTTGTTATAGTACCAATAAAATTAATGGATGATGCTTGAAGTTAGATGTATACAGTTTACTATGGAAATGGAGAAGAAAGGCTTGTTACCTTTTCTGAACCTCAAAATCATGCAGAACCCAGAACTTCTTGGAACTTATAGGAAGCCCTGGCACATAAGTCAACTGCACATAACTTCAACCCCAAATCAGATCATCAACTTGTAATCTTCAGCTGTTTAATATACAATCAACATTCCATTCAGCAAGGAAGAGTAGTATCAAGGAACACCTACATATACTCCATATAGCATCAGCCAACAGCTTCAGCCCTAATACTGTCAAATAAAAAGATCAATTATTTAAAAAAAAAGTTTAAACCATTGGGGAGGCTTATTTATTAAAGCTTCACATTAAAACCTGTTTTCAATTCAAGAAATTCATCTATTATCCTGGGGCAGGCCAAACTTTTAAGAACATTTTCAGAAAACACATCAATGGAGCATCTCAAAACAGCTATAGCATACAAGACTTAATCTGCACTTTCTTAAGACAGAATCCCCCACACTGAGAGATGTGAAGTAAAGTGTGCAGAATGTGATTGGGCAAAGACGTAAAGGAACTTGTGCCCACCTCAGTAGCTTAGATGGTAGCACATCTGCCTCACATTCAAGAGGTCCCAAGTTAGAATCTCAGTCAGAGTGAGTTATCTGGATAAGATTCTTTTTTCGGGGGTTTTCCTTATCCTGAAAGATTGATAGCAGGTAACTCCAAGCTCTGTGGACCCTGGACTCATTTGAGCATCATTTCCCCCCTTACATTTATCATGATATGGCTTAATGCTGGAGGATGTAAATTAAACACACACACACACACACACACACACACACACACACACACACACACACACACACACACACACACACACACACACACACACACACACAATGGGTCCCTATTGGCAACTTGTCTAAAATTTTGCCTGATAACAAAAAATCTACGATCAGAACACAGTGCTTAGAAGCTCTAGATCATATTCAAAATGCAATTTCAAAAAGATATTCATATAAAAAATTAATCAAAAATTTAAATGAAAAACCGGTAGTCTACACAAAAGCAGACAAGGGTAACAAAATAGTAATATTGGACGAAGAAGACTATCGCAAAAAAAATGGACAACCTTTTAAACGGAAAAGAATTTGTTAAACTAGAAAACAATCCATTAAAGAAAACATGCAAATCTGTGGAATTAGCAATTAAAAACAGTAAAATCATGACTAAAAGAGATACATTGAACAATAAAATAGACAGTCCAAAAATTCCATACATATATGGTTTACCCAAAATACATAAACCTGAAATTACCCTCAGACTAATAATTAATAACATTGATGCACCCACTTACCAACTATCAAAATGGCTGTTTCATATCTTCAGATCCTTCACAAAATTTGAAAATTTAAGTATCAAAAACTTGTTTGAATTGTTAAATCTCCTGAAGGACACAAAGATCAACTCTACAGATGCTTTAGTTTCCTTTGACGTCATTTCTTTATATCCAAGTATACCTACCAATGAGCTTATTCCACTTCTCAAAAAATGGCTGGAATCAATACAAATAACACCTGAAGAAATAGAAGAACTTTCACAACTTAGAGAAATTTGTATCAATCAAAATTTTTTCAGCTTTAATGGACAGATCTATAAACAAAAAACGGGCCTAGCTATGGGCAACCCATTGTCTCCCTTCTTGGCAGATTTATTCATGAGTGCTTTTGAAACACATATCACAAAAGCTTTTCCAAATTATTTCAAAGTGTGGTATCGCTATGTTGACGACATTTTTGCAATAGTACCCAAAAAAACTCATACAAGATGGTCTTAAACTTTTGAATATACAAAATCCAGCTATAAAATTTACATTGGAAACAGAAGAGGATGGTGTGCTCCCCTTTTTGGACATCAAGATCAAAAAAATGAACAACAAACTCACTTTTGGTATTTACAGGAAACCGACACACACAAATAATTCCATTAAGAACAACAGTTTCAACCCAAAACAACACCAACATGCCATTTTCAACAGTTTAATCTTTCGGATGATCAACTTTCCACTAAACAGAGAAGATTATCAAGAAGAATACCTACACATAAAAAAAGTAGCTATATCCAACGGTTTCAACCCAAATTTAGTAGACAAAACAGTTAACAGACTCAACAAAGCTAAGAAAATAAAAGAAACCACCACCCTAGAACCTACAGGAGAAAAAGAGAAAAAAATGTTTGAAAAATTCACCTTCCACCCATCAGCCTATAACAAATTCCAAAAAATCTTCTCAAAACACAACATAACTCTTGCACCTCAAAATAGGTTTATTATCAGAAATTTGTTAAAAGGCCCTCCCAAAAATTCAATCACTACCAAAGAAAAACCAGGAATCTATGAGATCAAATGTGAAACTTGCCCTAAAATTTATATAGGAAAAACAAAAAGAAATATTAACATCAGAACTAAAGAACATATGAGAAACATTAAAAATGGTGAAACAGAAAAATCAGCAGTGGCTTTTCATTTTTTGAATACTAGACATGACATCAATTTGGAAACATCTCTAATAAAATACATTAATCACCCCATAGACCTTTCCGTATGGGAAAAAAATCTTCATTAACAAAAATCGTCATAGAGTCATGAATTTTGAAACTCCACCACCGGACATCTTTGACAAGTACATCACGCCATCTATTGACAATACGGAGAAAGAAGAAACCACTACAACTTGCACTAGTCGAGTATCAGCTGAGGATAGGAGCAAGAGCTCTTGAAACATGTCCTGTGAATAAACAGTGTGAGTGAAGCAATGTGTCAATATATTCTCGATTCAATTTTGTATTGTCTAAAATACTTCATTTTTGTCATATTTAATTATCTTCCTCAACCATTTGGCTCTTACTTTGCCCAAAAAGTTCCCAATTTTAATTAAATGTTTCCTAGTTTTTACACTCATTATAGAATATAATCTATTACACCTTGACCATTTCTATTCATAAAAGTAAGCTCCCCTAGACTATTTCCTTTCACCCCATTGCACATCATCAAATCATTCTCCTCACAAAACTATTAGTTTCTTACCTTCATTGTTAATACATTTATCCTTGCTCCTTCTTTTCTCCCCCTCTTTTCTCAACACATTTAATTCCCCTTCAAAATCTATTAACTGCAATTGATTTTCCCCCACTCTTGCATTGAAATCACCCATTATAACAAATCCTTTATGTATGCCTCTGTTTAATATTTCTTCCATATTTTGTCTCTTCTTAAATAACTGTGGGTCATAGAATTCTGAGGTATTTGGCTGGTTATACACTATTGCCACATATACACTTTCTCTCCCCCATACTCCACTTAACACACCACAAAACTGATTTTTCACCCAATTCATTCAATATTTTTGCCTTTATTTTCAGGGTCTTTTTCACTAATAATCCTACGCCTCCTGAACTTATCTTCCTGTTTAGTGCCACATTTCCCATAAAAATCAAAATCACTCAAATCCGCATTATCTCTTAACCAAGTTTCCACCACGCCTATCACATCGGCCAGATTTAGAATTTGAGAAATTTCTCCACTTTTCACCTTGCCCCACCACCTTTCAACATTCCAGAATATAACCCGCAAAACCTCGCCCTATGCAGATCCCTTTTTCTCAAACCTGAATTGCTGCACTTTGGCCTTACTCCTAGTTATCCTTACCTTTTTCTCCCCTCTTCATGGTCCAGTACTTGCATAATACTGCCTCCATCCGTAGATACAATGCTGAGACCCGTTTCTCTCCACACGACTAAGCCTGCAGTTGATGCAAGCGCGTCAAGTCTTGCATCTGCAGTCAGCTGTTTTTCTGGCCGAATATGCTTGCTCAGTGACGTGCTGAATGACGTCTGCTTCCCGCCTCCTTCCTTGTGTTGTGAAGTATTTGGTAACATAATCGTTACTCCAGTTGCTCCTCCTCCTACTCCTCTCGAACTCGGTGACGTATAGGGTTGCTCTCTCCTGGCCATGGATACTGCTTGCCTTTTCTCTTCTGTCCCTCGTCTAATATTTCACTGATGCACATCCTGCTTCCTTCCATTTATCCACAAATCTAGACCTCTAATAAAAGCTTTTTCTCCTTTGGCCCTGGCATTCTTCATGTATTAACATGTTCCTAGTTTCCCTATCTTTTTTCCCGTAATCTTGTTCAGTGAATATTCTGTTACCTTTTAATTTTTTGGTATTTTATAAAATTGTCCATTTTATTTTCGTTGTAGCACACCTGACGATCACTGGTCGCAGATTACGACCTTTCCTCCCAACTCTAAATACATTGCTTATCTCCCATCCTTCTATTTTTAATACCATTTTATCCTTTAGAATCTCTTCAATCTGGTCCCAAACATGTTTTTCTCTCGATTCTTCAACTCCGAAAAGTATCACGTTCATTTTCCTTCTATCTTCAGATTTTTCCAAGAATGTAATTCTTTGCTTGAATTCTACCTTTTCTCTGTTCACTTCATCTTCAAATCTTCCCCACATTTTTTTTTTAACTCTTCAAATTTTCCATCCATCTTCTCATCGATTTTCTTTTCCATTCTTTTGATACTTGCATTTGTATTTGTTATATCCTCTCTACTCATATTTTGTTAACTCCTCCGATCACTAGTAGCACTAAAATTATAAATACGAACCAGGCCATAGTCGCCGATCGGTTTTTTGAATCTCCAGCTCCTGAGCTTATTCCATACGTGGCAAATAGCCCAATTCTCACTCTATATACTTTGATTTGTATTCCCATTCTTGCCTTCTCGCGAGCACGCGTAAAACACGACTGTCTTCTAGCATTTTCCGTCAGCAACTCCTCCCCAGGGTAGTAAGTAAATTTAGCAAATCTAATTTGTTTCATTAGTGAAAGATCTGTGATCTGTTTTAATCTTTTACGAAGTTTGAATGATTTTATTTGTTTATCTGAAAGGCTTTTTCTATATCCATTTTTAATTGCAGTTTTTAAGATTTGATATTTTTGCTTGCTGAGGGGTAGGTTAACTAATCTGTGTGTGAGACTGTTGATGGTGGCATGTTTGTGTGGTATTGGGTTGAAACTCTTTGCTTTGATGTAATTATCTGTGTGTGTACCTTTTCTGTGTATACCAAATTCCAATTTTACATTATTTTTTGAGACTTTAAGGTCCAGGAATGGTAGAGGGTTCTGTTCAGTTTCTACTGTAAATTGTTTGCTGGGTTCTTGAAGGTTGAGTAATTTCAAAGCATCCTCTATCTGTTTGTAGTATACTATTGCAAAGATGTTGTCTATGTATCTGTAACATGTTTTAGAGATATGACGAAAGGCTTCACTTATGTGTTTCGAAAAAGCTCATGTATAAATTGGCCAAAAATGGTGATAGCAGGCTTCCCATAGCCAGTACTGAAATTTGTAATATTTTCCACTGAAGACAAAATAATTTTGATGCATACATATTTCAGTCATTGCCAAATATTCTTCTATTGTATTGGCATCTAGGTTAATAGAGGTTAGCCTTTCTTAAGTTGAATCATAAGTTTTTCTATTGGAATGCTGGGGAAGAGGGAGTGGACATTAAAGTGTCTTGAGGGTTTAATTTAAGATTTTGAATTTTTTCTACCAGGTCTAAAGAGTTTATGCTGTGAGTATTGAGTTGGGGTAAGGACTGACTCATCTATAATTTAATAAGCATTTCCTTTATTTTGCAGTTTAATACATTTTTCAAAAGGAGATACATTTAACTTTCTTTAGGACCTTGTTAAGAGTGTTGAACTTTTAAATTTTAGTACTCGCCAGAGAGTAAAGCTGTATAATGAATTTCAGACACTTGAGAGCATTAGTAGGGATAAGACTACTATATACTCATTTGTACAGACATTTAATATAAATGTAAAAGCAAAACTCTACCGGTGTTTACTTTCAAATTAATTTTCTTTGAAGGGGACAGAATGTAACACATTCTTATTGCTTACTTGAATTTCGGAGAATGTTTCACAGGCACTAAATTGATAATGCAGACATTGGACACGTTCTTGAAACTTTGAGAAAGTGAAGCCTAAGAATGTCTAGGTCATTTCATTTATTTTCAAATTAATCTATTAGATATAGAATAAAAAGAAGTATTTCAGAAAGTGGAGTGCCATTGTTACTAAAATTAGGCAAGTGAGTCAACCTTGTATATACTTTTCTCCACTTACAAGTTTTTTATGAAGACTAGTTTCTGGGGACTTCTCCCCTATCGTCAGCTCTGTGGTTGACGTCAACCACAGAGCTGACGATAGGGGAGAAGTCCCCAGAAACTAGTCTTCATAAAAAACTTGTAAGTGGAGAAAAGTATATACAAGGTTGACTCACTTGCCTAATTTTAGTAATCTATTAGACTTCATCTTTGTAAACAAATTGTAATTTAATTGTTGCTGATAATTATTATGGCAACCTCACAATCCTCATTAACCACAAAAGTTAGAGACATCAATGTAATCAAAGTTTGGATTATCACAAATCACATCATAAGCTCAAGAAAATTATGGATGGAATGCTTGTTTTGAAACTCTGTAATGAGGCATCATTTTTTTTTTTTTTTTTTTTTTTTTTTTTTTTTTTTTTTTACCGGGTAGTGGGAGGAAAAAGTATCAACATAACCAGGCTAGCTAACCTCAGTTTTTCATGCATACATACTGTGGTACACTGTTATTAGCTAATGATGACTGCAGGTCAGAAGAAAAAAATTAAATTTTTAGGCAGAGATTGTAGAAATCCTGATTAAAATTTGGCTTATAAATAAAACTGTTGCAGATCTGATCAGTGTACATCAGAGACTCCCCCAAGAGAGCTTCGGGAAAGAGCAGAGTATATAAAAAAAGAATATGAAGAACTACAAGAGTTTACTACTCTAGAGAAACAAATAAACAGTGAAGAGGTAAGTTCACATATTCATATCCAGAAGTTAATAGTATTCATTGAATTGAAATTGATTATTGTCATGTTGCATCTTTTAGCTTATTTGGTCATGTTTGTGCTCATCAATTTTTTCTGGTGAGGACAGTCTGAAAAAAACTGATGGACCTTAACTTCTGTGAAACATGTTCACATATACAGGGTGTTTGGAAACGACACCGAATGAATATATAGAAGTAGTTGCTCAGCTTCTATGTGACACATATAGATAGTTTTCACTGCCACTAGAGCTGCATAAAGAAAGCACTCCAGAATGAGTGTGGATTAGGCAGTTACAGGAAAAATGCCACGTGCCTCAAGCTTTCAAAGTTCGCACGTAGGTGACACAGCATGCCACCTGCTGTAGCTGTTTGTAAACATACTGATATACTCCACGGTAGCTTGTTACTATTAAGATTTTTTTTTTTTTTTTTTTTTGGCTTATGAAACTGCAATAAAGAAGGTATTCTTTAGATATTTGTTTGAGTGTTTAACGTGTTCCAACATTCCATTATCACAGTGGATGTCGGAAAATAACCTGGGGGACATATGCAACTTAAACGTTTGAGGGAAGTTAATGTTAGTGAAATTGAGGATGGAAGCTTTAAATGATAAAAAGAGCAGAGAACAATATCAAAGAATTGTAGATAAAGTTAACCAAAACTAAATGCCTTATGCAATGAGACAAGCATTTTATTTCACTGCGTTAAATAATACTAAATAAAACATTTGTAACAAAAGAGGAAGCTCTTGATTTTACAATAACTGGTTGAAAGCACTGTACAATTAAGGTCATAGCAAAATGAGCAACCTTAGAAATGTCAGTCATTTATCAACTTTTTCACAAGTAACTGCCCTTTGCCCCATTACCTGAAAGCGAGGCTAAGGTCACTTATAAAGAGCCAGGAGCAATGCTTTTGTTTTCATGGCCGGTGCATCCCAAAAACAACTTTTGAGGTTTGCACAACAGTGGTTCCTCCTCTGCCTAATCACAAAATGTAATATTTAATGCTACATAAAATTATACCTAAGAGAATCTCAAAGCTGTGATACCAAAATTTGGATTAGTTAACTTATAAAACTATCAAACAGCTATACTCGTTCGGTGTCATTTCGAAACAACCTGTATAGGTGTAGTGATAAGTCAATTAATAAACAAGCAATTTGTTTTGTAAATTATCAAGTATAAAGAACCTGTTATAATTTTGTACTTCATTGTATCATAGTTCTTGCTCATAGGAATATAAAGAATCTAGTTTAAATGGACATGGAGGACCAGAGATAATTTGGATTAATGAGAATCCAGATAATCTGAAGATTAAGTGAATGCAAACTTTCATTTACATAAGTATGAATCATTGGAATAGAAATATGAATCCTAATGAGTTAAGGATTTGGGTGTTTTTTATTATTGCCGTGTATATATGGTTCATCTTCATACTCAATAGTCCGACCTTCAAGCTTGTACTTCTGGAGAAGAGAGACGTTTCCCATTTAGATCGTATGTCATGTTTTTCTGTTGTGACTTCCAAATTAGATTTTGTTTCTTTTTCTTTCACTTGAACCGTAAATCTTTCATAATTGTTCTGAAACTTGTAGCACTACCTTGAAAGTTTATCTGTCAGTTGTCAATCTGTTTGTTGGCACAGATTTTGTCTCCGCACAGAAATGTTGTAACTTTTTCTTTTTTTTTCTTTTTGTTCCATTTATATCCCGCCTTTAACTCCTATGGTCATATCAGCAGTGATCTCCTTTGGAGCATATTGAAGGTATTAACTCGTATTTGTTGGGTTTTAATCATTAGATCACACACACATTCACACTCATTCATACTTCCAGACTGGGGAAGATGAATTATTTTGGGCAGAGAAAAATACCCACCACCACCTCCGAGAATTGAACCTGGGACTCCTAGCATGGCAGGCAGGTGCTCCGCCGACTGAGCTACGGTGCAACCATAAATGTTGTATTGTGTGCCAAATAATACATTTATTGAAATCAACTAATTCTGTTATGTATTGTTACCTATTTCTACCCAAGTATGTCAAATCTTTCGTCCATGTACTTCTGCTTATCTCTGAGAGCTATAGATATGGAATAAATAAATAAATAAAATCTGAATATTCTACCCCGGCACCTAGAGAACTATACCGGGGCATATATCCAAATTTTCTCTTTATTTTTCCATAAAATCCTTACAAATGTTATAATTATACAAATCTCTCAGAAAACTACTCTACAAAAATAAAATGAAATAAAATAACAGAAATAAACACAAAAAAAAGCAAAAAACAAAAGAAAACAACTACAAAAATTACAAAATCCTTATTTCCTAAATCTACATCTAAATCTACTAATTCTGTAGTCCACCATGGCCTCTGCCATCACTCTCTCCCTCCGCCGCCCATGCAGTCAACTCCATTGTTAGATTATTCAATAATTCTTCCCGTCTTATCCTATTTTGTATTCTAGAACTCCTTCTTGGATCTTGTACTATTCTTCGCCTATTATCAACTCTTTCTCCTTTGAATATTTTTACCTCCCATGCTTTCTTACTTACAAAGTTAGTCATAACTTGTAATTTATTTACCAATTGTTGAGGAATGCAGAGAAACACCAGTTGCTTTTGCTATACATTTATTCATTCTCATGAGGCTTTTGTGTAACTTGGGTGAAAGTCATTCTTCACCCCTGTCCCTTGCTTCATGAAGTAATGGACATTTGCAATAATTAATCCGGGTTGTGTATATTAATGGAACATTTTAAAACTTGGGATCTAGATTTTTGTTTCCCTTTCTACCTTCTACTATTTTTTGAATTGTTCTTAATTAGTCTTCTTATTAGTCTTTCCAAAGTCATTTTTGTCTTACCTTGCCAATAAATTTTCCCAGTTTTATAAGGTGCATTAAAAAAGAAAACGAGCCAGAGAAATACTTACAGAAACCAGTACCTTTATGTTAGAAGTATTGTCCCTGGCTGTTGAGACTTGTCCCACTGTGACACAAGGCGCTGAATGGCTGTCTCTTAAAAGTCCTGGGGCTGCAATGTGAGGCAGTTCCGCACGTACAGCTGGACATCGTTTGAAGTGAATCATTTGCCCCTCAGAGCCTCTTTAACCCTTTCACCGATATGGACGTCATATGACGTCCAAGTTAAAAGGCCCCAAACCGATATGGACGTGTATAGACGTCCTGTGCATACATGCATTTAATGCGTATTTAATGATAATTCTTTTAAACCTTATGTTTTACAGTAAATTTAAATAAATTCTATAAGAAGTAAAAGCTTACCTTTAAAAGTTTTTTCTTGAATGGTACACCTCAAAACAGGAATAAACACACAAGGGCACATCTCCACATTCACGGCAAATCGTACTAGTTTCCTTTCGGACATCTTTCTTGCGGCACACCAAACATTTTCTAAAGGGACGTGACTTTTTTTGCTGTGGGTGGTACCCTTTTAGGAAAACGTTTTCCTTCAAGTCTGAGGGGTGCTGGGGTGGTGGATTTCTTGCCCCCAGTATGGAGAGGTCTTGAATTTTATACTGCTCAATTAGACTGCAAGCTATTGATATGCGAAAGTCAGGTACGTCATTGTCTTCCGTGGGTTTAGAGCTCTCCAAATTACTAAACAATTGTATATGGTTTTATCCAGCTGGTGTAAAAATACTTTTTTATACCATTTGATTGTTTTTCGCAAAGAGGGATATGCGTGTAATACCTGATCTACTAGTTCCACTCCACCCATATGCATATTGTATTCCTGGATAATATCGGGCTTGAAAATTGACATTTTGTTACGAGCATCAATTTTTCCAGTATCAATCATCAAAATCTTAGAGCTGCAATTGGATAATGCTGTAACAACCCTCCTGTCTGGCCAAGCAACATCAGTCAAGGGTGGGAGCTGACGCACCTGAATTTCTCCTTCTTAGAGCCTTCGTATTCACATCTTATGGCAAACCAATACAATATGAGCCTACTGTTCCAATTGCATTTCTTTTTCTTTTGTGTAAGGCCATGAATAATTTAGGGGAACTGTACCAATTATCTAAATATACAGTCCTACCCTGATCAAGTACAGATTCCATCAGGTGCATTACTATGGAACCAGATAACCCCAAATCTTTTTCTCCGGTGTTATCAGTCCCTTGGCCAGTGTATATGCAGCTATTGTAAAGATATCCTGTTTTACTTTCACATACATCAAAACTCTTTATGCCAAATCTGGCCCTCTTTGTTTTGATGTATTGTTTCCAACCTAAACGGCCCTTCCAAAGCATCAGGCTTTCATCAACAGTGATCTTTTCACTAGGCACATAATTTTCTTTGAATTTCGAAATAATGTAATCAAAAACTGGTCTGATTTTGCACAGTTTCTGTGCAGGTGAAATGAAGGAAGTGCAAAATGGAAGTAAACCTGTTATTTGACATGCTTTCCCAAAAAAATGGGGTAGCTAGCATGTCACCTGTAGACCAGTACATGTCTAGCGTAGGTTTACGAATAACACCCATGAGCATAATTAGACCAAGTAGTCTGTAAATCTCATTCATTGTTACTTCTGTCCACTTCTGAATTCTACACTTAGGTCCTAAATTGCCTTTAGCAATCAGGTCTTCCTTCACCCTACTCGCATATACATTTGTTTCCAAAACAATGAGAGACAGTAAGTCAGTAGTAAAAAATTTTGTAAAAATGTCAATTGGTTGGCTGTCAGAAGTTAGCTGAGTATGCGGTTGTACACCAGAGGTTGTGCTCGTGAACGTATGTTTATTTGTGTTAGAGTTATTTTGACACCTCCATAATGTTGATTCTTCATGAACACCTGTCGGAAATGAGTCATTATCCTCCTCACTGCTACCTATTCCTCAACACCCCCTTCAAAATCTGAAAACTCGCCATCAATGTCCAAATCACTAACAGCAAAAAGTCTTCTACATTTTCTGATGTAATATCAGAAGCCTGCACTCTTCCTACACTAGCTAATTTATTTGCTACATTACTAGTTGAAGCCATGATTAGCACTGAGGAAACTATTTCAACTGTGTTTTAGCTAAAGAAATTGCTTGGAACTCTGACGCAGTCAAAATCACTGTATGAACTGAGCGAAGAAAAAAGTTACGTCAGCGAACATAAAGTTTGGTTGTGCAACTAGCGAGATGCTGACGGGAGTTTTCTTTCCAGCATATATAATGCAACATATACAGTTATTATTATGTGGTAGCATAAACTGTAACCTATAAACCTTGAACCCAACACTTTGTTTATTCAGCTGATATACACATATAGTTTGTAAAACAAAAGTACTCGGAATTAGGCGTGTTCGATGCAAAGAATGGCTTTCTTTACTGTGATACAAATTAATGAAATTTCAACGATTTATTAATTTAGTCTCTATTTTAATGATACTGTAGATATATCCTGCCTTTAATGGACTTTAAATCAGTTTTTGTTTCGCTAAAAAACTTAATAAATACGGAAGATACGGATATGTATTTATGAAGGATTTTTGCAGCAATTAACAATTTAAATGTCTTGTTCTGTTTATTGGGTATCCATTCCCAGCCGTGCAGGGTTTAAATGGCCATCGGTGAAGCGGTTAAGGGGACCAAAAATGTTGTAATCACAGGGGTCTGGACTGTGTTGAGGGTGGCCGAGAACCTCCTATTTGAATTTCTGCAGGAATGCCGCAACTGTGTTCTTGGGGCAGAATGACTCCACGAGTGAGATTGCCTGGTTGTTTTGATTTGATCGCTTGGTGAAGGTTGATCAAGGATTGCGAGTAACGTTGGGCAGTCACTGTTTTCCTGTGCTGCAGGAAGTGTATCCGAAGGGAGCCATCTTGGTCAAAGAAGAAAGTCAGCATATTCTTTCCTGCACTTGTGTGGATGGCCTTGGCTTTTTTTGGTGGTGGTGACCCTGGATGCTTCCGCTGGAGACTTTGTTGTTTCGATTCTGGTTTGAAGTGATGACACCATGGCTCATCTCCAGCCACCAATCGTGCCAGGAACTCATTCCCTTTCCTAGCATAGCGCTGCACTTGACCAAGAGAGTGGGCCATTTGGTATGCTTCCTGGTGTGGTTGAAGACTGTGGGGCACCCATTGGGCACACACTTTGCGCAAGAGCAGTCATTCCTTGATGACGGTGTGAACTTTTCCGATGCTCAATCTCACCTTGGCAGCTATGGCTTTCAATGTCGCTAGGCAGTCCTGGCTGATGAGTGCATCAACCAGCTGGACAATGTCATCGGTAATGCAGTGTGGTGCTCCAGACCGTGCATCATCGGCTAACGACATCCGTCCTTCCCTGAAGCGGTTGTGCCATGCCTTGATCCTTGCAAGGGATATGCAGTGTTTGCCATACACTTGTGACATTCGTCAATGAATGTCCGTTCCCCCTATTCCTTCAACTCTCAGAAAACGGACAACACCTCTTTGCTCTTCTTTTGGTGCCTCCATGTCATTGTTTGCAATGCGACTGGCAGCGTTGGACAATTGCATGCTGCTGCTAGCTTTGTATAGTCACGTGACACGCACGCATGCCCTCTAGAGATGGGCTGTGAACTTCCATACTCTGGTCGGAACAACACGTTACTCATGCCATGCAATATCATCCTGTCACTGTTTTGCGCATACCAAACTCCAGCCCGTTTCTTTTTGAACGCCCCTTATATTATGTTTTCTTCTGATCTTAGATTGAAGATTCTTTTGCCTCTTACTTCATTTGGTATGTTTTCCTACTTATGCGAAAGGAATTCATTCATCTTTCCAATATTTTGTTTTTTGACACTCAAAAATATAATGCCAACTACTATCTTCTTTTTCACACTTTGGACATCTCCTCTTAATATAGATATCCATTCCTTATACGCCTTAAGTATATTCCTCCTGTTCGAAATCATGCCATCCCTTCTCTTTCTACTTTATCACAGATGTTGGTATATTTTTCTCTGCCCCAATCATTTTTCAACGTTTCATATAATTTCAGAGGTGTTTTGTTATTAACATTAGCCCATAATTTTTTTTTTTCAATATCTTGAATTCTTGTATTTACTTCTTTCAAGAATCCCTTTTCTATTCTTCCACTATCTAGCCATTTTACACTTTCTGTAAAATCTTTTGAATTTTATATAACCAAGTCTCTCTCCCATTTATTCTTGCCTGTGCTACCAAACACTGTTTAATGGTATTCTCCTCATCTAAATTCCATATTCTGAGTCAATATTTCAGTATTCTTTCCATCACCTTGCTTTTGTAACCTAATCTTCGGAATTCCATTAAAGCAGCCTCATTTGGTGAAGATCTAGATAAGCCTAAAACAAGTCTACTATATAGTCTATTTATAACATTTATCGCTTTCTGTCCTTCATCTGGCCCCCATATTTCTATTCCACATAGCATTCTGCTTTCTGGAATTAAACCATATACCATTTCTAACTGTTGTGACTTTGTGGGTTTGTGAAAATAAAAGTCCAATTGCACAACTCAACAATGTTCTTTATTTGCACTGAATTACAATCGGAACACTTGCCGAATACACAGAATTACGTAATGCATACACTTACAATTCACCAGTTCGTCTGTCACAGGTCCACTGCACTCGCAGGTCCGATGCACGTTCAGTCTTCTTGTCCATTAACTCACTCGGCGCTCCTCACGCTGCTCGCCAAGAACTGACTGAACTCGCCACTGCAGCCCTTTGTTTCCAGCCACCCCTCGTTACTCCTACAAGATAAATGGGTAGGCGTGGCGGAATATTTCCTTTCTGGCCCTAATGCTGGTCGGTTCTATCGGGAGTTCCGATGTTCGGGTGACACTGCTCCCTCAAAGCTGGTCGTCCTGAACAGCACCATCGTAGCGTGCCAGGCGATCCAGGTGTACCACCAACATCTTCCTTCGGGGAACCTTCTGGATGCAGTAGACCACGTCGTTAATCCTCTTCACACCCGGTACGGTCCTTGCCATGGCTGCTGGAGCTTCGGACAGCGTCCCTTGGTCCGGTTAGGGCGGTAAAGTCTGTTTAGCCAACGTGTGTGCAGTTCCCAGTCAAAGGGACCTCAAAGAACCTGACCTTTCCGCCCACTAATGACCGTCATAAATCTATCTCCACACTTCAGAAATGGAACACTGACGTTGGGGACCAATAGCAACCCCTATTTTCTGAAAATGACAGTTGCATGTCTACTGCGCGTGGAGTCTCAGTTGCCAAAGTTCCAACTTCCTGTTGTTCTGTTTCATTAGGTGCAAGACGGTGATGTTAAAATGTTGCAACCTTGTAGAGGGGACCGTCAGGAGGAGGGTCCATGTTGTAAAACGATTATGAGGGTTCCTCAAAGAAAGCGGCCGCCGTGCACTTGCGTTGAGTAGACAGACTTTACAACCAGACTAGGTCACCTTGCTGGAACCCTTGACTGTTGGCTTGCCTGTCATACCGGGTCTTCATGCAGTCGCTCGCCTTCTGGATGTTCTGGCGAGCCATGTCATGGAGGTGGTCCACCAGGTTCTCCACATACTTGGTCGCTGGCTGTTTCGCTTCCGGAGGGCTTCCAAAAGCCAGGTCACAAGGGAGGTGTAACTCTCGGCCAAACATTAAGCTGGCTGGCGTAATCCCAGTTGTGTCGTGTGTAGACGAGCGGTAGGCCAGCAAGAACAGAGGCACCTTGACGTCCCAGTCTCGCTGATGGCTGGCCACGACCTTCCTCAGGTGTTCCTCTAAGGTCTTGATGTATCTTTCGACCATGCCATCCGACTGGGGATGTAGAGGCATCATGCGGGTTTTGTTAACCCCAAGCCTTTTTAGTGCCTCCTTCATCAGGTTGGACTCAAAATTGGTGCCCTGGTCACTGTCCAGCTCTAACGGTATCCCAAATCGACAGAACACTTGCTCCACGAGGCAGTCTGTGATTGTCCTTGCCTCTTGTTTCGGGAGGGCATACACCTTCGGCCACTTGGTGAAGTAGTCCACAACCACCATCAGGTACTTGTTGCCTCGCTCGGACATTTGAAATGGTCCAGCTATGTCGACGGCGATCCGTTCGAATGGCGCTACGATGTTATACTGCTGCATGCGACCCGCCTCCTAGTCTGGGGGCCGCGACTCGATGCGCACACGTGACACTGACGGCACCATCTCTCAGCATCTGCTCGGAGTCTCAGCCAGTAGTAGCGCTGCAGTAGTTTGTCAATCGTTCGGTTCGCTCCCAGGTGTCCTCCTGAAGTACCGGCGTGCACTTCCTCCAAGACTTCCGGAACCTTACTCCGGGGAAGCACCAACTGTTCTCTCTGCGTCTTCCCATCGGGTGATTCCCATAACTGAAACAGTTGAGTCCAGAGGTTCTACTCCCATTAGCCTTGAACCTGTAGGAACAAGACCCGGGCCTCTTTCAACCAGGGAGTTATCCGAGCTGTCCCTTAAAGGGCGCCTGGCATCCTCCGTGGGGCTTTCCATTAGGGCAAGACCTAGTTTCCTAACAAGCCCCCCCATCTGGTCCTAGGGACACAAGACGGGACGGAAGTGGATACGCCACTTACGCGCGTCAACACTCAAGGTGAAGACTACCGATATGACCTCGGTGGGGTCGCCTGGTGATCTAGCACACCTTCTACTAGCTAAGCAGGCTAGTACCCGGAAACTTAATGGCTTCCCTCAACCCCGTCCGAAGACGTACCCAATCTCCCACGAGTATCGGGAACACACTGCCCCCTCGAGACCATCCCAATCCGAACAACTCCCGAAGGAGGGGCTCGGCTGTTCGGCCCGAGGTTCCTCTAGTAACGTCAGAGGTACCACGAGTGCTAAGGGTCCGCACCCATAACTGAAACAGCCCATCCCGTCTTGAGTCCATAGGACCAGATGGGGGGGCTTGTTAGTCTCTAGGTCTTGCCCTATGGAAAGCCCCACGGAGGACGCCGAGCGCCCTTTAGGACAGCTCGGATAACTCCCTGGTTGAAGGAGGCCCGGGTCCAGTTCCTACGGGTTCAGCACTAATGGGAGTAGAACCTGTGGGCTCAACCCGAAATAGCACCCCTCTCTGGTCTTCAACGAGTCCCATTGGGCCCGGTAAGACTTGTAGGTGGCGCTCCTCGGTGCGATGTCCTCCCAGGTTGGTCTCGTCCCTGCCTCCACTTCCCTCAAGAGTGGCCCCAAGTCTGCGTCCGCCAGCTGCTCCCTCCTCAGGCCTGCGCTATCCCAGCCATCCGCAGGCACTGCCTTGACTACTCGGACTGCTGCGGCACGCTCCTTCTCTTCCACTCTGGTGCACTGGCCGCACTCTTCTGGACAGGGTCTTTGAGACATAGCGTGAGCGTTACCGTGGCTCTTCCCTCTATGATGTTCCGAGGTGAAGTCGTACTCCTGCAGTCTCTGGACCCAACGTGCTGTGTGGCCTTCCAGGTCCCTAAAGCTCAATAGCCAGGTTAGGGCAGAATGGTCAGTCCTCAGGTGGAATAGCTGACCGTACAGATACTTGTGGAAGTGCTCCAAGGTCTATACTAACGCCAGTAATTCTCGTCGGGTGACGCAGTAGTTCTTCTGTCTTGGATAGCGTCATGCTGTAGTAGGCTATCACCCGCTCATGGCCGTGCTGGATCTGCGATAGGACACTTCATATGCAATGGTCGCTGGCGTCGGTGTCCACAATGAAGGCGCCACCTGGTTTTGGAAATCCCATAATTGGAGCGCTGCACAGGGTCTTCACCATGAGCTGGAAAGCGTCTTCGGCGTCCTCCGTCTACACATAAGGCCGGTGTTCCTCTGTTAGGCGGGTGAGGGGTTTTGCGATGTTGGAGAACCCCTTTATGAAGCGGCGGTTATAACTGCACAGCCCCAGGAAACTGCGCAACTCTTTCTTATCCTTTGGGCGAGGCCAATCTCTCACAGCCTGTGTCTTCTCCGGGTCTGTGGCCACTCCGGTTGCCGAGACTATGTGGCCCAAGTAGTTCACTTCCTTGCGGAAAAGCTGGCACTTCTTCGCGTTCAGCTTCAAGTTGGTCGCCTGCAGTCTCTGTAGCACCTTACTCAGATTCTCGAGGTGATCTTCAGAAGTCTTCCCGACGATGATGTCCAGGTATAGCAGGCAGGCGTCGTAAGTCAGCCCTCTCATCACTGACTCCATGAGGCGTTGGAAGGTAGCTGGTGCGTTGCAGAGGCCAAAGGGCATAACCGTGAACTGCCACAGCCCTTGGCCTGTCGAGAATGCAGTCTTCTCCTTGTCTCTTGGGTCTAGAGCTACCTGCCAGTAGCCCGACTTCAGGTCCAGGGTCGAGAACCACTGTGCACCAGCTAGCGTGTCCAGGGTGTCGTCAATCCGGGGTAAGGGAAAACAGTCCTTCCGGGTGACAGCGTTCAACTTTCTGTAGTCTACGCAGAAGCGCAGCTCGCCGTTCTTCGTCACCAAGACTACAGGGGAGCACCTAGGGCTGTCAGACTCTTCAATCACTCCCCTGGATCTCATGTCCTCCAGCATGTCTCGTACCGCCCCTTGCTTCGCCAGCGGAACGCGTCTGGGTGGTTGCCCTAAAGGCCGGGCGTCCCCGGTGTGGATGCGGTGAAGCACTTTGTCCGTGCGGCCGTAGTCACTATCACCTTGGCTGAAGACGCGCTGGTATCGTCTCAGCAGTTGTCGAACTTTCTCCAGCTGCTCTGCGGTCAGGTGGTCGGCCGCCCTCTCCAGTAGGCCTTCTAGCCGGGGCCCCAGGTGTTGCGTCGGCACTGGCTCCTGTGTCTTGTCGATTTTTGTTACGCTCACCATGGGCTCGCACGTTCCCAACTCCGTCCCAGCCTGGACGTCGTGATCGGTGTCCGTTGGATTTAGCAATCTCTTTGGCACCTCCTCTCGGCACGGCAGCAATGCCCTGGCTACACATAGTCCGTGTACAGGCATCTTCTGGTCCAGCATCATGTTCCCTGTTCTCTGGCCTTCCAGTCGCGCCGTCACCACCAACTCGCTCCTCGCGGGAACAACCACATCTTCGTTCAGGACGACCCTGCAAATTCCAAGGCGCTCTTCGGGTTGACGGAGTATAACCTCTTCTCCGTTGAGCCGCAGGACCTTCTTGCCGACGTCGAGCGTCGCCTTGTGGCGCCTGAGGGCATCCAGTCCCAGAATCACCTCCTCAGCCACCTTTGCGACGAACACCCAAAGACGTACGACACTCCGTCCCAAGGTCAACTTCAACAGGGCCTCCTCCACAGGCAAGGTGTCGCCCGATGCCGTGACAAGCTGGTATGGTCGGCTCGGCTTCCTTGCCGGCAAACCCTTCGCCACGTCAGGTCTGATGACGGTCACGGCTGCCCCGGTGTCCCCCAGCACGCGGCACGGCTTTCCTCTTACCCAGCCGTCCACGATGACGCTGTCATCCATCCGCCGGCGGACGGCGCGCAGTGTCACTCGAGGAGATGGTGTGGACGGCGCCGACGTGCTCCTCGCCACGCCGGGCCATACTCGTTCTTCCGGCTGCCCTTCCTGGTGTCGGCAATCTCTCTCTAGGTGTCCCGGGTGGCCACATCCCCAACACAGGCCACTAGGTCTTCGCCGGCGTCCCTCGGCTGGTCTTGTGTCTCCGGTGTAGCGGACACTCCTCGTTCTCGACATCGGGATAGCTGTTTCTTTGGCCGCCTCCATCCTTAATGCTGCCGTTAGCGCCTCGTGGATGGTTTTATAATCGCAGAGCATTAGGCGCTGACGAATCTCCGTGTCTCGTACCCCGTCAACGAATGTGTAGGCAGCTTCCCGGGATACGAACTCTGGTGGGAGGTTGACTAGGGCCTTGCTAGCCAGCTGTTCAACTGCCAGGGCGAACTCCTGCAGCGTCTCCCCTGGCTTCTGTGACCTTGCCTTTAGCTGGCTGTGGTACGCTGCGGCTAAGCGGTGGTTTCGAAAATGATTCTCCAGGGCCTCCCAGATGTCCTTGGGTGCTGCCGTTGTCTGTACCGCGTTCAGGACTCCCGCGGCCCGTCCCTGGAGGCTGTTTATTAACTGTGTGGCCTCCTCCTCTGGTGACCATATGTTGTGCTTGGCCACTGTGTCGAACTGGCGGCGGAGGACCTCAAATGTTGACGCGCCGTCATATTTCGGAGGTTTGACGCGCGCCGATGTTGTGTCGTGTCCCATGGCGCCTTCAAATCCTTCAACCTCCTGCCGACGACGTCCTCCACCATGGTGTTCAGGGACTTGACGGTGCTGACGGCCCTTCCTTCCAGGTCGTTAACGTGGCTCGCCAGGTCCTCGACGCGCTCGTCCACTTGGCCCAGCCTCGTCACGTCATCCCTCACGCCGGCCAACTGTTCTTCAAATTTGGCGGCGAGAGCCTCGTTCGCCACCTTCATTTCCGTGGTCAGTTCGGCCATCTTTGCGGTCATTGTCGTGACCAAGTTGTTGTTTGCCGCTTCTCTTTTTTTTGTTAACTCGTTCATCTTCACGGCCAAGTTGTTATTTGCCGTCTCCAAATTCTTTTGCAGTTTCTCGGTGATGTCATTTGCCATCTTCATTTCTGTCAGTTCCGCGGCCAGGCTATTATTTGCCGCTTTCATCATCTTCTCCAAAATCTTTTCCAATGCCGCGTCCATGGTTGTAATGTTTGGTGATGTCATCCCACTTCTGACACCAGTGTGACTTTGTGGGTTCGTGAAATTAAAAGTCCAATTGCACAACTCAACAATGTTCTTTATTTGCACTGAATTACAATCGGAACACTTGCCGAATACACAGAATTACGTAATGCATACACTTACAATTCACCAGTTCGTCTGTCACAGGTCCACTGCACTCGCAGGTCGGATGCGCTTTCACATTCCTCTTTTCTGTTAACTCACTCAGCGCTCCTCACGCTGCTCGCCAAGAACTGACTGAACTCGCCACTGCAGCCCCTTTTATTTTATTTTTATTTATTTTATTTATTTGTGTACTAAGCTATTACAACTGTTGAGCTGATCACCAGTATTTGGCCCAGGCCATTAATTGGTGAGCAGCCCATTGAATTACAAAATGTGTAGTACACTACTTACATTTCTATTACTACTACCATTACTACTATTGCTTACACACTATTGTTCATTTCCTTTTTTTACAGTCCACTTCCATTTATTTTTCACTTTATCTAAGAACTGACCTACATTCTTGAGATTTTTATCTATAATTTTACATATATCAGGACTTCGCTTAATTTTTCTCCAGATATATTCTTTTCGCCAAATCTCTGTTTCCCTGCATTCGAAAAGGATATGTTCCACATCTTCCTTACCCCCACACAATGGGCACTTGTCTTTCACAAACCCATTCCGCTGCCCTTTTAGCCTCCACACTCCTGCTCTCAGCCATGCTATCCCCTTCCTTTCTTCATTAATGGTTTTATCTATATACTGCTCCCTTCCCCAGCCACTTTTTAACTCAACATAATATACCAATGACCTCTTTTCACCTAACTGGCTGAACAGTTTTTGAATCTCTATATCTTCAAATCTTTTTCTAACACCCTTCCAGAAACCTTTATAATTTCTCTCTCTTTTTCTCCAAATATCCCCTAAGCCATTATTTTCTAAATTGTTTCGTAGAGTGCTTGCCCAGCCCGAGCTTTGCAGACTTGCTTCTTGATATTTTAAACATTGTTGCAATAAGAGTCCTTCATCTAAATTCAAGATCCTATGCCAGTATTTCAAGGCTCTTTCCATTATTAACCCTTTCCTTGTTACTCTCCCCATTTCAATTTGAGCAACTTCGTTTGCTGTTGCCATTGGCAGCCCCAAAACTTCCTTACAGAACATCCTGTGTATCTGATCCACAACTTCCCACCCATTCTCAAGCCCCCATATTTCAATGCCATATAGCATTCTGGCCTCGACTACAGAACTAAAGCCCCTTTTATAGTAATATCGCTGTTTTCTGGAAGCCTCACGGTTCAGTGAATCATCACGAAGGTTCGAGACGGCAGGGGGAGGGGGAAGAGACTGCACAGTGATGTTTTTCCAGCCACTCCTCGTTACTGCTACAAGATAAATGGGTAGGCGTGGTGGAATATTTCCTTTCTGACCCTACTGCTGGCCGGTTCTATCGGGAGTTCCGACGTTCGGGTGACACTATTTTAGTGGCATATTTGGTATTTTGTTAATAGATGATCTAATAACACTCAGATATTTTTCCTTCTGCCAGTGCTTTCCTTTTTTAGTCCCTCCATTCACCATTACTAGATAATCTTAATGTAATCAATGTTCTTAATGACCTCAATTTCTGAACCTTCCCACCACCATTTTTCTTCTCTTTTTAGTTTGAAACCTTTTTTACCACCATGATCTTAGATTTAGTTTTGTTTATCTTCACACCCCACTCTTTACAAAACTTACCAATTGCTTCCAAGGATTGTTTTAAGTATATGCTTGTTATGGACCCTGTTACTAAATCATCTGCAAAGAGCAGGCCTGGTATCTCTCTGTTATTGAAAATTGGCAAATGTGTAAAATTTTTTACTTATTACTTCTAGAATATCAGTAAATAAATTAAATAGCACTGGACTTAATTTGCAACCGTGTATGTCCTACATTGTTTTGTATTTTCTCTGTTATCTTTCCTCTGTCATATTGTATATTAAATTCTGTTAATATTTTGGATTACTCTTATAAAGGTCTCGCTTACTCCTTTTTTCCTCAATTTAAGTGCTTCCCTAGAAATTGTATCAAAGGCTTTTTCTAAGTCTAAGAACAGTAAATATATTCTCCCTCTTTTGATGATGAGATATTTATCTACTAACGTTCTAATTATAAAAATGTTGTCTGCCGATCTTTTACCCTTTCTAAACCCTAGTTGAAATCGTGAGAATTTTCCTTCTTTCTCTGCCCAATTTTGCAATCGTTTTGCTAACGCTCCTGTGAAGACCTTCCCAAGTATTGAAAGTAAACTTTTTCCTCTATAGTTTGCCGTATTTCGCATGTCTCCTTTGCCTTTGTATATTGGGATTACTATTCCCATTCTCTAAGTTTTGAGTACTTTACCCTCCTCGAAGATTAAGTTCAGTACCTTCACCAGTATTTTGGATCTATTTAGGTCCTCTGCCCAGGCTTTCCAAAATTCCCCTGGTATTCTGTCTATTCCGCATGCCTTATTAACTTTTAAATTCTTAATTTGCTCTAAAATTTCATTCAAAGTCAATTTACTATCTAACATATCTATTTTCAATGGGTTTATGCTTATCAAGTTGTTATCAAGGTTTTAACTCCCAGAAGTCCTTGAAAGAAATTGCACCACGATGCTGGTGATATAATATCCTCCACTACTTTTGTATAATTTACTTACCATTGCCCAAATGGTTTTGTTATTCTGTTTTGCTTCCTCATTTAACTTCTGGCTCAGCTTTTCTCCCCACTTCTTTTCACTTCTAATAATGATGACCTATATCCGAGCCTTTCTACTGGATAATTTTCCCTTCTATTTTATCCCCTATTTGCCTCCAACACTTTAATTCTCTCTATACCCTTCTTTTAGCTTCTAAATATTCATTGTCAAACCAACTGTAATTGGTTTTGTGCCTGCTCTCTGTCACTTTCATTTCATTTCCAGCTTCTTTAACTGCTTCCTTTAGGCTGAAAATACTTCCTTCTATATTTTTATCATCCAACAAACTCTTAAGCATGTTCTCCTCTTACTATTCCACTTCTTAATTCAATTTGGTATAAAATACTACAGCTCAATCATTTTTCCATTTGTAAAGATCTAATTTTATACCTAGACTAAAATCCTCATCCCTATGTTTATCTTCTAATAATCTGAACTCTATTTTTAATTTGAAATTATTGCTTGTGCATATCATATTCTAGACCTGTTGAATGTACTATATAGTCAATGACACTGGCCGTTTTTGTTTACAAAAGTAAATTTCTCCCATTCATCTTTCCCTTTTACACCATTACACATCAAGAGGTTGTTCTCTTTACAAAACTCAGTTAGTTTTTTTACCATGTAATTCTTCAGAGAAAGTAAAATTATATACTGGTAAACTGTAGAAATGATATTAGATAAACTGGTATGCATTCAAATTTGTTTGCTATTTTTGAAAGGGCAAATTAAACTGCACCCATCAAAATGAGGGGTTGGTCCTTCTCGGTAGACCACACTCACTGGTCCTTCTAGTGTTAAATGTAGCACTAACGTCTCTGTTTTAAATATATCTGTGAGTGTAAGTTTGTGTTCTCAATTCAGGCTCATAACAAGCATATACTACATTGGGCAGCACAGGTTGGAGAGACAAGCACATGATTTTATGGTGTCTTCAGTATTGTCCACCTGTATGTGCTTTTAATTTTTGAATTTGGTATAACTATCCTTGTTTCTCCACTGAATGCAATGCTGCCAACAGTCTTATTTGTCCCTAAATTACACTATTTAGCAAACTACAGAAATACAAGGTATGTAGTAGTATCCATGGTAGCAACAGTAGTGCCTTGTATCACCGTTTACATACCTGCAGCAAAACTCAGGGAACTTGCAGTCGTGTCTCTTGATGGGGTGCAGGGTGGCATTGCATTCAGAACACAACATCCGTGTCCTCCGCAAACCCTCGTCGAATGATAATTGAAGTCAGGCCTCCTCATTATTAAAATAAAAGTGCAAAACCATTTTACTGATTTGTCGAGCCATTTCCCGATTTTCTACAATGTACTGAACAAATCTTAAATATTCAAAGAATGCACAGATCGAACAACCTTCACTTCTAACAGTACAATAGGTGCTTCTGCTGGACAGCAAGCCTACTTTTGTAAAGCAATAATATCTTAGACATGGTCAGTATTTACCAAAACTGGCCTGTGCTAAATGCATCCACATGCCTTTCTGCACCAGTGTTTGACAGATGGTCTGGGGCATTTTTGCAGAGGTTGGCTACGAGTGTTACACATCTTTTTCATGTTGGCTACAATGCGAGGACCTGCAGGTTGTCTGCTTGCACATACCTGCATCTCGAGACTTAGAAAATATTAGCATGTCACATAAAAGAAAGGTTCTGTAAAATTAGGATTTTTAATAAGAATAAAGCATGAGGTACACATAGGATTCTAGGGAAAGTTTGGAAAATGCTTTGAATTCATGCATTCGACGGAGGATACTGATAAAATTTATTTAATGAGCTGAAGATGAGCCAGGTAATATCTGATTACAACGTAATAGAATGGTAGTTAAGTGAATATCAGGCAGGTTCTAGAAAAGACAGGCTATAGATATTATAATAAAGCGAACTATGTTAGTGTATGTGTTTTATTGATGATTTTGAAGAGGCATTTAATGTAATAACAGCTGTACTGAAATATATAATGAGGATTAATATTGTAAATGAAGGGTTTGTTTTATGGATCTAAAAGTTGCATGATGCAATTAAATTCTAAGTATGCAAGAAATGAGATTATGGGGATAGTGGTCCAGAAGGTGGGTTTGAGTTTGTAAATTGCATTCAGTTATGCTTAATTTAGTTATTTATATTGTGGTAAGGATTCTAAAACAAATTACATTTTTTAGCTGCAAAAAAGAAGTACAGATTTGTTCAATTTGTTATGATTAAAATCATTGTTAAAAATGAAGGTAATTTCTCAATGAAAGACTTACTCATATTTTTTAAAGCTTAAAACTTCATTCAAGTCAACTACTCAAAACAGAAATGTTTTCAGGACCGTCCCAGTTCCATCCTCAGCTGATTGGCAACTGACCACTATCTTCACAGTCAGCTGTCATGTGGACCTCTTGTAATTGGCTCCCTGTCTTGGAATATTTCCTAAGTGCATTAGGCCACTCACCAATGACTCATCAAAATTTAAAGAACATTTCACATATTTTAAATTTTGATATGATATTGGTGAGTGGCCTAATGTACTTATGTAGGAAGTAATCAGAGAGAGAGAGAGAGGTGTCCACATAAGAGCAGACTAAATATAGTGGCCAATCAGCTGAGGATGGAACTGGGACGGTCCCAAAATTGTTCTGTTTTGATAGGTGATGTGACTGAAGTCTTAAGTTTTAATGAAATATGATTCAGTGAATCTTTGAATACCAGATTTATTTGCAGATGATTTAGTTGTAGGTTCTAGTATGGATTCCAGTACTGGACTGCAATGAGCATTAAATGAAATAGATAGCACAATTATGATTAATACAGTTGTAATTGTTTTGTAACAAACTTCATTTATATTGTTATATAACTCAAATTCCTCAGATTAAGGACTAGCTTTGCAGTTAATTCAATTGCATCATCAGCATATTAAACAAAGGCAAGTGAAGTCTGTTGCAAAATACGAGGGTTGGAACTTAAATAAATAGTGGCAACTATTTATTACAGCTGATACAAAAGAGTTACATGTTAATCTTTACTGTTCAAGTAGTCACCAGCATTGTGTATAGCCCGCTGCCATTGTTGTGGAAGTCATAGTATACCTTTAGAAGAGCCTGTTCTGTTGATAGTGCGAATGGAGTGGTCTACTGCCTGTTGAATCTTTGGAACAGTTTTGAGGTGAATGCCACAAAGTGGTTCCTTCATCTTTGGAATCAAATCAAAGTCACAAGGACTTAGTCTGAGGTGTATGGTGGATGGTACAGTACTTCCAGTCTCATCGACCAAACAAATCAGCCACAGCTTGCACTGTATGCACCTCAGCATTGTCATGCAAAATGATGGGTGGTTTCTCCAGAAAATATTGCCGCTTCTTTCTCGAAGCTGGTCGCAGTGGTGCTCCAAAAACAGTAATACTGTGCATTGACTGTCTGCTGTGGAGGAATGTAATGTGTTAGGATAACTACACCACAGTTGTACACGAAAATCACCATACTTTCACCTACTGGGGCTCTGACGAACTTTCGACTTTCGTGGTGACCCATAATGACACTATTTGTTTGATTGGCATTTCAGTTTTGGCTCATCCAGGGGTATGATAAGAAAGTCTTAAGGAAGTGTCTCCTTTGCACTCATAGCACTCCAAGTGCATCTTAGCAACGTCATAATGCAACTATTTTCTGCATTTCCGTCAAATCATGCGAAACCCATTGTGGTGCAATTTTTCGCATGCCCAGGCATTCCTTCAGGATGCGAAGCACATTCGTACGCGCTAATCTGGTTTCTTGGGTGAGCTCATGAATCGTCTGGCATTGATCACTGTTCAGTAGCATTGCAAAATGCTCTTCACTGATTCTTGTAGGATGATCTGCCCGATGAATGTCTGCCACAGTTTGCCGACAATCGTTGAAAGCTTTTACCCAATGAGCCACTGTTCTGTAATTCAGCGCAGATTCCCCGCAAGCCTCTTGAAGACCTTGATGACACTGCCGTGCTGTACAACCTCTGGCACATTCAATCTTGATCCAACTCCATTGTTCATTAATATAATATAATTTTGAGTCAAACTAATACTCAATGCTCCATTTATTGCTAGTATTTACCTAAAATGCGTTTCATTAGGATCTTCCTAACATCATCAGCTGTTGTCGACTAATGCACGTTGGTTTGGTGAATTCATTGGAGGCAACAGGTGCGTCTCTGTCTGTAACTTGATGAACTTGAAGTTTGGGTTTTCATCAAAGGTAGTGTCGAAATTAAACAATTTTCTTTCATATTTCTTTATGAAGAAATATGGTTAATGCAGCTGGACCTTGGACACTTTTTAATAAGTGGATTTCTTGTTCTATATCATGATTCTCCTTCCAAAAATGGTACGCTACCGCCAATTTATCTATTTCTTTGTTCCTGATGTTCCTAAAATGCTCTTTAAGCCTGATGTTAAAGTCCCTTTTTGTTTTTCCAATGTAAAAGTTATCACAGCCTTTGCAATTTATCCGGTACACACCTGATTTTTTTGTCTGTGGGTATCTCCTTTGTATTATGTGATTTCAAAAGGTGGTGTACACTAAATTTGTTCTGTGGGGCCAAAGTAATATTGTGCTCTTTGAAGACTTTTGGAAAAGGTGTGTAGCTCTGGGATATGTAAATTTTCTGTATGAAGTTTCATTGCTGATTGGGGAAAGAGTAGTTGCTTGTTTGCATCTTTGTTGTCTTTTGAATTTATCAATTTTCTTTTTTACCAATTCAGGACTGAATCCATTGTATTCTGCAATGTGAATGATATTGTGTGCCCGCAGGTGATGTTGGAAGGGGGAGTCCATTTCCTGAGAGGTAAGGTAGGTATGTAACCAGCGTGTGCTATGAACAACAATATTACATTCCGTTGCATAGTGTCTCCACAACTGTGGCCGCGCCGTGGCTCAGTGCTTAGACCGCTTGGCTCTCACCAAGGCGGCCCAGGTTCGATCCCAGGTGACCGCAAAGTGAGATTTGTGGTGGAAAACATGGCGCTGGGGCGGGTTTTCTCGGAGACCTCCGGTTCCCCTCGCCATCTCATTCCACCGGTGCTCCATCTTCATCTCATGTACCATCAGTGTCACCGCCTGCGGTGCCGTATGTGGTAAAAGTGGACGTTAAACACTAGACATTTAATTTCATTTCCACAACAGTGTTCCACTATATAAGTTCCAGCCTTCGTATTTATAATTGTAATATTTGTAGTGCTTCATTGTCAATTGCCTCAGTTTTAAATATTTGAAATTCTCATTTTCTCTTCATGGGTTACTTGTAAAGTGCACTTTTTGTTCACAGTTAACAGCTCTATTGAAAGAAAATAAACAGCTAAGAAGAGAAATTCATGGAATCAGAAAATGTTTTGATGAATTGGAAAAAATTTGCCTGGAGTCAAATCGTTCTTTGTCCATAGTGAAGGATGAAAATAAGGACTTGAAACAGCAGCTGAAGAAAGAAGTTGCACAGTGCTCAGAGCTGTCTAAGAGCATTTCACTTCTGAACAAAGCTCAAGAAAAGACCAAGTTACAGCTGAAAGATGTTACAGCTCTGGAAAAAGAGATGGTGAGATGTAGTTTCCTAGTTTGCATATCTGACACTCTCATGGTGATGGTATTTTATATAATACTTTAAAATGTTAAAATTCTACTAAATTACAAGTTTGGTCTAGTGTAATGATAATTTGATCAGCTAAACAACTTATATTTGTTGAATATCTGTATCACAAATATCAAATTTGGGTACTTGTTCTGAATTACTATTTTTATTTTTTATTTATTCATTTTTTACTTATTTTTTGTTTTGCATGTAATAACATATGAGTTAAATAAATCCTTTCATGGAAGTGTTGAAAACAGTGTTGTTGTATAAATTAAGTTAATTGGGAGTCGATTAATAACACAAAACAACACTCACTTTTAAATTTTCCCGGAACCGGTTTCTGAGGCCTTCCCTCTATCTTCAGCCGGACATGTCCGGCTGAAGATAGAGGGAAGGCCTCAGAAACCGGTTCCGGGAAAATTTAAAAGTGAGTGTTGTTTTGTGTTATTAATCGACTCCCAATTAACTTAACATATGAGTTGTTTTGTGGATTTTCATGGCCTTTGTGTCATTTACTAATTTATAATTTATCACCCCTGCCAAAAGACCTCTAATTTCAATTACCATAATTAGCATGCACTGCAACACAAAGGGTAAATAATTCAGTTCAAATATAGCTATGGTGGCTGTCATAATTTTTCGCCAAGGTGGTATGTAATGTAAACATGCTTGCTTTTAAAGAAAAAGTGGGTAAATAATTCAAAATTGCTAAACTCTATGCACTTTACATATGTACCGCAGTAATGCTGTTGTGACTTGTGAACTATTTTAAAAAGGCACAATACTTGTTACTTGGTTGAGACATGAAAATTTGCTCGTCAATATTTGTCGGACAAGGGATGGTTGGCAACTCAACGCATGCTTTGCACTTAGGTGCTGTGCAGGGTGGTCCCAGTCAGTGCCCCCCCCCCCCCCCCCCCCAGGGGCCTACAGTGGTAGGTACAGGAACTGACGATCCCGGGGTCCCGAGCCACGCGACACCCACGATGTGGGTTCCTCTTAGCGGTGAGGGGTCAGACAGAACACCCACCCACATGTAGGCCGTGCGTGGAGACCCGTGTTGGTGGAAAGGTTTGTCCTGGTGGTTGAGGGATGCGTATCAGCCCGTTCCAGTCTTTTTCTGAATTTGGGGAGGGTGCACATTTCCAATACACTACTTTGGTTTCTGCTTCGCCTAAATGGGAGGTTAGGGACTAACCCGCCCCTAATCAATCGGCCAGGACTAGGTACTGTTCCAAACTCCAGGGTGAGTGGGGCGGCGAGCCCACTATAGCCCCTGTGTAGCCCTGTCATCCCAGCGACCCGAAACGAAATTACCAGTAGGAAAGCAGTCCTCCATTGAGGATGTGGAGCAGGTCACTGTCCTCACTGCCAAAACGACAGTGAGAAAAAGGCAGGATAAACCTGCTGAAAATACTAGCCCTAAGAAAAGGAACAAACTGATTCGACCACCACTGGGCAGGTAGTTTGTTTTGATATCTGTTGATATTGAAAACAACTTTTTTATGTCTTTTGGTATTTTATGGTTAATTATGGTTTTTATTTTTTTTTTTTATGTATTTATTTTCTTTTTTCATTTTTTTTTTCTTTTTTGAGTAATTTATATCTGGCTATTGCCATGAATTAGTTTTTGTAAGGCTGCTGATGACCAAGCAGTTGAACGCCCTTATATACAATTAATCATCATCATCATCATCATCCAGTCAGTGCCTTACTCATGCACAAGGCAAATGTAAACATTCATGGGTGAAACTGGGCGCAGAGGAAAGAACAGTAGATTTGAGCAACGACAGTTACTAATATTCCATCATGGAAAGGGAAAAACATCAACAAATAGTATTTGTTGAACATGAAGAGAAGTACCATTAATGACATCTGCCAATATAAATATCAAGATGCGATTGAAAATTTGCGACAGACAGGTGGCCCGAAGGTCCTTAACTGGAGAGAAAAGAGGAAACTAATAAGAAAATAATCCACATCTTACCGCAACTGCTATTGCTGCCGAGGCTATGAGTGCATTTGGAAAGAGCATCAGTGCAAGCACAATCTGGAGGGTGTGATACAGAAAACATTATCAGGACAAACTGCAAGGGAAAAGCTCTGTCAAAAAAATTAAGAGGATCAAGTGGCAAAAATTTGCTATGGAGCACTTCAGCAAAAATAAGAATTGCTGGAAAGCAGTAATTTTCTGTGACGAGTCAAAATTCAACATTCCTGGCTTCTAGTTCGGAGACAGACCAATAAAGAATGTGAAGAAAGAAATATGCAGGCAACATGGAGGGGGACATGGTATGGTTTGGGGCTTTGTCGGCTGAAGTAGTAGGTGTGCTAGTTTTTATAGATGGACACATGGATCACCGCCAGTATCTTCAGGTTTTAAAAGATAACCTGAAGAAAAGTGCAGAAAATATGGGAATAGCATACTTTTAAATATTATCAGGACAATGACCCATTACGGCTATGGTTGTTGTACAGTGATACCCATGCATGCAAAAGTTTTCCAATGGATGAGGGGGTTGGAGAAGCAAGGGAAACAAAATTCTATGATCGTTTAGTTTAGCGTAGTGAAAGCAAAGGTCAAGTTCACCTGCTCATCAATACTGACGTTACCCTCCACCGATCACTGGAGGCACTTGACAAATTATCCTGCCTAGCAGTCTACCCAACAATAATAATAAATACAGTAATAATAATATCAATAATAACAATAATAGCAATAACAATAAATAATGGTGATGGTGATGATGATAATCATAAAACCCAGAGGTGATGAAAGAATACATTGCCATTTCCAACCTGCAACCTGATTTCAGGATTGCTGTTAGAAGAACAGAACTAGCGAGCAGGAAAAAATGGACTACAGAGATGAATATGGAAGTTATACAAACATTTTTCTTCATTACAAAGTGTAATGATATGCCAGCACCTAGTTGGAGATACTCAATTTATATGGAGTTACAGACTTGACTTTAACTGACCAGAACCGGGCATTAAAGATAAATATTTTGAAATTATGAAGTGTAAAAATTGTACCAACAGTTACATCGGTGGAAGCTGTGGTCTCAACATTCTTAGCAGAGAACATTCAAGACATCGGAATTCCATTGAAGATAATCAGCAATATACGAGCAACATTACTCCAAACGCCTGCCTCGGTAGCGTAGATGGTAGCGTGTCTGCCTCACGTTCAAGAGGTCCTGCGTTCGAACCTTGGTTAGGGTGAGTTACATGGATAAAGATTTTCTGCAGGGTTTTCCCTTATCCCTTAAGACGAATGTCAGGTAGCTATAAGCTCCATGGATCCCTTACTCATTTGAGCATCATCGCACCCATTTCATTTATCGTCCAATATGAGGGGCCCAAATGACCTTGTTGTCGACGGGCCCTTAAACACCACACACTCACTCACTCACTCGTCCAATATGACTTCACGATCGAGGGCGTAAATTAAAAAAAATCTACTCCAAACATGCCACATTGTGAGAAAGTTTTTGAGCTGATAATAATAATAATAATAATAATAATAATAATAATAATAATAATAATAATAATAATAATAATAATAATTACAATTATAAAAATACTTGTGTTCTATGTTTATTTGCATCAAACTATTTAATGTGAAATTATCAATTTCGCACATATCTATATATACATATATTGCACATTTATAGTGATAGTGTTCAATATCTATTTCAAATAAATAATTCACTGAAGAAAGCTGATTCACAAACTACATATTTGGTTCTGAAGCTTTTCTGTGAATAATAATAATAATAATAATAATGGTGATGATACTAAAAGCTGACCAGGATGGCTTAGGTGCTGGCATTCTGATCCCAATGTTGCAAGTTCAGACCTGGTCTAGTTCAATGGTTTCTACATGAGGCTAAAAGTGAAATGTATCATAAGTTTTACTGACATTTAAAGAACTCCTTCGTGAAACCTCTGACATGCCGGTGACGCTAATGTGATTTTGTATATGAACTGTCATTATCAAAGTAATTATTTTATTTATTTTTTTGGTGTTTAAGTCATTTGGTAACTTGGTGGCTATGTTAATTGTAGTATGTCCATTTAATCTGTTCTTGAGAACTGTAACAAAGGAAATAATGTATTTATTTTCAGAACAAGATACACTTAATTTTAAGCACCACGCAGTTCAGTATTATATTAATTATCACTAACCTATGAAAGGTAGAAGTATTTCGTTCCAGATAAATCTACAAGTTTGATTATGGGAAATACATTTAAAAAGAAGAAAGGGAGATTAAAATGGTTGAGATGTGTGAGCGAGAGAGAAAGAGAGAGAGAGAATGATGTCAATAAGAAAAGGATCGGTAAATACCTAAGTTGATAATGGAGAGTTCTATAAAACCACCTACATTTCATGTGGCAAAATTGTGTTTATTTTCCATTGAGGCTTAAATACCTGTGCGCCAAACTTGCTGGTCAGGTATATTGAAACTGAAGCTTCCTGTTGCAACTGATAAGAAACCTGCCTTCCTCCCGTAGGTCAGACTTGCACATATCAGAATACATTTGCTCGCATCTGTACAAGTTGTGAATACTCTCCCACAGAGTCTCGACATTAACCAGATTGTGAATCGATGGGATATACTTGAAAAGATTGTACAGAAACTTCCCATCATAAATTTTAAAGCTGATATGAGGAGGTGACTGCAAGAGGAATGGAACAAATTACCCGTTCCACCACTAGCAAATTGGTGGAGAGCATACCGAGATGGCTGACTAAAATGCTACAGAGAAAGGGAAGAATCATTAAGTATTAATATTCCTACATGGTATCCATTCTTTCTACTTGTTTTGTACATATATTTTTTTCTGAATAATTTTGAATAGGAAATTTTGTATTATCATTACATTCATAAGTTTTATATTTTGTACATCTTGAAATGAAACATTTTTGTTATCGATGTGTATAACTGTACAATCAGGAGTGGGCAAAATGGAATAAAATAGGTTTGTTGCTAATCTGTTGATGTTAAATAATTCTTACATCACTGATGTAACCTATTACTCAATACTCTTTGTCTTATCTTTTTCTAGCTGATAGGACTCTTTATGTGTTTAATGTTTGCAGGAAGCTTTGAAACAAAAGCTGCACTTCTTAGAAAATGAGAAGCGGGATTTTGAAATGATTAAACAATTACAAGAAGAGAAGTATAAGAAACGAATTACAGAATTGAGCAAAAGCTTGGAGGTATGTATATGAGAATTTTTACTACTTCCTACACCATTCCTTCTCACTTTCTTAAAGCAATGCATTGGCAATATTTGACAAAATGTCCAATTTGGATTTTTCCTTTCTCTACTCTTACATGTAGTATGTAGAGGAAGTTGTACATTCCATCCATAATTTTGATATCAAAATTTCATTCTAAATACACATTTTGAGGATGCCTCAATAAAGGAAGTAAAACCTAAGGTTGAATAAATAGCAGATTTTATATATACATATGGTGAAACATAATAAATGAAGAATTAAGATGTAATTTTACTTGTTTGATTTAATTGCTTGAACTCCATTTTTTGGTGAAATGTTCTGTTGGTTGGCAGAAAGAGCTAATTGCCACCAGAAAATAGGCCAGTAATAGGATGATAGGGCAGGTGGAACCTTGGCAAAAATGGGTTATATATCCTGAAAATCTAGTTATACGTTGTAAATGCATAGTTTTTATTGAAATTTATACATTTAAACCTGATTGCGTAATATTCTTATCAAAACTTGTCTTAAGTTCAGCATCTTTTAAGCATGCAGCATAAAGAATTGAAGAAAATCACTAACCTAAATTATACCTTGGATAGAAAATAATTTTCTCAAGCATATCTTTAAATAATTTTAAGATAGTTGTTTGACAATATATTATATATATTGAGTTTCCTGGAAATAACCTGTAATGTCCTCTTTATATGATTGAATTTTCTATAAATTTGAATTACAAGGGAATCTTTAAGTACACAAAAACTAATGTAGGAAAACATTAGAGATCACAAAACATACTGTGTCAAGCCTTTTCCTAGTTGGCAATTGTTAAATGTTTCCTGGCTGATTATGCACTTGTTTGAAAGTGCTGATTTCTTCTCTCGCTCCTCTTAGATTCCTTTCATTCCATCAAAAGAGCTTGTTACCACAAATAAGCATGCCCTTCTTAATTGAAAATTAGGCTAACAAGTCTTTAAGAAGTGAAAATCATACCACCTGATCGCACGGAGTAAAACAGCTGACAATATGGTGGATGAGGTAACCTCTTTAAAATTTAAAACCCACGATGGATTCAATGAACATTTTGGCAATAAAAAGTGACTGTAGTCAAATTTATATTGGAAAAACCAAAAGAAATTTAGAAACAAGAGCAAAGGAGCACTTTAGAAACAAAATATAACCAATTAGAAAAATCAGCAGTTGCCACACATTTTTGGGAAAAAACCACAACATAAATCCAGAACCAAAACTACTAAAACATACATCAGGAAAACAAGAACTATCCACATGGGAACAAATCTTCATTTCAAAAAATAGGAACAAAGTATTCAATTTCAACATCCCCCAGAAAGATTTGTTCAGCAAGTTCCTTGAACCGCCACCAGAGGAGACCTGTGGCAAAATATCGTCAACTACACCAATGAGAGCCAGTCGATGGCCGGCTGAGGATAGAGGCAAAGTCTCTGAAACATGTTCCGGAAAACTTTAAAAGTGAGTGTTGTTTAGTGTCATTAATCGACTCCCTTTAAATTTAAAAAAAAAAATAATAATAATAACTTACAAGAGTAGTTTACATTAAATAAGATATTTTCCATGGTCCTAAAATTAAACAATAACATTAATACATATTTTTTATATCATAGAAATGAGTTATGAATTTTCCAGTGGAAAAAGAATCTCTATTTTGTAATTTTTAGAACTAAAAAATTGAGTCTAGTATAGAGTTTAAAAGTGTACAGAAATGCCACTTATTCATTGGACTATGACTCAAAGCCAAGGGAGCCAACCCCTAACCAACATTAACATGCCATGTTAATGCATTCATTATATAGATTGCAGAATTTGCATTTAGAAAGCATGGAATACTAGAAGGTTTTACTCATCTTTGGAAACTAATTTTCATTGTTGATTTACTTGTTGTGAGCCCAGTCGACTTATTGTTTTTTATATAAAAATACATCATTCTTGCGTGCCTAGTTAGCAAGTACCAACTCTTGTCATGGTGAAGAAAATCAAAGCCCTTCCTCAGACAGTAGCCCAGAATCAAGTCATTGCAGGCAAATTGGAACATCGGTAAAAACTGTTAGTACCTTAACAATGTGAGAGATTTAAGTTGGAAAAGATTGAAAAGGGCAGAGTTCAACAATTGTTGCCTTGTCTCTTTAGAACATTGCATAACCAGTAGCAAATAGTCTAACAGACATCTGGTAAAAGAAAGATGGAAGTTGAAGGTGACTTAGGGTGAGGCATAAGTCTTTAGTGTATGCAACTTACCTCTTGCATTAACTTCTGCCCAAAGCTAGAGGAAGACATAAAAAACATTTAGTAATGGTACTCATGGGAACTTTTGCCAAAGGATTTATGATTGTTGCTAAATTCACTGAGTTGCTGAACAGGACAAAACCAACTTCCAGTGCTTCCAACTTCTAACTTTAACTTGAAAATGATACATTTATTTTAAGTTTTTGATCCCTCTTCCAATATTATAAATCTTTCAATAAACTGGGAAGCTCTGACCTCACTTCACCTCAATGGCAGCTAAGTGCTATATGGGATAGATGCAATTAAGGTCTGGGTATACCAGGATGAAGCTCCCAGTTACACATCAGGTTCGAGCTTCAAATTTTCTAGAGAGAATGGAGCAAGAAACAGAAATATGATTACCTATGTGCTATTCTTTTCAGCAACATTCCACTGAGATACTCGATGCATTACATATATTTTCTTGTACATTTGGAAAGTTTTGAGAAAAAGGCATCCATTCATTTTCTTCTTTAAGCATCCACTGGACCCAACTTGCACAGACTTGGTGATAACCTAGATGTTCCAACATGGTTATCCAAGACATTGCATCTGACATTCAGATTTGCATACAATTCTTCGGCCGTTATCTGCCAGTCAGCATAGGTGAGTTGATTAAGATGCTCTGCATTGTGAGGGGTGACAGCTGTGCAGGGTCAACCAGGTCATTGCATTTCATGCACACCCTTTTCACCACCATAAAACTCTATACCCATCAACTCACATTGCTCATGTCTAGTGTATTGTCCCTATACACCTTCAACAAGCATTGATGGATTTCAAACTCTGTAATTTCTTTGGCAGTGAGAAATTCAATTACACACATAAATGTTTTATATGCCTGCCCATATCAGACTCCAGATTGGAACACTGCTCTCGTGGCAGCAACTACTGCAGAACAGACCACCTGCAAATGAAAGAAGAAGGTTCAAGCATTAGCACTACACTGACATCTGGCTCGGACATCCAAAGTCAACCCAACAAAATAGGACGCATTAGTTTCGGTACAACCCTTGTAACTTAGTGCCCCAACTTACAAAGGCAGCTAAGGATGTAGGCAAAAGCCTGCAAAACATGTACTGCATAAAACTGTGTTGGAAACGTACAAGCATTAAATTAACTTTAAAGAGAGTCGATTAAAGACACCAGACAACACTTTTAAATTTTTCCGGAACATGTTTCTGAGGCTTTGCCTCTATCATCGGCCGGCTCTCGACTGGTTCTCGTTGGTGTAGCTGACGATATTTTGTCACAGGTCTCCTCTGGTGGCGGTTCAAGGAACTTGCTGAACAAATCTTTCTGTGGGATGTCGAAATTGAATACTTTGTTCCTATTTTTTGAAATGAAGATTTGTTCCCATGTGGATAGTTCTTGTTTTCCTGATGTATGTTTTAGTAGTTTTGGTTCTGGATTTATGTTGTGGTTTTTTTCCCAAAAATGTATTGCAACTGCTGATTTTTCTAATTGTTTATATTTTATGTTTCTAAAGTGTTCCTTTGCTCTTGTTTCTAAATTTCTTTTGGTTTTTCCAATATAAATTTGACTACAGTCATTGCATTCGATTTGATATATACCAGATTTTTTGTTAGATGGAATGGCATCTTTGATGTTTGAGCAAATTAGGTTTTTTAAGGAGAAATGGTTGGCTGGTGCTAGTTGAATGTTCTGTTTTTTGAAGACTTTTTTGAATTGATCATAGGCCCATGGATGGTAAGTGAATTTTTTGAAAATCATATTAGTTTCTGTAGCTGAGAGGGTTGTTAGAAACAAGAGCAAAGGAACACTTTAGAAACATAAAATATAAACAATTAGAAAAATCAGCAGTTGCAACACATTTTTGGGAAAAAAGCCACAACATAAATCCAGAACCAAAACTACTAAAACATACATCAGGAAAACAAGAACTATCCACATGGGAACAAATCTTCATTTCAAAAAATAGGAACAAAATATTCAATTTCGACATCTCCCAGAAAGATTTGTTCAGCAAGTTCCTTGAACCGCCACCAGTGGAGACCTGTGACAAAATATCGTCAGCTACACCAACGAGAACCAGTCGAGAGCCGGCCGATGATAGAGGCAAAGGCTCAGAAACATGTTCCGGAAAAATTTAAAAGTAAGTGTTGTCTAGTGTCTTTAATCGACTCTCTTTAAAGTTTATTTATCATAACAACACTGTTTTCAACACTTCCAAGAAAGGAAGCATTAAATTCTTTGTCCTGAATTAAATATCATAAGCTTGACCAACGCATTGCTCATTTTGCCATCTCTTTAGGTTTTTCTTGTTCCAGAAGAACACCATATTACCTATGTACCACATGCATGAGAGCTAATCACATTCAATTTTTCTAGCTCCCACTCCCACCATTCCGGACAAAAGAGAAAAAAAATGTGGTGAAGTACACATGCTATAAACATACTATCTGCAATACAGAGATTGTTCTCAGTTGTTGATATATGCACAGCTTGAGACGTTAAATATTGAAGCCCATGAAAGTGATAATGTCCTTCCAATGATACAGTACAAAAATAATTTTCTGCATGTCATGCACATTGGTAAGGTTTGATTACATCAACTCTAAGAGAACTCCTAAAGATGAAATTCTAGCACACCAGGGGCATTCATATGACCCTGCTAATTCACAATTTCATCATTATTATGGTGGTGGTATATTTAACACTTCTTGAATGACCTCTTGATGAGACTGGCTGGATTTCGATCCCATTGTAACTTTTAATCTCTTGTCATACCAAAGACAATGTCTTTGAATGCTCTCAATGTTCATCTTACATTGTTGCTTTTCATCTCTTCTGTATACAGTCTTGACAAATGAGTGATTTATGCAAATCTCTTTTAGCTTCTGCCATGAAGTCATTCCACCAGGAATCATAACCAGGTCGGAATTTTCTGCAGCTGATAATCTTTTTGCATCATTTGTTTGATGCTTGGGAAAGTGTCCATTTCTATAGCAGTTTTAATTTCATGAAGGTACAATGGCTCTTATGGAGAATACACACATTGTTGCCACATATGTTCTGCCACCACAATTGTTGCACTTAAGTTCTCAACGAGGTTGTTATATTATTATTATTATTATTATTATTATTATTATTATTATTATTATTATTATTATTATTATTATTATTTGATCATTTTATTCATTATTAGGTCAATAATTCTATATTTTTGCTAACTATACTTTTGTCTTAACTTACTAACATTCTCTTAATAACTGACAGCACTTTACATTTAACCTAATTTATGTTACCTTAATCGGACATGGGTTAAACACCCAAAGAGGAGTCCTGGTTTGGCTGTTCAGTGCCCTCACAAGAACTGGAGTTGCTGTTGGTTAACCTAATGATTATGGTAATGGTGTTTAAGAAATGGCTAAAATAAAGAAAACCATTAAGGAAGCAACCACATTTACAAACGAAAAAGAAAGCAGCAGCATATTCACGCAAACATTTATAAATTCGAATGGGTCTTTAAGGAACAAAACATCAACTTGGCACCTACTAATAGATACTCAGTTTTAAAACTGCTAAATTAAAAAACAAAAGATGAAATCCCACCAATTAACAGATCTGAAATATACCAAATAAGTGGTAAGAATTGTGAAAAATGCTACAAAGGTCAAACTAAAAGAAACCAGAGTCAAAGAGCACTTTAGAAACATTTAAATGAAACAGGAAAATAAGTCACCAGTATCACTTTATTTTTAGAATGAAAACTATGACATTAATCCAAATTCAAAATTACTAAAAGGAGTGATAAACCAAAATAAACTGACAACATGGGAGAACATATTCATTCATATGGATAAATAAGGACCAAGTAATTAACTTTGAAACCCCACCATTAGACAATTTGATTAAGAAGTTCATAGTTCCATCAACAGAGAGAAGAGAGCAGAGTACAACAGACAGTTGGAAAGAGTTTATTAACTTTAAAGAGAGTCGATTAAAGACACTAGACAACACTTAGACACTGTTGTCTAGTGTCTTTAATCGACTCTCTTTAAAGTTAATTTATCATAACAACACTGTTTTCAACACTTCCAAGAAAGGAGTTGGAAAGAGGTTGATAATGGAGGTGATGGCTTCCAAAACTAGCCCCTCAATAATGTAAAAATGTAAGTGACAAAGTGTCAAAAAACTGACTACTAATACTTTTTTTTTTTTTTTTCAAAAGATGATTAGAGTTTCAATATCATCTTGCAACTGATTTACTTTCCAAATACTGTTTTCTATCCCTTGAACATATTTGCAGTTATTGAACCACTGATTTTGGGTGACTGGTTCAAAACCATTGTTTATTACACTTTCCATTTCCTTTTGCTTAAATGTAGTGTTATGTCATCCTAAATGTCCCACACTGACTCCATAACATTTCTGTGGTGTTTAATTCGCAATGTTATGGAGGCAACCTACATACTTTTACACCATATTCTTGTGCAATTGACTATAATAGTGGACTATAATTATCTCGTACAGAATTTACATTAGTCAGCAATTCTCTTTTAAGTTAATCATCCTGATATGGGATGTTTTGATACCAGCTAGTGTTTTATACCTGTCTTAGAGAGTTTTGTAGTGGAAGAGTCACTACTTTTTTACCATGGTAGAAGGCATTGCCCATAACAATGCCAGTTCTCTATTCTGTATTGGGTATTAGTTGGTTCCTGAAACACTGGTCAAATCTATTGCTGTCCATTTCATCATGATTATGAGCAAAATTTTGGGGGGAGGGGGCAGGAAAACAAGTTTTACACCCATCCTATAGCCCGCCTTGGTAGCGTGGTAGTAGCGAGTCTGCCTCACGTTCAAGAGGTCCCGAGTTCTAATCTCAGTCAGGGTGAGTTACCTGAATAAGGTTTTTCCGGGGTTTTCCCTTATTCTGAAAGAAGAATGTCGGGTAACTCTAAGCTCTATGGAGCCTGGGCACATTTGAGCATCATTTCACCCATTCCATTCATCGTCTGATATGACTTAACATTGGATGACGTAAAATTACAACAACAGAAAACATCCTATCACCAGCATGCAATATTGCAAGTTGCAGTCTGGAAGCAGTAGCTAATTTAAGACCATTGGATAATCCAGCCAAAAGCACTTCTGAGTACGTAGAAAATGAAGCTAGCTACAATGAAGCAATAAGTATTGCACAAATGTAAATATTTGTAACAAAAAACTTCACTTATCTTAAGAAACTGGTGTTAATTCTTCTTTCTAATGGAGATCGATTTCACAAACAGATTGCTTGCATCTTCAGTCCATCAATAAACTCTGTTGTCAAGGATTCCGGTCACCATGTTATGTTCTTTCACTATTACCAAAATCTAAAAATGAAACAAACCTAAAAACAGAATCAACTTAACTTCAGGGTTTATTTCATGGTTAAATGACCAAAAATGATCTGCTACGGCCGATTTATAGTTTGTTTATAGTTAATGTTACGAAAATGTTATTTCATTCTGGTTTCCAAATTACGTTTCGTCTTTCCAATATAAACCTGGTCACAATCTAAACAATTAAATTGATAAATACCGGATTTTTTATTATTAGGAATTTTATCTTTTTAGAAAAATTTAAATTTTTAATACTATTAACTTTAAAGAGAGTCGATTAAAGACACTAGACAACACTTACTTTTAAATTTTTCCGGAACATGTTTCTGAGGCTTTGCCTCTATCATCGGCCGGCTCTCGACCAGTATAACTAATGTTGGTATAACTAATGTTATACCAACTTCTTAAATAAAAAAAATTTGAAAATGTTTACTAACCCAAGGATGGTAAGTAAATTGTTTTAAATTATAATCGTCTTTTAATTTTTTTAAGAGTAGAAATATCATTAAGTTTTTTTTATATTTAAACTTTTCAATCTTTTCTATAAAGTCTTTATTAAAACCATTAATTAAAACAGTATTAATAATATGTTTATATTCTTTATTAAATTCTTCTTTATTCGGGGGTATATTTATTAATCTATAAATCAAACTATTAAAAACAGCACATCTATGTGAAAAAGGGTTAAAACTTTTATTTTTTATGTAATTATCAATATGGGTAGACTTCCTATAAACACCAAAATCTAATTTATTATTATCTCTTATTATCTTCAAATCTAGAAAAGGAAGAAATCCATCAATTTCAGTTTCTGATGTGAATTTTATAGCTTTATCTTGTAAATTTAGTAATCTTAAAGCGTTGTTAATTTGGAACAATAGCGAAAATATGAACATATCTATACCAGGTTTTAAAAATCAAAGGAAATGCTTTAGTGACTTGCATTTCAAAAAAAAAAAAAAAAAAACCTCATAAAAAGATCCACAAGAAAACTTGAAAGAGGCTTACCCATTGCTAAGCTTGAAGTTTGTTGAAAAAATTCACCATTAAAAGTGAAAAAAATTTTATCCAAACAAAAATCAGTAAATCAGATGGCAGCAGCAACTCCAGAATTACCCACACCCACCACACCACTGATCAAGCTTTAGTCGCATAAGAGCAGAAGATGCAAACGATGATTTGCGAAACATGTCCTCAAAATAGGTACGAAAGTGAAGCAGATGTGTAATAAATATGACTCATCTAAATATTAATAAAAATCAGTAAGTTTAACAAAATCAGCTATTAAGTCCTCATGTAAATTTATTGAATTCAACCACTTTTTTTTAAATAAATTAAAAGTTTTTCTCTAGGAATACTAGGAAATAAGGCAGTTACATCAAAAGAAATAAGTTTATCAGTTTAAGATAATACAACACTGTCAATCTTTTTTACTAGTACATATTGGTATAAACTAAACACAAACAGAAAAGTATCTATAAAAGCAGACAAATAATGTTTTTTCATGGCAATTATTTTGGTTTAAAACCATGTTACAGTGAGGAAAATATAAAAATATGCTTTCAACAAAATTTTAAAAAATCATTTTAAAAATGTGCAATATATAAAAGATTTTTCATGCATGCCATCATATTTGCCACATTTCATGCTGAAATGCACGTTCCAATTTTATCTTAGTCGCATTTGAAAACACATACATTTGGCAACAGAGCACTTGATTCTTCCATAAGAAAAGTGTGGTCCATAAGAGCATATTGTGCCTTCATGACCTGAAATCTACTTGTTCTTCTTCTAACATCAAGGATTAGGTTAAAGCCTGTTCCTGTCTCACATCCCTTCATCTCGTTCTACGTCTTCCTGTAGATCAATATCCTCTTGGTCTATAATTATTTGTTTGGGAATTCTATCAGGTTGCATTTGCAGGTTGTAAATGTTGTATCCAATTTCCCCTATACTGTAATATTTTCTATAATTTAATTCTTAACTCTCTTCTAACATTCACATTCCTGTTTTGTACATCCCTTCACTGATCTCAGGAAGCACATTTCAACTGCCTGCATTTTACTGTAGTCTTTATTTTTTTATAGTCCAAGCCTCACTACCATACATTAAAACAGGGAGTGCCATGGCGGAATAAAACTTCAGTTGCATGTCTTTAGTCATTTTTTTTCTTTTAATTTTCTGCATATTGTTCCACATATTCCTTGATACTTTGTACATATATTATTTATTTCTTGGTCTGTTTCATATGTGACATCACAACCCAAATGTGACACTTGTTCAGTTGGTCATTTTTCTATACATGTTTTTGTTCTAATTGGGTATTTGCCATGAAATGCTATAACCTTGGTTTTTGTTTCTGAAATTTTCATATTATAGAGCTTGCTAACTTTATTTAATTCATATATTGCTTTCTGCAGTCTTATCTGCTGTATCAAAAATTAAAACAGCATCATCAGCAAACAATGTGTTTATTGAGCTTTGTCCTATGTTTATACCTCTACGTACTTTTAGGATCCATTCCCAAAGAATGCCGTCTAAATATGTATTAAATAAAATTGGGGACAGACTGCAGCCTTGTTTAACCCCTTGGTTAATTTCTATTTCATTTGTTAATTTACTTCTACTTCAATTATCTTATTGTTATACAAACTTTTTATTACTTTAACCAAATGTATGGGGTAGCCATTAGCGAGTAAAATATCCCATAATTGTCTCCTTTCCACTCTGTTGAACACTTTTTCCGGATCAATGAAAGCCATATGTGTTTCTTTATTAAACTCCCGGTGTTTTTCCATTATTTGTTTAATTGTAAATATTATCTAAGCATTACCTGCCCCTCCTAAATCCTCTTTGTGACCTTGTGACCTGAAATCTGCTATAGCATATTTCTCTGACATGATTGAAGTGATACATAAAGTTTCTTTCATATGATTTTAATGACTAGTGTACTGTCCATCCATCTTTTTCGGGGGCTCTCACCAGGCCTTCAGGATGATGTTCTCTTTCCTGGGAAAGTTTTCTGCTTAAATATTAAACATTGTACCAGTTTCTTGTCATTATCAAGCACAACCAACAAGCATCATTACTTTTTGTAACTACTTAGACATAATGCCAGTCTTCAAAGATGCCCCCCCCCCCCTTCCTTCACTTGTAGTATCACATGGCATCTTGGATGAAACAAGCATTTCCTGAACATGTTGTATTTGTGATAGCAGGTATTCATGCTGCTTTTAAAGATAATCACATGTTTTTTGAAAGCCAAGAAGTTTCTCTTCATATGCTTCAGGCAGGATGCCAGAATATTTAAAATCTACGCCATTCAAAAAGGCATGAATTTCCAGCCCATGCTTGCTATGAAATTTTAAGCAATGTTAATTTCTCATACAATATCCAGTACTTGAAGCTTGCATATTTCTGTGGTCACAGCATACCAAACCGGCATTTTGAGCTTATGAAGCCTCCAAGTCTATCCCCTCTAGATACTTGGCTGGCATTCCTCTGAAAGACTGTTGTGGTTGGTTGATTGCTTGCAGCTTAGTCTTTTTTCTCCAACCACTTGCACAAGATTCTGAAACACTGAATTTTCTTTCTGCATCACGGTTTGCTGTTTCCTCTACTTTTCTGATAATTTAAAATCTTTTCACAGCAGTGAATTAACATAATCTTCTGGTACAGTTTATTGCAAGTCTGCTGAGGGCTGAACATGAACAATGGCCACTAAGAATGAATATCTAAATCAAAACTAGTGTATATTGGAGACCATTTGGACATAAATGATTGCTAGTGCTATAGTCTAACTCTTTTATAATTTTGTGCACTTGCATACTGGAAATACATGTATAGAACTGTAACGGTTATTTCATATTTTTTCAATATTTAAAAATTTGTTCTGGTTTGTTCTAGAAAATGTGATTTGTTTGAAATGGAACGTAAGTAGGCCACAGAATGATACAACTTATGTAATAGTGTTCCTATTAGTTATTATAATTGATTATGTAATGTTGTGACGTGGTCCAATAGGATAGAAGTAATTTTTTTTTTTTTTTTCTTATTTATTTATGTACAACTGTTGAGCTGATCACCAGTATTTGGCCCAGGCCATTAATTGGTGAGCAGCCCATTGAATTACAAAATGTGTAGTACACTACTTACATTTCTATTACTACTACCATTACTACTATTGCTTACACACTATTGTTCATTTCCTTTTTTCACAGTCCACTTCCATTTATTTTTCACTTTATCTAAGAACTGACCTACATTCTTGAGATTTTTATCTATAATTTTACATATATCAGGACTTCACTTAATTTTTCTCCAGATGTATTCTTTTCGCCAAATCTCTGTTTCCCTGCATTCGAAAAGGATATGTTCCACATCTTCCTTACCCCCACACAATGGGCACTTGTCTTTCACAAACCCATTCCGCTGCCCTTTTAGCCTCCACACTCCTGCTCTCAGCCATGCTATCCCCTTCCTTTCTTCATTAATGGTTTTATCTATATACTGCTCCCTTCCCCAGCCACTTTTTAACTCAACATAATATACCAATGACCTCTTTTCACCTAACTGGCTGAACAGTTTTTGAATCTCTATATCTTCAAATCTTTTTCTAACACCCTTCCAGAAACCTTTATAATTTCTCTCTCTTTTTCTCCAAATATCCCCTAAGCCATTATTTTCTAAATTGTTTCGTAGAGTGCTTGCCCAGCCCGAGCTTTGCAGACTTGCTTCTTGATATTTTAAACATTGTTGCAATAAGAGTCCTTCATCTAAATTCAAGATCCTATGCCAGTATTTCAAGGCTCTTTCCATTATTAACCCTTTCCTTGTTACTCTCCCCATTTCAATTTGAGCAACTTCGTTTGCTGTTGCCATTGGCAGCCCCAAAACTTCCTTACAGAACATCCTGTGTATCTGATCCACAACTTCCCACCCATTCTCAAGCCCCCATATTTCAATGCCATATAGCATTCTGGCCTCGACTACAGAACTATATACTCTTTCCAACCATTTCATCTCCATCTCTGGCATTTTATATAGACACCCTCTCACAGCCATCATTGCTGCTTTCCCTTTTGCCAGTGCTGATTTCTTTTGTTTTTCCCATTTGCCTCCTGCATCCAATTTTAATCCTAAGTAAGTACAGTCACGCACTACTTTGTATTCAGCTTCTCCCTTCTTCCACTTTTCATATTTACTCAATTTAGTTCCTTTTTTAAATACTACAATTTGGGTTTTTAGAAGTAATTTAGATGTTCTAGAAACCTCATGCACAGAGATTCCAGAATATGCAGATAGTTTTGGCGTCATTCTGCACAAGATCACCGTCATGGAAAGACGTGTTTTCTTTGGTGTTGTTTTTGCAAGTCTGCCGAAACTTAAAAGAGTAATGATATAACAATAACTGTTTTACAAAAGGACAAAAACTACAAAATTTAACATAATATAATATATTAATAGTTTTGTGGAATAAATTCCAAGATTTTTGAAGTATAAACTTGTTATATTTCCTACCATAACAACATGAAATAATTCTCACTCCGATACCAAGACCTGAGAAAGGACTCATTGCTCCAGAGTGCCGAGGCATACATCTACAAGAATTCTTTCAGATGGACACAAAAGGTGAAAATAATTAATAATTTACCATCCCACATGCCTTTTGTACAAATTTTCTGTTGCAGATCTATGCAAAACCATTACTATGCTTCCCCATAACATATTCAAATACAATGCACACTCCAATTTAAAAAATTAGATAAAATGAAGGTCTACATGGTACATGAGTAATTACAGAATACAAAGTGCAAAACCTGTGAATAGTGTTGAATCTTGTAGTTTTTTGCTTTAGTATATAAAGATGATAAGCATGAGGAATTCGTTCATGTGCTGCTATCTTTGCCTACAGCAATAAGAACCAAGAAAATTCTCTTCTGATGAACTCATTGTAGGGTGTGGAGCATGAACATGGGTAGACCACCGAACTGCTATGAATACTGCTTTGCAGAGAAACCCCATATGTCAATCCATAGTTAAATGCTAGTAGTTTTATTGTGCATTATCTCATCTTACTGGACTTCAGACTATGCTGAATCTTGCTGAAGAAATCTTAATATGTAATTTCTTGAACTTGTAATGGGTAGAGAAAGTTGTATGAGTATGCATCAGAGCTTTTAGGAGATTTATAGCCAAATGCTAGCCTTTGAAAAATCCAGTTAAGTTGGCTGTGGAGACTTATTTTGCTGAAGTATATATGAAATATACAAGTTATTTGATGGTTATTGATGAAAGCTTTAATGGCTTATGTATATCTGAATACATAATTAGTTTATATCTGGATTGAAACCAGCTAACCTATTCTGTGCCAAATATAATTATTTGATATGAAAATCTTATTTTTATAGTGATATCTTACTGCATACATACGGCCGCGCCGTGGCTCAGTGGTTAGACTGCTTGGCTCTCACCAAGGCGGCCCGGGTTCGATCCCAGGCGACCGCAAAATGAGATTTGTGGTGGACAACACGGCGCTGGGGTGGGTTTTCTCCGGGATCTCCGGTTTCTCCTGCCATCTCATTCCACCGGTGCTCCATCTTCATCTCATGTATCATCAGTGTCATCGCCTGCGGTGCCGTATGTAGTAAAAGCGGGCGTTAAACACGACACATTTATTACTGCATACATACAGAAGTGATTTAAGTTGTACAGGATGGTGGAACTGTGTATTATAGTGGGTGTATACTGATGCAACTGAGGGTAGATGCAGTTTGGTGAATCCCTGAGTTGGGAATTAATTGCCCCCAATCCAAATATTTGCAGCTTGAATAATTGAGATTCTACCGTATTTGCAAATCTTATATTGTGATTCAGAAACTGTAAGGCCAAGCAGGAAAGTCTTTCAAAAATTCAATTTTGAATATACTGAAAATCAATTGGATCTACATAAAAGACATGTTCAGGTATATTGCATGCAGTTAACATGAGCAGCCAATATAAGGGATTTCACCACTCTGCCACTCTCAGTTGGATTCAAATCCTTCATAATCAGCTCAAAAATTTTATTACCCTTTGTATTACCTCTTGGTGCCTATAATTTGATATAATACAAATAACATTTTTATGATATTACAGGTGTTTACAAAATACAATAATAGCCAATAATAGCTGGCAGATAGTTATAAATGTATAGATCATAATAGATATTTTACTGTGGTCAGTATTGCGCTTGAACTATTCAACCAAGTTCAAACATTTCACAAATGCAAAGTGAAACATCAGATTTAAGCATGAAACAAAAACTATTAGATTCAATGTCATAGACATGTTCCTATAAAGAAAAATGAAAGCCAGCTACATAACATGGTTTACAACACCAAATACGGTACAAATTATAAGCGTCACAATGTTAAATATGATCCCTAATTAAAGATAAGGATAAAAGTAGTCTGTAGCTTCCCTTTAAAGGGAAAGGGGCCCTCATACCTGCCAATAGGGTGAGTTCAGTGCAACTTGTATGGTGAGCTAGTGCCTGTAGATCCCTAATTAGCAGATTGTAATTCTTGTGTCTTTGGCTCACAAGAGAACCAATAGCAACAATAAATAAATTAGTTACAAGTATATAGACAATAAAGACTAGGAGGAAAAAAGAAAGAAAAAAAAAAGAAAACCAAAACACTGACTTATTTTGAACCTAACCTTTGTATCACCATGTTCCAGCAAACTAACCCACGCAGCCAGCTGCCATTTATTCTGTCGCTCTTTAGGAAGGCATTCGTTTTATCACCTTGCTAGTATTATATGCGTGAAAAACTGTAGTTTATTTAAGCTTTTCGCTGCTACTTGGTTCTCATTCAACGCTGTAAGTATTAATGCTAGGTGCATATATTACCAAATAGAAGGGCAGAGCTGCCATAACGACTTTCAAGGGTTAATGTTTTCACATTAGAGTATAAACTGTGGGCTGCATAGATAAGTAGATGAGAATAAATAGGGGCAGCTGACTTGCCTGATATACATAAACAAAAGTTCTCTTTTCAGAGCCTTTTTTTTTTCCCCTACAGGAAGCATGGCAACAAAATGAAACTGTCAACAAAGAAATGATGGATAGTAGCTGTGAAGGATGCAGGCGTTTAACAAAGGAATTGGAAACTCTTAAGACAGGACTTGACAAAGTGAATTGTATGTAATACTTCATCAAACTGATTTACTTTGTAGGCCTTAACAGATGTTTGACATTTGTAGCTACCTTTGTAAATATTTACTATTTGCACTCTAGTGAGCTTGAATTCATTCATATGGAGTATAGAATATATCAGGAAATGTCACATTTGATTTAAAAAATCTATCTTCTTGAAAAGGAATCATATCGGGCAGAATGTACCATCATTGCCACTTTGTAGTTCCTTGGAGTAATTATTTTATGCTTCATAAACAAATTTTTAATGCAGTTGGTCAATTGGTGGTTGATGTGCATGGCAGACTAAATTAAACATAATTGTTAACTTGTTTTTTTGTTAATGAGTTAGTGCATGTTTAGTAGAATAATGTATAGAAGTGAATATTGATGGATGTACAGTATTTTAGAATTTGACTCATTAACTGTAAGGAATTATAGAGAGATTTGGAGGAAAAAAATTGAAGATAATATATTTTTGGTCTCAGAGCACTTAATTTGCATACTAAATTCAAGCATGTGTATCACTGATATCATCTCAGTGATATATGCAATGATTTACTGTATACCTCCCAGGGGCCTACTTCGGTAGGTACGGGTTTGGCACACCCGGGGTCCCGAGCCAACAGTCTCCCTCGTGTGGGCTCCTCTTCGTGGTTGAAGGAGACAATCAACAGGTCCACCCACGTGTAGGCCGTGCGTGGAGACCCGTGTCGGTGGAAAGGTTTGTCCTGGTGGTTGAGGGTTGCGTATCTGACCTCGTACCAGTGTTCTTCTGAATTCGGGGAGGGTGCGCATTTCTAATACACTACTTTGGCTTCTGCTTCGCTTAAACGGGAGGTTAGGGACTAACCCACCTCTAATCAATCGGCCAGGACTTGGTATTGTACCGAACTCCAGGGTGAGCGGGACGGCGAGCTCGCTATATCCCCTGTGCAGCCCTGTCATCCCAGTGGGATGACCCCTTGTTGGGCTCCGTGGTGGGTGGGGAGCACTGGGGGATGAAACTTAGACAAACTGTTATGCTAAACCTGCACCCCCAAAAACATGTTATCTTTGACAAGTACATCACAACATCTATTGACAATGCGGAGAAAGTGGAAACCACTACAACTTACACTAGTCGAGTATCAGCTGATGATAGGAGCAAGAGCTCTTGAAACATGTCCTGTGAATAAACAGTGTGAGTGAAGCAATGTGTCAATATCTTCTCGATTCACTATTGTACTAATTTGTGCTTCACTGTCCCTACGCTTCTTCCAAGTTTATACTTTATAAGTGCAGGTCAGTTTTGAAAAATACTGACCATGTTTCCTCTCAGATTTTATTGCTTTATAAAAGTAGCCTTGCTGTCCAGCAGAAGTACCTATTGTACTGTTATAATCTTCGCAGAAGTTAAAGGCATATGGAGACGGGCCGTACTGCAGTATTTATTTTTGCCTGAGATATTGTGAGGAAAGAATGGTGTTTTACAGGCTTATACATGTTGAATGGATGGAGGTTGGGTAACCATAATCATGTGAAGATAAAACATGCATCGCTCATATTCTAAGCATCATAGAGACAGGGTTTTTGCAAGGTCATGATCAGAAAATAAAATTATTTCTTATTATGAAGCATGTTTTTTAAGTCAGTACCGTTTTGCGATTTCGCCGCCACAGCGCTATGGTCGGTGTTCCGCGCATACGTGCCGGTTACCTACATCTCTTGTCTATGCACTGACGCCATTACAGTCTGATTCTTCATTGTGTACATTGGTTACTGGGTGTTTAAGATGCCTCCGACAATCGTGAGTCCTGCCGATTGTGAAGTATGGGCTGTTATACGATTTCTTAGTGCTAAAGGCGTAAAACCGATTGATAATCATCGTGAGATCTGTGAAGTTTACAGACAAAACATTATGGGTGATGGAATGGTAAGGAAATGGGTGAGAGCATTTAAAGATGGCCGCACAGATGTGCATGATGAACGGAGTGGGCATCCTTCTGTTGTTACTGAAGATTTGGTGCAGAAAGTGGACGAAAAGGTGAGAGAAAACAGACGCTTTACAATTTCATCATTGTGTGACTGTTTTCCTCAATATTCTCGTAGTGTTTTGTATCGCATTGTGACCGAGAACTTGAAGTACTGGAAATTGTGTTCACGTTGGGTTCCGAAAATGTTGACGGATTTGCACAAAACCCAACGTTTAGACAGTGAATTGACTTTCCTTGAACGGTACCACAATGAAGGTGAAGATTTTTTAGACCAAATTGTACTGGTGACGAAACATGGGTGGCCTACGTCACACCAGAATCGAAACAACAATCCATGGAATGGCGACATTTATCATCACCCACAAAAGTGAAGTTTAAGCAAACAATTTCTGCCTGGAAAACCATGTGCACAGTTTTTTGGTACAGAAAAAGAGTATTGCTAGTGGAGTTTCTGCCTCGTAATGAGACAATCAATGAGACAATCAATGCAGCGTCTTATTGTGAGACATTGAACAATCTGCTGCGTGCAATCCAGAACAAAAGACGTGGCAAGTTGAGTAAGGGTATCGTTTTGCTGCATGACAATGCTCGTCCACATGTGGCTAATCGTACCAAAGATCTCATCAAATCTTTTCAATAGGAAACTCTAGATCTTCCTCCATACAGCCCTGATCTGGCGCCCAGCGACTACCATTTGTTCCTGCACTTGAAGAAACATCTGGGCGGTCAGCTTCATCAAGACGATAACGAAGTCAAAAGAGTTGTGATGCAGTGGTTAACACGTCAGGCGGCAGAATTTTATGAGGAGGGTATTCAAAAACTGGTGCCACGTTATGACAAGTGCCTCAGTATTCATAGAAATTATGTAGAAAAGTAGATTAAGGTACAGGCTTTCATGTAAAAATAAAATTATTGCGATATCTATGCACGTCTTTTTTTAATTCCAAAACGGTCCTGACTTAAAAAACATGCCTCGTATAATAAGATTGACATCTGTCATTTTCAATCATTTATCTGAGCATAATATATTCTCAGTTCAGGCGTGTGAGATTCATGTACCACATTTGGCACCGCTGGGTAGGAGAGGCAAGCTTAAGATTGGCTGGAGTCTGCACATACTATGAAAACAGAAGGCACACAGTTTGAAACAGAGTTAATTTTCGGTTCGTTTTCAGAATATGTGTTATTTTGAAGTAAATGTCATCGTTAAGTCGTGTGTTGAGCTCGAGCATAAATATTGTTAATATTACATTAAATTAATATTACACATCTCTTTTTCCAAGTGTTTGCAATTCGAGTGCATAAACATGTCCCTCGAAGCTGGGACAAGTGATTTTTCTACGATAAACCTGAATTGATTCATTTTCAGAGCAGAAAAATTATATTTAATGTGAACAAGTTTTTACGAAAGCTCTCCAATCCAGAATATAGGGCAACTGTAGATTTTTCAAAAACCCAGCAATTAACTATGGAATCTTGTGTAGGTACACAATGTCACAAATTTGTAGTGAAGCAGCAGCTTCATCCTTATAAAAAGGGAGCATGCCTGTATTTCAATCTCGGAAAGACCCACAAAGTTTGAAAGCGAGTTATTGGTTTGGAAGCCATGCTTGCTTTTCCACTGCTGTGACGTTTATCAAGGTAAGATTTTAGTGTTTTAGGAATATTTTATGTGTTGTGTAATTATGGGAAAAATTAGCACAGCCTTTGCTGGCGGGTAAAAGTGCTCTTATGTACAGAACCTCTTCGGTACACCCACTGCGCTTGGCAACAGAGCTCCACTGCATTGGCCAGCGTTCATATGCCTTTAACTTTTGCAAGCGGTATAGAAGTGAAGGCTGTTTGTTCTATGCATTCTTCAAATATTTAAGATTCATTCAGTATGTTGTTGAAATTTGGGAAATGGCTTGACAAATTATTAAGATGGACTTGTCCTTTTATTTTAATAATGAGGTGGCCTGCCTTCAATTATTATTCGACGAGGGTCTGCTGACGACACGGATTGGTTTTATCTTTTCTTTTTTTTCCCAGAATGCAGTGCTACCCTTAGTAAAATTAGCTAGTTAGTGTAAATTAAGGATTATTGTGTTTGTTTAGTGTAAGTAGTTGGTTATTGTAAATTAGAGACTATTGTGTGTGTTTAGTTAGCTAGGTAGTGCAATTTAGGTACTTTGTAGTTTGCTACATAGTATAATATAGGGACAGATAAGACTGTTGGCAGCATTGCATTTAGTGGAGAAACAAGGATAATTTAAGAATTCATATTAAAAATCATAGTTGTATAAACAGTGAGAAGGACTTAGAAAAAATCACCGCATCACACATTAGAAAAAAGAGCCAAAGTTTTATAACTCCTTCAGATATTTTGTTGATAACCAGTACAATGCTGAAAATCTTCAATATATAAAATATTTAAGCCTAGTATATTGATAAGTATCTGCTTACACTACTATTCTTATGTTCTGGGGAAATATAAGGTAAATGAAAAATTACTTTGTGATTGACACATGGTCCTCTGAATTAGCCAGTGGTCTGTGCGGTATCTCTCGGACCAATAACTTAATAACCAATAGCTTATGAAGACAAACTTCCAAGTCAGCCATGATTAGTACATGACAATCCTCCAGCAGGTACATGTCCCTGACTATAGGCATTATTATTTGTATGTCCTTTTAAGAAGTAAGCTCATAATTTTGTAAATAAGTGTTATATAAATAATAAATAATGTGTAAATAAGTTTGGTAATTAACAATTATTTATCATGACCAATTTTAAATATTTAGTGTTAGTCTTGATTGTTATTTCTTTTCCTGCAGTTATTACATCTCAAGAGGATGCAAATGAGCTACATATGCAAGACACATCCTGTGTACAAAAACAAGATGAATGTAACAACTTACTAGCAGAGAAGGAGAAAGCAATAAATGTACTGTCTAAAAAGCTTTCAGAGGCTGAAAATAAAATAGTAGAACTTACCCGTACTGTGGAAGCTCATGCAGACTGCACTTCAGTTTTAAGAGAGAAGGATGTAGCATTAATGTCACTACAAGAACAGCTTGCCAGTAAAAATAAGTTAACTAACTTCTCAAAAGAAAGTGAGAAAACAGTAAGACTGATGCAAGAAGAACTGAGCAAAGCTAAAACTGAAATTATGGAATTAACAGAACTAAGAGCCAGGTATGAAACTCTGAAGGAAAAGGAGGAATGTTATGTTGCATCACAGAAGGAATTGGAGGAGAGGAATTCAGAATTGACTGTGATTTTGAAAGAAAAGGAAGAAAAAATAGTGCTGCTTCGTGAAAGATTGAGAGGAGCTGAAAATAATCTGGAGAAACTTGAAAAACTAAGAGAGGAGTATTCTACTTGTGTTGATGAACTGAAAGTAAAGCAGAAAACTGTGTTCACGCTGCAAGCTCAGTTGGCTAGTAATGAAAAAGTAATAAAAGGCATGACAAAAAGGATATTAGAATTACAAGTTAATGATCTGTATGAAGAAGAACAAACGAAAGCAGGTGAAGTACGAAATGACAAGTATGTTGAAATTTTAGAGGAAGCTGCCTCGTTAAAGAAGCAACTGGCTGAAAAGGAAAAACGTTTAGAAGAAAGTGAAATACAATGCTTGAAACTGACTGAAAATCTGAAGGAGAAAGAAGAAAGTACTGCTGTTTTGCAGAGAGATTTGGTAATAGCTCAAAATCAAATGAATGATGCAGCTAAAATAATACGCCTTCATGAAAAATGTGAACATGTAATTGAAGAAAGTCAGCAAACAATAAGTATGTTGAAAGAACAAGTGGCCAACAGTGAGCAATCCATTTTAGATAAGACACAAAAATGTTCAGAAGCAATTGATGCTTTGAAAAAATGTGAAAATTCTTGTTCTCTGCTCCAGGAGAAACTGAATTATGCTGAAAATGACACTGTTCTTGCATCGTTGAAAGAACAGCTTGCCAGTTACCAAATATCTCTATCTGAGATGGAACAAATCCATTCAGAGTTCATACTGAGGTTGAAAGAGAAAGATGAGCGACTTTTGTATCTAGAAGAAAAGCTCACAAATAAAGAAATATTTGCAATGGAAACCACACAAAACTGTGCAAAATTAGCTGAAATGTTCAGAGGTATTGAGGAGAGGATAAATTATTTGGAGCAAAAAGTACATGAAACAGAGAACAGTAAAGAGGCTTACATGCAGGCTTTAGAAGAGAAAGACAAGTCTTTATTAACCCTTCAGGAAAATCTTAACGCAAATGAAGAAGTACTAATATATCTGAATCAAAGATACTCAAATTTGAAAGAGATTTTGAAAAGTAAAGAGGAAACCATTGCTGTTTTAAAGGAAGAACTATGCAATCTCCAGACAGAATTAGAAGCAGAAAAAAACATTCATTCACAAAGCATACAAGAACTGAGAGAAAAAGATGAATTGCTGTTAGATTTTGAAAGAAAGATGACAGCTAATGAAATATCTGCAGCAGAAATAATGCAGTACTGTTCAAAATTAGCTGTTGCATTAAGAGGTACAGAGGAGAACATAAATGCTCTTGAACAAAAACTACGTGAAGCTAAAAATTATAAGAGAGAAACCAAAAAGAAGATGTCAGTGTATGAGGATACCTTGAAACAAAAGGGCGAAATCATTTCTCATCTGGAGCAAAAGCTACTTGAATTTCAGACAAAGATTAGTGGAGAAGAAATTCATTCACAGTGCATTCAGAAGCTGAGAGAAAAAGATGAATTGCTGTTAGATTTTGAAAGAAAGATGACAGCTAATGAAATATCTGCAGCAGAAATAATGCAGTACTGTTCAAAATTAGCTGTTGCATTAAGAGGTACAGAGGAGAACATAAATGCTCTTGAACAAAAACTACGTGAAGCTAAAAATTATAAGAGAGAAACCAAAAAGAAGATGTCAGTGTATGAGGATACCTTGAAACAAAAGGGCGAAATCATTTCTCATCTGGAGCAAAAGCTACTTGAATTTCAGACAAAGATTAGTGGAGAAGAAATTCATTCACAGTGCATTCAGAAGCTGAGAGAAAAAGATGAATTGCTGTTAGATTTTGAAAGAAAGATGACAGCTAATGAAATATCTGCAGCAGAAATAATACAGTACTGTTCAAAATTAGCTGTTGCATTAAGAGGTACAGAGGAGAACATAAATGCTCTTGAACAAAAACTACGTGAAGCTAAAAATTATAAGAAAGAAACCAAAAAGAAGATGTCAGTGTATGAGGATACCTTGAAACAAAAGGGCGAAATCATTTCTCATCTGGAGCAAAAGCTACTTGAATTTCAGACAAAGATTAGTGGAGAAGAAATTCATTCACAGTGCATTCAGAAGCTGAGAGAAAAAGATGAATTGCTGTTAGATTTTGAAAGAAAGATGACAGCTAATGAAATATCTGCAGCAGAAATAATACAGTACTGTTCAAAATTAGCTGTTGCATTAAGAGGTACAGAGGAGAACATAAATGCTCTTGAACAAAAACTACGTGAAGCTAAAAATTATAAGAGAGAAACCAAAAAGAAGATGTCAGTGTATGAGGATACCTTGAAACAAAAGGGCGAAATCATTTCTCATCTGGAGCAAAAGCTACTTGAATTTCAGACAAAGATTAGTGGAGAAGAAATTCATTCACAGTGCATTCAGAAGCTGAGAGAAAAAGATGAATTGCTGTTAGATTTTGAAAGAAAGATGACAGCTAATGAAATATCTGCAGCAGAAATAATACAGTACTGTTCAAAATTAGCTGTTGCATTAAGAGGTACAGAGGAGAACATAAATGCTCTTGAACAAAAACTATGTGAAGCTGAAATGAAGTATGAGAATATAATTAAAATAAAAAACACCTTGGCTTGCAATCTACAAGATATAAAACAGAAATTAAATGACTCAGAACAAGTGAAACTAAAGTTGATGCAAGAACTTGATTGCAAATGCAGTGAAGAAAGGGAACTAAAATGCACTTTAAATTCTAAATGTGAAAGAAACCAAATATTGACTTCACAAATAATGCAGTTAAAAAGACATATGAAAAATATATCCCAAGAGAATAAATATCTTACAGAACAGAAAGCAAAACTAAAACAAAATTTAAGGCAACAAGAAGAGAAAAACCACATACTTGAACAGGAAGCAATAAATAAAGATGTTGCTTTAATGCAAAAGCAGCTAGCATTTCAAGAAGAGCAACATAAAACAAGTAAACTATTGTTGAAGATGGAGATGATGGAAAAAGAAATGGTTCATCTTCAAAAGGAAATAAAGTATTTAGAGTGCAGTGCAGAAAACAGTGCTGAAGTTCTTAAACGCAAGGATGAAATGGAACAAAACATAACTAAGCTAACTGCGGTTTTAGCTTCAAAGGAAGACATTGTTCAAAGAAATGAGGAGTTGATAAGGACAAATACGAAGTTGGAACTGCAGTATAATTTACTTCAGAAAGAAGAAATACAAATATTGTCAATGTTGAATACTGTAGAGGAGGAATTAACAAATCTTACAAAAAAAGTGATCAATAGGAAAACTACCCTGTTAAAAGAGGAGACAATAGGCCAGTCATGTAAAAAAAATCAAACTCAAGGTGGTGAGAAGTCATCAGACTTATTGACCTATGTGCAACAACAGTTTATATTAAGATTCCAAGAAGGTTTCGTAGTGATAAATGAATATCTATCCCTGACAGATACTTACTGTGAGAAACTTGAACATATAACACATGAAAAAAATATTTTATTGGAAGAACTTGAGGCTTCTAAAAAACTTCTGGAAGCTGAAAAATGTAAAGTAGTGCAACTAGAAAAAGAGATATCAAGTGAATGTGCAATTAACAATAAAGCAAAAAAAGCTAATGAGCGCATGCTACGTAAAGCTGAAAACGAAAGAGAGCATTACAAGATGGCTCTAAAAGGGGAACAAGAACAGCGAAGATTGTTATCTCATGATCTAAAAGAGATGCAATCCAAACTTGAGTACTTTAAATCAAAAAACAGTTCTGTTTGCATGCATATAAAAGACCTCCAGGTACGTTTGGAAGAGCTGAGGAATAGAAATGAACAACTAAAGATGGAAAATGATGGAGCAGCCTATCAGATTGCACAGCTGCAGGAGGAGATAAAGGAACTGAGAGAAGCAAAGGCTGCTAAAGGAGGTATGACTATTTTTATAACATTCATTTCTTGGTTTTTTCCTTTGCCATTAATTGTCATAATAGGGCATAATTTAATTTTTTGAAACAGTAAAAACTATCTTCTTAAAATGCTTGATCTTTGCAGGATTGTATTCCTAGGCATATGCTATCCTGCATGCACATGTGCCTGTCCACAAAAGGTTCCCCAACAATAAAGATACAACTGATATTTGGTTTTAGGTCTGATACATCCAGCTTTTGTCACCTATTTAGCTTTGTTACAGATAGCGAGGTATGAGGGTGACTAAAAGTTTTGAGAATGTCAACAATGAGTTGTAGTAAGCTAAAACAGTTCTTTCTACCTTTAGATTGAAGTTCATATAGTAACGTGTGCAAGTCTGAGCACACTCCAATAATGTGCAGCATCAGTACTGATATGTATATACGTCTAGGTGTTACTATAGTAATAGTAATTTATTTCCTTTTACATCAACAAATGGAAATACAAAATCAAGATTACAATTATAAAATCCATACTGAAAAATGCCATATATTCTTAAATCCTGGAAATCCTATCATGTTGCCCACCATTGACTAATAATTCGCTCCCCATACACCTAACCCTGGGTTTTTGTGTATTGGAGGCCCTCTGCTCCTTTTTACACTTTTTGTCATTTCACCTATCCCACTCTACATTTTTCTCTTAATTGTTCTTAGCCATCTCTCTTTAACTTTCCCTAAATAATTCCCTATATTTCTCCTGTTCTTTTCTCCTTTTACTGACAACATTTTTCTAATTACTACTTCACCCCCCAAATTGTCCCATTTACGTAGCCAAGCCTGCTCTCTCCATATCTTTGTTTGACTACAATTTAATATACAATGGAAATCTGCATTCTCTTCTCCACACAATGGACATTTATCTAGCTCCCTCTCTTGACCTATACCTTTCAAGTTTCTCACTCCTGTTCTCGCCCAAGCAAAACCTTTTCTCCCTAACTTACTACATATATCTATATATCCTTCCCTCCCCCAGGTTGTTTTTATTTCTCTATATAATCTCAGTGAGCTTTTTTCACTTGTATTGGCAAAAATGTCTTGTCTGTCAATATCTTCTAATCTTAGCTTAACTTCTTTCCAGAAGCAGGTGTTACTAACAGATGCTAGGATTTCAAGCGGGAACATGTGTGTGCTGTAATTTTTTATGACTTAATAGTCAGTTTGAGAGAGAGAATGCTTGAGAAACTGCATTGTGCATTTGGGGATCTTTGCCCTTTGCAGTCCACAATGTTTCGATGATTTGCAGGGTTTAGAAGAGGAAGGAAGATGGAGAACCATACCAAATAGCCAGCATCAGCAACAATAGTTGAAAATGTGGAAAGTGTTCTGAGAAGACAAATTTTGTATGTCAGATTCAAGAAATCCCAATTATTGGACCAGCAACAATGAGGGCAAGCCTTAAAGAAAACTTCACATTAGAAGCTCTGCAGTCACAAACGATAGAAACAGGCCAGTGTGCAGTGGTGCCAAGAAATTATAGAAAATTTTGATAGGTGAAGAACCAAAAACATATTTCATATTGTGAAGCAGATATATCAATATGATCCAGAAACCAAGTGAGAGTCCTCTCTCAGGATCTTCCCAAGATAGGATTATGCAACAAAACTTAGGTGAGCAAGAAGTGTTGGCAGGTAGATGACCTGTTCATTCTTTTGAACTAGTGGCCATATTGTGACAGTTCCACTTGGAACAAAAGACTGTGCACCACAAAATGTCTGCCAGAAATTTTCAATGAGCTGAGAACAAAGTGTCCTAAGACTGGTTTGTGTGGAATTTTGTTGCACCATGATGGTGCCTCTGCCCACACTGCACGAGAAATGACTCGACTTTGTGCTGGAGTTAATAAATGCTTGTCCCATCCTCCCCACAGTCCAGATCTGGTCTTATGTAATTTTTACTATTACCCAAAATAAAAGCTAGAAATTTGAGGTTAACAGTTTGAATCACCTCCAACTGCACTAGTTGCTTATAAAGAATGCATTTGCACGCTCTTCAAAGAAGAATGACATTCAGCATTTGAAAAATAGTTTGAAAGAATGAAACACATACAATACAATGGTAAAAGTTTTAAAGAAATAGAAGAATGAGATCGAAATTTTTAAAATATTGTGTTCATTCTCTAAACTTTCATAGTATCCCTCATAAGGTACTTTAGGACCACTATTCCACCCAACTTGCAGCTGCTCTTCTGACCCCTCAGGAGCAAACGTAAGTGTATGGAGATATTGGTGTGAGATAGTATGCAGAGAGTGAACTCTTGGTGCTTGTATGTCATTAATTGATTTTCTATGTCGGTTGCTGAAACATTTCATTTTCTTGGTCATGATTCTCTGCAGGATAGCCAGATCTCACTTGCTTTTCAGAAAATACAAAAGCCTGTTAAGTCCTTAACCATTTTTGGGATGGGGCAGTTTAATTCCATCAAATGTTTATAGTACTTGAATGAAATCACTGCAGTTTGACATGCCTGCCCTTCATTTCCAAGCAGAGTTGCCATCTTTCCTCAATGCACGGAACACACGCTACAACATTGCTGGGATAATGTAAGCACTAATGCCAAAATGCATTCATGCAAGTGCCCTAAACCCTGACACCATGTGACACCATGCAAAGAAATCAAAGGGTGCTAGATCAACGAACGTGCCACACAGAACTGTAGTGAGCCTAGCCCAATCCAATATCAGAGGTAATTGCACATAATGTGAGCAAAGTGTGGTGGGGCACCTTGTTAAAATACCACCAAATCCAGAATGTTGTCAGCAAACAATTGGGGTTGCAGGAATTGGTTAAGCATGTCCAGGTATGATCTTGACATTTTATTTTAGTAAAAAAAAAAAAAAAAATGAATGTACTGTAAATGCGCTCTTGCATGAGGCCTAGGCAAGCACATGTTCACCTTTGGAGCATTAACATTCCAATTCCCTGACAGCGTTTGGTTGTTCATCAGCCCATATTCTGTTGTGGCAGTTCACGAGGCCACAGATATGAAAGGTAAGCCTCATTACTGAACTGGATTTCTGACAACAAATGTTAACTTTTTACTGCCTCATTTAAGTCATGGCACATGGCCATGCAAGCTGCATAGTCCTCTGATTCAAGATGAAGGTGCACTTGGATGTGATAAGCACTTTTGCTCAGTATGAAGTATAAAATTTGTCTTTGGGATGCCTTGCTCCCAACTGAGATGAAGTGTCGACATGTGTGAACTCGGACTGCCATATGGTCTCCACAGTTTCCTATAATGTTGATGGCTCGCTAGAATATTTATCATCACAAATATTCCCACTTCTCTGGAACTTGTTGACCAAACTTCTTGTGGTTAATTGAAAAAACTATTTGTTACTTGGTCCTTATTTTTCCTATGAATATGTTCTCCCGCATTGTCAGTTTTTTTTATCACCCTTTTAGTAATTTTGGATAAATAAGGACCGAGTAATGAACTTAGAAATCCCACCAGTAGATAATTTGACAAAGAAGTTGACAGTTCCACCACCAGAGAGGAGAGCAGACGACAACAGACGATAGTTGGACCAAGGTTAAAATGAATGCAACAGACTTCAAACTAGTCCCTCAAGAATATAAAACCATAAGTGATGAAGTGTTGAAAACCAACTGCAAATAGTTTTTTTTTTTTCCAATTAATTTTGACGTCATTGTTACTAAATTCCTCCAATCATGCATAACTTCCTGTGGTTCACGTTAGGTCTTCAGTATGATGTCAGCGAAAACATTCTTGGATCTCGGTAAAGGGCAGCTTATTGGGCCTCAGCGCAACATTTATTTGTTGAGTAGTTAATATCTTTCAGATTACCTATAACAAACTGTGAGCATGGAACAGAATAGATCAGGTTGACAAAAACATGCACCATGATTGTTTTAGACTCAGTCTACTACTTGCCCTGTGAACATCAGTCCCTATTTCCATTTGTATTCTACACACTGCTAAGATGATATCTTACCTGTTCCTGGACTTGAGGGAGAAGCCCATTTCAGACATGCATTGATTGGAGTCTCAAATGCTTAAGCAATTGTACTTCTTTCAATAGATTTTATATCTATAAAAAAATCCCTCAAAAAACATGCTCATTAGTTTGGCCTAACTTAAATTATTAGATAGCATGTAATGAAAAGAATTGGCATTTCATTTTGGCTAGAGCCACACATTAAATCTTGCTGTGATTTGCCAGTTAGAAGATGTGTTTCTCATATGTGTCAGCATAAAACTTGTCTCAAAGTTTCTGTCCATCCAGAGATTAAGTTCATGACCTATATGTTCTCATCCAATGTCTTAACATGAATAAAGAATAACTACTCTTTCATATACAACGTTACCCCAACAATTTAAAGCCCGCCTTGGTAGCATGTCTGCCTCACGTTCAAGAGGTCCCGAGTTCGAATCTGGGTCAGGGTGAGTTACCTGGATAAGGTTTTTCCAGGGTTTTCCCTTATCCTTAAAGATGAATGTCAGGTAGCTCTAAGCTCTAAATATCCTGGGATCATTTGAGCATCATTTTCCCCATCCCATTCATCGTCCAATATGACTTAACGTTGGAGGACGTAAAATTACAAAAAAGGGGGGAAAAAAATTTAAGACTACATTATGCCATTTATGTCACAAATTAAGCATTGCACGAGTAAGCAAATTTATTTAGAAGAGAAACATCACAGAAGCAGCTTAGATATTTTGGAATAAACTGAGTTGTTTATATAGTAATTTATTTTTATATTTATTGCTGAAATAGCTACCATATGAATCTGTTCAATTGTTTTTGTAAAATGTGGCCTTTTTGAAAACTAAATTAATGAGTAAGAAAAACTAATTTTAATTTTATAAGTGCATCCTGATTATAGTACCCAGTCTTAAAGTATAACATGCAATACGAATGTAATGTATAATTTATTATAGATATCCCAATTTTTACTTCTGTGCACTTTTTTGTCACAATTTCGTGGTTTGGAAAAGTGCTTTTTTAGACTAGATGATTAAGGTTTCAGAAGGCCTTTTCTTCAACCTGTATGAAGAAGATAGTTTGTCGAGTGTACATCTAGAAGCCATGATGCAGACCTCTTCTTTTCAGCCGAGATAATGTGATGTCTTTGCAAACCTGTGGGAAATTTAAAAAACAAATATGGATCAAAGTGGCCCATATTGTGGTGTTCCTCTCTAGAAGTGTTCAAATCATGGCTTTACATCTAAAACCTTGACATATTATGGTAATTCTTACACTCTTTGTTTATTTATTGATTGGTTCTTTCATTAGATCATTTGTTCTTGTTTAGAAGAGTGCACTGCTTTAAGGCAAGACATTATCCAGTTAAGAAACGAAGCTGCAGAAAAAACAACGTGGGAAGAAAGATGCAAATCAGAAAGATTTGAAGAAATCTTGAAGAAATGTCAAAAATTTGAAGAGGAAATTAAATTATACAAAGAAAGGGTAAGATATTCACTTCTCTGGTAGCCATGGAGCTCAAAGCATTAGCATTCTTTGAATAGTTATAAATAAAAGCGTTGTTAACAGTGAAGCTAATTTCATGTATTAAGACTAAAATTGAGTCATACCTTTTAAAACTTGTAACTTCACTCACGTCCTTTTACAAAATCAGGAACGTTTTCAAAACTGTTGCAGTTTCATCTTCAGCTGATTAGCGACTCATCACAGTTGGTTGTTGTCTGGATCTCTTGTAAGTGGCTCCCTCTCTCGAAAGATTCTTTACAAGGAATTTACATATATTTTAAATACAGCACAAAAAAAATGGTTTCAATCCAAACTCAACCAAAAAAATGATCAGTCGGGACTACAAACAAAAGAAACTAAAACAGATCACTACTCTTCAAAACGTAAATAAAAACTGGAAATACAAAAAATTTGCTTACCATCCTTGGGCATTTCCGAAGTTTGAACGAATATTTAAAGATTATGGCATCAAACTAGCATCAAAAAAGATTCTCACTCAAGAAATTGTTAAATAATCCCTTAAAAAACAATCCCGCCAGAACAAAAATCAGGCATATATAGGATAAATTGTGAAGAATGTGACAAATTTTATATTGGTTTGATAAAGAGAAATTTAAGAACTAGATTAACAGAAAACCGTAGGAACATAAAATGCAAACAAACAGAAAAATCGGCAGTTGCTTTTCATTTCTGGAATGTTAACCACCACATCGGAGAGAAGATCAAACTACTAAAACCATTGTCAACAAAACTTGAACTTACAACATGGGAAAACAATTTTATTATTAAAAACATTCCACATATTCTAAATTTTTATATGCCATCAGTGAGTGGTCTACTGAACTTGTGTAAAGAATCTTCCGAGAGAGGGAGCCAATTACAAGAGATCCAGACAACATCCAACTGTGATGAGTCGCTAATCAGCTGAGGATGAAACTGCAACAGTTTTGAAAACGTTCCTGATTTTGTAAAAGGACGTGAGTGAAGTTACAGTTTTTAAAGATATGACTTAATTTTACTCTTTATACATTAGCATACTTGCCAACTTTCACAGTTTGACTCCAAAATCTGTGGGGGTGGTGTCCTCTATGACTACAAAACTGGATTCCTTTGTATGATTTTTACAAGCAGATTGAAAGTATTAGATGTTCACCATGAATGTAACAAAGCATTAAATTATATTGTATTATATTGCAATTGTTTATGATAGTAGTGCAACACTTCTCGCTACCTTATTATCACAAGCCCCCAAGTGCTGCATTAATTAGTGTTCAATGCTATGACAGGCTATAGCTTATCTTATGTTTAGCCTTCATGGTAATTGAGGTTTCCCTTCACCGGTTTGAAGAAAAATTCATTATGTGAATTAAAATTTGATTATACATAAGTGACCTTGGCAGTAACCAGCAGGTAAATGGGAGCTAGCATTCAGTAATAAATGATTTGAATATTGTAAGGTCAACTTCCCCCATGTATTATTTAACTTATTTGCATTCTATGACTGTGGTATCTGTTCTACATATGTGATTATCAGGTTTGTACCTAGTTCATAGAATGAAGCATGAAATATGGATTAAAAATTTGTATATAGCATAGGAAGTTATTCTTTGCTATCTTTAATACTTATCTAAGGTATTGGTATATGGAAGAATGTTACCTGTGTGACAGAAGCACTGCCACTGAGTCTTCAAGGTTTTATTATAAATCAGAGTTCCTTTTATTTTAAAATTGGATCAAAGGATTAAAATTTGCTTTTCCCCTGCATCTTTGTGATAATTATAGCCTATGTTGGGGAGAATATTTCACACATTCTGAAAACTTAAAAGCATATTGGAAATAGATTTTGGAGGCAATAGCATAACACTTTTTTTTTGTATGCAAAAAGTGAAATCTATGTGATTAGAGCAAACTGTATTTTATCTCATTTTTACATCCTGTTGAACAATGATTATCATGCCACACCTTTAATCAGGAGGTTTTTTATAATACATAAAAACACTGCTAAATACATTGTGGCCATGTAAAATCTATTGCAGTTATGAGATAAATAGCATATATTTAGCAAGAATTGTACCCTTACCATAAGTGCCATTTTCAGTTACAACCGGTAGCTGTAATGATTCAGTTTTGATTCCAAATATGCCAAATTGTTATGTTGGTATTTTCTGAGTTTGCTTTCAAGGGTGATTTAATTGGGAACAATAGTGACAACTTAAAAGTTGCAAAATTGGAAACTGTAAATATACGTATGAGGTGCAATAAAAGAGAAAATTTTATTCAAGAACCTTTATGTATTCATCAGCACCAACTCTGTCCCCTTTAAAGTAATATCCCTACACCTGTGCTAGCCCTTTTCCATTCTAGGAAGCACTTTTCATTATTGTGATCAGCTCCTTCAGCAATAACTCGTAAACTCTCATCTTGCATAGGAAAAATAAACTACATATTCAAAACAGCTGAAAATGCAAACACACACCAGGAACAGGAACATACATATAAACCAGAAGAAAAAGAAGTTTTGAGAACTGGATGTATAAAGCCACAAAATTACAAAAATTCCTTTTTTTTTTTTATCTCACCTCATGTGTGCCACTACATTTCATGCAGTCAGAACTACTTTGTAACTTTGTTTTTAAGAAGACAGCTACAATGTTTTGTTCGGTTAAACAACCACTTTAAACAAGTCTGCTGCTTTGTGGCATAGTTGTGATGCGGGATTGAATGCTTCTCCGTCGATGCAATGAATATCTAAAATATTTTATCAATATCTACATCGATCCGAGGCTTTGCTCGGTAGAACTATAAGATGTAATTCTCTGGGTGTGCGTGGGTATTTTAAGAAACAAAACAGAGTTAAAGTTCTTAATTCAGGTATTATTAATTTAAAACTTGATCTGAAATATTTAAAATATTTTGATCACCTCAATAGTATCACTTGTTATAAAACAAATCTATATTATAGATGTAGATATAAAAAGAGTTTAAGATAGAGAATGTTACATACGTCTGTCCTCATAGCTAGCTAGGCGCAGAGCGCGCGAGTTACGCCAAGCCACCGACGGAATCAATACTTTCGTTCAAACTCTGTCCGTTAGGCACCTCTGCTTTCAAATCAGTACTCATTTTATTTATTCTTTTTACTTCTTATTTTAACTGTTATTTATCACACATTATTATTATTATTATTATTATTATTATTATTATTATTATTATTATTATTATTATTATTATTATTAATCTCTCTTATTCTATTGTTAATTATAATAGGTAAATATATCTTTTAATCTGCCTCTACAATTTTATTACTTATTTTATGTATCGCTATACTGGTATCAAATAAAATCTCACTACTATATCCAATTAATTTCAGTTTCAGATGCCCCACATTATATTACATTATTATCTAATAAGGTAATATGTCATTGTTTGAAAGAATTAAAATTTAAATTATCTACTTATTTTCATGATCAGCATATTTTTAAATTGTATTTCACTTTATATATAAAACATTTACAATTATGTAACATATAAGTTTTAATTACATGCTTTTTTTAAATATAATTTCAAGGTGTGTTCAAGTTATAACACCTCCTTTTTTGTTTCCCCTCACAATGTAATCAAGGGAAAAATGTGAAACTAGTGTCACATCTCAACATCATCTCCCTCTAGCCGTACACATTTTTCACAACATTGACACCATGATTCCATGGCCGCTGCAAACACTTCTTCAGGAGTGTGTTTTGGCCACTGGAAAATTGCTGAGACAATAGTGGCATGATTAGTGAATCTGCGACAATAGAGTGTCTTTCATTGTGGGAGACAGCCAATGGTGATGGTGACTCTGTGTACTTCCATTGAGCTGACTGCTTCGTTTCAGGGTTACAATCGATTGAAACAAAGTTCCATTAATGCCGTCAACATTCGTCAACATCACCTGACAATTTACCATGCGCGCAGCTTTGTGATCATCCGTCGGCATTCGTGGCACCCACCTTGAAGACACTTTTCATTTATTTCAATTTATTCATCCCCTATATTTCATACAGAGAATACATAAACACAATACTCACAGACAAAGGTGCATGTATACTTTGTTACATTAACAGTGAATAAATCTATCTAACTAAACATCATCATCAGCATGTCCATTACTGGAAACTGGTTTTGATCTGCCCTAAATATCTAAGTCGTGCTTGTCATAGTAATCAGTTTTACATAGCTTAGACACTCCCATATGGCAATTACGGCCTTCAGGGTAACCTTTTTTTCATCCATATGATCCAAATACATAGGATACGTCAACAGGTTTAACAAATACAATCTGTACATAACAGTATTAAAATAATAAAATATAATAAAATATGCAGAGGGTACCTTTACTATTTAAGCTTTAATTTAACCTTTTATACTCATCTATAGAGTAGACTGGGTTTTCTACAAGGTACTTTTTAATTGCTTTAAGTTTAAATTTTTCTTCTGTTATCTGTTTTATTTGATTCGGTAAATGATTGTACAATTCTTTAGATTTATTTTCTATATTTTTGTTACTTAATGTTCCTCTTAATCTGTTTAAGAAATAATTTTGTTTTGTTCTTGTGTTATGTGTATGTATGTACATGTTTTTATTTTGGTTGCTAGAATTTTTTGTTACGTATTTAATGCACTCATATATATACAATGCTGTAAATGTTAATATATTTAATGTTTTATAGACATTTCTACACGAATCCTTCCTTTTTAATCTACAAATTATTCTGATGGCATATTTCTGGAGTCTTAATATTCTTACCATTGCTTTTTTCTGTACATTTCCCCATAATACCACCCCATAGCATAAATGAGAGTGTATGACTGCATAGTAAATTTGCTTTAGAGTTTCTCTATCCATTTGTTGTGCTGCCTGTTTTAAAATATATAGCCCCATATTTATTTTCTTTACTACTTTTTCAATGTGTTGTTTCCAATTTAGTTTGGTTATCTATTATTAGTCCAAGGAAGTTAGTTTTTGTTACTTCGAGTATTTTTTTATTATCTAATGTTAGTTGCATATGTGTTTCTTCTTTTAGCTTTTGGTTTTCTAGTCTTGTTTCTTTAAGTTCTTTAGTTAGTATTTCGATTATAAGCTGTAGCGATGATATGCTTTCTTTTTCTTCTACTGCCGGTTCCTCGATTTCCTTGTTGTTTACTTGACCCACGTGCACTGGGTCATGCAGGATTGAGTGCACAGATCCCACAGAAATGCTTAATCAGCGATCCTCCAAAACAATGTTCTCCACTCGTTGGATCATGTCATCAGACCAGCTGGTGTGAGGCCATGACTGTCTTGGTTTGTTGACACGCAATGTTCTGCCTTCATTGAACTGTCGCACCCAGGAACGCACATTAGACACAGCCATGGTACCATAACCACATGCCTTACTCAACTGGTGATGAAGTTCAATAGGTGTCACACCACGAAAATCGAGAAAACAAATGATTACTCGCTGTTCTTGCAATGAAAACGTTGCCATTTTAAGTATCAAAAACAGTCCTAACTCTTATCGCTGCCACTAGAGTTCTATGCACGTACAGTGCTGCCATCTCTGTCACGCATTCACAGAGTCCTTTTTTAAAAAAAAAAAAAAAGTTCCTATCTGGTGCCAGTCCTGAAAAAAAAATAGGTGTTTGAATGCACCTTTCATTTTTCACACCAATATCTGAATTACAGTACTAGTCATACTTTCATACTTGTTTACAATCAGGGTTTTGTCCCCCTCTCTCTATATGTAAATTTGCAGTTGTTTTTTAAGTCTATATGCATCTTATTCATGCAATGTCTTGGTTTCCAGTCTTCATGTCACTTTACTAATATCAATAATTCATCACTTTACAATTATAATGCATCTTTCATATTATAATTTTATTTCTTATAAAATTATTTTATTATCTTTCTCTTTTATTTTACCATTTTGAAATGTCTCATAGCTTTTTATATGGTTTATGGAGTTGTTTATGCCATGTACCTATCCATTTTAAAATTTTTGCATCCCTTAACTCAGAAATATGATCGTTAAATTTACAACAACAAAAGTCATGGAGAACAAAAATGTATTTACATCCATATTGTCCTACTGGCAATTCTCCATGAGCATCTGCAGTACAAGTGTGTTGACTTTACCCCTAATAATGGCTTGGGGTTTTAAATCAAATTTGATATTATATGGTTGAGCCTTTTGGCACAGATCACAAGTTGAACAAATTTTTCTAACTTTTCTAGCCAAATGTTTTATATAAAATTATATAAAGTTGTTCACTGATTGTTAAAATTAATTTTTCATTTCCCACATGTGCAAGGGATTTGTAATATGCTAAGATCAACTGATGCTGCATTGCTTTAAGTATTATTACCTTCCATTTTGGATTAAGTTTCCCATGTAATTTATAAAGTTTATTCTCATATATCCCTGTTTTGTCAGTTAAATTTTTGTCTATTGGCTTTACCTTTTCCATAAGTTTACTAATTTATCTTGTTGCAACAGTGGTAATTTACCAAAATTATTCACATATTTTAATGTGTCTTCTAATGTTTTAAGATAAAGAATGAATACCTCATGTTTATTATCTTTGATTGTGTCTGGTATTGTATAGTTTTTAATGCATGATAACAAGTCACTAAAGATACTGTTTACCAGTGATATATCTGATCTCAATATTATGAGAGGTAATTTCATGTATATATCTGGATATCTGAGTACTTTTTAATTTACATGAAGTCATGACTGCTAGACTAACATGATTAAAACCACATTTATGAAAGACCCTTTTATTTTGTTACGACAAAGCACACATTTTTTTCACTACTCAACAAAAACAAAAGAAGTACTATACATTACAGAATGTGTTACCAACTGTTATTTGTCAACACTGGAGTTTACGATAATGAATTGTTACCATGCATATGCAGTGAATGTTCTATATTCGTACTACTTTCTGCCCTTGTAACTTGTGTAATATTTGGGCATCCCTGGTAAAAATACACCATTTAACTCGCAGCCTGGAATGAAAGGATGGACTGGAAAATTCAATGGCATGATTAGCCAATGGTCATGCTTCAGATAAATTGTATAGGCTCTCAACTAATCAGCTACGTTACAGTTCACTCTAGTGAGCCTTACACTCATTAGACCATCTATATCGAGAACAGAACTAAACCACTGGCTGCAAACAATGTCATTAAGCTGGAAATGCTTCCAGTAATTTTTTTTTTTTTTTTTCCCCGAGTGGAGGAAAAAATCCATTTATGGATTTCCACTGTGTTGGAGGGCACAATGGGGTATGTGGGCTTCACCTCAAGGGTACTACTCCACTAAAATACCTCCACCGGATTGGGAAGGAGAAATGTGCTGCGGTACCGCCTAAAGCACCCGCGCGTTCCAGGAGGTAATCATAGCTGTCTTGCAGTACGATTCAGCTGAGTGGGTTTCTGATACACAGATACAGGCTTGACATTGAAGCCCAGCTTAATCCGTAGGCTATTTTAGGTGGTTTTTGGTAGGATTCCAGGTGTTATTTGTTAGGAAGTTTAGGGTAATTTACCATGCCGTAGCGCTGTATCTTAAGTTTAGGTGTTTGATTGTCACTACGAGTATTACTTGCATGCATGTGATAGTCTATTATACCTTAAGGCTATCTAACTAAACTTAAATGTATATATAGTTTGCATTATCGGCATTGCCTATAATGGTCGGTTGTTATTATCTGCCTTTCAGCACCGTTAAAGTGTGTGGAGGCCTTCTCATAGTCCATGTATGTGCTTGGTCAATATTTGAGAGTGCGCACTCGGCAGACATTCTACCTATTCAATTGTAGGTGCGAGCCTGTGCCACTCACGGGGGATCCTCTTTCCCCGGGGCTGTCTTAGCCGATGATTGGCACAAGGACTTGAGGGCTGTGTGTGTGTGTGTGTGTGTGTGTGTGTGTGTGTGTGTGTGTGTGTGTGTGTGTGCGTGTGTGTGCGTGCGTGTGTGTCCAGATAATGGACTGCGCAGAAAACTCAAGATGGGAAAATCTCAATCCAGATGATAGACTGCACAGAAAATTCAAGATGGGAGAATCTCAATCCAGATGATAGACTGTGCAGAAAACTCAAGATGGGAGAATCTCAATCCAGATGATAGACTGCGCAGAAAACTTAAGAAGGGAGAATCTTAATCCAGATAATGGACTACGCAGAAAACTCAAGATGGGAAAATCTCAATCCAGATGATAGACTGCACAGAAAATTCAAGATGGGAGAATCTCAATCCAGATGATAGACTGTGCAGAAAACTCAAGATGGGAGAATCTCAATCCAGATGATAGACTGTGCAGAAAACTCAAGATGGGAAAATCTCAATCCAGATGATAGACTGCACAGAAAATTCAAGATGGGAGAATCTCAATCCAGATGATAGACTGTGCAGAAAACTCAAGATGGGAGAATCTCAATCCAGATGATAGACTGCGCAGAAAACTTAAGAAGGGAGAATCTTAATCCAGATAATGGACTGCGCAGAAAACTCAAGATGGGAAAATCTCAATCCAGATGATAGACTGCACAGAAAATTCAAGATGGGAGAATCTCAATCCAGATGATAGACTGTGCAGAAAACTCAAGATGGGAGAATCTCAATCCAGATGATAGACTGCGCAGAAAACTTAAGAAGGGAGAATCTTAATCCAGATAATGGACTACGCAGAAAACTCAAGATGGGAGAATCCCAATCCAGATAATGGGCTGTGCAGAAAACTCAAGAAAATATAATGGAAGTTCAATCCATCTACTGCTCCATGGTGGGGCAGATGGTGGGAGAGAATGGTCTGAATGGTAAAGGAACTCCTGCGTCAATCTCGGTCAAGCTTGTTTGCATTATGAGGAATTACACACAGTTTTATGTGATTGTGAAGCCACTATAAACTCTTAACCACTTATGTATTGGAAAATACAGATGAGCTGATTCCACTAACTCCAGCAGTTTTCCTTCAGGAAATTCCCTGTGGTGAAACTCCAGACCTGGATGCTATTGATAGCTAAGCTCTGCAGTATCGGTGGAGATATATCCAGAAATTGAGGGAAGATTTAAGAAATAGATTCAAAAGGGAATACCTAGCTCTACTGATCCACAGAGGCCAACGGAAAGAACATGCTGTCAGCATAGGGGATGCTGTGTTGATTGGAGATGACTCTCCGAAATGTATCAACTGGTCCCTAGGAATTATTTTGGACCTATACCCAGGGACGGATGGAGTATCAAAGAGTGGCTCGAGTGAAGACATCCAGCGGAGAACGAGTCCAGCCCCTTCAAGGTTGTATCCTTTTGAGATTTCCTCCAGAGAAACAAAGGAATTGAGTAAGTATAACACCACACCAACAGTACCAGACTGGGTGAGTGGCAAGGATGTGAAAACCCGACTGGGTAGAAAGGTGAAAGTTCCTGAACATTTGGACCCATAATAAAAAATTTGTGTTGTGAAAGTTTGGAAATTGTAATGCACATTAATTTTAGTCATGTATTTAAAGTTGTGTTGCAATTCAAAAGTCAGTTTTAAATTGCAAGGTTGGAGGATGTTGACAAATGCAAATCACTAGACTAGTAACTCTTTAGAACAGTTGGTAACATATTCTGTAATGTATAGTACTTCTTTTGTTTAGTTGATTAGTGAAAAGTATATGTGCTTTGTCGCAAACAAAATAAAGGGTCTTAAATGTGGTTTTAATTCACCCCGTAACAATCTGTGTAAACAATTATAGGGTTATTATTTGAAGCAAAAGGTTAGAAACAGTGCTGTATTGTTATATGCATATTCTCTAAATTTTGCTAAGGCAAAATATATTGCTGCAATCTGCTTCTCAGTAATACAAGCCTGAGATTCAGTTCTAGACAAACCATGAGATGCTACTACTATTTACTGATTTTGACCTGTTTCATCTCTTTGTATAATTACTGCACCATAACCTAAACCTGAACCATCAGTATAAATAATGTAAGGTAAGTTTTCCCTAGGTTTTTCTAATAAAACTGAAACTGAGAATAATTAAATAAATCCTTTTATGGAAGTGTTGAAAACAGTGTTGTTGTATAAATTAAGTTAATTAGGAGTCGATTAATAACACAAAACAACACAAGTGAGTGTTGTTTTGTGTTATTAATCGACTCCTAATTAACTGAGAATAATTGTTTGACCATTTTAAATGTTTTTTCCTCAAGAGATGTTCATTGCCATTTCACATCTTTTCTAAGTAATTTTCCGAGGGATTAAACTACATTAGCATATTGAAAAATAAATCTGGATTGGCAATTAAAAATACATAAAAAAATCTCCCTAATTGTTTTAAATTCCTTGGAATATTGTTGATATTTTCTATTCTTTGTGAGTTAGGTCTAATACCTTCACTAGAAATTACATAACAAACTCAGTTTGTTTTACAAAGAATGAAGTTTTACTAGGTGTAATTGTCGTATTGGCTTCCATAAGTTTACTTAGAGCATAGTCAATGTGATCTAAGTGTTGTTCATTATCTTTTGAGAAGATATTGAAGTCATCTATATACTGTGCCACAAATTTCTTAATTGTTTCCCAAAAATGTTTTACAGAACTCTTAATAATGCACTACTAATTGTATTCATTCCAAAAGCACATACCTTATTGATACAATATACCTGAATGTAAAAATGCAGTATATTTTCTTAAATCTTTTCGTAATAGTATTTGCCAGAAAGAAGCTGTCAAATCTAATATAGAGAAAAGTTTTCCTGTTTGTAATTTATTCAAAATAACCTCAGTACTTTCTGGTCTAAATTGATCTGGTTTGCAATAATGATTGAGCTTTCTAGCATCTAAGGTTACTCTAATTTTAACATATGTTTTTCTAACAATATGCTACGGGTTTACAAATTCTGAATTTGAAATCTAAATATCTTGTAACATGGACTTTATAACTTCATGTACTATTTCTGTAATTACATGTTGAGTAGGTTTAGCCTTATGTGAGAAAGGTTTGATTGGTAACATCTCAAATGAGTATAGTGGTTATACATTCCTGGTTTTTCTGAGAATATATCTGTTTTTAATAAGAATTTCAAATAGTTGCTACTTTTGCATTGAATTTAAATCATTAGATTGATCCATTTTTTGTTGTTTTTCTGATCTGGGTATCTACTTATATTTTTACAATCCACAATTGTTAAGGGATTCTTTTGGGATACATCAGTCTCTTCATTTTCATTTATCTCAATATCATTATCATATCCCCTATCTATTTCATTATCTGTATCATACTTTGCAACATTTACTTTAGCTAATTCCATAGCTCCTATATTAATATATTCTACAAAGAAAGTATCACCTCTGATTTCTTCCTCTGCATTATCTATCATAAATATCTGAGAACTGTTATCATCTATAAAATGTACTGTTATAACTTCTTTTTCAATTACTATTTCTAAAAACCTGTCGTCAAAATTTATCAGAGCTTCCCTTTGATATAAGCAGTCGCATCCTATGATTATACCTGCAGCTAATCTTGTCACCATTAGGGATAAAATTTGTATAATTCTTCAATTAATTTCTACATCTAACATGGCTTGTACTTCAACTCTTTTTCTTTTTCCTATAGCTAAGGAACAATATATTCCACTCACTGGTAACGTCATTATTCTTAATCCAACTTTCACCAGTTCATCAAAAAAAACGTTATGAGTATGCTGTACCATTAACACTAGAAACCCGGTAGTGGTCATTTTGACCGTTCTTGATATTTGAATAAGTTTAGCTCCGCCAGCTCTTTAAAAGGAAGCTTGATCTTTCATGACTACTTTTCCTGATATAACCGCTAGTTTTATATAGCATAATAATTTTCGGCATGTCATCATTTACATAGATGTTTTTTCATGTTTGACTATGAACCCCGGAGACGGTCATTCTTGACTGTTACCATTTTGTTAGGGTTTTGATCGCCTTGTCATTGGATTTCTCATTTTCACTAATATGCTTTTCAACCATTGTCTGTCTTCAGGCCAGTTGTTCATTATAGTGGTGTACGTTAGGCTTTCACTTGCATTGTCTTTGGATTTCTCATAGTGGTGTACGCTGTGAATCTATGCCTGGAAGATGTCTCATGGTTGGAAACCAGATGCAATCTTAGCTATATTTCATGCTATACCAGACTGTATCAGAAGGTGATCTTTTTGAACAAAGTGATAGTGGTGAAGATGATTATCAATCTCCAGCTAAGCCCGCCTCGGTAGTGTAGATAGTAGCATGTCTGCCTCGTGTTCAAGAGATCCAGAGTTCAAATCTCGGTTAGAGTGAGTTAGATTTGATTTGATAGATTTGATAGATCAAAAACCTTAGCCTATATACAGCTAGTGTGAAGAAATGATTAATTTCCATCAATTAACTAAAGTAATAAGAGTTAAATGATGAAGCCTGGGACTCAAGTACTTACAATAATAAGTCGCCACAAATGGTGTATCTCTAATGCGAGAGCCCCTAGTGGTCTACCGGGGAAATATATGAGTCAAATGAAGAATTTAATGTCAGGGCGGCACGTGGGCCATGGTAGAACGACTGGACGGAAACCAGGAGATCCTTGGTTCAAATCCCAGCCATGGCATTGAATTTTTCATATTGACTATCAAAGGCCAGTTGTTTCTTAGACATCTCTGCAGTTGAAATTTCCAGGATGAAAAAAAAGAATGAAAAAAAAATTTGTTTGAAGAAAACTGTGGATTGCATAATTGTATCTTATTTTAGTATAGCTCTCATGTGCATTTTCAAACAAAGTAAAAGATGGTTTACATGTCATGACAAATGAAAATAGAGTCCAAGCCGTCGTAAGTAATATCAGACTTGTCCCCCCGCCCCTCAACAAAAAAAGCTCACTATCTCTATGTATCACCCATTATCATAACATTTGTGTTTCATAGTGTAAACATATTGCAGCTCTTTTAATTCAGTTCTTTTATCCCTGTACTATTCTAAGCTTATGTAAGACAAATCTGCAGTCTAACAAAAGATATTTAAGTCAGAGTTAACCTAATGCAAATGAAAAATGTCATTAAAATGTTTCCCTATTAACCTCTAGTATCATAAACACATCTTAGTAATGCATAAAAACTGAAAGCTCTATGAGAGTGAAGCAACACAAACCCAGACAGTCAACAAAGAAGCTGATACAGGTAGTCAGACTGAAAAATTCAGTGCTATAGTTGGTAGATCCCATGGTTCAAACCCTGGCTACAGCATTGAATTTTTCAGTCTGACTACCTAAACAAACACTAGCCTATACAAGGCTAGTGTACAAGAATGATTAATTTTTCCATCAAAGGAGCTGATGATGAATTTTTGGATTGCAAGACATATCCTTTGGAGTTTATATTATAAAAATATATACATACATTACTTTGTATCATAACGTATTTATTATATTATAACACACCTTAGTTTTTACAAATGTACATTAGAACTGCTATAACTTTAGCAAACTTGAATAATCAGGCATTACTAATAAACTTTTGATAGCAGTTGTAAAAGTTAATTTTAAGAAAGTATTCTATTCTTAAGGCATCCGTACATGGCAGATTATCTGATTTTGCATTTTAACACCTTAATTTAGAGGAAAAAATGCAACAACAAAGCTTAACCGACAATATACAACACCATCTACATGTGATATGACATTTGGGTAGTGATGGGCAGAATCGAATATACGGTATTCGAATACTTTGAAGAATCGAAACTTTCTTATCTTATCTTAAATAAAGCATCTTTCATTCGGATGCAAGTTCTCGGATGATGCCACACGCTGCGAATCGATTTTGCTACAAACGAGAACTTTTGCTTTCATTCGAATGCAAGTTCTCGGATGATGTCACACACTGTGAATCGATTTTGCTATAAACGAGAACTTTTGCTTGCATTCGAATGCAAGTTCTCACATACTACAAACGAGAACATATGCGTGTATTCGATGCAAGTGCTCGGGGTCGCTGGAGTGGATATATCTGGCGTTCCGCTACGTAGAGGGTCGTGGGTTCTAGTGCCGCCTTTGGTATGGTGTTTATTTATACTATGTATATGTGTTAAAAATAAAAACGACGAAAAGAAGGAAAGTTAAATATTTTTTATTTAGAAAGATCGAGAACATTTACTTGTTTTCAAAAACAAGTTCTCAGAAAGTACAAACAGGAACATTTGCGTGTATTCGATGCAAGTGCTCGGAGTCGCTAGAGCAGATGTCTCCGGCGTTCCTCTGCATAGAGGGCCGTGGGTTCAAGTCCCACCTTGGCCATGCTGTTTGTGTATTGTGTATATGTGTAAACATACAGAAAAACAACATAAAAATAACGACGAAAACAAAGAAAATGATATATATAAAATAATTAATAATGATAAATGTTTTGTTATTGTTTCCATAGACAGGAAGTATAGGATATCATAAACAATTGGCATATGCGTTCTTGAATCGTTTATTCCTGTTCTAATTCACTGTTGCAACGCTCATGACTAATTGCTTTGCTGTGTTGTCACTATGTTGTGGTGTTTGTGATCAGGAAAACATTTTATTTCAAGCCAAGAAATGTTGAACATATTTTAAGGCAGCGTCAAAGCATACAGAAGTAAAGCATAAATGAATGTGACAGTTCATACTAATATGTTAAAACCAAAAGAAATTAGTCATTATTGACTACTTGCTTATGCATATTAATAAATGAATCAATATCAGGAAGCAAGGCATAGTACAATAATGCATTATTTTCATTGTCAAACTCACATTAACAGGACTTGACATATAACTACGCTATATTTTATATGATATGGTGTACTTGGAAATCAATAGTACAGCAACATTATAAATTTGAATTTGGTTTCGAATTTATAACAGTTATTCATTCGTTATAGTTACGTATCTCGTAATGTACATTCCTTTCTCCCACGATTTAGTAATTTAAATATATGATCACATATTGAAATAATGTTTTGGGTACAGTCCGATAACCTTGGGATGTAAGCAGGTCCAATCACCCGTAAACAGTATATTTTATCTATACAGTAAACATGTCCCGCCTTATACTGCCTGACCTTTAAGATGTGAATCTGTGAGCACCAATCAGAATCTGTGAGACTGAATCGAGATCTGGATTCAAATTCCACCTCAGTGCACCTGCACCTAACAAGAACTTCAGGCTGACTTTGGGCAAAAAGTGTTCGAGAACAGCACTCAGGACAAACTCAGACGAGAACTTTGTGTTGTATTCGAATACACATTCAGATTTCGAGAACTATCAAGAATCGAATGAATCGATTTGTTGTATCCGAATTCGCCCATCACTAATCGAATGCAAGTTCTGGGATGATGTCACATGCTGCGAATTGATTTTGCTACAAACTCTTGTTTTGCATTCGAATGCAAGTTCTAGGATGATGTCACATGCTGCGAATCGATTTTACTACAAACGAGAACTTTTGTTTGCATTCGAATGCAAGTTTTCGGATGATGTCACACGCTTCGAATAGACTTTGCTACAAACGAGAACTTTTGTTTGCATTCAAATGTTAGCTTTTGGATGATGTCACATGCTACGAATCGATTTTGCTACAAACGAGAACTTTTGTTTGCATTCGAATGTAAGTTCTAGAATGTCACATGCTGCGAATCGAGAACACTTGTATTCGAAATAAGTTCTCGGATACTACCAACGAGAACATATGCGTGTATTCGATGCAAGTACTCGTGGTCGCTGGAGCTGATATATCTGACGTTCCGCTGCGTAGAGGGTCGCGGATTTAGTGCCGCTGTTGGTATGGTATTTATTTATACTGTGTGTATGTGTTAAAATACAGAAAAACAACATAAAAATAAAAACTACGAAAAAAAAGGAAAATTAAATATTTTTTATTTAGAAAGATCGAGAACATTTGCGCGTATGCGATGCAAGTGCTCGGAGTTGCTAGAGCAGATGTCTCCGGCGTTCCTCTGCATTGAGGGCCGCGGGTTAGAGTCCCACCTTGGGCATGGTGTTTACATATATGTTTAAACACACAGAAAAACAACATAAAAATACAAACAAAAACAATGAAAACAAGGAAAATGATGTATATAATATGATAAAATTGATGATGATAATAAATATGTTTTTTTATTGTTTCCATAGGCAAGAAGTATAGGATATCAACAATTGGCATATGCGATCTTGAATTGCTTATTCCTATTCTAATTCACTGTTGCAACGCTCATGACTAGGGCCCAGAAGTTGACCTAAGGATTCCGAAAAAATGAGCTATAAAATGCAAAAAAATTACCTAACAAAAATTAACAATTTTTTCATAATAATAAATTAATAACTGTCACAGACAAATAATGAATATATGGTTCGAATAACCACGTTTTAAAATTAACTTTCTTAGTAAATAATGCAATTATTGCTACTAAATAATAAATAAATTCAAAGTTCATCAGGTCATTTTCAATTTTATAAAATATGAAAAAATAAGTTACTGTACCCATTAGCCAAAACATACCTTACTTAGCATTGTAGTAGACCACCATGGTCATCTTCAAGTTATCAAAAGTAAAGGAATGGCGGTTGTCAGCTAAAACTGCTTTATACTTTGAGAAACTTCTTTCCACTTCCACAGATGTTATAGGTGCATATTTGAAAAACACTGTCACTGACTGATAAATCCGGTTCAGAAATATCAGTTCTGAAGTTTTCTCCTGACAAGATATCGGCAATCTGACACTGTTTGGTATCCTTTACTTTTGTCCAGCACAAATTTTAGTTTGTCTAATTTTGTCCCAAATCTCACCTTTTACATTTTGTATTCGCTCTTCTGCAATCCTCACTTATCCAATGTCATGCCACTTTCTTCAAGGCAGGTTATGGTATTTGTAAAAAATGTAAAATTTGATTTAATGAAGCTATTCACTATTTACTGAAGCTATTCACTACTTCTGTCACTATTTGAAAATTGCCACAGTTGTATATATATGCAGTTAACCATGTACCCCAGCATATTAAAATTGGTGCCGGCGGCAAAGCTATATTTGGGGCTTTTTCTTTGAAATACATAGTTCGGGTTGGCGCTTTCAAAATTATTTTCTTTACAGTGGAAATTAGTGTATCTACTTCTGGGAGTATTGATTTGACTTTTTCCGCAATTCTATGAAAAGCATGGGCCAAGCACGTAACATGCATCATCTTACTGTAAAATGATTGGATTGATTTTGCCCCCTTTACCATGTAAGGCACCACGTCTATTAGGAAGAGGAGCACATCATGCTGTGTTCCACTAGGCCACAATAAACACATGGATTTATCAAACAGTTTGCATATCTGACAGTGGTTAACAACTTCCATAACCTCCGAGGTCAGAAGAAACATTTGTCCAGCACTAGTAACTTCTAGCATACCTATCACTACATTGGCCATATAACGCCCTTCTGAATCGGCTGTCTCATCAATTGATACTTTTTTTTTTTTTTTTTTTTTTTTTTTTTTTTTTTTTTTTTTCCCATTCACACATTCACATACTCGGTTTAACGTTTCTTCATAACATTTTTGTAGGTAGCTTTTACGCAAAGTTGATTCATCTGGAATTGTATGACCAGTGTGATGTTCAAGAAAATCTCGTAATTTGGAATTCCTTAATTTTCCTAGTGGAAATTTACACTAACACTTCAGATAATTCTTCATAAAAGGAAGGTGACTTGTTACTTGACGTCGAAGCTGTTTCTTTTAACAGTAACTTAGATACTTGTCTTTTTTTCACATTTTGAAGAGCTTGCAAATGTTTTTCCCGCCCAACATGTACAGTAAACCGTTTGTCTGCAGTGACTTTAATTTTGCACACTCTACAGAACAATACAGTTCCATCAGTAGAGAATATGTTTCCGCCAAACTCTGAAACATACCTACTGAATCCCCCACCCCCCCTTTTTTTTTTTTTTTTTTTTTTTGTTAAACAAAATTACTATTTCATAAAAGATATATAAATGAATTTTTTAATCACAGATTATTTTAAAAAGCCCATGGGTCAGGGTCAGTTCTGTCACAGGAATCGAACCCGGGCCTCTCAAATGCGGGCTACAGATGCAATTGCCCCATAAATTTCTGAAAAAGAAAGAAAATGACCGGAAATGTATCTAATTGTTCAAAAATGACTTTATTGTAAAAATGTGAAAAAATTGCATTTTGATGACCTATTAAAACCATATATAGCTAACGTATTTGTTCCAGAATGCACTTAATTCCCAATAAGCATATTTTATGACTATTCAGAAATAGGATGACTTTTCATCAAAATCCAGGCCCTACTCATGACTAATTGCTTTGCTGTGTATGTGGCCACTATGCTGCGGTGTTTCTGACCAGGGAATTGTATTTCAAGCCAAAAAATGTAGAACATATTTTAAGGCAGTGTCAAAGCATATAGCAGTAAAGCATAAAAGAATGTGACAGCATGTACTAATATGTTAAAACAAAAAGAAATTAGTCATTATTGACCACTTGCTTATGCATATTAATAATTGTATTAATATCAGGAAGTAAGACTTAGCACAGTAATACATTATTTTCATTGTCGAACTTACATTAACAGGAATTTACATATAACTACGCTATATTTTATATGATGTACTGTACTTGGAAATCAATGGTATGGCAACATTATAAATTTGAATTTGGTTTCAAATTTATAACAGTTATTCATTCGTTATAGTTACATATCTCGTAATGTACATTCATTTCTCCCACAATTTAGTAATTTAAATATATGATCATGTATTGAAATAATTGTTTTGGGACAGTCCAATAACCTTGGGATGTAAGCAGGTTCAATTACCCGTAAACAGTATATTTTTCATGTGAATTTTTCAGTGAATTTTTCAGTGAATTTTTCAATGAATTTTTCAGTGAATTTTTCATGTTGATTCTATCTATCAAATATCTTAGCCTATATACGGTTAGTGTGGAGAAATGATTAATTTCCATCAATTAACTAAAAGTATATTTTATGTATACAGTAAACATGTCCCGCCCTATCTGTTACAAATTTGTCAACCAGCTCACTTCTCCCCCCCTATGCTGCCTGACCTTTAAGATATGAATATGTGGGCACCAATCAGAATCTGTGAAACTGAATCGAGATCTGGATTCAAATTCCACCTCAGTGCACCTGCACCTAATGAGAACTTCGGGCAAAAAGGCACTCAGGACAAAATGCAAACAAGAACTTTGCATTGTATTCGAATACACATTCAGATTTCGAGGACTACCAAGAATCAAATTAATCAATTTTTTTGTATTCGAATTCGCCCATCACTACATTTGGTACTAGAAATAGGGAAATATTTAATATTGGTAGAACTAGATGGCTGAAGAAAATGAGAAATAAGGAGAAAGAGGAAAACTTAGATATTTGAAAGTAAGACACTAAATAGGACCCAATAGGAAAGGGAAATGATATATGTGAAGGGGTAGTACGTGTGATTGAATAGTGTTGTACAGAATGGTAATTAATTTGCATAAGTGGTGAAGTATAAATTAAATACAGCTATATTACTATACTATAGGTTAGGTAATCTTGTTCATGCATAAAGAGATGTGCAGCATTGCAGTTTAGTCTATAGAAACAAAGAAAGGTAAAAGTTGTAACCACAGTCCAGTAACTCTATAACCACAGTATTATAGTCTAAAGGCCCAAGGAAGATCAGCAACTCAGGGAAGACTTAGTTCCAAAACTCTTATCTTTATATATTGCTTTATAATTCTGCCATGTGGGACTGGTTTCCCAAGAATGAATTAAAACAAGACAACCAGTAAAAATCTTCTGACCAATTAGATTTAAATATGCTGATGAGTATAATTAAATCTTGCAATATACATGCAAAAGACAGCTACCCAAAATGCTGTTTTGGAATTTCATAACATTAGCAAGACATACACTACGGTAATACATAATGGCTAATACCATGATGGAGGTTACCAAAAGGAAAGAAACCAAATTGCAGCTAAGAACCACAAAAAAAGACCAAGTGCTCTAATATATCAGTGTTACAACTTGTCTTGAATTTGTACCAAAAGATAACATTTACAACCACTCTTCTGCCATCTCTTTAAAACTGCAAATCAATATTATAGCAGTAATACATTTCTATTTATTTGCACGGAAATTGTCATTCATTGCCTCTATTCATAAGAGACACCTAAGCTCATAGTATTAATAATAATGTAGATTTTATCCTCTTTCACAGGTATCCCAATTACAAGAAGAGCTAGACATAATCCTTGGTGTTGACAAAAAAATGCCTAAAACAAAACAACGTAATGTTAACATGCAAGGAACCAGACTGAAGCAAGACACAAGTAGTAATAGGGTTTGTATAGTTATTTTTCAAGTAAAATATTTTATCTGTAGTTGGATAATTCTTTCGCCTCACATTAGGTTAAGTGACTTAAGCATAAGTTTTGAGCCATACATTTATGCAAAGTTTATGCAAAATACAATACAGTTATGCAACGTGAATAAATTCTGTACTCATTTAGGCCAATATTTCAGTGAATTTTCCAGTCCTACATTCTAGGATATCTAACAGTAAGATACACAAGTACTATAACTTAAACTAATTGAAATTCTGAATAGATTAGTGTTATTTAAATGTCACTTGCTAAATTTTCACTTTGAACCTGCTTTGAAGAACATAGTCTACACTGTCAACTGTCTATTGGAGAACTTCAATATGTCATCTACCACCAGAATTTCAAAATTCATAATGAAGTTTTTTGGAGTTCTTCAAAGTTCTGGTGGACATACTGCTGAAAATGTAGACAAACATCTTTGAAAATCTTAACTTAGTAAATGAAACTAAATCCACTAACAGTTTTAAATATATTAAAAAGTTTGTGTTATCACTTCTAATAATTTAGCATGGGTTACACTATTTTCATTTAGAACATGCTTTTGATTAGTTTAAGGATCAGTGAGGGAGAAAATATAGAAAAATCAAAACATAGAAAATATACAGGGAGAATGCAGGAAGAAGTTTGTCAGTGGAGCAAATGAATGAGTGAAATGAAGTGCACAAACTGATCCAATTCTTTGAAAGTAATCATTCATTTTCTCTTACATTATGAACGGCTTCATACAATTCATGTGTCTACTCTGATCAGTTGTGGTAATTTTTCTTGAATCGTCCAATCGGCTGCAGTTATCATTGTTAAGATTCATTCATAAGTAATTCTTGTTTGCAACTTGGCTAAATGCATGAATGTTAAATTTTAAATAAAGTAGTAATAAACAAGCATTCAAATTACAGCTTATGTATGTTTATCCCCCCCACCACCTAGGGGCCTACTTCGGTAGGTGCAGGATTGGCGATCCCAGGGTCCCGAACCAAATCTCTTGATTGGGTTCCTCTGAGTGGTGGGAGAGCTATTGCCAAAAGCCCAAAAACTTTGATCCACATCCGTGTTTGACCCTAACTTACCTGAATGCAAGTCTGATTGGTACCTAGCACGGAGAAGCGCAGGGGTGATCGGGTAACCTGTAACTCCCAGCCCCTGGTTATCATGTAGGACTGTCTTTGTATCCGCTGATAAAGGTCAGTCCCGGGGAGGAGTCATTGCATGAGCTGATGCGCTCCTGAAGGCAATTGAGTTCCTCTGTACATTAGGAGGTAAGAATCTGAGGTGAGCAAGGTCCAGGCCAGGGCTCTCACCTAAGCCGGGGTGGTGCCCATGATGGAGCATACCATTGGAGATGTTTGCAATTGTGGAGGACATTCTCGCTATGGGAACTGATTAAAAAAAAATCAAAATGTTAAGAACAGTGGAAAAGTAGCAGTTGAGTCTTGTGGTCCTTGCTACTTGGTTATTAATAGAATTGAGGAAGGCTGGAAATTTACTACCGTGAACACATTTACTATCCAGAAGGGTTTAGATAATATTGCTGGTCCTGTAAAATCATGTATTCGATATCACAATGGCATGCTACTGGTCGAAGCTGTTTCACTGATACAGGCTGCGAAAATTATGAAAGCCATTGTGCTTGCAAGCTATTCGGTGCACACTGAAATGCATAGAACTCAGAACTACTTGCATGGTGTTGTAAACAGCAGCACATTGGACGGAACATCGAATCAGGAGATTCAGGAAAACTTGGTGGAACAAGGTGTAGCCAATGTATATTGTGAGTTTGTGGGTTCGTAAAATTAAAAGTCCAAGTTGCAGAAATTCAAAATGTTCTGTATTTCTGTAGAAATACACTTTGGACAATCTTACAGTAGCAGAATTACGTTACATACACAATTACAATCTTCCAAGGTCGTTGACCACAAACAAACAGCGTGCTCAGTTCTGTTTACACCAACAGCTCTTGTTATAACTCTGTTTATAACTACTACTCTGTTTTCGACTACTCTTGGTGAGTCGCGGCTTCCTTATATATACCGCTACTCATATAACTAGACATTTCTGGAATATTCTTTAGCAAACAAGAAATCACTAGAACCTTCTAATTATCTAACTTTATCTGTTTTGGCAAGCCTTTTATCTCTGTGCTATCTTTATCTGCTTAGGCAAGCTCTTTATCTCCACCTGGCACTATCTGCCCCTTAACTCTCTGCGCCGAATTTTGTGTGTGTTGCTGTAGTCACGACAATAATCAATTCCACCACAGAGAACGAGGTGAACTGGTGCCCACTCGTCCCCTGTTTCTTACCTTTGATCGGATACATCTCCTGCAAAGGATTAAGGCAGAGTATGGAAGCTATTGAAGTGAGGCAGTATATACCCAATCCATTGAAGTGTTAAAAATGCCAGCGGTTTGGCCACATGAGTGATTCTTGTAATGGAGTTGCTACCTGGGTTGACTGTGGGGAAGTCAAGCCTGATGATGCATGTACTTCACCTGCAACCTGTGTCAACTGCAGATGTAATCATTCATCAAACTCTAGAGAATGCTCCTGTTATATAGAGAAAAAGGCAATCCAAGAGATCCGGGTAAGAGAGAAGGTGTCCTTCTTGGAAGCACAGACACTGTTTCATATTCTTCAGCCTTCTGTCCCTAGGACCATCACTTATAGTGCAGTTGCAGCTAAGCTGGTACCTAGAAGTGAAATTGCAACACAAACTTGTGATTAACACGGGGCAGTAGTTGTGAAAAGAACAATTACACCAAGATCACAGCCAAAGCAAGACACCAGCACGAACAAGAGTAAGCACAACTACCAAGTCCAGTCCTAAGAACGTTTCAGCCAACTCGCTGCCGAAAGCATCGACTTAAAGAATGACATGCGAACTAGTAATATATAATGCATCGCCGAAGAAATTGAAGACCACATTTGAAAGAACTGACTTCCTCAGGGTGAATAATAAGACTAGTATGAAGAAAAACCAGCATATAAGTCCAAGACCATCTCCTCGTAGATCATCTTCGGAGGAATCATCCCCCCTCCCCAGGGACCTACTGCAGTAGGTACGGAATTGACGATCCCAGGGTCCTGAGCCAAATCTCTCGATTGGGTGCCTCTGAGTGGTGGGAGCTAATGCCAAATGCCCAAACTAGGTCCACGTCCATGTTTGACCTTCCTGAACACAAGTCTGATAGATACCTAGCATGTCAAGCAAAGGGGTGACTGGGTAACTCGTAAGTCCCAGCTCCTGGTTATCATGTAGGACTGTGTTTGTATCCACTGATAAAGGTCAGTTCCGGGAAGGGCCATTGCATGAACTGAAGCACTCCTGAAGGCTATTGAGTCCCTCTGTCTTTACAATGGGAGGTGAGACCCTGAGGTGAGCAAGGTCCAATCCAGGACTTTCACCTAGGCCGGGATGGTGCACAGGATGTAAGCACGCTATCAGACATTTGCAATGATGGAGGATAATGTCGCAATGAGTATTAATTAAAAAAAAAAATTAAGATCAGTATAAAGGAAGTAGTTGAGTGAGGTCCTCGCTACATAGTGATAAAAAAACGGAAGAAGGAAGGAATTTTACATCAGTGAATCCATTTAGTATACAAAAGGGCATTGAGCACGTTTTCCACGCTTCCGGCATTAGTGTGGCATATGCATGAATTCCTGGTCACGTTGGCTTGCTGGGGAATAAAATGGTGGATTCAGCAGCTAAGATGGCTACCACAGAGCCCAGTGTTAGAATACCATCTGTTACATCGGAAGATTTTAGAGCTGTATTGCGGAGAGCCATGCAGTCCTTCTGCCAGAAAAAGTGGTCTGCTCTCCAGAGCAATAAACTTAGATCTTTCAAAGAACTTCCGACTCCCTGGGTTACCTCCTGTCGTTCATCTCGTCAAGAGGGGGTGAGTTTGGCTTTGTTGCAGATTGGGCACTCCATTTTCATGCGTAGTTTTTTGCTTAGAAGGCAGCCTGCTCCAGTCTGTCCGTTTTGCAACCAAGCGTTGTCTGACACGTGCTGCTAGAGTGCTTTTGCCTAGCACACCTTAGGATGTCTCTGCAGCTGCCCGACAGCTATGCAGAGATGCTGGCAGTGACAACAATGCGGTGGAGAAGGTTTTCAAGTACTTTTCTTAGTTGGATTTTGAAATTTAGTTGAGAATGGTCTGTTTTATGCCTTTTGGTGTTATATTTTTATTTATTGCTTTCTTTTTGTTTTGTCTTATGTACATTTTTTTATTATTATTTGTGATTTTATGTAGAGGTTTTATTAATTTTTTACAATTGTTTATATCTGGCTTTTGCAACAAATAGCTTTTTAAAGGGTGTCGATAATCACTGCAGTTGGGCGCCCTTATATACACATTTATCTGTCTGAATAGTCATCTTGATAGGACTCAGATCAGCAACTATCATCTTCGATCAGTTTCCAATAAGTTCAATAGCTTCGAACCAAAATTATAGGTTGGAAATCGGTCCTCCATGGAGAATGTGGAGCAGGAAGATCCTGCCCTCACTGTCAGAATGACAGTGAAAAAAGGCAGGATAAACCGACTGAAAATGCTAGCTCAACCCCTAAAAAAGGAACAAATTGATTCCACCACTGCTGGGCAGGTAGTTTTTTTGTCATGCCAAGTTATAGCATTTAATATTGAAAACAATCTTTTTATGCCTTTTGGTGTTTTATTGTTATTTATAGCTTTTCATTGCTCTCCCCTCCTAATGGTGCATATCTATTTTATTGCCGTTTTGTTTTGATTTTTTAATTTATATCTAAATTTATCTCTGGCTATTACCATGATTTAGGTTTTGAAGGGTCGCTGATGACCAAGCAGTTGAGCACGCTTATATATAAATCATCATGTATATTTACTTTCACAACACATTTAAAGAGCATAAAATGCATAATAATGGGTACTTTTGTTACTCGTTTAATACTGCTAATAGGTTACATCACGAAAGTGCGAAGAACTTTGTGTACAAGATCACATGTATTGATGTGTTAAAACATTTTTAATTTATTCTTGCTATATGCATACCAATGTATAAGATTATAGTACCTTATGCTGAAGTTGTTATTTTAAGGGCGCATATTAATGCTTTACTAAATCCTAATGGGCTATCTGATTTATTTTTCTAAAATCCCCCCAGGGGCCTACTTCGGTAGGTACGGGTTTGGCGCACCTGGGGTCCCGAGCCAACATTCTGCCTCGTGTGGGCTCCTCTTCATGGTTGAGGGAGATGGTAACAGGCCCACCCACGTGTAGGCCGTGCGTGGAGACCCGTGTCAGTGGAAAGGTTTGTCCTGGTGGTTGAGGGATGCGTATCTGAGCTCGTAACAGTGTTCTTCTGAATTTGGGGAGGGTGCGCATTTCTAATACACTACTTTGGCTTCTGCTTCGCCTAAACAGGAGGTTAGGGACTAACCCACCCCTAATCAATCGGCCAGGACTAGGTATTGTACCGAACTCCAGGGTGAGTTGGGCGGCGAGCTCGCTATATCCCCTGTGTAGCCCTGTCATCCCAGTGGGATGACCCCTTGTTGGGCTCCGTGGTGGGTGGGGAGCTCTGGGGGATGAAACTTAGACCAACTATTATGGTAAACTTACACCCCCATAAAACTATGAAACGTGGAAAGGACATGTCTGAGAACACTGTTAAACAAGTAGTTGAGTGTGGTCCTCGCTACTTAGTTATCAAAAGGACAGAGGAAGGTAGAACTTTTTCAACGGTTAATCTGTTTGTGATACAGAAAGGTCTTGACAAAATAGCTGGTGCTGTTAAATCATGTACAAAATCTAGAAATGGCACGCTGCTGGTGGAAGCAACTACAGCATCCCAGGCAGCTAAGATACTGAAAGCCAACATGCTGGGCAGTTATCAAGTCAAAGTGGAGATGCATAGGACCCTGAATTCCTCGCGTGGTGTTGTAAACACTAGCGCGTTGGATGGAATGTCCAACGAGGATATTCAGGAGAACCTTCAGGAACATAGGCGTAACAGCAGTCTATCGTGTCCAATGGAGAGAGCGAGGGTATATGGTTCCTACTCGTACCCTGTTCTTGACCTTTGATCGGGTAGATCTCCCTCAAAGGATCAGGGCAGGATATGAAGTGATAGAGGTTAGACCATACATACCTAACCCTCTGAGATGCTACCAATGTCAGCGGTTCGGTCATACTATACCTTGTTTCACGTAAGCTTGCCCAGTATCTCTTAACGGTCACGTGACCTAATCACCTCTCATTGGTTGCTGTTGTGGTAATGACTGTCGTGCGGTAAAAATTAGTTCGTTATTTAACATGGTGATATATCATTATATGTTGGAAGAGAATTGTCAAATTTATATTTTCGTAACTGTTTTAATTAAATATATTACGCAACAGAGTTGATTTATCTGAAATGCATGTTAATTCTTAAACAAAGTAAAGAGGAGGTTCCTTTGCTCTCAAGCACATGGCACGATAGCATGTGATTTAGTGGTAGTGGTGACATTTGTTTATAAGACTTTTATCACTGACCTTGTTTTGAACTGGATTAGTCATGCATCGCCATTCGAGAGGGCGGGAGCTAAATTATTTTATTGATCGTTTATTGCGCATGTATTATATGTATAATGACAGAGTCTACCGCCTGTTTTTCGCTTAAGTATCGCAAGGATAATTATTTACAAACAGGCGAAAAAAGAATTGTGTTGCATGTGTTTAATGCACTCACAGAGAAGAATCCGTCTTTGTCAGTGAGAGAAGTCGAACAGCTGGGCTCTGAAGTTACAGGTGTGAGTGTTAGATCCGTAGGAACATCGCGACATGAAATTGAGGAAACAGGAAAACTTACCACTCCAGGCAAAAGCAGGAATAAACAAAAGTGCGTGCTCGGAGAAAATACGTGAAAAGTGTTGTGCGTCTTCATGTGTGTAGTTTTTCTTTAGAAACGAACTCCCTAACATAAGTAACATTTCGTCTGCTGTAAATGAGGATGCAGATTTACCAAATTTCAGCAGATTGCTTATACAGCTGGGATTTGTGAATGAAAAAAGAGGCAAGAAAAATGTGCTAAAAGACAGAGGTGATATTGCTGTGTGGCGAAGACGCTATTTGACAACCACACTGCACCGAGATACAAATCGCTAAATATACACGAAGAACACACGAAAAGTAAAGTATGGTGTGACACGACTTTTAAGACTGAAAGACAAGCAATTTTGAAAGGTATGTGTGCTGGTTTAAAAAATTCCAGTGGAAAAGGCCAAAGGCCTTTCATTATCAACTTGTATTTTTTCATGCCTTCATATCCTTATTTGTATGATTTTTGTATGATTTTATTTATCTTCCCGGCAATTATTACGAAATGTGACGGGAAGGCACCGCCTATGGCGTATGACGCGAAAGCATTAGCCAATTAGGGCGAGGGGGAGGGTTGTTGAACGCGGAGTGATACATTTCAGCCGGGCAAGGTTATATGAAACAGAGATTAGTGCATTCTGTAAAGGCGTACCTACATGTGTCAGCTGTGGAGACGGCATGCATGAAAATGCATGTACATCACCTCCAGCATGTGTTAATTGTAGCGGTGAACATCCATCAAGTTCACGAGAATGCCCCCGTTATATTGAAGAGCGAGCTATTCAGGAGATCCGGGTTAAAGAAAAGGTATCCTTTTCGGAAGCCCGGAAACTTCTTTGTATCCACAAGCCCTCTTCAACCACCTCCCATACCTACACTCTGTGGCGGCTACTCCATCACCGAAACGGGAGGCTGGTACCCAAACTTCTGATATGAACGGGGCAACTATATCAGAGAAAGTTCTAGTGCCTAAATTGCAACCAAGAGCATCAGTAACACCATCTAAAGCTCCGAGAACACCACCTAAGACTACTGAAAATAAGAACAAGTCAGTGAAGTCACCTGACAAAGCATCGACGTCTAACAACAGGACGAAATTGCCCATTTTGTACCAAGCACCAGAGATCAAGTTCAAGACTCAGTATGATAGAACTGCCTTCTTGAAAGAAAACACAAAGCCTGCTCCAGAAAAGTCCAAGAAACAAAGTCCAAGAGCATCTCCGAGATCATCGTCGGAGTCATCTTCTGGGGAGGACTCTGACCGGCGACAGTCATCTACGTCGGTTGGAATTTCCAATCGCTTCGAGGCCCTCGAAGCGAAAGTTGTAGAAGGAAAACAATGCTCTTCCATAGAAGATATGGAGCAGGAAATATCTTACCACACTACTGCATCTGCAGCAAAGAAGAGGCAGGATAAACCTGCAGAAACTAGCCCTACACCTAAGAAAAAGGGCAAATTGATCTGACCACCGCTGAAACCTAAGTAAGGTGCGTACTTATTTGACATATCCCATTACTATCGCCATGGCTATCCTTCAATGGAACATACTAGGTTTAAGAGCACATCGACCAGAACTGGAACTTTTGCTCAGTAAGCATAACCCCTTGTTGGTATGCTTACAAGAGACTAAGCTACAACCACAAGACAAGTTTAAAATCAGACGCTACACACCACTGAGGTGTGATATTGAAACAGAAGAGGGCATTCCTGCACATGGGGGCACTATGATGCTCCTAGGGATGACATATTTGTAGATCCATTACAGCTACAATCTGACATACAATCTGTAGCTGTAAGGATTAAGCTGCCATCAATCGAATTTTGCATTTGCAATGTATATGTACCGCCATTAGATGACATCTCATTAATTGACTTTGAAGATCTGGTTTCGCAACTTTCAACACCATTTCTAATAGTGGGAGACTTTAATGCCCATCACCCATTTTGGGGCTCAAATCGGGCATGTTCGAGAGGCAACCTCATTGCAAAATTCTTGGAGAGCAATAACTTGGTTCTCCTGAACACCGGAGAGCCAACGTTCCTTTCAGACGTCTTTAACTCCTATTTGCACATCGATTTGGCAGTGTGTTCATCCCAGTTAGCTGTTCCATTACAGTGGAATGTCATCTCTGATTTGCATTCCAGCAATCACTTCCCATGTCTTCTTAGTCTCTTAGCACAAGATGTGTCTCCCTCACGTATCCCTAGATAGCGCTTTGATCATGCCAACTGGAACCTTTACACCCAGTTGGCTGTTTTTGAATACAACGAGCATGATTCTGTGAATGATTTAGTTGATCATCTCACAGAAAATTCTTTCCGCTGCAGAACAGTCTATTCCACGTTCGGCTACCCAACCCGGTCGATTTCCTGTCCCATGGTGGACCAACGACTGCTGGAGTGCTATTCGTGCTCGTAGACGTGCTCTATGGGTATTCCAACGCCACCCTACCCTGAGTAATCTAATTGAGTACAAGAAAGCACGTGCAAAGTCTAGGAAAATAATTAGGGATAGCAAAAAGACCTCATGGAACAACTTTGTATCATCTTTTAACAGATGTACACCTTCATCTGTTGTATGGGATAGGTTAAGGCACGTGGCCGGAAAATCAACCCACTTGCCAATCGATGGTCTGAAAACAACTGCAGGAGTTGTTGTTGATCCGTTTGTCGTGGCTAACACCTTCGGCTGTGCTTTTGCTCAGGTGTCTAGTTCAAGTAATTATTCTCCTGAGTTTATCTCAATTAAGACTCTGGTAGAATCTCAAGGTTTCGTGTTTAGTTCCAGAAACCTTGAAGATTATAACCGCCTCTTCACCTTGGCAGAGCTAGAACACGCTCTTTCATCATCGCGACTGACAGCACCTGGACCGGACGGAGTCCACGTTCAAATGTTACATCATCTCTCACCTGAAGGTAAGGTATTCCTGCTCGCGGTCTATAACCATGTTTGGGTTGATACCACATTTTCTGACAAGTGGCAAGAAGCCACCATTATACCTATCTTGAAAGCTGGCAAGGCCCGTCACCTCCCTTCCAGCTACTGTCCTATTTCCCTCACTAGTTGCGTATGCAAGGTGATGGAACGCATGATAAATGGGCAGTTGGTATGGTGCTGGAAATGCACAACCTACTGAATAACATCCAGTGCGGTTTTGGACGACGCCGTTCAACAGTGGATCATCTTGTGTCCATGTTGACACAGATTATGAACGGATTTCTTAAAAACTGTCAAACAGTCGGAATATTTTTTGACCTCGAAAAGGCTTATGATATGTGTTGGTGGCAGGGTTGCTATGTACTCTGCACACCTGGAATATACGTGGATGCCTACCACTCTTCCTTCAGGAATTCTTGAAAAACCGCGTATTCCGGGTAAGGGTTGGCTCGGTTTTTTCGAATCTTTTTGTTCAAGAGAACGGTGTACCACAGGGATCGGTACTAAGTGTTACGTTGTTTGCTATTGCAATTAATTCTATCTTGAAATGTGTACCTACGGGGATCTCGTCATGCCTATTTGTAGACGACTTTGCCATCTACTGTACATCTCAGCGCACACCGCTTTGGAGCGCCATCTACTGACCACCTTGGACAACCTTAAGAGTTGAAGTTTAAAAAACGGCTCTGATTCTCCGCTGAGAAAACAATCTGTGTTAACTTCTGGCGTCAGCAGAGTCGACTACCTCCAAGCCTCTGGCTAGGCAGTGATCTACTACCTTTTGCAGATGAGATGAGGTTCCTTGGAGTGATATTTGACAGAAAACTTATTTGGTCGTCGTATATAGCACAACTGAAAGCACGATGTGACCGATCTTTAAATATCTTGCGGGTACTAAGTGGAAAATTGTGGGGAGCAGATCATACAGTGTTATTGCGACTTTATCGCGCACTCATCCGTTCCAAATTAGGTTATGGTAGTATCAACCTTCTGTGCTGAAGAGATTAGACAAAGTCCATAATTGTGGCATACGTATAGCGGTTGGGGCATTTCCGAGCCGAGTTATAAGCCTGTATGCTGAGTCTGCAGAACCTCCTCTGCAGTACAGGCGCAACATGTTATTAGCAAATTTTGGCTGTGGACTTAATTGCATGTCCACACATCCATCGTTTACGCCGTTCTTTAACACCTTCATGGACGTGCGTTATAGGAACACTTCTATTAAACCAAAGCCACCTGGTTTTCGTTTCCGGGAGCTCCTTAGACATCTTGATACTGAAATGCCCAAGATGTATCCTAGGGGGGAGAGGACATACCCTCCTTGGTTGTGCAGAGCGTCCCATGTTGATCTGTGCATGACTAAATATGATAAATCTACCATGTGTATGTCTAGTATCCGCACATGTTTTTTAGAATTTTTATCGCGATATGAGGACCATTTTATAATTTATACTGATGGCTCCAAGAACTCAAATGGTGTTGGTTGTGCTTACGTGTGTGGAACCGAACCGTATACATTCGGATTCCACACTAGCACTTCCATTTTTACTGCAGAGCTTTATGCAATATACCGGGCCATTTTACATGTACGTCGACGAAAGTTGGGGGACTGCTTAATCCTGAATGATTCCCTCAGTGCACTTCAAAGTCTACGGCAGCTGTACAACTACCACCCAATTGTGCAGCGTATCCAGGATGCCCTCCACGTTTTACACGCTTCTGGCGTTAGCGTGGTGTGTGCATGGATCCCTGGTCACGTAGGCTTGCGGGGGAATGAAATGGCGGATTCAGCAGCCAAGACGGCTACCATGAAGCCCAGTATTCGAGTACCATCTTTGACATCGGAAGATTTTAGGGCCGTATTGCGGAGAGCTGTGCAAACCTGCTGGCAGGAACAGTGGTCCGCTCTCCGCAATAATAAACTTGGATCTGTGAAAGAACTTCCGATTCCCTGGGTTACCTCCTGTCGGTCATCTCGTCGTGAGGAGGTGAGTTTGGCTCGCTAGCATATTGGGCACTGCATTTTTACTCATAGTTTTCTTTTTAAAAAGGAACCTGCTCCACTGTGTCCAGTTTGCAATGAAGCGCTATCTGTGCGACACGTGCTGCTAGTTTTTTTCCCTAGCACACCTTAGGTTTTGTTTGTATAGTTTTTTATGTGCATGTATTATTTGTAAGACTATTTACATATTTATAGTTTTTTAGAGAAATGTATATCTTGCTTTTGCCATGACCAGTTTTCTTAAAAAAGGGTGCTGATAACCTCTGCAGTTGAGCGCACTTATACTCATCATCATCATCATCATCATCATCATCATCTTTTCTAAAATAGCATAAATTTCAGGTGTATAATATAGTTTCTTACATTTAATTTCATATGACAGGAAACATTATATATGTGTTAATTTTTAGATGAGTCGTATTTTTTACACATCTGCTTCACTTTCGTACCTATTTTGAGGACATGTTTCGCAAATCATCGTTTGCATCTATGGCTCTTATGCATCTACTCAGTCGCATAAGAGCCGTAGATGCAAACGATGATTTGCGAAACATGTCCTCAAAATAGGTACGAAAGTGAAGCAGATGTGTAAAAAATGCGACTCATCTAAAAATTAATAATTTTTCGCTTCACTGTGGTGTTCCAATACAGTTAAATCTCGATATATTGAAGTGACGTTAAGTCAAGAGGAACACGCGAAAGTTAGATAGAGTCGCATAAGAGCCGTAGATGCAAACGATGATTTGCGAAACATGTCCTCAAAATAGGTACGAAAGTGAAGCAGATGTGTAAAAAATACGACTCATCTAAAAATTAATAATATTTCGCTTCACTGTGGTGTTCCAATACAGTTAAATCTCGATTATATATGTGATCTACCGAGCCCCTTAAATCCTCATATTGCTCTCATTTTGTTGTACACTATGTGAAGAAGACCCAAAATAGAAATCCCAACCTCTTGTGATCAGCTGTAAGGCGGTTCATGTTGTCTGCATGCAGGCCTTGAGTATGCACAATCCTGCATTTTGTTGCAATTTAATAATTTTGTTATTATAAGAGGAAATTCTCAGCTCAGTTTGGATAAGAAATATATGAATTTGCTGATAGCCATATTATCAAACTAACGCATAATGCTGCTCTATTATTATTATTATTATTATTATTATTATTATTATTATTATTATTATTATTATTATTATTATTATTATTATTATTATTATATCTTATCTTGTCTGACTTAGAGTACTGCATTGTTGTAATTCTCAATGTATTGTGCAGTACAGCTCTTTTGCTGATTGATAACAGAAAACATGGTTTAACTATAATGGGGAGAACCCAGTCACAGCATGTTAAGTACTAACTACATTGTATTCATCTTTTGCATGGGAAGTGTTGTAGGGATCTCAGTATGCAGAAGTAAATACGTTGAAGTACAATCTAATGTGGTTAATACCATAAGCAAACTTACTTGGGTCATCCTATCGTCAGCACAAAAGGATGTTTCAGAGCTCAAGTGGTTATCAGCAATGTCTTCAAGATGTTCAAAGACTTTCGCATATCATTGCAAATGCAGGTTAGTTGCACAAAAACTACGTACCTTATTTGCTTTGGAGTTGCAGCGTACTTCCATCACAGGCTCACTGCTGAGTTGAAATTTGCAAAGCATATAGTTGGATTTTTTTATGGAAGTTTCAGCAGGATATCAAAGTTTCTGCAAATGGATTTAGTCATTCGTTTCTCTGAGAAGAGCTAAGTAAAGCGGCATCAAGATACTGGAGTTCTTTTCTGGGGTACTTCTATGCAGCTTACATATTGGAAGGCTTTAAGGAATATGTTGGAGACAAAATAGAACAGAGAAAGATCTTGCATGTATCCATGGATGGTACAAATGTAAACTGGGCCTTTCTTGAAGTCCTCAAAAAAGATACATACATGTGAAGAAGATCCAGAAGGAACTGATATGTGATCATGTAGCCTACATGCAGTCCATGGTGCATTTTAGCTGCATTCAGGAAAACTGGCTGGAAAGTTGACAAGTTCCTGAAGTCAAATCATAGTGTTTACAAAGATTTTTCAACACAGCAAGTTGATTTTATTTATAAAACAAAGTACAAGAATTTTCCTTTGAAAAAATTTTGCAGTTGCTGCTGGCTTGTAAACTTTGCTATCTGTGAAAGAGCTTCAAGATTTTACCTCACTTGAGGACGTATTTGGAGAGCAAGAGAGTGCACCTGCCTAATACTTACAGTAAAAAGGTTACTGAAATTCTTCAAAAGCATCTTCTGCTCCCTAAATTACATTCTTGATAATCACTTCTGCATTTGAACCCTTCTTGAGAGAATTTCTAACAGCAATGCCTATAATACGTAAAAACTGAAGTTAATAAGTGAAGCAATACAGATATTACAATAAAATATAATAATTTGTTACAAACTTCACATATCTTTTCAAGTAATTATAAATTCCTCACAGTACTCAGGACTAGTTTCTCAAGTTCATAAACACCTTAGTTGAAGATGCAGATAATATATTTGCAAAACTAGTTCTGAGTACTGTGAGTAATTTTTAATTTCTTGAAAAAATATGTGAAGTTTGTAACAAATTATATTTTATTATAATACCAAAGCCTATGGTCTCCTACTTGCATTCTGCAAGGGAAGATCTTGCCCAAGAGCTAATGGAAAGGTTCATTAAACCCATTCTGGAAGGTACTAACACTACATACTAATAGATGTTGAAAATGTAATCAACTGTGTGAAGCTGCAACAAGTTAAGATTTTATCACCTGCAATACTATTTTTCAATGAAACATATATTAAGAATATTATGGACAAGTACTGCATGGTGGCAAAAAGCTGTCTAGCCAAAATTGCCAGGAAGCTTTTCAGGAGCTCCCTGAAATATAAATTAGTTGGAGCATCCTTTGTCTTGATCCCCAAAAGATATGCGCTTAGAGCAATGAAACAGTATCTTTGAAATATGCTAGGAATGCTTTGGGCAAAGAATCATGTGACTGCACTTCAGTGTGATCAAGCCATCATTCAGTTCTGTCGGTTTGTATCTCATGTAGACAAGGCTGAGTTTTGATATTTTGATCACAGCGTGTCTCCTTGTGCTTTTTATACAAAACAAAGGAATAGTTCATGACCTAGTACTTTAGGGAAGATATTTATCTTCAGCATCAGTGAAACATTCAATTTTTCCACCTAATAGCCATTTTGCGCATTTGTGAGACCCATCTTGCATACACCTTCCAAAATTTTAGAAGCTCAGCCAAAGTCCTATGAATGGTGGTTCAAGTAACATCAGGAAAACATTGCAGAGGTCACCAAGAGTGATATGCTGATCTTGAAGCATGATTTGTTCAACCTTTGCTATTGTTACACTGGAAATTGATTGTCTCCTGTTGCTTTCTTTGTCATTAATTTCAATAAGACCGGCTGCAAGCTCTACACTATTTAAGAGACTTTTTGACATCCATATATAACTATCCATACACTTTTGTCAACTGTCAAGTGTTTGTTGGTTAAACACCTTTTGCATTAAAAAACTAAATAACGGTGTAAACTTTGTAGCTGGTAGTAGCTGCAAATAGTTTTCTTGAGTGTTGGATTTACAGTGTGGTGCGGGTAGCGGGAAAGAAGAGAAAAAAAATTAAAAAAAAAAATCTGCTCATCTTCTGCCCTGGCATCTAGAGGCTATACCAGAGCACAAGTGTCCGCAGATTTTCTTTATTTGCTAACCTTCTTTATCTATTTCATTTAGATTACATAATCTGTGCAGATATATACTAACCTATCCTATATCTACTCTAACCTATAGCTACTGGGAACCAGTAGCTTTACAAATTTTTTTTCACAATACATATTACACTACAATTCCTACTACAAGTCTCAGTCTAATTATTCTATCCAATTATTGATTGTTAGCATGATCCGATGTTCAAATCCACTCGACTGGAATTACAGTGCAGCCACTTTCTCTGACGAGGGATTTGTCTTCGGTCCATGTCGTAAGTCCACATTAGTCGACCTCCTCTATATCTTCCTCCATTCTGGTCCTGGAACCGGTTCCCCTTCTCCATATTGATGTCCAATACTGCCTTCTTCAATTTATGCTGTCCGGTGTTAATTGTTGTTCCAATTGATCCCTGACTACTTGTTGTTCCTCTGCCTCTTTTTCTTGTGTTGTAATTCTGGGTTGTCTTTGCCTTAATCTTTCCGACCTTCTTGGTGTTGTTCCCATTATAATTGATCTGTTTGCCGTTGCTCTCTCCTTCTTACCTCCCGCGCTTGTCGTTGTTGATTGTATTCTTCCATTACTTTCCCTGATATTATTTCTGCCATTTCTTCCAGTATTTCGTAGTCTTGTACATTCCTGATGATGTTCCATATTTGCTTTCCTTGCAGTGACTTCCTTTGTTGTTTTAAGTCCTCCTCGTATTTTGCACATTTGAACATGGCATGTTCAGGCAAATCTGTTCTTTCACATATGTTGCATATATCATCCTGACTCCCAATCTTTTTGAAATAGGTTTTATACGGCCCATGTCCAGTAAAATAGTGTTTTCCTCCTCTTTTGGGCTGTATCTCTTTTAATTTCAATCTTTCTCTGATATTAGGATATTATATTCATGTGTTCTTCTTCCTTCTGGTATCCCATCCCACTCCTGTTGCCATTCATCAAGTAGCTTCTGTGTTATTTCTGATCTTGTGGCACATGGACTCCCTATATTATTTCTTCAGCCTTCATGTGGTTTCTCTCCTTAAGCCAGAATCTTGCTCCTTGTCTGATTATCAGATCCAAGGGCCATATCGCCATCACTACCAGTAAGGCCATTGTAGGTGTGGTTTTCGTTGCACCAATGCTCTTAATTAGTCCTTGTCGTTGTACTCCTCTTATCCTTTTGACCTTCAGGCGCATTCTTTGTGCCCATATTCCTGACCCATACGCAGTTATTCCTACCATGAGGCTCATATGGTATATCTTTACCGCTGTTGGTGGGAGTTTGAACGTTCTTGTGGCGAGCGTTGATAACTTCATTATCACGTTTCTTGTCTTTTCCTGAATCTTCCTTATATGGTCATCAAAATGTCTTTTTTCATCGAGCTGTATGCCTAAATACCTTACTACTTTCTCTCTCTTTATACTTTTGTTTTCTATTTTTATAACTGGATCTCACTTAAAGTCTCCTTTGAGTAGGACATATGCTGACTTGTTTGCTGAAATTTGCAATTTTGCTCTTTTGCACCATTTATTGAAAAGTTCCAGGATTGTATTGGTATGTGCCTCCAACTCAGTTCGACTATTAGCCTCCACCATTATTAGTATATCATCCGCATATGCCACAACCTCCTTTGTGTATTGTGACCCCGCTAATTCTTCCAAAATCGGTTCTGTCATAATATCCCAGAATAGCGGTCCTAAAATGGATCTCTGTGGGCACCCCTTCATTATTTCCTTGGTTATTCTCTTTTCACTTCCATTTATATGTACTCTCCTATCTTTGCAGTAGTCCTTTAATGTTATATATGGTCTTTGAGTAACCTTTTTCTTTCATGACATGGAATAAGTAGGGCCACCATAGATTATCAAAAGTGCCTAGTATGTCTATGAATATGCCCAAGACATATTTACAATCACTATTTTCAACTGCTTGTATCGCCGAGTTAATTGCAGTTTCTCTTGATCTTCATTTTCTAAATCCATATTGTTTGTTAGTCATACCTATCAACTTCCTATATTCATCCATTCTCTTCAAAATCAATTTCTCTTGTATCTTGCCTGGATGTTAAATAGACAGATTGGCCTATATGATTTTGTTATCGTTGGATCTTTATCTTTGGCCTTTTTTAGTATAACCACATTTGATTCTTTCCAACAGTACGGTACTCTGCCCTGTACTAGGCATTCATTTAGTAAGTTGCAAAGATATGGGGCGATTGGTTTCTCCAATGCTTGAATAATTTCCGCATTTATGTTATCCGGACCTGGGGCCTTTTTCTTCTTCATTTCTCTGATTGCAACCTTTACTTCGGAGACATCAAACGGATAAATTATTCTGGGATTACTGTATTCTTTCTCAAAGTTCCTTCGCAGTTTTTTTTTGTTCTTCATTTTCTTCATCTTGGTCATTAGACAGTATTAGGAGTGGATTATTTGATTCAATTCATGAGTTTGTAAATGTCCCATAAGGTTTTTTCAGTGTTGAAATAATTTCTGGTGCCCTAATTTTCTCCATAACTAACTTATATACTGTTCTCAATACATTTTCATCTAAATTGTCTTCTACAAATCTATTCCAACTTTCTTGTCTGGTCTCTTCTAAATTTTGTTTATACTGTTTCAGTTCTCTATATTCTTTTAACCTTATTTGTCTCCTGTGCAGTGGTACTCTTTTGGTAGTTTCTTCTTGCTTTTCGTACTCTACTTCTAAGTTTCTGTAATTTATCATTCCATACTCTATATCCCTTATTAGTGTTCGTGCATTTTTTCAAAGAATTTTCCATTGCTTCTTGTATACATTTTGTCAATTGCCATGCTGTTGAATCCACGTCATCCCCTGTTTGTATTTCTGAAGGTATTTGAAACGATTCTCTAAGGTTTGCCCAGTCTGCATTTTTAATTTGATATCTTTTTCTCTCCTTGTTGGGTAACGTTTCTCCTTCTCTCCATGTTATAACATCAAAATATATTAAATTGTGATCACTTGTTGTCAGTTGCTGTGCTACTTTCCAACCTATAATTCTGTCTGCTATGTACCCCTTAGCTAGGGTGACATCAATATTTTCTTGTGCTTCTACTCTGTTATCAAAAGTATATGGATTGTCTCTAGTATTTATTACTACTACGTCATTTTGTATGATCACTTCTTCTAGTTGTCCTCTCTGATCTGGGTGTTTGCTGAATCACCATGTAGATTTCGCATTACAATCCATCGTAAATATTATTGATTTTGTAGGATATGCATCCAGTATGTTCTCCATCTTCCTAATGTGATTGTTTATATCGTCACTATACTGGAAGTACTGGTTGCTTAGAATGAAACTGTTACCATCTGCAATCACCTCTAAACAGTTAACGTGTTCATCATAAAATTGTGTCACTTTCACTACTTCTATCTCCCTATTTACTATTATGGTTGCCGTCATAGGTTGTCTTCCCTCCATTATCACTCTTGACATTGCTGCTGTGTATATGGGTTTTTCCTTATTACATAAGGTTCCTGAATACATAATATATCAAGTTCTCTGTCTTCTATTATTTTCCTTAATTCTTGCATTACCATTTTTGCTCTCTGTGCATTTATTTGACCAATTCTTATGCTCTTGTATTTCATTCCTGTTAAGATCCTTTCTTCCATTCTGCTATATCCTTACTATTCTTTCTCTCAAACACGTATTCTTTCACCTCATTAATATGACTGTATCGCAGGGAACTACAGCTGTCTCCTGTTCTTTGTATTGTTCTTATCTTTCATTGTGTACTTGCCATAATCTGATTGTTAATGTGATTATCATTATCTATTCCTTCCATCTAGGTAGCTGTATCTATCGTCTTATTCTTACACTTTTGTTTATACTTCATTGCCCATAATGCATTCCATCTTAGTCTGCACGGATTACTTTTTTTTATTTTCCTGTGTATGCTTTTAGTTTGAGTTGTCTTGTCCATAATCAGTTCTATTTATTAATTGCTCCCAAAACATTCTATATGTTGCGCAGTTATTCCTGTTGGCACAGTGAATTTTAATTCCTGCATCTAAATTATTTCTGGTGCTGCACGGTATACATACTGACTTTTCTTTATCCTTGGCCTTTTGACACTCTTTTTTATTGTGTTCCTGTTCACCTCAATGTGAACACACAGATTTCTCCTGTTTGCAGTACTTGGCTACATGGCCTAATTTCTGGCACTTCATACACTTGGCAACTACAGGATAGTCTCTGTCTGAACAGCTTGAAAGCCAATATATATTTTTTGTTTCTGAATCAACTTAAGTCTCAATTTAGGGTCAAGTTCCAATACATGATGTACTGTTCTTTTGTCTCTCGGTCCAGTTCTGAATCTGAAGGTAACCTTTTGGTCGAATTCTTCCCATGGCATCTCGTCTTTGTAGTTTTGCTCGTGCATGTTTCGCTTTATATCCTCTTCCTTTTCTGTGGATAGTATATCACAAATTATCATTAGTGGTTGTTTCTTTTTAGCTTGTTCAACCGTTATATCCTTGTCTTTCAGATTATTGCTATTTACAATCTTTTCCATGTCTTCTTTTGTTTCCACTTCCATTATAACAATGGAATCTGTGGCACATACATTTGTTATCTCAATTTTCTCCTCTATAGGTTTTAAATTTTTGGTAACAATATCTTGTACTTCATTTGCCATTTTTCCTTGAGTAGATCTAATAAGCACAGTATGCGTTTGCTTCTTTAAGCCTTTATGCAATCTGTCTTCTGACTGTTAATTTTGGTTTCATTGCCATTTGGGCATATGTTTGCTTCGGTTGGGCCATGGTTTCTCTCAATGCCTTGTTTTCCACTTGCAGGGTTATTACTTTTGCAGCTAGTTCATTAAATGTTTCCATAATTTTACCCATCTGGGTTACTGTTTTCTTTGTTCTCATGCCAACTTTGTCAGCGACTATCGCCACATTTATCTCTGTTAGGTATTCCACAATACTAGGGGGCATCTGCTCCCTAGCCACAACCTCACTCAACCATGATAACTTTAGAAGGTCCACTGTCCGATTTCGTAGATCTCAATAGTGACTTTCTAGGTTTAAAGACATCTGCTTCCTCTGTTCTCCTTCTGTCTTGTGTTTTAGAGCTCCTCTCAGCTACTGCGGACAGGCCAGAATACTCAGGGTCAGGACGAGAACCGGGAGCAAGTTTGGCACTGTCTGGTAGGGTCGCGTGCACACGCAAGACACCCTACCTCCCACTAACTATGAACACTCCACTAGACACTTTCCAGCAGGGGGTTAACGGCCAAACTCCAACCCCGGAAAGAAGAGAAAGCTAACACACCTTTGTTTCTGTAGAATGGTAAACCTAGAAAAACACAGCTCAACTAAATTACAATAAGATAAGCAAAGGTATGCGCCGAAGCTGTGAGATGTGTAGACATACAATAAATTGAACTCCATCCAATAAGCTGTTTGCTTATATATTTACTATGTTATGAAACACACAAAAGTAGAAAACAAATATTACGACAGCCATAAACACTCGCTTTGTGATTCTCAGATTTGCGAGTCTCTTGCATCATTTTATCGCTGGTATCCTGTGATGTGTTAATGATAATTTTATCAATTACTTTTTCTATTACACCATTGTTTCTCCAGTATTGCATTTCCAGCTCTTGGACCTTCTTGCAGTATCCTACCCAGTATGTTGCTTCTATAGCAAGTTTCCACAGATTTATGGCTCTCTAGTACATTGCATCCTCTGAAAACATTGTTTATTTTTGTGCACGCTAGCTCAATTGCATTCAGATCACAGTTATACAGAGGTAGGCAAATTAATAGTGTGTCCCTTTTCGAGAGCCATAACATCCACATCATACGTCTTACTCTTAGATTTATTTTAACTGGTTAGCTAATAATTAACCTCAAAATGAAATAATGCACGTTTGAAAGCTTAGCATATTAGACAGTAGATGTCAGTGCATAGCGCATTTCATCTTTCAAAGTTGTCATATGTGTTTATGGAATTAGGCGACACCTACCGAATGAGGACTTGGGGTCTGAACACTCAAGAAATCGTGTGCATAGAGTAACAAATACAGCAGTGCTACACAATAGCCGCACAAAATTTCTCTGGAATCCCAACGCTTTAAAGACTTGACTTTTGAGATTAACCTTACACAAAAACCTTTTCATACCATCGAGATTTAACTGTATTGGAACACCGCAGTGAAGCGTAATAATTATTAATTTTTAGATGGGTCGTATTTATTACACATCTGCTTCACTTTACGAAAGTGAAGCAGATGTGTAATAAATACGACTCATCTAAAAATTAATAAATACTTTTCAAACCACTTATGTAATAAAGTTCTATCCTTTCTGGATTTGTTGTAATAAAACTTTTTACCATTGTAAGCTAATTTACAAATATAAAGGTAACATCAGAAACTCTCAGCTGATATTTACAGTTAAGTGGGATAATATCAGGGGTCTCTGTGTGTATAAATTGCCGAGCCTAACTATAGAACTAATCCATTTACTCAACTGTTCCATTAATGATTCACTATTTAAAAAGTAGGGTTTCATGCATTTCTTGATGAATTTCAGACTGTACCAGGGATGTTAAGCAAACCTGAAGTTTGACATCCATCAGTGTTTCCTATTAATTGCTGCGAAAATCAGGAAATTATTTGTCCACAAAGTATTACAAAATGTCAGTTATAAGCTATAGGGCAGGATTTGTTACATATCTCCTACATCATTATACAATAATTTCATAACAAATATGAGGGTGAGGAAAATGAAATCAGTCATTGGAGGTTCATCCACTTCACCTATTAGTTTAAGCATACTTGTAATTAAAAAATAGTTTAAAAATTTGTAACCCAAATTATCTCATGATGTTTCAGCCTTAATTCTCTTTGGTTTTATACTGATTATTCTCATTCAGAAAATCTAAATTTAGCACACACTGCTAGATGGAATGACTATTCATGTTCAGTGATATCTAGAATTAGTACATTGCCTTAACATCAGATGGAAATAGACAATTTAAAGCCATGTTCACAGATGATAGTTTCCATATTTTAACTGTGACTTGCAAAAGTACAGATTTCATGACCAAAGCCTAATGTATTCAATACCGTGTATTCAAAATAAACTTTTCATGATCTTCTTTGTTGGAAGAGTTGAAAACGGCGAGTCGATTAATAACACTGAACAACACTTTTTCAATTTCTCAGAACTTGTTTCGGAGGCTTACTTTTCTCTGGTTCTCTGTGGTATAGCTGGCAATTTTTTTCTCTGAGGTCTCCTTTGGTGGCAGTTCAAGGAACTTGTTGAACATATCTTTCTGGGGCATGTTGAAATTAAATACTCTGCTTGTATTTTTCAAAATGAAAATTTCTTGCATTCACTTTAGTATATAATGTTGTACTGTAATCAAGTTTATATAGCAAAAACCAAAAGAAATTTGGAAACAAGATCTAAGGAACACTTCAGAAACATAAAATACAAAAATTAGAAAAATCAGCGGTTGCCACCCATTTTTGGGCAAAAAATCACAACATAAATCCAGAACCGAAACTTCTTAAACACACAACAGCAAAACAAGAACTGTCCACATGAGAAAAATTTTCATTTTGAAAAATAGAAACAGAATATATAATTTCGACATCCCCCAAAAGGATATGTTCTGCAAGTTTGTCGAACTGCCACCAGAGGAGAGCTTGGACCAAAGATAACTAGCTACACCACAGAGAACCAGTCGCCAGTCAATGTCTGGTTGATAATGAAGGGAAAAAAGCCTCTGAAACATATTGTGGGAATTTAAAAAGTGTTGTTTAGTGTTATTAATCAACTCTCCTTTTAATTTTTTTCATTTCTAAGAAAATAGAAGACCTTACTTTTAAGATTACTCTTGTATAAAAAGTTCTCAAGGCACTATTTTGGTAGTAGAATAAAATTTGCTAAACTGTTTTAATGCAGTTACTTTGTACTGCATAACGTGACTATAGCATGGCAAATTAATTAAAACTGTTTACTGATTTTAGTAAGCGCAGATTACTCCTTCAGCTGCTTCCCCTGTTTTCACTACAACTGGCCCTCGTTTCATGATGGTAGTAAAGGTGGGGATAGCGGGAGAGTTTGCTGTTACTGCTTATATTTTGTTGCATGGTTGAATCAAGGATAAGAGTAATTACTGTTGTTGTCTAGCTAATACAACCGATATTAGTGTTAATAGTACTCACTTTATGTATAATACTTCATAAAAAGCATTACATTATGATTTCTTTGATCATTCATTGTCACTTGCAAATTGCAATGCAATGACTTCTTCTCTCCTCTCCCACCACTGCCTCTCGATGTGCATGCGTTCTGATGTCACATGGACACGCAGGAGAAAGGGAGAATGCCACCTGCAATAGTTGCACCGACAACATCTGCACATCTTTTTCATTACCTTACAAGAATATACCACTTGTTTTCCAAGTTGAAAGAACATTTGGCGAGGAAGGGACTCAGCGACAGTGATTGGTTTGACTCATTCTTAGTAGTGAACTGCACCGTGGGGCTTAGGTACAATTATAGAAAGGGGTGGGGATTTAAATAATATGGACCAATTGTGTCAAAGTTTTGCCCTCCACTCCATTTGTCAACTACACAGAACGTCTGGATAAATATTTTTAATTGCAAAGGAAAAGTTACAGCTCCCACCTTTCAGGCGTAATAGATTAACAAATCACCTTCTTTAACATGACAAAACCCATAGGTCACACCAAGAAATTGGGCAGTGGCCCAGTCTATTTGAAACTCAAATTATTCCAAATATAAGGTAGTCCCTCTGAGAATTACTTCCCTGAAATTTAACAGGAGGACTACCCAGGCAGGTGGGCGGTCAGAAAAGCCATATTCCGAAGTACTAAGTCTCAAAGCTTAAGATCAAAACCAGAGTTACTCACTGTGCGTGTGCCATGAAAGTTAGGCCATGACTGCCCTTGTCTCGCCTGCCTGGAGGTATCTGGGAGGAAAGACATTTGCTGAATTGCTTTAATGCAACTACTTTCTAGTCCATAACATTTTCAAGAAAATGTTGAAGCTTGGGCTTCATCACAAGTATGTTAGACTTACAATTATCTGAGTTAATTGAGACCAAGAATATCTCAAATTTGGAAAAATTCAGCTAATATAGTGATATTGTTCAAATAGATTGTAAGTTATGAAAAATTGCTTATTATTGAAAAGTAGTTTATTATAAAATATATTTCCAGCAAGTTACCTTGAATAAAGCAATTCCATGTAAATGTCATATCAAGAGGTAACATTTTATTTAATTTTTCAGTATGTTAAGTAAGAGCATGTAGTTCCTCATACTCTGAGGTACTTGATTCAATAGTCAAATGTTCAAAGAATAATAAGGCAATTTATTGCTAAAGATCTTGGTGAATACGAAACAAAAAAAAAGCATAAAAATTTTTGTTTGGAATACAGTTCTTTGAGATACATTTTAGTATAGGGGTTATAAGTGTAATAATAGTAATGTTACTTTCTTTATTTTGCAGGAGAAAACACTTGAGAGACAAGTTATGAAATACAGACGCTTGTGTTGTTTTCGAGTAGAAAAAGTAAAAAGTTTGGAGCAAAAGGTGAAGGGACTTGAGCTTACTATTTCAAGATTGCAGGCACCGTCAGAAATGAAAAGCACTGCCCAAAAGGAAAACAAAGAAAATCAAGAAAAGGCTTTTACAGGGTAAGTGCAAAGAATGACAAAAGCTGAGGCATTAGGAACAAGTTTTTAAAGATGCAAAAGTATTTTACCATTACAACAGCAAAAGTTCTTAGAATAAGTAATATCTTACTTATTCCCCCACCTAAAATTAGTATATGCTTATTAAAACAAAAATTATTTTAGAATAGGCAATCAATTAATAAAAAATTTGTTTTCTTTTGCAGGCCACTGACTGAGAATGTGAGAACTTTTGGCCTACGCAGTTATGCACGTCGGAATAATAAATGAAAAGAGAGAACTCCAGAAGTTCTTTTATTTTGTATTGTTTTTTGTTTTTTATTCAATTTTCATTTTGTAACTTCTTTTTTGTTTGTATGTTTGACCAAACAGCAGAAACAGATAGTTTTTTAGAGATTTAGATTAACTTTATAGTAATTTATATGAGTGAAAAAACAAACCAAAGAATTGAAGTTCAATCTATATTACATAAATAGCATCAGTATGGAACTTGACAACTATTTAAAAAGTGACTGAAAAGATTTGAACAAGGATGTAGTATTTTAAAATATGGAAGCTGTTAACTGCATCTTTGGCATTTAAAGGAAGTCAAAGTTTCAGCTGTTTAAATAATTTTCAGAAGCATTATGCTTTGTTTGTGTGTATTTGTAAAGTTGTATAGACATATTATTATTAAATATTAAAATGGTACTTTTACTTAGTTCACATTCTTTGTGTATTCAATTGGAAGCATCACCTAACACATTGCCTGTCACCTCAGAAATGTAAATTCATTTATAAATTTGCAGCCAAACTAACTCGTGATTAGAGTTGTGTTAAATTCAGGAGATTTAATAACAGAAATTATTCAGATTCTTTTTCAATATTTTATACCTTTATACAAAAGCACAATTTTATATTGTGAGATAGAAAACCTTCTATCATAGTGAAAAGATGTTTTAAGACTTAATCAAGTTTTGGTATTGTAGCTTAAAGACTCCTACCCCTTCATTTTACTGGCAATACAGTAGAAGCCCAAAATAATTGGTTGTTGGGGGACATCCTTTACCTCATGTTATAAGTAGTGATGGGCAGAATCAAATGATTTTAAGAATCGATTACACTGTATTCAAAAACTTTGAAGAATCGAAACTTTCATTTGAATGCAAGTTCTCAGATGATGTCACACGCTGCGGATTGGTTTTCTACAAACGAGAACTTTTGCTTGCATTCAAATGCAAGTTCTCAGATTATGTCACATGCTGCAAATCGATTTTGCTACAAACAAGAACTTTTGTTTGCATTCAAATCCAAGTTCTCGGATGATGTCACACACTACGAATCGATTTTGCTACGAACGAGAACTTTTGCTTGCGTCTGAATACAAGTTCTCGGATTATGTCACATGCTGCGAATCGATTTTGCTACAAACGAGAACTTTTGCTTCCATTCGAATGCAAGTTCTCGGATGATGTCACATGCTACGAATCGATTTTGCTACAAACGAGAACTTTTGCTTGCATTCGAATGCAAGTTCTCGGATTATGTCACATGCGGCGAATCAATTTTGCTACAAACAAGAACTTTTGTGTATTTGTGTTAGAATACAGAAAAAATACATAAAAATAAAAACGATGGAAAAAAAGGAAAATTAAATATTTTTTTTTTTTATTTAGAAAGGTTGAGAAAATTTACTTGTTTTCAAAAACAAGTTCTGGGATACTAAAACCAAGAACATTTGCGTGTATTCAATGCAAGTGCTGGGAGTCGCTATAGCGGATATCTCTGGTGTTGCGCTGCATAGAGAATATTTACTTGAATTCAAAAACAAGTTCTCATATGCATTAAAATGCTTCTAATCTAAAACATTTATTGCAAATGATGCATGGAGTGTGCACCGACGGTGCAAAATGTTGAATGCACTCTGATGTTTCTATTTAAAATTTTAGCGTAACTTACGTGTCAAGAACCTTCAATCGCTTAAAATAATTTTGTCCAAATTCTTTTGAGACAATGCATCTTCTTACATTGCTAAGTGACCAGTTTATGAAATTTTCCCTTTGGATGGAACAGAAGGTGTTGGAATGTCAAGGAATTTTGAGTGACGTTCAACATGTCATTAAATTGGATAAAATGTGTCGTTTATTAAAGGTTTAGAAATACACCACCGCAACTAGATTCCTTTTTATTTCCAAACTTATCTCACCCATTAAGACTGCTATATGAGTATAATATGAAATATATTTGCAAGATTATCTTCATGAAATCACTATGTTTAGTATTAGTATTTATTTTCAACACCCTGAAAATAAACAGTTTATGAAACTTTCTCAAGAATGCAGTTTACACCTGTTGAAAATCACATTAAACTTTTAATAGCTTTTAGTAATGAATTTATTTCAACCATATTACACCATATTTATTTTACATAGTAACATCATAGTGAACAAAGGACTAACAAAAATCGTCAAATGAGCCAATTTATAACATTTCCTCCCACCTTGAAATTGTTTTTACAATTTCAACACACTAATATATTTGCAGGAGTCATGTTATTTAATTAATTAATATCACGGTTCACTTCTAAGGGATACAGGCGCTGGACTGGACGTATTAAAATCCCATCTGCTGTCTTCAGTTTGCCGACCCTATTAGGACAACATCTTCTTTCAGGATTATCTTCTTCTCTCCTCTAGGTCGCTGGATCAACATGGCAAGATATTCTTTACGAAACCGTTGTCGCAGTTCTTTCAGAGATGCTGTCGAAATCGTAATCTTCGTTGGAACTTATTTTCCAACCCATCAATGTCTGGAAGTCGGACTTCTCTTATTTCCTGAAAGAACATCGCTGGTGTAAGAGGAGTCAAGTCTTCTGGGTTTTCAGATACATATGTTAAGGGTCTATTGTTTATAACTGATTCAACATCACATAATGTTGTATGTAATTCCTTGTAGGTGAGAACAGATTTTCCTAGCATTCTTTTCAGTAGGTCTTTTATGGATCGCACTAGACGCTCCCACCATCCTCCCCACCAACTTGCTGTGGGAGGGTTCAATTTCCACTCGATTCCTTGAACTCCAGATTCGAGTTGTATCTTCTGAATGTCTTGAGCTCTCCAATGAAATTAGTACCATTATCAGAATAAATAATGGAAGGACGACCTCGTCTTGTTATGAAACGACGCATAGTGTGCAAAAATCCTTCTCTACTGAGATTTGATGTCAATTCTAAATGAACAGCTCTGTACACAGCTCTGTATTGAACAATCCATACCTTTTCTTTCGTTTTTAGCAATAGTGGTCCTGCAAGATAAACTCCTGTAACTTCAAAGGGAGATGCATCTTTCATGCGGTCAACTGGTAATGGTGCGGTATCCGTCTCTACTCGTTTAGCATTTTGCCATCTACACTTTAGACAGTATAGTTTTTATGGTTCTTCTACTTCAAATTATCCAAAACTTCATTCGAAGCCATGACATCCAGTGTTGTCTATCCATTAATCCATCAGTAGCTAAACGTTGAATCTTTATTTTATTCAACAATGGTATTTCTTTGTATCATTTACAAAACTCTCTTGCCAGATCTTCCAGTATGGGTCAATTCCAGTTTGACTTAACTGCACTCTTATTAGACTTACATGTTTAATGTTTTATTTATTTGTCATTTGGTAATTACAAACAATTACAATAAACTTCGTCATCCAGAATATAAATATAAACAAATTATATACATAAGCACATTACTTATAGACATGGACACGCGCGCACACACACACACACACACACACACACACACACACACAATACTTAAAAATACAATATACAATTCCCTCTTGTGTTGTTCATAAAACTCGTGCAAACAGTAAAACAGATTTCTTATCAGCCATTTGTACAATCTAATTTTAAACGCTAGAATATTCAAACTCCTTATTTCTTGTCGTGCTGCCATCTAATGTCCTGGTAAGTTTGATCAGCACGATACCAAGCCAGATGCAGACACCGGATGCATCATCAGTCCTTATTTCTTGTGGAAGCGCATTGAAAACTTTTATACCAATTACTTTGTGGTTGTTAAATGTTTTTTGCAATCTATGGTATGGCATATCAATTACATTATTATTTCTTGTCTCATGTTATGTATTCCATTTCTAGTTTTATAATCATGTAGATCCTCTTTGATCTTACTTTGCCACAACTTCTGTAACATTATCTTAAATGGCAGAATTGCAGGACAAAGAAAACCTATTACATTAAAGATTCTTTGTACCGTCGAAAGAATAACTCTTTGTCAATACACTTGGAAGATCCTGTAATTTCAGAGGTAATTCCCCTTCCAATGTGTCCAACCGCTTATTCCACAGAAGACCTAAAACTTTTGAGTGGGGTTCATTTCTTCATTCACAACTCAAATTTAAATTGTCGTCGTGATTTGGTGTTTGCTCATATGTGTGTTCCCAACATCTTAACTCCATTTTAGCTTCAGACAAAATACGTGTGCTATTATTGCGAAACTTTTGATAGTCCTCCAAAGACTGAACTGATGTAACACAATTGTCTACATACAAAGATCTTTTCATCTTAATGATGAATGCCTCATCTTCCTCACTTGCATTTGAAAGATGATTGTCGATAGCAGCTCCTAGGATGAAAGGGCTGGATGAAACTCCAAATACTATCCTCTTGTGTCTGTAGTACTTAAGTCTCGTCTTCGTGTCATCTTCCCACCATAGAAACCGTAAAAAAATCTCTATCTTTTTCTTGTACTTCAATAATCTGAAAAGCCTTTCTGATATATGAAATAATCCCAATCTTCTTTTCACGAAACCTCATTATAAGTTCTGGAATTTCTTGTATGTAGTTGGGACCCTTCTCTAAACAATCATTGAGAGAGACTCCTTCAACTGTCTTACAAGAAGCATCAAACACAGGACATATGGGAATGGTTGCACAAGATTCTTTGAACACTGGACGATGAGGAAGGTAATGGCACCTCTTTTCTAACTCTTCTATAGGTACTTCTATAAAACCTTCTCGTTCCCAAACTTCAAAAATCTTGCCATACTTAGAGAAAAGGTTTACTTTCTCTAACCTTTTTGAGGCTGACCAAAGTCTATTCTCGGCAACTTGCTTGTTACTTGACAGCTCAAGATGTCCATCGACCCATGGCAATCCTACCACGTAACGACTATCTCCATTTCTCTTCAAGGTACTTAGAAGGTAATCCCTTTCTTCTTCATCTTGAGCTGCTGATGATTGTACCTCTACAGAATCCAAAATACCAATAGTTTCAAGATTCCATAACTGTGTAATAGATCCATCATTACAAGACATTGTTATGGTAAGGTTGTCCATATTAGTTTCAGATAGTTTAAGTCTCTCGCCTCCTAGCGTCCACCCTAATTTGGTTTCTACAGCAGTAAGTCCATATGATAATGGAACAATTTTCCCTGTTAGAATATCATTGTAGACATCCATCCCTATGAGTAACTCAATCTCAGGAGTTTTCTAGAAAGTCACTGATCCAGATCTTCTTTTCCTTCAGTTCTTTCATCAGTCTTGTAGAACTGTTTGATATACGTGGGCTAAACTGACAAATCTTTTCTGTATCTCTCACTTGGATTTCACGAAGGTATTGGCCTCCCATCTTCTGTACTTTCAAATTATACTTCAGATGTCTTACTTTCGACGTTTGGCTGCCTCCAAAAAGAACATGAGTCATTGATTCTTCAGCAACAGCTTTTAACTCCAGATCTTCTGCTGTCCTCTTGAGTAAGTAGGAACGTTGAGAACCACAATCCAAAAATGCTCTTAAGTGTTTTGGTTTTGTGTTTTCCTTATTAAGTAACCATCAGAGTCTGAAGTACTATCTTGTTAGTGCATATACAGTTGGCCATATCTGAGGTAATGCCACCTTTCTGTGTCGTTAACTTCTGTGAAGCACCATTTTCATATGTTGTTTTTATCAAAAAGCTTGGGATACATCACTGTAATATGTTTCTGGTGACAGATAAAATATTTCACCTTTGCTTTGCAATTAATAGCCATATGATCGGCCTAAGACAGTTATAACAACATTTATTCTGCTTGGCCTTGATTTTTCTATCTGCCAACGTTATGAAATGAGTAGAAAAGCATTCCTTACTCGGGTGGTTTTTCTTACAGAAGATACATTCTTCCAAGCTGCCATCATGAGGAGCAGCTACAGAAGGAATCCTGTTACATTTCTTCGTCTGCTTTTCTCTCTCCTTCGAACGACTGACACAACTTTCTTGTCCTTCTTTTACTAAAGAATTCTCAAATCCAGATTGGGCTAACATGATTTGTTGTTCACTTCGGACTTCCATTCTAACAAATTCCATTAAACAATCAAGTCGTGTTTGTGAACTGTTTTCTTGGTTTTCTGTTATTCTATAACTTGAATTTCTCTGCCATGCTCGCAAAGTTTCTTCAGGGAGACTCGATTCAACAAGAGGGAACAACCACATACTTGGATCTGCAGAATCAAGCTCTAGCATCTTTAACGATCGAAGCTGAGATTCCAACTTGATCATCAGTGTCGCCAAAGGCAGCTTTTCCTTCTTTGTTGCATTTGAAATAACTAACGAGTAGTTCTCTCACATACACTTGTAAGAGTAAATCCTTTCTCCCAAAATGTTCGGTTAGTGCTTCAATTGCCTTATAGTTCTCCACTGTTTGTGGATAACTTACAACAGTTTCTCTTGCCTCGGTCCCAGGTTTCATAGCTTGTAACAAATATTCAAACTTGTCACTTCCATGCAAAGTCTCATCTTCATGAATTTTCTTGAATTGAGACTAGAAACCAAGCCACTCTTTAAAATCCCCATTAAATGTTTTAAGTTCGATTCTGGGCAAATTAAACGACCTATTTTTTGTCTTCTGTTGGTAGGTTAAACCCTCTGTAACATTCATTCACAGAAGAAATATGTTCAGCATCCTCGGATGTTGTGTTGGCCGCTAAGGTCTTGTCTACCTGAAATCTCATATTCTCAAATTCTGTACAATATTCTTCAACCTTCTCAAGTTCTTCTAAAATATTTTCTTCACTCGCATTGTTCTTTAATAACATGTCCATAACCTTTTCATCCCATCCCCTTATTTCTTTCACCAATTCTTCAAGTCGCCGGAAAATAACTTTCATACGATCGTAATCGTCAGACATCATAATCTCCCTCACGAGGATGCCATTTATTTCATTAACTTTTCTGGTAAACAGTTCACTGGTCATCTAACTTTCTTAAGTTATTGATGTTTAATCTTTACCAATTCCAATACTATCTTCTTCTAAATGCGATCTTCACGCAAGTTTAATATATGGCATCAAATATTCACGAAAATCGTTCTTCAATCACAGATTTTTAAACAAATAGATATTTATAATGTTTTAATCTTACCGTATAGTCATGAAGATCACGTTGGGGTTGGCCACGCCGTGGCTCAGTCGTTAGACCGCTTGGCTCTCGCCAAGGCGGCCCGGGTTCGATCCCAGGCAACCACAAAGTGAGATTTGTGGTGGACAACATGGCGCTGGGGCAGGTTTTCTCCGGGACCTCCGGTTTCCCCTGCCATCTCATTCCACCGGTGCTCCATCTTCATCTCATGTATCATCAGTGTCATCGTCTGCGGTGCTGTATGTAGTAAAAGCGGGCGTTAAACACTACACATTTCATTTCATTACGTCGGGGTCACCAAAATGTTGAAAATCACATTAAACTTTTAATAACTTTTAGTAATGAATTTATTTTGACCATATTACACCATATTTATTTTACACAGCAACAACATAGTAACTTACATAGTAACATCATGGTGAACAAAGGACTAACGAAAATCGTCAAATGAGCCAATTTATAACAACACCTATAATACTAAATACATAATTATATTAAGCTATACATCAATTATTACGGGTATTTAGGTATTGCTTGGCATGTCCCATATGATCACTTATTATTGGAAAATGTGATCTAGTAATTATAATCATCTAGCAAGAGTGCATCATATTTAAACATGCTCACTTGTATTAACTGCATGAAAATGTTTGTTTACTCTTTTAGACTTTAGCCAATACTTTGGAATACAGCATTCTTCACGAACTAATTTTTTAAACAAAAACCTTACGTGAAATAGCTATTTAACAAAATAATTCTGTCCACATTCTCTGGCGGCAATCTATTTCTTATGTTTCCTAACTGGCCAGCTTTTGAAAAACTCGCTCGGTTGGGACCGAAGTTGCTGGGATGCAGAGATACGTAAGTGAAGCAGATGTGTAATAAATACGACTCATCTATAAATTAATAACTTTAAGTGAAGTTCATACAGTTCTGGGAAGATGTTTCTATGACGTTTCCAAAATTCTAGAAGTTCTTTCATTCTTTCTGTATATTGCATTTCTACATATGGTCGTAGCATTAAGGTCACTGAAGTATTTGGAGTCATTGTAGTGTTGGCAGTTGCTACTTTATTATCAAATTGTATCCACAGGGAATCGCTGTCTTCTCTGGTAGCTGAGAAAGAAACGACAGGAGTTATGCCTCTTCCTCCTCCTCCTCTTCCATCTTCTTCAGGTACCCTAATCATTGATGTCAGTTCTTCAGCTATCCATTTCTGTGCATTTGTAGCATTTTGTTCCAGACCAAAAGCCATCTTCTTCAATCTGGGGTCCAGAGATGTGGCTTTTGCCACTATTTCGTTTGTTTCAAATGTACCCAGTTGTCTTGCAACCACATCCACTAATGTATTCTTAAGAGGCTCTCCCGTAGCTGTTTTAGGCACTTTGCTTCTAAGCATGTACTGAAGGCCCCTTACTAAGGGAATCACAAGAGAAATTGATGGATAATTCTCGCCAGACAATTCTGTAGTCATTTTTTCCACTTGTTTCAGAATGGGTATACAGTCAGCCAGTATATTCCATTCCTCTGCTTCCAAATTAGGTTGTGCCTTTGGAAGGCTAGCTAAAGAAATTGTAAGGGGATCTTTAATTTGCACGAGTCTTTCAATCATTGTAAGGATTGAATTCCACCTCGTAGCCACATCCTGTTTTATATTAAGCACAGGCAGTCCCATCTGGTTTTGGAATTCATGGAGCTTGGCATTTGAAACGTCACTGTGTTTGAAGTGGCATACTAAATTCTTGCATTTTGTAAGAACAGTTCCCAGGTTCTTGTTACTGCTGATAGCTTCACTGACACTCATATTCAATGTATGTGCTACACAGGGATGGTGAAATTTCCACAAATGTTCATTTATAGCATTTTTCATATTGGTTGCATTGTCTGACACTACTGTAACAATTTAATTGGAAACTTTAAATGCCTCAAATATTGTGCTTAGAGATGCAGCAATATTTGCACCCGTATGAGAATAGTGGAGCTCTCTCGTTGCCAGAACAGTGGAATTCAGTTGGTCTTCATAAATAAAATGACATGTGACAGTTATATGACACATGGCTGTCTGAAGTCCACATGTCTGTCGTAATTGCCACACTATCTACTTGGTTCAGCATGCCTATCACTTTTAACTTCACAGTGTTATACAGTTCTGGTAATAATTTTGTGGATAATGTTTTTGATCTTAGCACAATATACATTGGATTTAATTTCTTGCTGTATTCCAGAAATCCTGGATTTTCCACAACTAAAAGTGGTTGATAGTCTACTGCTATCATTTTAATGATACAGTTATCAATTTCTCTCTTTTCGGACTTGGAGAGTGTTTTCTGCAACACCAGATAATCACAATTGTCTTTGAAAACAGTGTTTTGCTGGTGGACCGGTTTCTCCTTCAGGTGTAACCCCTGTTGAACTTGAAGGTCTTGTTTCTGGAACTGCTTTCTGGGCACTAGCAGATGATCCCGGATTGTCCTGATTTACCTCGTCTGCAGTAGGGTGCTTACTTAAAAGCAACAGAGCTGGGTGCTTTCTTGTTAAACGTGGTTTTAAATTTGTTGTGTTGCTAAAATACTTAATGTCTGTTTTGCACACTTCACACATCACAACATTGTTTTTAGTTTTTTTGAAGTAGTTCCACACCTTAGATCTTTTTGCACCAGGACTCATGCTAATACTGTGTTAATAGTTTACAGAAACAGTAACTTGCAACAAATGTTTTCTTACAACATAAACTAAGCAAAACACTGTAACGTTGGCTGCCTTTTAAGTTATCATTTTTTTATTTACTTTCCTGTAGCAAATGAGATGTCAATTAAGATTTTACTGCGACCTGATTAACAATGTACTTGTTACAAAAATAATAAACTGCTATTGTACTTTAATACTGCATGTAAGCAAGCTAACGTATTTAATATACTAACTCCGCTTAGTTAACAACTCTAAGATGTATGCTCACACAGAACTGCTGATAATGGCCATGCTTTATTGTTTCCATAGGCAGGAAGTAATAAATAAATAAATAAATAAATAAAATCTGAATATTCTACCCCGGCACCTAGACAACTATACCGGGGCATATATCCAAATTTTCTCTTTATTTTTCCATAAAATCCTTACAAATGTTATAATTATACAAATCTCTCAGAAAGCTACTCTACAAAAATAAAATGAAATAAAATAACAGAAATAAACACAAAAAAGCAAAAAACAAAAGAAAACAACTATAAAAATTACAAAATCCTTATTTCCTAAATCTATATCTAAATCTACTAATTCTGTAGTCCACCATGGCCTCTGCCATCACTCTCTCCCTCCGCCGCCCATGCAGTCAACTCCATTGTTAGATTATTCAATAATTCTTCCCGTCTTATCCTATTTTGTATTCTAGAACTCCTTCTTGGATCTTGTACTATTCTTCGCCCATTATCAACTCTTTCTCCTTTGAATATTTTTACCTCCCATGCTTTCTTACTTACAAAGTTAGTCAAAACTTGTAATTTATTTACCAATTGTTGATCTCGAATTATGTCATATACGATATATCCTGCTAGCGCATGCCTCTCTTCTTGTTGGTGAATTGCATATCTTCCACATTCAAATACTACATGTTCAGGATTATCTTGTTTGTTACATAATTCACATATATCATTTTCAGTTTTATTGATTTTCTTCCAATAGGTCTTATAAGGTCCGTGTCCTGTTATATAATGTATAAATCCCTTTGTTGGTTGAATAAAATTCAATTTTAGTCTCTCTTTGACGTTCTGAAAAATTTCGAACACTCTTCTACCTTCTAGACTTTCTGTCCATTCTTTTTGCCATTTATCTTTTAAACTATTTTTAATCACCCAAGATTTGTTTGTTCTGACTCCAGTTATATTATAAACTTTTTCTAAGTTTCCTTTTTTCGCCCAAAATTTTGCGCCCTTCAATCTTATTAATAAATCAATCGGCCAAATGGCCGTTGTTACTAGCAATGCCATAGTTGGTGTTGTTTTTACAGCTCCTGTCAGACGTAATAATACTTTTCTTTGCGTTCTTCTCAACAATCTTCTTATTTGCACATCATCCATCCTTTCTGCCCAAACTGCTGCCGCATACGTCATAATTGAAGCAAAAATGGTGTTATGATATATCTGTATATTACGCAATGGAAGTACAAAATTTAAATTGGTTATTCTTGCTAGCTTTAGCATTATTTTCTCTGTTTTCTGCCTAATATACTCCGTGTGTTTTCTAAAATGAAATTTTTCATCTATCATGATACCCAAATATCTCATCTCTTTTTCCCGTTTAATGTTCTGATTATTTATCTTCACTGTAGGGCCCCGCTTTAAATTTCCCTTAAAAAGCACATAATTTGACTTGTTTGGTGCAATTTTTAGTTTTGTTCTGAAACACCAATTTGATAATGTATTTGTAACTTCTCTTGCTTTATTTTCTAGCTCTAGTCTGCTCTGTCCATCCATCATTATGACTATGTCATCAGCATACGCTATTACATCCAAAACCTTATGATCTCTTTCCAGTAGTTCTAATAAATCTTCTGATAAAATATCCCAAAAAAGGGGCCCCAAGATAGAACCCTGAGGGCAACCCTTGGTTATCTTCTTCCTAGTTTCAAAATTTGATCCACCAATGAATACTTCTCTATTGGAACAATAATCCTTTAATAAATTATAAATAGTACTTGAATATTTCTTGTCTTTTAAAATGCCGAAAAAATACGGCCACCATAAATTATCAAAAGCGCCCGATATGTCCACAAATAATCCAATTACATAATTCTTTTGGCTTTTTGACACTGTTTCTTGAATTTTTAATATTGCATCCTCAGTTGAATATCCCTTTCTGAAACCAAATTGTTTATTATTCATACCCAGCATCAACCTATTTTCCATTATTCTTTTATATATTAACTGTTCAAAGATCTTGCCAATAGCATTTAATAAACATACTGGTCTGAAAGATTTTGGTTGCGTTCTGTCCTTATCTGCTCCTTTGCACAAAATTACAACCTTTGCCTCCTTCCACAAGTTTGGAAATCTCCCTCTTGCCAAACAATCATTAAACAAGAAACACAAAAACAAGACAATTTCTTCTCGTAGATTATACAAGACTTCATTTATAATACCATCTGGACCAGGTGCCTTCTTCTTTTTTAACTTCTGCAGAATTAATTTTATTTCTGTAATATCAAAGGGATAAACAGGATTTCCTGTATACTGCAATATCATCTGGTTTCTTTTTTCAACATGAATATCATCATCTTCTTCCTCTTTATCATCTGGCAATAACGTATGTAATAACAATTCCACCGATTCTTTCCCACTTTCTGTCATCTCTCCATTACCCTTATCTAATGTGGTTAAGATTTCTGGCTTCTTAATTTTATCCATAATAATTTTATACGGTTGTCCCCAGACCTCTTGTTTTAAATTATTTTCAACGAACTGTTCCCAATGTTGTTTTCTGGTGTCTTCTAATAATTGTTTATACTTTTGTTTGGCCTCCCTATAATTCTTTAAGTTCTCTTCTCTTTCCGTATGTATGTTTGATTTTTGATATATTCTTCTTAATTTCCTTGCTAACGATCTCAGCTTCTGCAACCTATCTGTCCATTTTATTTCATCCTTATTATTAGAAATTGTTATCTTTGGAACGGATTTTGATACTGCTACTTTTATTGCTTGTGTTAAATTTATTGCATCCAAATCCACTGATATTCCCGTATACTGTAAATTTAAATCCTTAAAAACTTGCTTCATCTTATCCCAATTTGCTCTTTTATAATTATAACGTAATTCTATTTCATGTTCTTCTTGAATTACTTCCCCATTCAATAAATAATCAAAATAAATCAAATTATGATCACTTGTGGTCTGACCCTGTGTGACCCACCAATTTCTAATCTTCTTCTCCGCTGTTGCTGACGCTAAAGTAATATCTATATTTTCTTCAGCACCTGCTCTATTTTGAAAAGTTGGTGGATTACCATCTTTATTTATTACATATAAATTTAATTCCGAGATATGTTCTTCCAGTTTCTCCCCTCTTTCATCTGGTCTTTTACTGAACCACCAAGTTGATTTTGCATTACAATCACATACATGCATGATTTCTTTATTTCTGAATTTATTATGAATATTTTGTAATTTATATAGAAAGGGTTCAATATCCAAACTATATTGAAAATAATAATTTGCCAATATAAAACTTCCATACTTTGTTATAACTTCAATGCAATTAACATGCGTATCCAGAAATTGCGCTATGTTTACTATTTGCAAATCTTGCTTGAAAATTACTATTGCTGCCATTGCCTTTTCCTGAGATAAGATTTGTCGGGATCTTAACGGCATGTATGGAATTTTGGAATTTACCACATACGGTTCTTGAATACAAATAATATCTAATTTTAATTCTTCTGCAATTTTTCTTATTTCCGCCATAACCAATTTACTTCTTTGCCCATTTATCTGTGCAATTCTTAAGCTTTCCTCCATGAGTTACTTCCTAAATTTAATCCACCAAATACATCTCTTCTTACTTTTGCGAAATTCTCTCTATTTTCATTTACTTCCTTTGCCATATTATGATTGAAACTTCTTATATTGTCCTTAAATTTATTTACTTGGGCTATTTTATATTTATTTTGTTTAGAATTTATAGATTTATTTGTGTTTACAGCTGATAAACCTGTTGCTATAATATTTTCCGATTTATTAGATTTATTTGGAATTTTTTGTGCATTGGTCTTATAAAACGTTGTTTCTGGCTTAAAGCTAGGATTAAAATTGGCAGTTTTTACTACATTATCCTTTACGACATCTTTTTTAACAATCTCCGATCTATTTAATCCTGAATGTCTAATTTGTGCATAACAATGTGGCCAGCTTGCTGCTGAATCAATTACAACTCGACCATAACATAGAACAAGATCATTATATAATTCTTCTAGATCTAATACCTCTCCCCTTCTCTCAGAAACAATATTTGACAACAACATTAATTCTTCTAGATCTGTTGGTAGATTTTTTGTTCTTGAATCCATCCTTTCAACTGCATTTGGAACTGGAATCATAATTTTATCGCCATTTCCATGAGCTCTTCTTGTAATATATCTTAATGCCGCAATTAGTGTCTTGGGTTCTTCTAATCTACTTAACTTCAACGTTTTTTCAAAATCATTGTAAATTTCCTTAATATTAAACTCTTCGGTCTTTTCTTTCGTATCCTTTTGATTTATTAACGACCATTCTCCCTGTTCTCTATCCTTCTCAAACACAAACTCAACTTCTTCAACTTCGTCTACAACTTGAACATTCTCCTCTCTTACCTCTTCTTCGCCTACTTTTTCATATATTATTTCATCATAATTTATTTCAACATTCCTTCTTGTATTCCTCTTCTTATTCTTCTTTATTGGTAAGTTAATATTTTCTTCACTGTTGACCATAATCAATTCGGGAAACAAATCTTTCTAACATCATATTATAAGTTGAACAATTCCCCTTGCCTCCGCAAATCTTGCCTCTCCTCTTGCAAGGAATACAACATTCTTCTCTTTTCTCACATTCATTCCTCAGATGTCCAATTTCTCCACATTTTCCACACACTTTATTATTTTCCCTACAGGATTTCTTGACATGACCATAATTATAGCAATTCAAACATTTCGGTACAGAGATGAAATTCTTTACTGCTACCGCTTGAAAACCTGCATATATTCTTCCTGATTGAATGAGATTTTTCCACAATATTGGAGAAACTTCGGCCACATGATGAACTGTAGCTCTATTTCTCGGACCAGTCTTAAATCTTAAAACAAACTGTTCACTGAACTCTTCTTTCGTCATCTCGTCTATGAAGTTTTGTTCATAAATGTTTTCTTGTAACTCCTCATCTGATACACCTTTCAAAACATTATACAAGATAACTTGTGGATTTCTTTTCTTCGGCTCTTCAATCTTCAATTCTTTTTCCAATAACTCTTTACAGTTTATAACTTTCTCAATATCTTCTTTTGTTTCTGTTTCAATTAGTACATTTTTGCCCGCTGGTCTCAAACTACAAATTCTTATTTTATTCTTAACAGGATTCAAATTCTTAGTAACTGTTTCTTGTAGATCTTTAATATTCATGTCATTTTTGGCTGAGATGAAAACAACATGTTTTTTATTATGTAACGCTTTCCTTACTTGTTGTTGCTTGCCAGTTTGCGCCGGAGTGGCAGTAACCTGAGCAAAAGTTTTCGGTGTCTCCATCATTGTTGCTTTAACCTCTTTCCATACTTTGACTTCTGCAAAAGCTCTTTCTTTTTCTAGATTAACCCTAAAAAATTCCTTCCTCATGCCTTCTATTAAAAATAACAATCTCTCCTTTGATCTTGTCCCCATCCTTTGATCATTTGTTAAAATAGAATTTGCTTCGTTACTTAAATCTTCAAAATTCAACATCACCTGCTCCGGACTTTCTCCAACAATATTTTCCGTTTTATTTGTTGAACCCATATTTACTGCATTTGTTTCCTCTTTCTTCTTCTCTTTTAAATCCTTTTCTTCTTTCTTCCTCTCTAAAACATCATCATCTTTGCTCTTTTTATCTTCTTTCTTCTTCTTCTTCACATCTTTGCCTTCACCTACCTTCCCTATTTCTTTTTTCCCTCTATCATCGCTTCTTGGCGATTTCAAAGATCCCCTTTGTATATTAGTTTTGGGTTTGGCTTCTTCCATCCATTAACAAAAGCGCTTTAATACGTTAAAGCAAACCAAGAAATGACGGGCAATACTGCGCGCACAGACTGTACACACTCACACCCCCTAGTTGACCCGTGCTGTAGAGGTCACTGATGCAGCAGCAGCGACTGACGGGTGACTAGCTAGCCGCCTATACACATATGTTAGCCAATGCACAAAAATTTGTTACCTTTATCACTCTATAACTTCTAAACTATTTCTGTATCATTATGAAACAAGTACTCACAGACAGCTGGTTTCTTCTTCTTTCTTCCAATATACAACACTATTAAAACAAACTTGTTTTAACCATTGTTTTTATGCTTCGACGCGGAGCTCAAACGTAACACGTCCGGAGACTTCACTCCCTGGCATATGCAATCTTAAATGGTTTATTCCTGTTCTAATTCACTGTTGCAACGCTCATGACTAATTGCCTTTCTGTGTATGTGGTCACTATGTTGTGTCTCTCATCAGGAAAACATTTTACTTCAAGCCAAGAAATGTTGAATATATATCAAGGTAGTGTCAAAGCATACACTAATACAGCATCAAAGAATGTGACAGCAAGTACTAATATGTTAAAACGAAAATAAATTAGTCATTATTGACCATTTGCTTATGCATATTAATAATTGAATATCAGGAAGCAAGACATAACACAATAATACATTATTTTCATTGTCAAACTCACATTAACAGGACTTTACATATAAGTACGCTATATTTTATATGATATGGTGTACTTGGAAATCAATAGTAGGTCAACATTATAAATTTGAATTTGGTTTCAAGTTTAAAAGTTATTCATTCGTTATAGTTACGTATCTCGTAATGCACATTCTTTTCTCCCACGATTTAATAATTTAAATATATGATCATGTATAGAAATAATTGTTTTGGAACAGTCCCGTAAACAGTATATTTTATCTATACAGTAAACCTGCCTCGCCCTTCTATTACAATGTTTATTTGTCAGTCAGTTAACTTCCCCTGCCCCCTATGCTGCCTGACCTTTAAGATGTGAATCTGTGGGCACCAGTCAGAATCTGTGAAACTGAATCGAGATATGGATTCAAATTCCACCTCAGTGCACCTGCACCTAACGAGAACTTTGGGCAAAAAGTGTTCGAGAATAGCACTCAGGACAAATGCAAACGAGGACTTTGCATTGTATTTGAATACACACTCAGATTTCGAGAACATCTCGAGAACTACCATGAATCGAATGAATCAATTTTTTGTATTCCAATTCGCCCATCACTAGTTATAACCTTACTGTGTATATAGGGATGCTACACTAGAAGTGACAAAAATCATTCGTGCCCAGTTGCATGAGAGAAGTATGCATTAATAATAAATTACAGTGCAGTATTAAACTCTTGTATATAAAGTAAATATACTATAGCACTTTAAAAATTACTCACTGGTAATGCTGGAAGACATATTCCAGCCTGTAGCCGATCTTGATTTATAGTCTACTGCACATATTTTACACCTACCTAATTTTTCTTTGTTTTAAAAAATTCAGCAAGTTTTGTTTGACACACAGATGTGTTGTTTGATTCATTTTGCCTCCATGCACAGAATCACATTTAAATGAGTTATAACTTCACTAACGTTCAGAACGTATTCTTTTGCCTCTGTCATTTTCACCACTATCATCTTCACCGTCATCCTGTTTTTCATTGCCATTCTTGTTAGCATTAAGTGAATTGTTGCATCAGCTTCATATGCTACTCAGATAATGTGGTACAGTCCTCACTGAAAAACGTCCATACAGTTTACCAGCTGAATTAGCTCTGGAAATCATTGCGAGGAAATCAATGCAAGGCATTGTTTTACGGCAGGTCATGGCCGGCGCTTCTGAAAGAGACTAATAGTGCAGCGCGGAGCTAAACATTTGCCGAAAGAGAGAAAGAAAGAAACAGACGTCTGGAAGTTTCGTCTTTTCTGATGCCATCTCGATTTTTACGAGCGGTCCACTAATTTCTAGAAAGTGACTGGAGATATAAAAGCGCCGCGGCTGTCAAAGCGAGTTCAGTTACAATTTTAGAACTGTTAACTGTGTGTGTGCAGCTGTGTAGTGGACCTTTGAAGTATACCACAAGTGCATTCTTTCGTTTGTTTACGTGTGGTGAAGCAACGAGAGACTACTGTGTTTATCACACGTCATTTATAGAGACTCTAAGGGGTGTACAAAGTGTGTTTTTACTGAAATAAACATCACATAAAATTTCTCCAAACAAGGCTTTTAATTCTACGAACCCACAGTCACCTTTGGTGTCAGGTGTTGAACACGGCGATGGAAGCTGCATTGGCAAAGGTTCTAGAAGAACTAAAAGAAATGAGAATAGTGAATGACACTTTGGCCACGGAAACGAAAGCGGCGAACGACAGTCTGCCTACAGAAATGAAGGCCGAATTAACCAAAATGAAGACTGCGATCGAGGCCCTGGCCGCTAAATTTGAAGAGCAGTTGGCCGGCGCGAAGTAGGACATCACAGAGTTGGGCGAGCGCGTCGAAGACCTGGCGAACCGCGTTAATGACCTCGAGGAAAAGGTGGACAGCAACACCAAGTCCTGAACGTTCTGATAAAGGACATTGTCGGCAGAAGATTGAAGGATTTGAAGGCCGATGCGCCGGGACGCGACAGAACATCTGCGCACGTCAAACCACCTAAGTACGACGGCACGTCTACTTTCGAAGTCTTCCGCCGCCAGTTCGACATTGTGGCCAAGCACAAGTGGTCACCAGAAGAAGAGTCCGCACAGCTAATAGCTAGCCTTCAGGGACGGGCCGCAGAGGTGCTGAACGCGGTCCAGACAGCGACGGCGCCCAAGGACATCTGGGAGGCCCTGGAAAACCGGTTTGGAAACCACCGCTTAGCCGCAGCCAACTAAAGTCAAGGACGCAGCAGCCAGGGCAGACACTGCAGGAGTTTGCCCTGGAACAGCTGGCCACAAAGCCTTGGTCGACCTCCCACCCGAGTTTCGTATCCCGGGAAGCCGCCTACACCTTCGTCGACGGAGTACGAGACTCCGAGATGCCCGGCGACTACAAGACAATCCACGAGGTGCTAACGGCCGCATTAGGGATGGAGGCGTCCAAGGTGATGGCTACCCCGACCTCGAGAACAAGAAGTATCCGCTACACTGGACACCAAAGACCAGCCGAGGGACGCCGGCAAAGACCAAGTGGCGTGTGTTGGGAGTGTGGCCAGTCGGGAAACCTAGAGAGAGACTGCCGACACCGATAACTTGCCTGTGGAGAGGGAGGCCCTGCTGCAGTTGACCTTGGGGTGGAGTGCCCTACGTCTTTGGGTGTTCGTCGCGGAGATGGCTGAGGAGGTGATACTAGGATTGGATGCCCTCAGGAGCCAGAAGGTGATGGTCGACGTTGGCAGGAAGGTCCTGCAGCTCAATGGAGAAAAGGTGATACTCCAGTACCCTGAAGAGCACCTTGAAATCTGCAGGGTCATCCTGAGGTTGCCCAAAGGATAAGCGAGAATTGCGCAGTTTCGTGGGGCTGTGCAGTTACTATCATGCTTCATAAACGGCTTCTCCAACATCGCCAAACCTCTCACTCACCTGATGGAAGAACACTGGCTCTGTGTGTGGATGGAGGACGCCAAAGGCGAGACACCTTGCAGTGCTTCTATTTTGGGATTCCCACAACCAGGCGGCGCCTTCATTGTGCACACCGACGCCAGCGACCATTGCATTGGAGGCGTCCTATCCAAAGTAACAGAACGGCCACGAGCGGGTGGTAGCCTACTACAGCAAGACGTTATCCAAGGCAGAGAACTACTGCGTCAACCCAGCGAAAGCTGCTGGCAGTTTTGAAGACCTTGGAGCACTTCCACAAGTACCTGTACGGTCAGCCATTCCACCTGAGGCTGAGGACTGACCACTCCTCCCTAACCTGGCTACTGAGCTTTAGAAACCCGGAAGGATCTGTTGGGTCCAGAGACTGTAAGAGTATGACTTCACCTCCGAACATTGTCGAGAGAAGAACCACGCCAACGTACACACCATGTCCCGAAGACCTTGCCCCGAACAGTGTGGCCAATGCACAAGAGTGGAAGAGAAGGATCGTGCCGCAGCAGTCAGAGTGGTAACGGTAGTGCCTGAGGACGGTTGGGATGGCGTAGGCCTGAGGAGGGAGCAGCCAGCAGACGCCGACTTGGGGCCACTCTTGAAAGTGGAGGCAGGGTCAAGACCAACCAGGGAGGACATTGCACCCAGAAGCACTGTGTATAAGTCGTACTGGGCCCAATGGGACTCGCTGAAGATCAAAGAGGGCTTGCTGTTCCAGGTATGGGAATCATCTGATGGGAAGACGCAGAGAAAGCAGTTAGTACTTTCCCAGAGTAAGGTCCCGGAGGTCTTGGAGGAAGTGCACGCCGGTACTTCAGGACACCTGGGAGCAAACCGAACGATCAACAAACTCCGACAGCGCTACTGCTGGCTGAGCTCCAGCAGACGCTGAGAGATGATGCTGTCAATGATGATGTGTGCGCAGTGATTTGCGGCCTCCAAACTAGGAGCCGGGATCGCATGCAGCATTACAACGTCGGAGCGCCTTTTGAACGCATCGCTGTCGACATAGCTGGACCATTCCCAGTGCCCGACCAATGCAACAAATATCTGATGGTGGCCGTGGACTACTTCAAGTGGCCGGAGGTGTATGCCATTCCGAACCAGGAAGCGAGGATGATTACAGAGTGCCTCGTGGAACAACTTTTCTGCCGTTTTGGGGTCCCATTTGAGCTCCACATCGACCAAGGCACCAATTTTGAGTCTAACCTGATGAAGGAGGCACTGGAAGTAGTTGGGATGAACAAGATCCGCACAACACCTCTATACCCGCAGTCGGACAGCATGGTCGAGAGATCCGTCCAATATGACTTAAATGTTGTAGGACGTAAAATTGCAAACAAAAAATAAAGTGGTCGAGAGATACATCAAGACTTTAGAAGAACACCGGAGGAAGTTCGTGGCGAGCCATCAGCGAGACTGGGATGTCAAGGTGCCACTGTTCTTGCTGGCCTATCGCTCGTCAACACCGACACCACTGGGATGACACCGGCAAGCTTAATATTTGGCCGAGAGCTACGCCTCCCTTGTGACCTGGCTTGGGAGCCCCCTGGAAGCGAAACAGCCAGCAACCGAGTATGTGGAGAACCTTGTGGACCATCACCACAACATGCATGGGATGGCTCGTCAGAACATCCAGATGGCAAGCGACCAAATAAAGACCCGGTACGACAGGCAAGACAGTAGCCAAGGATTCCAGCAAGGTGACCTGGTTTGGTTGTACCACCCTACCCAGACCATTGGATGCTGCCTGAAACTTCAACAATCGAGGCAAGGATTGTACCGGGTAGTAAAGAGAATTAAAGACGTGGTCTACCGCCTCCAGAAGGTGCCTTGAGGAAAGATGTTGGTGGTACACCTGGATCGTCTGGGCCACTACGATGGTGCTGTTTGGAGGACCAGCCTTGAGGAGAGAGCAGTGTGCGAGGCATTGTTTGGCAGCGGTGGTGCGGAGCTAAACGCTTGCCGAAAGAGAGAAAGAAAGAGACAGATGTCTGGAAATTTCGTCTTTTCTGATGCTGTCTCGATTTTTACCGAGCATTCCACTAATTTCTAGAAACAGTAACTGGAGATATAAAAACAGCGTGGTTATCAAAGCGAGTTCAGTTGCGATTTGAGAACTGTTAATTGTGTGTGTGCAGCTGTGAATTGGACCTTCGAAGTATACCGCAAGTGCATTCTTTCGTTTGTTTACGTGTGGTGAAGCAACTAGAGACTACTGTGTGTAATGACACGTAATTTTTAGAGCCTGTAAGGGGTGTACAAAGTGTTTTTACTGAAATGAAGAGCACTTCAAATTTCTTCATACAAGGCTTTTAATTCTATGAACCCACAAAGTCATAGTATTAATGCAGTCATCATTGCAGATATTGTAGATGAAATTAGTTTTTCAATACCACATAGAATGTCTTCTTCACCGAGGATGTTTAGAATGAATGTTGAGCTTTCCTATAAGCATTTTCTTTTGTATTACTGCCCCCCCCCCCCCCAATATAAAAACCATTCCCTCACTATCTGTTTAAGGATATCTTTCTGACCTGAATGTTAATGCTTTCTCTTAAAATAATAAATAATTTAGCTATTGTAGGAGCACTTTTTTTTCTGAACATAAATATTTTGAATCCTCCTCCTAGGAACACATTGTTGAAATCTTGATCTATTACTCGTTTCAGAATGCTGGCTTTTTACCTGAAGTTCTAAGGATTGCTCTGATTTTCATTTTCCTTGCGTTCTTTAACCATTCTTTTTACTGGTCTTTCTGACGCTTCTGCGTCATCTGATATGCACTTCAGTTTTTAGAATCTTTTTTAAATAAAATCTTCTGATGTAACCAATTCTTTGCTTTTAGATTCTTTCTTCATGTATGCTTATACATTTGAAACATTTTCTGGACTCTCGCTGTGTAATGTTTTGTATCCTAATTTTCAAAGTACACTGATGGCATAATTAATTTATGCAATTATCAATGTCTGATAATTTAAGTTAATTGATGGAAACTATTCATTTCTTCACACTAGCCGTATACAGCATATCAAACCACAATACCTTGGAAATTGTAATTTGTTGTAAAAATGATTTGATGCTCTACAACTCCCTCCCCCCTCTCTCTCTGTCAAAACAATAGCAATTGATTTAGAATGAAAAGACAACTATATTTGCAGAAATGTTTTATTACACATTTTTTTGTTGGTACAAGTGGATTAGGTAGTACACTAGGCTTAAGTGGTAGTCAAATATTTTAAGTGACTCGCAATTACTTGTAATATCGTGGCTTTGAAATTACATTCTCTTTGCATGACCACAAGAATGGGTGGAGGGAATGAATGGCATCTTGAAGTGGTTGAAAAAGTACAGTATATATGCTACAAATGTGTGGACATCAAATCAATTCTCAAAGTCCATTAACAGTTATTGGAATAAACACAAACACAGCTTATCATGGGAGATGTTGGAAATGTCAGTATTAATACATCTGCAGTATCTTTGGAGGAAATTTCCAATTGTATGGATTAGTTCAGCTTCCCAGATAGCATTAATGTCTGTCCTGATATTTTGTTTTAATTCTTCTAAATGTGGGGATTAATTGTGTATACTTTATTTTTCAATTTGCCCCACAAATAAAAATTGCATGCCATAAGATTAGGGACCCGTAGACCATAAACACTTACAGGTTATTCTATTTTCAAAAATGTTCATAGTAAACTGTAATGACTCATCAGCTGTATGCATGGTGAGAGTCGTACTGGAAATATCCATAACAGCATTCATTGTCCATCAGCTGTTTGAAACATGCTGCCAGTAGATCTGTGGTTCAAATCCTAGTCATGGCATTGAATTTTTCATGTCGACTATCAATGTCTGACAAATTTGCCATACTCATTCCTTGTCACAAAACTCTTAATTATGTCTTCAATAGCATGCTGCACACAAAAAATTAACCGTGAATTACCAAGGACTGTGCCTAAGATGCTGATGACATGACTATATTCCCTATCCCTCCCCACGTGCATTGCATGATTTCAATCAGCAGAATTTTGAGCTGATGAAAAATACAAGGTGAAGAATGGTGGTATCATTCATTACTTTTCTGGAATCGGTAGGTAGTCTCAACGAAGAGAGGTAAAGACAAAAGAAAGAATTCTTTTGTTTCCAAATACTACACAGCATCAATAACTTTAAGATGTAGATAGTTTTTGCATCAGGAGATGTCATTAAAATGGCTACATCTCTCAGTAGCAAAGAATGGTGTGTGCATGGTCATTTATATGTAATCTGAATCTTAAAACTGAACCAGAGAACAACTCACTTGCGCAGTCATTGTTCATATGCATGGAAAACAAAATGACACGATTTAGATGTGTTCGACGAAAGAATGGCATTTGCTACAGTGAAACAAAATAGTGACATTTCAAAGTTTTGTGTATAGTCTCTACTTTAATGATGCCATAATTGTATACTGCCTGTAATGGACTTTTATCATCTTTTGTTTCATTTAAATACATAAGTACAGAAGATGCGAATGTACATTTATGAAGCATTTTTACACCATGAATCAGCTATACTTCTAATATTGTGCATTGTGTGCAGGAAAAATTTTAATCTTGCAGCAACAGTATTGCTTCTTTCAAGCTGAAATCTTCGACCATCATTGGTTCTCCTACATTTGAACCCAAGAGATTTCAGAATATTTTAGATAGAAGATACAGACCTGTATATTCTATTTTCTCCCTCATTAAATTGTCAGCTTTTTGGCAGTTGGATATTCATCCCTCTTATATAAATCATAAATTGTTCTACATAAAACACACTTTTGAAAATTGTCTAATTTGGTAGCATGTTTTTAGCTGCTCAATGTTTCCAAGGAGATCTAAATATGCAAACTTCTAATTTGGTGAACTGTTTGCCTTCTTTAACAATGTTCATCACAGAATGAGCACTCACGTGACAAGCTTATTCAAATGTGTACTTTCGAAAATGTATTGGATTGACAACTGTTTGAAAAAGGAATGCACATGAAAAATAATATTTTTAGTCTACTTATGTAAAATCTCGCAGTCAGTACTAGGCATACTAGTACTAGGCTTGCTAAGCGACATATGCACTCTTGAAAGCTCACCACCATATTGAATGCAAGGTAAAAAATTCAACCACAGCATAGCATGTGTGTGTTTTTCTTCACTGACGATGATTCTTTTCTTTCTAGTCAGGCGTCTTATCTTTCCATATCTCTGAAACCAGATGTCCTATAAACATGGGGTATGGACAGTCACCCTCAGAAAAAATAGCTCTGTGTCATGGGAGAAACAAAATAATTCGGTAATTAGTATCTTTTGAGCATGCAAAGAAATTAACCGTAGAATTCAGCAAAGTGAGCCTGTCAGCGTGTTGAACTATATATCGCACACATCTCATTGGATAGTCAGCATTAAATCAGCCATGCTTAGCCCCACTTTATGTTCATTCCTATTTTGCAGTTCCCTTAATTAAATATAGAAAACAGTAGCCTCTTTTCGGTAGTGTATGAAGATGGTAAGTGCACATCTATAATAGTTTAACTTGAACTGGATAAGTCACTGAAAGATCTGAAAATAACATGTGCTGCAATTTGCCAAGGCAGGTTTTCTTCACTTCAGATAGCAACATGTACAAATCTAAGTGTGCTCTAATGTGTAGAGTCAGCATTTTCATGTATGTACATATGGGTGTTGTAATGCCACAAATAAACAAAAAGTCAATGTCTTTTTGCCACACCCATCCAAGTACTGATCGGATGAGAACCAATGTTTTCAGCAGGTACTGTCTACCCACCTTAAGAAGGCAAATGGGGCCCGAAGAGGAAGAGGGACTTGAACTGTTTCTGCTCTGGTAATGGATCTGTGTACTATGAAATGAGTGTATGAGAGTGCATATGAATCACCCATTGTGCCAGATCTAATGCTCATTTCAGTAACTGCAATGACAGGTGTTAAGCATTGGTGAGTTATGTGACAACACTATTTTAGATGAACCTAGCATCCTTATCATATCCGGACAGCAAGCATAAACATCATGCGCACAGCAAAAGTAATTATACACAGCCACTGTCTTGCCTTCTTGTATTGGGTGGACAGTATGCCTGTTCCCTATATAAAGGTTGGAGGGAAACAAAAACATTGATGCATAATAAAACTTAAAGAATTGGTGGTGTCAAAGAAGAATTTTGGATAAAAAATAGATAGACTATAGAGAAAGAAATGAGATGGTGGTCAAGTTGATGGATACTTTATTCAGGAAAGGACCTAATATTTGGAAGAGTAAACTTGGCCAATTTTGTGGTACTAGGATTCTGACCATTCGGAAGCTTTTCGAAATAGTCTGTTGTGGAAAATCACTTTATATCATTATTTGGTATTGCAACTGCAAAAATAAAACACATAATTTGAATTCATTTTAATTTGCCATCAGATTTCATCATGTTCCTTATGAAAGAAAGGAAAAACTCAAGATAATATCAAAAAAGACCACTCTCACACCACTTAAAATTACAAACTGGCAATATAGAAAATTCACCTACCATCCATGGGCTTTTAGAAAATTTGAACGAATCTTCAAAAGACTAAACTTAAAACTAGCACCCCAAAACAAGTTCAGTCTGAAGAACCTGCTAAATAAACCACTAAAAAATACAATCCCCAACACTTCGAAATCGGGAATTTATCAGATAAACTGTGAAACCTGTGATAAAAGGCAAAAAGAACACCAGAGGAACATAAAGTTGAAACAAACAGAAAAATCAGCAGTGTCACACCGTGTTTGGACAGAAAACCACAACATTGGCCATAACATAAAACAGTGAAAATCTTTAAGTACCCCCATAGAATTGGATATTTGGGGAAAAGTATTCATAAGCAAAAACCGGGATAAAGTTATACATTTTGAAATCCTGGCATTAAATGAAGTATTAAAACTTAGTGCCCCTAACACCAGATGGCAGAGGGATCGGAGCAACATAGTAGTGGAGGAAGAAGAATGTTCCTTTAGTCACCAAACAGCTGAGGATGAGATTGAATGATCTTGAAAACGTTTCTATTATAAAATAAGTGAAGTTGAGTGTAAACATAGTGACTCATTAATCAAACTCAAAAAACTATGATCTATGTAGTATATCTGTTTAGAATAAAGTAAAAGTCTGAGAAGCATGTGGCAGAAATTTAACCTCATTGGCTGGTGGGTTTTATTCTCTCATATTCTCCACAATACTGTTCCACAGTTAATTAAGTTTCTTGCTTTAACTGCTTCATCACTTAATTATAGAAATACTGAATATTTTTTCGAACAGTGTGATTAGTTGACGTAACGACAAAGATGGCAGTTCAACTCCTGTGATGGCATTACTGAATATGTGCACACGTGCAGATACTATGACGTACTAGAGGCGAAGCTCAATGAGGAATGTGGAGCATTACTTTATTTATTCTAACAGCAAGCAGATTATAGTATGTTTTATGCAAAGGTATTGAAAATCAAGAAAGTAGTAGTTTATTTTCATTTATTTCAAAAAACTTAAGCACCGTTCTGGAGAGGACAAGATTTGTAGCTAAAATTCATAATATAGAACTAATGGGTACAGAAGTATTAAACTAAATTATTAAATGAAGTATACACATTATCTATAAAATTGCACAAACATATTAATAATCTGTTAATGATTTCAAATATTTGATTTGAATTAAACTTCAATGAAAATATGTTAGGACTAGCTCAGTGCCTAAAATGTCACTTGAATGTGTCTCCTTATAGGAGTAATTCATTACATAACAACAAATACCTATATTTCCTTTATTTCCTTTGTTAATTCACTAGCAATGTCTGCAAAGTTAGTGTTTGAAACTCAATTCATTACCGTCCCTCCAATCTTGTATTTTTTTGAATCTCAGATTCACCTACCCTCAAATTTGGTGCACTGGACAAATGCCCAGTTGTCCTGTTTGTAAATAGATACGTGCTTGTTTACTAGAGGGTGGGGTCAGCACAACTCAGATTCCTTCTTAGAAGTACTTCGTCTTTTCAGCTCAAAATTAGATTGAGGTGGGCGTCGCAGTCATGCTATAGGTGTCAGCCAGGGAAATCAACACTTCCCCCAACAAATGTAGATATAATCACAACTCAAAAAAAAAAAAACAAGGAATGAAAAGAAAAAAGCCCATGTATTAATGGACTCAAACACACTTGTTCGGAGCACCATACCAGCAAAATTAGAATTCCTTTGGAGACAATTCCTTTGTTCATTGGCAACATTGAGGAGAGAATTATACCTCTCAAGAATAATACTCGCGCCACTCGCTGTAATTACACAATGTTGCACGGTAGCAGATAAATACAGTAAGCTGATGTAACCAAGAACACTGGTTGTTTAATCAGCAACAGATGATACTTATGTCAAGAAGGTATGACTGTTTAGTGAAGAATGTTGTTAATTGAACAGCATACACACAGATTTGCGCGCAGAGAGGCAGATGACGTCAGAGGCATCCTCCGTAGCTGAAGGCCCAGAGGCATTCTTGTGCACTTATTTTGCTTGACACTTCACTGTGAAAAAAAGAAAGAAAGACATGAGAGTGCGAGAAACAACTGAATTACAATAAAAAGCTTAACAGACAGGGTCTTATGTTTGTAAGGATATAAAGTTAAAATAAAAAACTTTCTAATACAAATACACCGATGAACAGAAGTAAATAAAATAACCATTATGAAACAAGAATAAAGAAGACTAAACAAGAATAAACAAGACATTTCAACATTTAGCACTGACTTGGAATTCTTATACTGATCTGAGTTGAGATCCCTCAGTTGTGCATTTGTTTTGTAATGTTTAACGCCTGCCTTTACTACATGCAGCACCCCAGGTGGTGACACTGGTAATATATGAAATGAAGATGGAGGACCGGTGAGTGAGATGGCAGGGGGAACCGGAGGAGTCCTGCCCCTACTCGTGTTGTCCACCACAAACCTCACATGCAGTCGCCTGGGATCGAATCCGGGACACTTTGGTGAGAGTCAAGTGGTCTAAGCTCTCAGCCACTGCGCGGCCCTGCATTTGAGCAGAAACCCCTTTATAGAGCCAATCACCTAAAACTTGCACCGCCAATATTTTCGAAATGGAAAGTGCTATTGATGTGCAGTTTTCACAGAATTGTTTGGTAGTTAGGGTCTCATAGTTTTAGCCTATAAATAGATTTTAATAACACTTAGAAGAAGTATTTTTGGAGCAAACACACTTTTGTAAATGGAACAATGCCTAACTACATAAACAAATCAAAAGCACGGTAATTTAGAATGTTAATGATCTTTCCCGCAGGATTTTAGTGCCAGTAGTTCATGAGATATCTTATTTTGAAACTTTTACACACCGAAAAGTATGCGTTCCATTTAACCGGCTTAGTTGCTAGATACAATGTTATGGTTTGTTTACACGTGTTTGCGGTTCATTTGTGCATTGCGACGAACTATTCAGTTAGTAATAGTTCAAGCAGTAGGTTGTGAATAAAGATGGGATTTACCAATGCAAAAAAAAACGTTTAGAATAAATACCATAAATAATGCAATGTATGCAGTAATATTGATAGTACAGAAATACAGTTTTGACAATTTGTAAAACTGACACTGTTACTACTGTCAAAGATCTAATACTCTACAAATAGTGGAACCACTTAATGGGTTTTCTTTTTAATGTCACTCTACTCTGCTCCTAAGATGCATTTTAAAAACAAAATGAAACCAAAACATATCACCATTTAGTAGTGAAGTTTTCTTATTGGCGCTACTTTGTTAATAATTCTTTGAAACCATTTATTATAAATGTGGTTAAATACAACAAATCGGAATTGAATAAGGTTGCAAAAACTGAATAACAATATTGTATTTTACATAGAATTATTTATTCATACACTCAATTACGAGCAGTTTAAGAAATGATATGTGTAGTGTTTAACGCCCGCTTTTGCTATATATGGCACCGCAGGCTATGAGCAGTTTAAGAGAAATGGCTATTATGCTTTGGGACATGAATGCAATTTCTAAAAGTATAGTCAAATTTTAACGAGCATAACCTAATATAGCGCAATGATAAACAAAACAATTAATAACTACCTATGCAAGGAGCATATCTAACTTCATTATTGACTTCACAAATACAGTTTTATAGCCAAAATTCCATTTCTGCAGTATATTAAAACTCCGCATTTACATCTGTTAAGTCAAACTGCAAGTGTCATTTTAACGCAACCCAACTCTGAGTAAGTTAAATATTTATGACAATAACCAAATCAAAACATTCGAATGTAGCAGGATACTATTACTTAGCAATTGATTGTGTAAAACTTTCAGTTGGCCCATCCCTAGATGATTAAGTCAATTGGCTAAGAGTATAAAAGTCTTGGCTAATATGAGTGGCCAGAAGATTATTATGGCACAACATCTGCCATGATGAGATTGTGCCATTCGCCCTCTATTTCTTTAAATACTCAGAGGTCGCCAACAGATGGAATAATATTCATTATATCTGCTGTGTCTCGAAAAATTAACTTCTTGAAACATTAGAGCTATCTTTGGAATAATAAAAACTAGGGTATTCATTCTGTTTATATGGTATGAAAGACGATTCTTCAAAGTATATAATTAGACTTGCTTCCATATCTGCCATGATGAGATTGCTCGCCTCGGTAGCGTAGATGGTAGCATGTCTGCCTCACGTTCAAGAGGTCCCGAGTTCGAATCTCGGTCAGGGTGAGTTACCTGGAGTCCCTTATCCTTCAAGATGAATGTCAGGTAACTCTAAGCTCCATGGACCCTGGACTCATCTGAGCATCATTTCACCCATTTCATTCACCATCCGATATGACTTCATGTTGGAGGACGTAAATTAAAAAAAAAAATATGAGATTTGAAACGATCACCTAGTTCTCTCACAATTTTACATTATTTTTAATTTACGTCCTCCAACGTTAATATTGGAGTGAGTGAGTGTGTGGTGTTTTAGGGCCCGTCGACAACAAGGTCATTTGGGCCCGCGTTAATATTGGATGATGAGTGAAATGATTCTCAACTGAGCCCAAGATCCATAAAGCTTAGAATTACCCGATATCTTTCAGGATAAGGGGGAAAAACCAAAATAAAAAACCTTATCCAGATAACTTGCCCTGACAAAGTTTTGAACTCCGGACCTCTTGAACGTGAGGCAGACACGCTACTACCTGCGCTACAGTATTGACCAGATTTACAGGCTTTATCTGTGCTGTTTAGCAGGTAAAACAAGTGAAGGCCGCTCGAGCTATTCCGCAAGTTCTAAGTCTTATAGGCCTTATACACATATCAATACCAGTCTTACACGTTAGTGTGGTCCTACAGTTTCCTGTAGTATTCCACCCAGGAAAGAAAAATCTGAAAGCATAAATATCTCTTATGTGCACTCACATGAATTTATCTACTCACTTTTGAACAAAAGTATTCTTAAAACAACATCTGTTGTATTTACTTCATATTAACCAAGATAGACATTTCCAGAAATACTTTTATTAACTGTTTACTTCAAGGTACAATGGTAACCGTACAATAGACTTAAGGGATAACCAAATATTTTAAAGAGCCAGTCGCTATGAGATGACTGTGGCATTCCATGCACTTTACAAGAATAAAGAACAGGTGCATTTTACCAACCTTTCCAGCAAGTACGAACATGTGAATCACACCACATAAATAATTTATAGACACTTGCCAATTATTTTTCTCGCTATGCTATTTCTAAAAGTGTTTTAAGTTATTTGTACATTCCCTTTTAATTCCACTGAATCTACCCACTCCACAATTTTTCCTCAGTTTTGCATTGTGATGTATAAAATTTACTACTTACATTTCAGTTTCACTCTGATTTGTATGTAAATTTACTTACCTACTTTTAAATGGTATCTAATATTTCAAATGGATATGGATTTTAAAAATTTCTCCATTCACTGGGTCATAAAAAAAAAAATTATACTGAAAAATGGAATTGTAACACCAAAAACCTCATAAAAACTAGAAGACTAAAAATTATTTTGCTATAGGTAGAAACATCAACTTCAATCAAATGCTACTGATATTTTATTAAAGTATCACCAAATGTCCTATCATACTTTTCTAAAAATGTAAATGCATAATGAACTTTTATTTAAAAATGTATTATGTTTGCTAATTCAAAGCATTTAATTGTATTATCTGAGAAAACATTTGATCAATAGATTTGAGCATTTTGACAGTCATGTTTTATTTGCTACATTAAGTGTGCCTGTTTTCAAGGAAATAGCTTAAAATTAAAAAAGGGTAGAACATTCCGTCTCACACTTTATATGCAAAACTAAGGAAGTACATCACGGAAGAATAAAGTTGTGGGTGTGTGGGAAGCCAATTTGCCGTCTGAAGACACTGCTAAAATTGTGCACAAAAATGTAAACAGATACCTTAATATACATACTCCACCTGTGAACGCCTGTGGAATGCCTGCCAACTTGCGATGATGGCATAAATGGAAACGAGTGTACTTTTTTTTGTGGAGCGAGAATTTTTCTATTTCTTGTGGTTTATAGTTATGTAAAAATAATCGAGAATGAAGAGGACTTGGGGACACTGCCACAAAATTTAAGATAAACATTCCACTTGTTATTAAGGTATCTTAAATATGTATTTTAAGCAAATTGATAGCTTCTGAGAAAGTCAAAATTTTCTAAAAATAGTTCAATGGAAAGGTAAGTTTTGGACAGGGAATTCTCCTGACAATATTTGTGTTGCATCCTTGAAAGATGCAGAACATAAATACCAAATTAGGTATTTAACCAACCTTTCATTTTTGGTATACTGTTCACAGGAAAGCATATGAACCATTTTCTAAAGATCTTATGTGTGCATTCACGTGGACCTCTCTACTCACTGTTGTACAATTACACATTTTTAAGAATGCTTACTCTACTATCTACCTCGTGTTTATCGCGATGAACGTTTGTACGAATAGTTATTTGCACATTTACTTATAAGTACAATGGCAAAAGGATATCAGAAGCATTTAACGATTGTAAAAACCTTTAAAAGCTGGTTGGTATGTGACAGCTTTGAAAATTAAAATCTATATTCAAATTCTATTAATATAAACGAGAATTTACCTCGCCCAACCATTCTTTCATTGATCAGGAAATAAAAACAATAAAAATAACCAAAAACATGATACAATGGCTAATGCAACTTGTAGAATATGAATATTGGCCAAATACAAACTCTTGCATGAACTTTAATTGGTTATTACGCCAGTTATTGCAAAGGTTATGGAATTTATGTGAAGAGCTGAGGGCATTTCGTCAAATTTGTTTTCCTACTTAGGAAAGACAGACCTGAGTAACATACATATTTCTACTTCAGTGTTACATTAATCTTTATGCTTACAAAGGACAGACCTGAGTGACAAATTTTTATTCCAGGCTGTATTAATTTTCTCACTTAGGGAAGAAACTATCCTCATGTCTTATTGCAAACTGCGAGGTAATATAGTCACACAATGCTGATCACAAGGCTGCATGTGCTTTGTGGCCAAACATACTTTGTGAAATATCAAGGGTAGAAGTCCGTACTCCATTTGTTGTCCTACAGTTTAGGTCAGATATATTTGTTTAATGCTGAGTTACAGGATGGATATGGCCAGTTCTCTTATGGTTGGTCAAAATGGGAACATTCTTATGGCTGTCAGCAGGTTAAACAATAGTAATCCACGGCGTAAAAGACTAAATCGGATCTGGACCTGAACAACCGCTGCCAGCCTCACACCCACATACACAAGCCAGCGGTGACAGATCATCCAACGATACAAGGAGATGTGGTCAGCATCTCGGCAGCCCGAGCCTGAAAGTTAGTATTCTTTGACCGGGATTGCTATTAAGAGCTCCTCAAATACCTCACGCTTTTCAATAGCCACCGATCTTATCCTCAGGACTTAAAATCCAGAACCATACATATAGTACCGAACTCAGGTGTATTCCGTGGCAGGAAAGCAGAGTACAACGCTCCAGCCTACTATACCATGGCCCAGGACTGTCAGCATTTATACATTTTATAGTTTACCCACACCCCGCAACTCCAGAGCTTCAACTCATTAGATGTTCAGTTTTCTTGTTCCGAGGAGTAAGGAATTTAAACCACACACTTTCTTTGCTTCTGTGCAGTATCCTTTGGTGCCGTTTAATGAGTAGTTCAGTATAGTTTCAAAATACCTAAACTACTCTGATAGTGCGAGGTTGAAAATTTTTGTGAAAGAGTTCGGGAAAGGTATTTTAGTACAGATGGATGCACTTTATTTTGTAACATGTGTGGTGAAAATGACTGCTGCAAAATATTTTACAGTGCAACAACATTGCAATAGAAAGTGCCGTGGCCAGGCAATGAGACCCCTTGACGCTCACAAAGGTGGTCTGAGTTCGGCCCCAAGCGACTATGTGCGGCATTTTTGGTGGACAACATGGCGCAGAGGCGGATTTTCCCTGGATCTCCGGTTTTTCCAACCATAATTCTACCAGTTGCTCCATTATCACCTTTCCTTTCATTCATTTCGCCCTCATTCTATGCTAACAACTCCCTCACCCTCATACCAGGCATCAGGCTGATCACCCATCCTGAGTACTCTAATCGAAAGTCTCTGCTCCTCAACAAGCGCTCACTTGCAGGTCCTAGGGGTGTAAATCCTATATATGAGATGCGTAAACAAATCATCGCAATACTGCTAAACACAAAAGTTGCATAAACTGAGCGTTAACCGTGCACAGCACGCAGCGATTCCTCTTTGAGCAACTACAGAGCAGTTCTTCTGACAATGCATGTTCTCAAATTTTCCAAGAATCTTTGTGAGATTATGATTATATAAAAAATTACTGCTTTTAAACAGTTCCTAGAGAAGTACATAACTTATCTAATCCCTTCCGAGTCCACATTACTAAAGAATTTTATCAGTTTTTGTTACAACAATATTAAGAACAAATAGTGTGGAGAGCTACAAAATATGGGTCTCTATAGATGAAACCACCGACGAAGATGGTAGAAAGGTGGCAAATGTTATTGTAATCAGGCAGTGTTAAACATGGCTAGCCTGAAGAGAGGCTTTTGTGGATGAACGAAATGTTGGATTGGGTGAACCACTCCTCCACTACTGTTCAATAGATGGTTGTGGTCGGCTAAAGCAGTGCGAGAGAATTTGCTCATATTCTTAATGGTACCGCTTACATTGTAAAAGCAGCAAAACGTCCTCAGACGTTTAACTACAAATTGCTGCACATAAATTGTCTTGCACATGCCTTACATAGAGTGCCTGAAGACATGCAAAAGTTTAAAAAAGAGACCCCATTACGTAGAAAATGAAGCTTGCTACAGTGACGCAATGAATATTATTTGTGTAATAAGAGACTCCATTACTACTCTTTCCACGCCAGTCCATTTAAGCATGTTGGGGGGACTTGGCTTTCTGCTGCCAAGTACTATTGCACAAACTACAGTGGATTCAGATGATCTTCAACAACTTTGACGAAAGTGATTCATCTTGAATCAAAAATGTACATCTTTCATCTACCATGTAAAGAATCTTAGCCTACATAAAATAAAGTTTATTTGTGATATCAAAGTCCATCAACACGCCTTGAAAATGCGGAATGCAATTGTGTGATGCATTACGCATTGTGAAGGAAAGTGAAGGTGAGCTATCGAGTGCTCAGGGAGAAGTAGCTGACAATGTTAAGGAAAAGTTACGACGTGTACTTGAGAAATAGTGGATACACAACAGTTTCTAAAACTGCTGACATTCGTTGTGGCAGTGATGCAGAGTTCAATGAAAATAAATTGGAACTTTTCTCTAGTGATTTTCCTTAATACATGTATGTCTCCATTACGACATGTGATGCAGAAAGAAGTTTATCTAAGTACAAGGTTCTATTTACCAACAACCGAAGATCCTTAGTTTGAGCATCTGAAACAGCATATTGTCATCCAGTGGGCAGCTCTGGTGAGAATTAAGGTACAAGAGGTATTATTTCATCTAGAACTTCTTAAAGTAGATTCTTTTTAAGTTTTAGGTCATATTTTCTTAACTTGGTCATAGTTTGGCAATTTTAGGGCATAAATGCATGCATACTTTAAGAGCTTTCCGGTCATAGGAATCCCAGCTCTGCTGATATCTATAGTTGACGTTTAAGGAGACAGTGAAACTACTTTATTCCAAGTGGAATTTTGTGAGAGAACTAGTTCAACGAAGTCTTTTCCGTATTACTGTTGGCATCCAATTAACTTCTGCAATTCCTTTATGTACTATATGTATAGAATATATAATAGTGAACCTTTTGTTGTTTATTGCAACATACCCTTTTACCTGTATCCATAGGATTTCAGTGGAATAAATGTGTATTTAAGGGCGCTCAACTGCAAGGTCATCAGCATCCTGTATAGGATTTCAATGAGATGTGAGTGCACATGGTAACGAAGTGCACGAATCAAGTTGTTACCACATTACAGAAGTTTGGAACCTTGGCATATGCATTCCCACCAAATTCATCAGTAGTATCAGTTTTATATAGAAAGGGATGTCAATTTCAAATTGCGCCTTCACACATTTTTTCCAGACCTCTATCATTTCTGTATGCCATTTTGACACCTTTTCTGGTCATACGGAATGGCATGGGCATTGTCTATGGAATTGGAAGCAATATATAAAGTGATTCTGCGAACCATTTTTTTAAGTTTTTACTAATAATTTCTTCATGCTCATCCCCAGTTTCTCTAGAATGGACACCAGAAAATTTGGGATAACTGCAAGTGTGGTACCAGAATGAAGAACAATGACACTTCCTTCTTTGCCTAACAAGACTTCCATTATTAAATTTTAGATGAGTCGCATTTTTTACACATCTGCTTCACTTTCGTACCTATTTTGAGCACATTTTTCGCTTCACTGTGGTGTTCCAATACAGTTGAATCTCGAAGACTTCCATTGTTCCTTCTGGTGTAAGGTCAGTCCAGCCTTTGTTTACAGTATGGCCAGCGTTTTCCCATGTCTTTGTCAAGAGACATAATATCTTCTTTCAACGCTACTCGCAAGCATCGAAATCGCCATGCTATAATATAACTTCTTTCCATCAGCATTAAACACATTAAAAGTCTGAAATTCAAAACTAAGTTCAATGAAACAACTGCAAAGAGAAGATTCACTGAACAGGAAAGGGTGACAAGTTGTTTTCTTTTCCAGTGGTAAAAATAGATATCCTAAAGAACATCACTCTTCAATTTGTAGACCTTTCTTTATGATTGCAATTTTCCTGGAATTTCCAGCGGCACTTAAGAGGCACTTATTCTTCCTTCATCCTATGAAAATTCAATTTTGGTATTATCTTTCCCAATTTTAGCAACTGTTTTGATGTTGATTTTCAGCACAGCGGCAGTTCTCTCCAAAAATTTATTTACATATGTAAATGGTCCTTTATTTTGTCTCTGCATTTAGAAACATTCACGCACAAAGCATACCATTTCGCGTTCTTTGCTACGGAGTACAACTATATTTCCGTACTTTCCTTTCCAGAGGAGGTGGTTGTACTCAAGGTAGTATTCCTGGCATATTTTACACTTCACCTACTGGTGATGAACCAAGATAAAATCAACACTGCAAAGAAAACACTGGCAAACACTCAGGAAATACACATGCATATAGTCGCGCTGCTTGAACGGTTACTGTGGATTTATCTTTGGTAATAGATACATCTCGGGTAACGCACTGATTACTCCATGTGGAATGAATATATATCTGTCATTTGTGATTCCTGCGAATTCCATTGGCTGAAGTGATGCGTTCATTGGTGCTTAGCACATGGCCAGAAAGTGGTGGCAGTTCCCGTCTCACTCTCACAAGAATAATCAGCGCATTATCTCAGAGATATCTGTTACCAAAGATAAATCTATGGTAATGGTTCGAGCAATACGACTAATCACAGATCAGTACCCCAGCTAAGAAAGGCTTAAAAGCAGCTTTAGGGCGAGGGATGAAGTGCAATAGTGAACTGCTGATTGAAGGAAGCATTCATAGCTATGGCAACTTATCAAAGCGCACGTCTGCTCTTACCAGTCAGAATGGACTAATGGTTTCAAACTACTGTAACATCTTAAGATTATCAAAAACCAGCATTCTAATCGAACACTATTGACAACTCTTCCCTGTTTTCGGTGCTATTCCTATTCACTTCTGATCCTGTTTTATGGTCATTTTATTTACCTTCATCATGCTTCATGCCGATAATTTTTTATGACTAATACTTATTGTAACTTGTATATTGTATAATCAAGGATTAGGATTTGCTATGGAGGGTATTCGCCAAGGAGACCAGTCATCATCCATTGTACCTATGCCCCCAAGTGAGGCACCTTCGGAAGGATGAGGCAAGAGGAGACAAAGGGCATATGTCTGATGGAGCCACAACAATGCAGAGGGCAGGGTCCCTATACTTTACTTAGAGACCTCCCCAGCGACTAGGATGACGGACATGCTCCCTAGTGCAATACGAAAATTGGCCCAGCAGTCAATTCGCAAATGATCCCAGTAGCCGGTCCCGAAATTGTCTAAGCAGCAGGTTCGAAGACCAGCAACCGACCTACCGGAGGAGGAAGTAGTATTCCTCAGAGCATATCATCCTGCAATGCACTACCGAAACCCCCGCCGACACTTCTTACCCTGAAATAGACCACCAGAATGGAGAGATGTGAAATGATAATGGAAATGTAATGGGGGGACAGGAAATTTAGTGGATGTAATTAACCTACCCAGCGTTCACCTAGTGACCTGGGAAAACCTCCGGAAAAAAAAACCATGGGTCAGGTAGGTCGGCCACGGGAATCGAACCTCCAGAATGCGGTCCACAGACGAGTCTGCTTGAGCCATTCTGCTCTGTATCTGTTCACTGATTACTAGTACTAGCAATTTGTTCTCTTTATAGGAATATTTAGAACACTCTTCCAACAACCTTAATTACATCAAGGAAAATAAAACTGAACTTTCTTACCTGAGGATTATTTTTGAGATAGCTTCTTATATACACTCCTGCAGTATTTGATAATTAATTAAAAAATAAATACAAAGAAGAACAATACGATTTGTACCGCTAAAAACAGCATTGATTGTCACTTTTTAAGCCCTGTTTTCTGTTAAATCATCAATCTATGTATATTGATTGGACCGGCTTTACCTTGTATAAAAATTATACATTTTTTGTGGGGTACAGCAACTTCATTCTGCTTTGTGCCATGCTCAATGATACTTTGTAACTATGTTTTAGTTTCCTTTTTAATTTATGAATTTGAATTATAGGTTGCTTTATAGATTATGTCGATCTAAAGGAATAGGGGTTTTCATTTAAACTAGTTTCAGAAACATTTGAAAGTGTATGAGATAAAAACATACACAGCAATTTTTTGGAAGCTCTTTCATTCATGGATCACAAAACGTTTATTTGGGTAACATTTCGGTATAAAAATGAACACAAATTTTTCTTCTCTTACACTCTCAACACACCCTAAATTTTCTCGCTACACTTGACTGTCTAACGAACTCCACTATTTTGATCGATAGTCCTCTCTCTGTTATCTCTGTCTTGACTGAGTCTAAATGGGTGTTCACGCCCTCTTATTAAGTCCTCACAACAAGGGGGAATGTCCTTTTAGAAGGCTCCTTTCTCTCCTGCCACCAAATAAATTTTCAGAACTGTAAGGAATGCATATCAAGAGCGTATCTTTGTGCCACTATGGAGGGAACTTTTATCTAAGAATTTGGTCGATAGCTATAACAGTTTGGGCAGTTAACAAACGGGCTGGTATACAACTGACCCAAGGGCAAGCTTACATGCGCAATGACTCAGATTCAGATTTTATTCTGCCATTTGCAACATGTTTTACAAAGCATCGTCAAAAGTAACACTACAATTACATTTTTACAGTTCAATAATAAAACAAATAAATCTATTTACAGATTATTAGCAGTTCTAGATATACACAATAGATTGATAACAAAATTTAATAAACTAAGTCTCTCTTCCCTTTTTGTATTCCTCAATTGAGTAGAAAGCGTTTTTCACTAGGTAAGTCTTTATTGCGTAAATTTTCTTCACTTCTTCATTTATTGCCTTGATAGAGTGAGGTAAATGATTATATAAATTTTCTGCAGTACTTTCAATACATTTGGCAGCTAATATTCCCCTGAACCTATTTCTAAAGTAGTTCTGTTTTGTTCTTGTATTATATTCATGAATGTTTCTATTTTTTCCTTCTATGTGGTTTCTGATTACATGTTTGAGACATTCAAATATATATAAAGAGGGTAATGTGAGTATTTTAAGTTTTTTAAAGCTACTTTTACATGATTGTTTCCTAGGGATTTTTTCCATTATTCTTATTGCTCTCTTTTGTTGGCTAAATGTTTTTAACATATTTTTCTTACCTGCTGCCCCCCATAAAATGACCCCATAACTTAGGTGTGCATGTATAAATGCATAATAAACCTTCAGTGCACTGACTTCATCCATAATTTGTGTTGTCTGTTTTAATACATATATGCCCTTGTTTATTTTCTTGTTGATCTTTTCTATATGTTTGTGCCATTTTAAACTACTGTCTATAACTAATCCTAAAAAGTTTGTCTGTGCTACTTGGCTAATTTGCTTATTTGCTTTTTGTGATGTCAGATTTTTTTCTATTACTGAGCTGAATTTGCATCCATTCGGTTTTATTTGTGTTTAGTACCATTCCCAGTGCTTCTAAATAAGTGCTAATTGATTCTAATAAGGAGTTTGCTTTCTCCTGAACTTCTGCCTCTGTCTTACCTGTTACCACTACAGTTGTATCATCTGCATATCCAATGGCTAATCCTCCTGCATCCTGTATTATTTTAAATAGAACATTTATATATAGGATAAACAGATATGGTCCCAATTTTGACCCCTGAGGCACTCCATGTGTTACACGTTTGAATGCTGATTTAACTTTTTTCAAATTTCCTCCTGAATTGTGTATTATTTCGACACACTGCACCCTATTTTGCAGGTACGAGCTTAACCATTTTAATGGTATGCCTCTTATCCCATAGTTTTCGAATTATGCCAATAGATGTTTAATATTAACACAGTCGAAAGCTTTTGATAGGTCAAGAAAAATCGCTATCACTAACTCCTTTCTATCTAATGCTCTAACAATTATATCATTTCCCTTACTGCATGTATTGTTGATTTCTTTTTCTGAAAGCCGAACTGATTCTGTGATATAATATTAAATTTACTACAGAAGCTCTGGAGCTGTTCTAGGAAAAGTCTTTCGATAATCTTTGAAAATCCAGAGCAAAGAGATATAGGGCGATAATTTTCCATCATTTGTTTGGAGCCTTTCTGTTTATAAATAGGTCTAACTATTGTTTGTTTTAGGTTACTTGGAAAGGATCCTGAAATAAAACTTTCATTTATTATATGTGTGAATATATCCATTAATTCGTATTTGCAGTATTTTATCATTTGGTTTGAATATTCATCTAATCTGCTAGATCTTTTACATTTTAGTGTATTTATCTGTCTAATGACATCAGTTTGTGTAATTTCTCTAATTACCATTGAGTTACATATGGAACTTTCGTTTGTTTTGTAGTCTCTTGTCTTAATTCCCATATTAGCTATTATATCTATATAATAATCATTAAATTCATTACTAATAATCACTAGGTCTAATATTATGCAACTGGATTTTATAATTTGGAAGTTTTCTGTCCATTTTGAGGAATTTTCTTTATGTATTGTTTTAATAATGTTCCATCTCTCTTTAATTTTATTTTCTGCATTGAAGAGCAAAGTTTTATTATGGTGTTTCTTAGCTTTGTTTATCACTCACTGCATTTAGAGTATTTTTATAGTTTTCTATGTATGTGTAGGACCGTTCATCTAATTTAAAAGCTTTTAGACTATTTAAGAATTTCATTCTCCTTTTGGATTTTTGTATCCCTTTGGTCGACCAGTTTAAGCTGTTCTGTTTTTTATGAACTACCTTATACAATGGTACTGACTGCTCCAAGCATGACTTTAAAGTATTCATAAATTGTTCAAATTTTTCATCTATTTTAGTTATTTCAAATATATTACTAAATTTTGCTTGTTTAAGATTAATTCTTAATGCTTCTAGAGTACTTTTATTTACAATTTTTTTAATTTTCTTCAGATCTTTTAATTTTCCATCTTGTATATCTAAGGGCTTACTCTCTATTAATTGTCCAAAGTGGTCGCTAAACCCATTTTTTATTAAAGCTATATTTACATCTTCATCCTTTAAGTTAGTAAAAGCGTGATCAAACTGTAGAAGTATGCTCGTCAAGAATACAGGGGGTTAGACAAATAAGCAGCTTAAGGTCACATATCTCCTGGACAGAAAAGGACACTTGCACTAAAACCTTATTCAAATCATACATACTCTTCGAGAGTCATACTGAGAATTTGAAAAGTTGAGAGATTATTTAGGTTTGAGAAAGCAACATTATAATTGAAAGGTAGTAGAGTCAGAGGTGGACTAAAGATCCGTGGTTCAAATCCCGGCTGTGGCATTGAATTTTTCAGTCTGACTCTACCTTTTCATACTTTAGCCTACACACGGCCAGTGTGAATGAACAATTAACTTAGAAGATACCATACTGCTTTCTTTCATTTCACTTAAAAGTCTTTCATGCATTTCACCACTACAATTCTTTCTGTTATTCTAACCTCAGCAGCATTCAACAGTAGTAGCAGGACACATCTTCAGTTGTTCATTACCGAATTCATATGTAAGAATACTTCATTGTTAAATATATTTTTAAAGCAATTTATTATTGCTTGACAAGCTGTTATAAAATTACAGACAATTTATCTGTTTGAAATTGTAATCAACAGTTATTACTGTCTATATTGTGTCTAAATTGCTTTAGGTGACCATACATTAATCAAAGAAAATGAACGGCCTGTTCACATTTGCACTGTGATTGGAGATACTAAATGGAATTCAGCTGATTTCAAAAGCTTAGAACAGGAAGTTAGAGACACGAGAAATATATCTCAAAACGTTACTGCTCGTTTAAAATTTTGGAGCTCTGCAAACAGAATTCGAGGACGAGTTAACAATAAGGTATATTTTTCCTATTATTGTGCCAGCCATGATTTAAGATCGGAAGTATAAAGACATCTCCATGCAAACAATGCACCAAATGATATTGATGAGATTGCAAATTACTGCTAATGGTTATTTTGTGATGATGAGATGATGAGTATAAGGGCGCTCAACTACAGAGGTCATCAGCGCCCTTTTTAAATGAAACTGGTCATGGCAAAAGCCAGATATAAATTATTCTAAAACAGTATATGTTAAAAAAGACAAAAAATACATACGCCTTGAAAAAAAATAAAAAAATAAAAAAAAAATAAATAAATAAATAAAATAAAAATGTCATCCAAAAACCATAAATTCTATTTGCTAAATCCTAAAATCTAATCTCGAAAAGAATCTAAAAACCTTCTCCACTACTGCGTGATCGTCCGCTAGAATTTCTGCAAAGCTGACCGGCAGCTGCAGAGACGTCCTAAGGTCTGCTAGGTGAAAACACTCTAGCAGCACGTGTCGTACAGACAACGCTTCATTACAAAACGGACATAGTGGAGAAGGCTCCTTTTTAAAAAGAAAACTATGAGTAAAAATGCAGTGTCCAATTCGTAACCGAGCCAAACTCACCTCCTCGCTACGAGATGACCGACAGGAGGTAACCCAGGGAATAGGAAGTTCTTTGACAGATCTAAGTTTATTATTGCGGAGAGCAGACCACTCTTCCTGCCAGCAGGTTTGCACAGCTCTCCGCAATTCGGCCCTAAAGTCTTCCGATGTCACAGATGGTATTCGAACCCTGGGCTTCATGATAGCCGTCTTGGCTGCTGAATCCGCCATTTCATTCCCCCGCAAGCCTACGTGACCAGGAATCCATGCACACACCACGTTAACACCAGAAGCGTGTAAAACGTGGAGGGCATCCTGTATACGCTGCACAATAGGGTGGTAGCTGTACAGCTGCCGTAGGCTTTGAAGTGCGCTGAGGGAATCACTCAGGATTAAGCAGTCCCCCAACTTTCGTCGGCGTACGTGTAAAATGGCCCGGTATATTGCATAAAGCTCTGCAGTAAAAATGGAAGTGCTAGTGTGGAATCCGAATGTATAGGGTTCGGTTCCACACACGAAAGCACAACCAACGCCATTTGAGTTCTTGGAGCCATCAGTATAAATTACAAAATGGTCCTCATATCGCGATAAAAATTCTAAAAAACATGTGCGGATACTAGACATAGACATGGTAGATTTATCATATTTAGTCATGCCCAGATCAACCGGGGACGCTCTGCACAACCAAGGAGGGTATGTCCTCTCCCCCCTAGGATACATCTTGGGCATGTCAGTATCAAGATGTCTAAGGAGCTCCCGGAAACGAAAACCAGGTGGCTTTGGTTTAATAGTAGTGTTCCTATAACGCACGTCCATGAAGGTATTAAAGAACGGCGTAAACGATGGATGTGTGGGCATGCAATTAAGTCCACAGCCATAATTGGCTAATAACATGTTGCGCCTGTACTGCAGAGGAGGTTCTGCAGACTCAGCATACAGGCTTATAACTCGGCTCGTTGGAAATGCCCCAACAGCTATACGTATGCCACAGTTATGGACTGTGTCTAATCTCTTCAGCACAGATGGTCGTGCTGAGCCATAAACGATACTACCATAGTCTAATTTGGAACGGATGAGTGCCCGATAAAGTCGCAATAACACTGCACGATCCGCTCCCCACGATTTTCCACTTAGTACCCGCAAGATATTCAAAGATCGGTCACATCGTGCCTTCAGTTGTGTTATATGCGACGACCAACTAAGTTTTCTATCAAATATCAATCCAAGGAACCTCGTCTCATCTGCAAAAGGTAGTAGATCAGCGCCTAGCCGGAGCCTTGGAGGTAGTCGACTCTGCTGACGCCAGAAGTTTACACAGATGGTTTTCTCAGCGGAAAATCGGAAGCCGTTTTTTAAACTCCAACTCTTAAGGTTGTCCAAGGTGGTCTGAAGACGGCGCTCTAAAAACGGAGTGCGCTGAGATGTACAGTAGACGGCAAAGTCGTCTACAAATAGGCATGACGAGACACCTGGAGGTACACATTTCGAGATAGAATTAATCGCAATAGCAAACAACGTAACACTTAATACCGATCCCTGTGGTACACCGTTCTCTTGAACAAAAAGGTTCGAAAAAACCGAGCCAACCCTTACTCGGAATCCGCGGTCTTTCAGGAATTCCTGAAGGAAGATTGGTAGGCGTCCACGTATATTCCAGGTGTGCAGAGTACGTAGCAACCCTGCCCGCCAACACGTATCATAAGCCTTTTCGAGGTCAAAAAATATTCCGACTGTTTGACAGTTCTTAAGAAATCCGTTCATAATCTGTGTCGACATGGACACAAGATGATCCACTGTTGAACGGCGTCGTCGGAAACCGCACTGGATGTTATTCAGTAGGTTGTGCGTTTCCAGCCACCATACCAACCGCCCATTTATCATGCGTTCCATCACCTTGCATACGCAACTGGTGAGGGAAATAGGGCGGTAGCTAGAAGGGAGGTGACGGTCCTTGCCAGCTTTCAAGATAGGTATAATGGTAGCTTCTCGCCACTTTTCAGGAAACGTGGCATCAACCCAAACACGGTTATAGACCTCGAGCAGGAATGCCTTACCTTCAGGTGAGAGATGTTGTAACATTTGAACGTGGATTCCATCCGGTCCTGGTGCTGTCAGTCGCGATGACGAAAGAGCGTGTTCTAGCTCTGCCAAGATGAAGAGGCGGTTATAGTCTTCAAGGTTTCTGGAACTAAACACGAAACCTTGAGATTCTACCTGAGTCTTAATTGAGATAAACTCAGGAGCATAATTGCATGAGCTTGACACCTGAGCGAAAGCACAGCCGAAGGTGTTAGCCACAACAAACGGATCAACAACAACTCCTGCAGTTGTTTTCAGACCAGCGATTGGCAGGTGGGTTGATTTTCCGGCCACGCGCCTTAATTTATCCCATACAACAGATGAGGGTGTACATCTGTTAAAAGATGATACAAATTTGTTCCATGAGGTCTTTTTGCTATCCTTAATTATTTGCCTAGATTTTGCACGCGCTTTCTTATACTCAATTAGATTACTTAGCGTAGGGTGTCGTTGGAATACCCTTAGAGCATGTCTACGAGCACGAATAGCATTCCGGCAGTCGTTGGTCCACCATGGGACAGCAAATCGACCGAGTTGGGTAGCCGAACGTGGAATAGACTGTTCTGCAGCGGAAAGAATTTTCTCTGTGAGATGATCGACTAAATCATTCACAGAATCGTGCTCGTTGTATTCAAAGACAGCCAACTGGGTGTAAAGATTCCAGTTGGCACGATCAAAGCGCCATCTAGGGATACGTGAGGGAGACACATCTTGTGCTAAGAGACTAAGAAGACATGGAAAGTGGTCGCTGGAATGTAAATCAGAGATGACATTCCACTGTAATGAAACAGCTAACTGGGATGAACACACTGCCAAATCGATGTGCGAATAGGTGTTAAACGCGTCTGAGAGGAATGTGGGCTCTCCGGTGTTCAGGAGAACCAAGTTATTGCTCTCCAGGAATTTTGCAATGAGGTTGCCTCTCGAACATGCCCGATTTGAGCCCCAAAGTGGGTGATGGGCATTAAAGTCTCCAACTATTAGAAATGGTGTTGAAAGTTGGGAAACCAGATCTTCAAGGTCAACTAACGAGAGGTCATCTGATGGCGGGAGATATACAGTGCAAATGCAAAATTCTATTGATGGCAGCTTAATCCTTACAGCTACAGATTGTAAATCAGACTGTAGCTGTAATGGATCTACAAATATGTCATCCCTGAGGAGCATCATAGTACCCCCGTGTGCAGGAATGCCCTCTTCTGTTTCAACATCACACCTCAGTGGTGTGTAGCGTCTGATTTTAAAGTTGTCTTGTGGTCGTAGCTTAGTCTCTTGTAAGCATACCACTAAGGGGTGATGCTTACTGAGCAAAAGTTCCAATTCTGGTCGATGCGCTCTTAATCCTCGTATGTTCCATTGTAGGATAGCCATTGGAACTATGGGATATAAGATGTAAAGGTAGTCTACATTAAGACGACTTCATGGGTGGCCGAATCAATTTGCCCTTTTTCTTTGGTGTAGGGCTAGTTTCGGCAGGTTTATCCTGCCTCTTCTTTGCTGCAGATGTAGCAGCGTGGTCAGCTGTTTCCTGCTCCATATCCTCTATGGAAGAGGACGGTTTTCCTTCTACAACTTTCGATTCGAGGGGCTCGAAGCGATTGGAAATTCCGACCGACGTAGATGACGGTCGCCGGTCGTGGTCCTCCCCAGAAGATGACTCCGACGATGAACTCGGAGACGCTATAGGGCTACGTTTCTTGGACTTTTCTGGAGCAGACTTTGTGCTTTCTTTCAGGAAGGCAGTTCTATCATACTGCGTCTTGAACTTGATCTCTGGTGCTTGGTATACAATGGGCAATTTCGTCCTGTTGTTAGAAGTGGATGCTTTCTCAGGCGACTTCACTGACTTGTTATTTTCAGTAGTCTGTGTTCTCGGAGTTTTAGATGTTGTTACTGATGCTCTTGGTTGCGATCTAGGCACTAGAACTTTCTCGGATATTGTTGCCCCGTTTATATCAGATGTTTGGGTACCAGCCTCCCGTTTCGGTGACGGAGTAGCCGCCACAGAGCTATAGGTACGGGAGGTGGTTGAAGAGGGCTTGAGAATACATAGAAGTTTCCGGGCTTCCGAAAAGGATACCTTTTCTTTAACCCGGATCTCCTGAATAGCTCGCTCTTCAATATAACGGGGGCATTCTCGTGAACTTGATGGATGTTCACCGCTACAATTTACGCATTCCGGAGGTGATGTACATGCATTTTCATGCATGCCGGCTCCACAGCTGACACATGTAGGTGCGCCTTTACAGAATGCACTAGTGTGACCGAACCGCTGACATTGGTAGCATCTCAGAGGGTTAGGTATGTACGGTCTAACCTCAATCACTTCATATCCTGCCCTGATCCTTTGAGGGAGATCTACCCGATCAAAGGTCAGGAACAGGGTACGAGTAGGAACCATATCCCCTCGTTCTCTCCTTTGGACACGATATACTGCAGTTACGCCTTGTTCCTGGAGGTTCTCCTGAATATCCTCGTTGGACATTCCATCCAACGCGCTAGTGTTTACAACACCGCGCGAGGAATTCAGGGTCCTATGCATCTCCACTTTGACTGGATAACTGCCCAGCATATTGGCTTTCAGTATCTTTGCTGCCTGGGATGCTGTAGTTGCTTCCACCAGCAGCGTGCCATTTCTAGATTTTGTACATGATTTAACAGCACCAGCTATTTTGTCAAGACCTTTCTGTATAATAAACGGATTAACCGTAGAAAAAGTTCTACCTTCCTCCGTTCGTTTAATAACTAAGTAGCGAGGACCACACTCAACTACTTGCTTAACACTGTTTTCAAATAAATCCTTTCCACGTTTATTGTTTTTTGGGGGGTGTATGTTAACCATAAATGTTGGTCTAAATTTCATCCCCCAGTGCTCCCCACCCACCACGGAGTCCAACAAGGGGTCACCCCACTGGGATGACAGGGCTACACAGGGGATATAGCGAGCTCGCCGTCCCACTCACCCTGGAGTTCGGTACAATACCTAGTCCTGGCCGATTGATTAGGGGTGGGTTAGTCCCTAACCTCCCGTTTAGGCGAAGCAGAAGCCAAAGTAGTGTATTAGAAATGCGCACCCTCCCCGAATTCAGAAAAATACTGTTACGAGCTCAGATACGCCTCCCTCAACCACCAGGACAAACCTTTCCACCGACACGGGTCTCCACGCACGGCCTACACGTGGGTGGGCCTGTTGACCGTCTCCCTCAACCACGAAGAGGAGCCCACACGAGGGAGACTGTTGGCTCGGGACCCCGGGTTCGCCAAACCCGTACCTACCGAAGTAGGCCCCTGGGGGGTGGTTATTTTGTCAATGGTGCTGTGGCGACCTGAGTAACATTTTTCATGATACCAAATGAGCGTAAATTTCCCGCACATAAGCTTAAAATAAGTTATGACATGCCTACTCAAGTAGTTGTAGGCTGCGAACAGCTTGTATTTTGGCGACATTTGCTATATCGTTATCACCAGAATGGAATATGTTTCATGTGATTTAAATCAAAATGTTATTCCAAGGTACAAATAAATAAGATATCTGACACTTCTGCAAATCCGCTCAGTTGCTCTTTTTACACTACTAAAGAGGACTAGTCTAGGCAAAAGAGAGTATGGCACATTAGGCTGACTTTACACCGGAACACCACGATATCCTCGCATACGTGATCACAATACTTTCTCTTAACAGGCTAGACGTACTGTAACACCTGCCTTTTCCCTTGGGATAGCCTCTGGACATGTTAGAATACTCATTTAACTTTCTAAACCACGAGCTGCGGGCCTTTCCATGGTTATTTAAGTATGCGGTAATGCAGTATAAGTATGTTGATAAAGCCACATAAGATCAGTCTGTGCAAAAATTTGGTTTTCGCTTTCCGGTTGTAAGGAACCTTCTCCATTAGGTCGTTCGCTACCTGGATGTGTTGGTGGGACATGTCATGCACGCCTTTTAGGCAGTCCACGACATTCTACACTTAGGTGATTACTGACTTCCTTACAAGTGGGGCTCTTAAACAGCAGGTCATACAGTAGATGCCGCTCCCTACTGAAGAACAAGCTGGCCGGTGTCATTCTAGTGGTGTCGTGGGATAACATGTGGTGATTGACTAAGATATTCTGGTAACTGACTAAGACATTCCTCAAGTGCTCTTCTAGAATCTCTATATACCATTCAAACATGCTTTCAGACTACAGGTGAAGAGTTGTGCTCGTCTTTGCACTCCATATTGCATCCATGCTTCTCAGAAGGTTCGAATCATAGTTAGCACCCTGATCGCTGTGTAGCTTTATTGGTACTGTGAAGTGACAGAACAGTTCTTCCTCTGGGAAGTTCACCATCGAACCATCTTCAGCTCCAGATTATGAATGGTATACGCCTTTGACAAGTTGAAGTAATTCAGGATCAACAACACATACTTGTCTCCCCTGTCGACAGTATAATAAAGAAAAAATAAATAGTGTGGGGAGTAAGAAAATATGGGCCTCTATAGATGAAGCCCCGACGAACATGGTAGATAAGTGGCGAATGTTATTGTAGTCAGGGAATCTTAAACATGGCCTGCGTGGAGAGAGGTTCTTGTGAATGAGCGAGATGTTGGATTGGGTGAACCGCTCCTCCAAGCTGTTGAGTAAATTGGCTAAGCCCAGCTGAATCAGTAGGAGATATTTTGATGATATTCTTAACGGTGCTGCTTCTTACATTGTAAAAGCAGCCAAAAGTCTTCAGATGTTTTACTCTAAAATGCTGTACGTAACTAGTTTTACACATGCCCTACATAGGGCTCGCTTCGAGTGCAAAAGTTTAAAAAAGAGACTCCATCACTACTCGTACTCCGTCAGCCCATTATAACATGCTGCTGCCAACTACTACTGAAGAAACTACAGTGAGATTCAGATCAAACACTATGACGAAAGCGATTCATCTTGAATTTTGTAGGAAACGTCGCCTAGATAAATTAAAATTTATCTTGATATAGAAGTCCATCACACGCCTTGAAACTTTCGGATGCAATTGTGATATTAAGCATTGTGAAGGAACGTGAAACTGAGCTATCGAGCGCTCAGGGGAAGGTAGCTGACAAGGTCAAGGAAAAGTTATGACGTGTACTTGAGTTATATTGGATACACAACGTCATGTAAAACTATGGGCATTCTTTGTAGCAATGAAGCAGAGTTTGATGAAAATGAATTAGAACTTTTCTCTAGTGATTTCCCTTAGTATAAGCATGGACCCAATGCGTCATGTGATGTAGAAAGAAGTTTCTCTAAGTACAAGGTTCCAGTTACTGACAACGAAGATCTTTAGTTTGAGCATCTGAAACATTATGTCATCCAGTGCATCTCTGGTGAAAATCAAGGTATTACTCAACAGAGCGTTGAGGCGTATTGACCTTCAGATGTCCAACGCTGTGATAATCTCTTATCGGGTCTTATCTGGTCGATTAGAATAGTGAAATATTAGTAAGTTGAGGTACAGTAAGTTACGAAACACAAACAGAGCGATTGGAAGCTGCGTGTGTCTGTTTTCTCACGCTTGCCGAGGTATGACACATTGCTGTCCAGTAGACATGATTACATCTGAACAGAGTATACATACACTGGACTGACTGTGAATGTGCGATAAGCTGAGGTAAACATCTCTGTCTTGCAAATTTTTTTTGATGCGCCTTCTCACTTTGCCATGTAGTACAAGAGGTATTAATTGTTTCATCTGGAACCTTTTCTCATTTTCTCTCATTTTTCTCTTTTTCATTTTTCTCTAAAATTTAGGTAATATTTTGCTAGTTTTAGGGCATAAATGCAAGCATAGTTATAAGTTTTTCAGTAATACAAATTGGAACCGTAATCGTAAGAGTTGAATGCATTGGAGGAAAGAACCGGTTCATGCAACAGTTCTTTGTAAGGTACCTTTATTATGATGTTACGCTGGGCATTCTGTTGACTTCAAGAGAATGGTTGAACGAAAATATAACTTTATCATGGACAACATCTAATACTATTGCTGATCGGGATATAAAATCAATTTCTAATATGAGTTGTACAGTTATTGTAATATGTGCCAAAATATTCCACCTAAAGGGACCTACCCAAAAAAGATCAAATATCCCCATAATATATGCAACGGCTCACCATTCACCTAGCATATCGTAAAGTGTTGGGCATTAACCTAAAATACAGACCTTTCGTGAAATGTTCAGTAACAATAGAAATTGAAATTCCAGTATCTAACCAAGCTAACAAACATATAAGGTGAATCCATAATCAAAATTGAAGTGGAATTTTTATTACTATGCCCCTCGGCACATGAACGTGACTGTCATAGGAATTAGGGTTACTTTGATAGTAAAATTCTTTTCTTGTAATCTCTTGAAGCCTGATGTGACTCATTTTCCTGCAGAAAAAAGAAACTGTTGTACTTGACTTTAGTTCTAACTTTGAACGTACGTGCTTCTCTTTAAAAGATACAGTTAAATATGACAACTGCCGAAACTTCACTCCCACATTTTTCAACTTCAAGAAGGAATGCCTTTGCTGGGATGAACGGCCTAAAGTTCGAATTTCAGAGTAAGCTGAATTCATTAAGGTATTGCCAACTACTTCGCCCTTTACTTTTATAGCTTTGGCACAACCTTGAATAATAACGGCTAAATCCCCAAAAGACTTAGTTTCTCTGTGTTCGATAATGATGCAGTATTAGTTATTCACTATTAGGGCCTGGATTTTGATGAAAAGTCATCTTTTTTCTGAGAGTCACAGGCGATGCTTATTGGAAATTAAGTGCACTCTGCAACAAATACGTTAGTTATATATGGCTTTTATAGCTCATCAAAATGCATTTTTTCCATATTTTATACTAAATTCATTTTTTAACATTTAGATGAATTTTCCGACTATTTTCTTTCTTTTTCACAAATTTATTGGGCATTTTCATCTGTAGCCCGCATTCGGGAGGCCCGGGTTCGATTCCCGTGGCGGACGTGACCCTGACCCTTGGGCTTTTTTTAAAATAATCTAATTAAAAGTTCATTTATATCACAATCTTTTATGAAATAGTAACTTTGTAAGTGTGGTAAACATGTGATTAACGCAGGTCAGCGTCCTAACAGTGCTGGTGAATTTATGACGCATCAATTCGATGAATCGCCGATTACATCATGCAATACAAGTAGATTGCATCAGTCAGGACTTCAGGAGCTAGAAATGTCGCAGTAAGGAGTAGTTTGTGAGGTGTTTAAATTTGTTGTATTATGGTACTAAATGCCGAAAGAAAAACAGCGAACTGCATCCCGTTTGAAACAGTATGTTTCAGAGTTTGGCGGAAACATATTCTCTACTGACGGAACTGTATTGCTGTGTTAAGTGTGCGAAATTAAAGTCGCTGCAGACAAACAGTTCACCGTACAACGACATGTTGGGCGGGAAAAACATTTGCGAGCTGTTCAAAATGTGAAAAAAAAAAAAAAAGACAAGTGTCTCAGTTACTGTTAAAAGAAACGGTTTCGACGTCAAGTAACAAGTCATCTTCCTTTCATAAAGAATTGTTTGAAGTGTTTTTATTGCAAATATTTCGCCAGGAAAATTAAGTAATCCCAAATTACATTTTCTTGAACGTCACACTGGTCATACAATTCCAGATGAATCAACTTTGCGTAAAGGTTACCTACAAAAATGTTATGAAGACACGTTAAACGTAATACGTGAATATGTGAATGGGGAAAAATTATGTATCAATTGATGAGACAACCGATTCAGAGGGGCGTTATGTAGCCATTGTAGTGATAGGTGCGCTAGAAGCTACTAGCGCCGGACAAATGTTTCTTCTGACCTCAGAGGTTATGAAAGCTGTTAACCACTGTCAGATATGCAAACTGTTCGATAAATTTACTCGTATGTATTTATTGTGGCCTAGTGGAATACAGCATGACAATGTGCTGCTCTTCCTAACAAACGCGGCAAAAATATGGTGCATGTTATGTGTTTGGCCCATGCTTTTCATGGTATTGCGAAACATGTTAGATTAACATTTCCAGAAGTAGATACACTAATTTCCAAATTAAATAAAAAAAAAAATTGAAAGTGCCAACCCGAACTATGTATTTCAAAGTAAATGCCCCTAATATAGCCTTGCCCAGGCACCAATTTTAACACGCTGAACTGCATGGTTAAGTGCACATATATACCACTGTGACAATTTTCAAATAGAGAAGTGCTGAATAGCTTTGATAGGATAGATTCTAAAGCAATTGAGAGTGCACAGGATCAGTTTTCTGATTCTCAAATCCAAGGTAAATTAGCTTTTTAATTCAAATTTTGCATTTTTTACGGATACCATAATCCGCCTTGAAGAAAGTTGCATGACGTTGGATAAGCTGATTGAGTTAGTGAGGATTGCGGAAGAGAGGAAACAGAATGTAAACGGTGAGATTGGGGACAAAATTAGACATAAACATTTGTTTTGGACAAAAGTAAAGGATACCAAACAGTTTGTCAGATTGTCAATATCTTGTCAGGAGAAAACTTCAGAACTGATAATTTTGAACAGGATTTAACAGGTAGTGACTGTGTTTCTTAAATATGCACCTATAGCATCTGTGGAAGTGGAGAAAGGTTTCTCAAAGTATAAAACAGTTTTAGCTGACAACCGCCGTTCCTTTACTTTTGATAACTTGAAGATGGCCACGGTGGTGTACTGCGACGCCAAGTAAGGCAAGTTTTGGCTAATGGGTACAGTAACTTATTTTTTCAGATTTAAAAAAGTTAAAATGACCAGATGAATTTTGAGTTTATTTATTATTTAGTAACAATAATTGTATTATTTACTAAGAAAGTTAATTTTAAAATGTGGTTATTCGAACCAGGTATTCATTATTTGTCTGTGACAATTTATTATTATTATTGTCACCCAATTATCGGGAAGCACCACAAACAACAGCTGAGAAGGGACCGGAGGCCACGCCACGCCACGCCACGCCCACTCATTTGTCTCCTGTCACTAACTGAAGGGATGGTTAGGGGAGGGATGTCGGGCCCCTGAGCCGTCTCTTTACCCTTCTCCTAGGTTCTGGAAACTCGGGACATTCAATCTAATCGAGAACCTTCTAGATCGGCAAGCAGACCCTATATAAGCAACACGTCGTGCCAGGGGCAGTCAGTCAGTGTTTGACGTGCTAGCGAACGAGCGCCGTGTTAAGGAACGAGAAGACTGTGTACGTGCATCGGAGTATTGTCCGTAATTACTAGTGCAAGTGAAATTGTAACGGACGAACTGGTGAATTGTAATTTTGTGCAGCACGTAATTCTGTGTAATTGGCAAGTGTTAAACTGTAAGTCGGTAGAAATAAAGAACATTGTGAGTTTGTGTAATTGGACTTTTCATTTCACGAACCCACAAAGTCACAATTGGTGTCAGAAGTGCGACATAACACAATGGAGGCAGCATTAGAAAAGATTTTAGCGGAACTGAAAGAAATGAAGACGGGCAACGACAACATCACCGCGGAACTGAAACAAATGAAGACGGCCAACGACAACATCACCGCGGAACTGAAACAAATGAAGACGGCCAACGACAACATCACCGAGAAGATGGAAGAAATGAAGGCCGAGTTAACCACAGAAATGAGAGCAGCGAACGGCAGTCTGGCCACGGAAATGAAGGCGGCGAACGAGGCTCTCGCCGCAAAGTTTGAAGAACAGTTGGCCGGCGTAAAAGAGGACGTCACAGAGTTAGGCGAGCGCGTCGAAGACCTGGCGAGCCGCGTTAATGAGCTGGAAGGAAAAGGCGACAGCAGCGTGAAGTCCCTGAACGCCATGGTGGAGGACGTCGTCGGCAGGAAGCTGAAGGATCTAAAAGCCGACGCGCCGGGACGCGACACAACATCTGCGCGCGTCAAACCTCCCAAGTATGACGGCGCGTCAACTTTGAGGTCTTCCGCCGCCAGTTCGACACAGTGGCCAGGCACAACGGATGGTCGCTGGAGGAGGAGGCCACACAGTTAATAGCCAGCCTCCAGGGAAGAGCCGCGGAAGTCCTAAACGCGGTGCAGACGACGGCGGCCCCCAAGGACATCTGGGAAGCCCTGGAGGATCGCTTCGGGAACCACCGCTTAGCCGCAGCATACCGCAGCCAGCTAAAGGCAAGGTCACAGCAGCCGGGGGAGACGCTGCAGGAGTTCGCCATTGCGATCGAGCAGCTGGCTAGCAAGGCCTTGGTTGACCTGCCACTGGAGTTCGTATCCCGGGAAGCCGCCTACAATTTTGTCGACGGAGTACGGGACACGGAGATTCGTCAGCGCCTAATGCTCGGGGAATATAAAACCATCCACGAGGCGCTGACAGCGGCATTAAGGATGGAGGCGGCCAAAATAACATCCATCCCGACGTCAAGAACGAGGAGTGTCCGCTACGCCGGAGAAAGAAGACCAGCTGAGGGACGCCGGCGAACACCTAGTGGCCTGTGTTGGGGGTGTGGACAGCCCGGACACCTGCAGAGAGACTGCCCACACCAGGAAGAACAGCCGGAAAATGAGTAAGGGCCGTCGTGGAGAGGGGCACGTCGGCGCCATCACCACCATCCCCTCGAGTGACACTGCGCGCCGTCAGCCGGCGTATGGATGACAGCCTCATCGCGGACGGTTGGGTAAGAGGGAAGCCGTGCCGCGTGCTGGTGGACACCGGGGCGGCCGTGACCATCATCAGACCTGACGTGGCGAAGGGTTTGCCGGCAAGGAAGCCAAGCCGGCCATACCAGCTTGTCACGGCATCGGGCGACACCTTGCCTGTGGAGAAGGAGGCCCTGCTGGAGCTGAACCTGGGACGGAGTGCCGTGCGTCTGTGGGTGTTCGTCGCGAAGGTGGCTGAGGAGGTGATCCTGGGACTGGATGCCCTCAGGAGCCATGAGGCGACGGTCGACGTCGGCAAGAAGGTCCTGCGGCTTAACGGAGAAGAGGTTATACTCCGTCAACCCGAAGAGCGCCTCGGAATGTGCAGGGTCGTCTTGGACGAAGACGTGGTTGTCCCCGCGAGGAGCGAGGTGGTGGTGACGGCGCGACTGGAGGGCCAGAGAACCAGGAACATGATGCTGGACCAGAAGACGCCTGTAAACGGACTGTGTGTAGCCAGGGCATTGCTGCCGTGCCGAGAGGAGGTGCCCGTGAGACTGCTAAATCCTACGGACGCCGATCACGACGTCCAGGCCGGGACGGAGTTGGGAATGTGCGAGCCCGTGGTGAGCGTAACAGCTATCGGCGAGACCCAGGTGCCGGCGCTGAAGCAACACCTGGGGCCCCGGCTAGAAAGCTTGGTGGAGAGGGCGGCCGACCACCTGACCACAGAACAGCTGGAGAAGGTTCGACAACTGCTAAGGCGGTATCAGCGCGTATTCAGCCAAGGTAATTGTGACTACGGCCGCACGGACAAAGTGCTTCACCGCATCGACACCGGGGACGCCCGGCCTATTCGGCAACCACATAGACGCGTTCCGCTGGCGAAGCAAGCGGCGGTACGAGACATGCTGGAGGACATGAGATCCAGGGGAGTGATTGAAGAGTCTGACAGCCCTTGGTCTTCCCCTGTAGTCTTGGTGACAAAGAAGAACGGTGAGCTGCGCTTCTGCGTAGACTACAGAAAGTTGAACGCCGTCACCCGGAAGGACTGTTTTCCCTTACCCCGGATTGACGACACCCTGGACACGCTAGCTGGTGCACAGTGGTTCTCGACCCTGGACCTGAAGTCGGGCTACTGGCAGGTAGCTCTAGACCCGAGAGACAAGGAGAAGACCGCATTCTCGACGGGCCAAGGTCTTTGGCAGTTCACGGTTATGCCCTTTGGCCTCTGCAACGCACCAGCTACCTTCCAACACCTCATGGAGTCAGTGATGAGAGGGCTGACTTACGATGCCTGCCTGCTATACCTGGACGACATCATCATCGTCGGGAAGACTTTTGAAGATCACCTCGAGAATCTGAGTAAGGTGCTACAGAGACTGCAGGCGACCAACTTGAAGCTGAACGCGAAGAAGTGCCAGCTCTTCCGCAAGGAAGTTAACTACTTGGGCCACATAGTCTCAGCAACCGGAGTGGCCACAGACCCGGAGAAGACAAAGGCTGTGAGAGATTGGCCTCGCCCAAAGGATAAGAAAGAATTGCGCAGTTTCCTGGGGCTGTGCAGTTATCACAGGCGCTTCATAAAGGGGTTCTCCAACATCGCAAAACCCCTCACCCGCCTGACAGAGGAACACCGGCCTTATGTGTGGACGGAGGACGCAGAAAATGCTTTCCAGCACCTAAAGGAGACCCTGTGCACAAAATTGTTAATTTTTGTTATGTCACGTTTTTACATTTTATGTGAAATTTTTTATGTTGTAAGGGCATTTTATAGCTCACTTTTAGACAATTTTTATGTCAACAACTTCCGGACCATATTCATGATACTGCTGTAACGATAGATATAGTCCTAAATATTTAGTATTAAACTCATGGAATGTCCAATTTACGAAATTGCTTTCAAACAAATAGTATCAGCAGGAGCTAACACAAATGCCTGCCTCGGTAGCGTAGATGATAGCGTGTCTGCCTCACGTTTAAAAGGTCCTGAGCTCGAATCTCGGTCAGGGTCAGTTACCTGGATAAGGCTTTTTCTGGGGTTTTCCCTTATCCCGAAAGACGAATGTCGGGTAACTCTAAGGTTCATGGACCGTGGGCTCATTTGAACATCATTTCACCCATTTCATTCATCGGCCGATATGAGTTAACGTTGGAGGACTTAAAAAAAAAAAAAGCAACTAACACTAATAAACAGGTATTTTGAAATAGCTGAGTACATATAAATCTGGGGTTTTTTCTTACTTTTCGCTAGATACATTAACAGATGAAAAGTTTTCAGCACTTGTAAGTAAGTAATCTTTATTTCCATTTCAATTACAAATTATTATACATTTACATACTTATTACTACACTGAAGTTGCTGGTTACCTTTGAGCCCAATAAACTCAAACTCCAGCACGTGTAAACATTTGAACAATCATCTAAAAGGTTTTTCCATGCGTCAGGCACTAAAATTTTCGAAAATTGAAGAGAAAAAGAATATTAATTTACTGATTCGAAACTTATGGACGTTTTAATATCAGCAGCAGGCTCAATTTCTGGCATATCTAGCTTGTCTATGCCTTTATTTGAAGCAAAATCTGATACAAATACATTTTATAAGTAGGTATATATTTAAGAGCTCAAAAAATGTGATTGTTTATCTGAAAATCAGCTTTTTAGCCCTAATTATCCGGTAAGTCCAATAATACGTGCAATATTGCAGCATTCTAAATACAAATTTAGAAATACCTATTTCTTGTAAGGAAATGAAGAGGTTTACTAAAATGCAGTCCTACCCTCAAATCAGTTCAAAAATCCTTTAAACATGCTTGCACCTCGATCTCGTTCTTCACCTATATCGCTCCAAGTAAACGCAGCAATTCTTAACGAATTACCCACTGACAATTTACCTATTTCTTGTAAGGAAATGAAGAGGTTTACTAAAATGCAGTCCTACCCTCAAATCAGTTCAAAAATCCTTTAAACATGCTTGCACCTCGATCTCGTTCTTCACCTATATCGCTCCAAGTAAACGCAGCAATTCTTAACGAATTACCCACTGACAATTTCTACTCCAAAATTCCGTCGCTCATTGGTAATTTCAAATTTCATCAGCATCTCCGGCTGAAATTGTAAAACTTTAGCACTTAATTCACAATAAGCGTATACAAGGTATAAGTTAACCAATCTAGTGCAAATAATGTTTTGCCCTTTTTACCCCTTTTTTAGTTCTCATGGTCCTTCATTTGACAATGATCTCTTGGCTTGTGGATCTCACAACGGAGTGTACATGTCGTCTACATTCCTAAGAGGTGACGGATCTCACATAAAATGCATTAGATGGTCAGAAGTTCAGTGACGATAAATCACAACATGACAGTGTAGATATTATGCACGTCGGTTAGATGTAGTAGCAGGACTCCTGGGGTATCTAATTCTGTTGAGTATTAGAAGTAATAACTACACTGCGCCGTCATGACTCTTTCGTCGTATATGAGGAAGCACGGCGTTGAAGAGAAGATTACGATGCATGACGGGGGTCAGCCCACCACCTTCGCCGCCCTTTTATGTTGGAGACGCTGATGTGTGCCCTGAAGTTGGTTACGACGAATCACTGGGAGTCATTCCGTGTCTACAGGGGGCATCGAACGAACTGACGCACCTCACTAAGGACATGTTTGGAAAATATGTATTGGCCGTGCTGAACACACAGTACGTTCAACAAGCGAACGCGTTTGCTTTGTCTTGGGGGTTATAGCCCAGGCCTCGGGTGCCAAGGATTGGAGGGGTACACTGGCCCGATGTTTGTGGAGGGCTTAAGCGATCCTCCAAACATAGTTGTCTTCAACGCGCAACCTTGACATTTTATCCTACCACGTTTGTATCTGGTGCTTGCGCAGTCGGGCACTGACCCTCTGACATACCCGTGCAGAATCGCTGCACTGTGCCACTTACGGTGCCACCAATAGAATATCCGTACCACCCATGAGAAGCTGATTAGGATGATCAGATGTTGGGTATTAGGAAGGGGGATATTGTGGCGTGGACTGTCAGGCTACTGGCAGCTCGTATCACTAAGGAAATGAAGGATGAGACCGCAGCCTCTTGAGTAGGTATGTGGGCTATTTCTGGGTTTTGCAGGCTGGAAGTGGGGAGGCAACTCCTCACGCATTCTCAGTCGACCTCTCGTGAAAGCGAAATGTTATGACTGGCAACCCTGGTGCCGCTCGCTGCCAACACTTGAGTGTGGTCAGATTGTTGTGATGGTGAAGTCGACGATTGATGCCAGTCTTCTACCTCGCGGATCGTGTGAGAGTTGCCAGGGACCTTGTAGCTGAAGCTGCGGCCGCGTCTATAAAGTGAATACTCATGCCCCTCATGCCCGACGGCCGCAGTACCAAAGCTGGTGTTTGGCATTGAAGTCACCGGCCATGTGAACACTAGTATGTAGGGCTAGGACCAAGAGTTACTCATTTCGTACACACTGCACACCAGGTGGGTGGTACATGGACACCATCAAAACCTCCGTTCCGTCGAGGTCCAGACAAATTGCCGCGGCCTCCAAAGTTTGAAGAGGTGGCAGCTGAATTGAACGATGGACCACAATCTGCCTCAGAAGCACCCCCGTGCTACCCTAGGGCATTGCTATCTAGAGCAAAATGCAAAAGCTCACCCACCTTCCAGACCGGTCAGGCCACACGTGTTCAAGAACACAAATAGTAAAGAGGTACAAAACCTGTTCCGATCCGCCGTTGTGGACCAGCGGGATGACGGAAGTCAGAAGGGCAAGTCCCTCCATATCTATTAGCATTTTTCCAGCCGGATCTATGGTGGAAAAAAATTTAACGAGTTCGCAGATGCGATGTCCATAGGTCTGCAGTAGTTGCCCTAGTTGTTGTAGAGGTGGGTGAAGACCGTCGAATGGGAGCAGGTCTCCCGCCTATCCTCTCGTCCCTCAGCTGACAAGGAGGGATGAGAGAACCACACCTCTATGCCGCTGCTGGTCTCGTTTGCGGCTTTCGGCAGACCTACTCCTCTTTCCGTAAGATCTGGTTGCGGAAGGTTTTTGGGAGACTGGTACCACATGGGTCTGTGTTAAATGTGTTTTCCTGTAGTATTATCTGGAACACGAGACATCCTCGGATCAGTAGTAGCTCCTGGAGAATTTCGGTCTCTGCTAATTCTGTTGTTCCTGATTGGCCGTCTGCCGAAGTTTGGGGAGCGGTCCTTGTTCTGGCAGGTTGTGGCTGATATTGCTTGGGGGCTGCCTTCGGCAGTCTGGCGGCAATACCCATCTTCCTAACTGGGCAGCTACCATAGCAGGCCACATGCCCATCTTGGCAGTTAGCGAACGTGGACATATTTGTAGGCGATCGCTGACATACCTTTTTATTGTGGGGTCTTCCGCACTTCAATGAACATGGGTTGCGGCAGCAGAAGGTGCGATTATTTTTAACTCTTCGGTTGATTGAGATCTCTGCGTTTAAAGGATGTTCTTTGAGAGTAAAAAGTATACTTTACTCCAGATTTACATTCTGGAAAAATTGTGCAAAACGTGTTTTGTTTAGTGATGTATCTATTTACATGGGACATATTAATGTTAAGTAAATGTTTCCTCTTTGAGAATAAAAACTATAATTTATTCTGGTATTGTGCTGTGCTGCCATTAAAAACATTCTTTAGTAGAGAAATTGTGCAAAACTGTGTTATTTAGTGTTGTACACAAACTGCAAAATTTTCTAACTTTTTAGCAAATATGTCCTCGTTGAGAGCAAAAAGTATAATTTTTTTCAGTTTTGCCATTAAAAACATATTTAGTGTGGTAATTCAGCAAAAGTGTTTTATCTAGTGATATATTTAAATATGTATATTATAAGCAACCTTAAGTAAAGCTATTGCTCATTATACCTTCATATAAATAGTCTAGAACTTAACACGTAAAACAGAATGCATTGCATGTGCAAAATCTTAAACAGATGCACACATCTCCTCCTTGCTATACATACTCAGAATATAAAAACCAAGAAAATGCCTCCCAAAACTGCAAGGAGTGAACAAGCAATCTGAGAGAGTAGGAGGAAGTAAGTGCACTCGGGACAGATAAGTCATGTCATTGTTCTAGAGGTAAGAGCCCTAAGCAGTCTGCCTTTAACCTCTCACTCATGTTGACTGTCTATCAAAAACCTTAGCCTAGTGTGGAGAAATTATTAATTTCCATCAATTAACTAAAATAATAAGAGTTAAATGATGAAGCCTGGGACTCAAGTACTCACATTAGTAAGTCGCCACAAACGGCGTATCTCGAATGCGAGAGCCCCTAGTGATCTACCAGGGAAATATATGAGTCAAATGGAGAATTTAATGTCAGGACAGCACATTGGCCATGGTAGCTCAAAGGGTAAGAGCGACTGGATGGAAACCAGGAGATGCATGGTTCAAATCCCGGCCATGGCATTGAATTTTTCATGTTGACTATCAGAATAAAATGATTTTGAGCATAGGTAATCTCTAGTAGCATTTTTAAAAGCACTGAAATTATCAATTTTTCCTTTAATCCTAGACCACTAAGCCTCATCATTTTTACTATGCATGATTGGCAATCCTGCTTTTACTCCTATAGTTTTTGCGCCACAATTATTTCCTTCTCAGTAGCTTCTTAGCTTTTGAAGAGCTTGGTACATGAGTGTGCATTGTCGAAATCGGATGCAATAATACATTGTTAGTAAGACCTTTGTCATAAATTTTATGAAGATTAGTGTTCACGTACCCAAATTACACAAGGTGAGTACAATGAAGCAAATTTATTTTTGTAATAATCTGAATTCAGGAAAGCAGGATGGGTAGTAACAGTTCTGGAAAGCAGTTGAATCATTGTTTTCGATTGTTTCAGATGGATATTCTGCACGCAGATGACCCAAATTTTGCAGAAAAATTTATGGCAATGATTCTTGAATAAGATAGTGGCCCGGAGATTGATTTTAGCTCCAACGAAGAAATTGATAATGTAGAGTCTGATAATGTAATAATGACTGATAGAGATGTTGAAGATATGGCAGAATAAAATATTGGTATGTGTATAAGCAGCGATGAAAATTCTCCTCTAACTAAAATGGTTGTTTTACTGTCAACCGCTCATGATCAGCCCACTGTCAGTAGCTCTAGTATCAAATAAGATATAATAGATTATAATGCTACCAAATTTGGAGTGTAAATCCTCACTCAGTGTGTAGCACCTGCTCCTGTAGCCGGAAAATGCAGCGATAGCCACTGTGTGTGTTTTATGGCATGATGAATATTGGCTGTGTAAATGCTGGGTTATCCACAGTCACAATAATCACCACCAAGGGACACACAAATGGGTATATAAGACCTGAAGCTTTCCTGGCGACGAATGCACTCACTTTCTTCTCGGGCAGCCAGCCAGGTGAAAAGATGATTAGCTATCAACGTTTCGGGAGTTAAAGTTAAGCCGCTGTCACTCACACCACACTTCCTAGACCTAATATCAACCGAGATGAAAGTTTAGCGCTTAAGAGACTTCGGAATGATGAAAACTTGGTTGTCTTGCCGGCGGACAAGGGTAATGCCACTGTTATCCTCTCCACAGCCCAATACTTAGAGAAAATGAAGCAGCTCTTAGATGATCCGGCCTGCAGGATTCTCGATAAGAATCCTACCTCTTCCATCGAACATCGGACTGTACAACTTATTAAAAGATCCTGCCTTACTTCAGAAATTAGGAAGGCGGTATCACCGTCGGGTTCCAGGCCTCCTAGAATGTATGGACTTCCGAAGATCCACAAACCTGACGTTGCTTTACGCCCCACTGTGGACACCAGGAGCAGCCCTACATATCGGCTGGCACATCACCTGACTGATCTGTTACAACCTCTGATGTGGGATTGCCCACATCATGTGAGTAATTCCACACAGTTTGTACATACACTTAGGAACATTACCATTGGCCCTTCCGATCTTCTTGTCAGCTTTGACGTGGTTTCTCTATTTACAAGAGTACCACTTCAAGAAGCCATCCAACTTCTGAAGGAGCATTTTTCGGCTGATATCATAGAGCTCTCCAGACATATCCTGACGTCCACTTTCTTCTTGTTTGGTGGTACTTTCTTTGAACAAGTAGACGGAGTAGCAATGGGCTCCCCTTTGTCACCAGCTATAGCTAATTTCTATATGGAACACCTAGAACATGAAATACTTGCCACAGCTCAACTTAAACCATCTAATTTCTATAGATACGTGGACGACACTTTTGTAATTTGTCCACATGGATCAGACACTTTGCCTAGCTTTCTTGGGCATCTCAACAGCCTTCGACCTCAAATACAGTTTACCATGGAAGTGGAGAAGGATGGAACTCTTCCATTCCTGGACATTCTTGTTTCAGAAAACAGCAACGGTACACTAGGGCATGCTGTATATCGCAAGCCTACACACACCAGTCTCTATCTGAACGCTCATAGTTTCCATCATAAGTCAACGACTGGGAGTTCTCAATACACTGTCCTACAGAGCTTTGTCTATCTCTGATCCCAGCCACTTAAAACAAGAATTAAAGCACCTGAGACTCACTTTCCGTCAAAACGGCTACTCCGAATATGACGTTGAAGCCTCGATCACCAAGCTAGGAAACAGAAACCTGTAATACAGCAAGCGTCAGATAAGCCTACCGCTACAGCCTGCATCCGTTTACCGGCAATCTATCCGGCAGAATCAGCAGAATTCTCGCCAAATACAACATCAAGACCACCCACAAGCCACCTCCGAAGATTAAACATCTGTTGAAACCAGTGAAAGACAAACTGGACTTCCAAATTCCGGGAGTGTACCGCATTCCCTGTGAATGTGGGACACCGTATATAGGACAAACCGGAAGGACCGTCGCTACTAGAATAATCGAACATGAACGGAGCATTGGTTTAATGCAACCTGAGAAGTCTGGGCTGGCAGAGCATTGTTTTGATGACGACCATTGAGCAAATTTTTGGGAGAAGACCATCTTGGCAAAATGCAACAGTTACTGGGAGTGGAGAATTAAGGAGGCTTTGGTGATTTCCTCTGAAAGGAGCACGCTTAATCGTGATGCTGGATTTCAGTTCAGCTCCTCTTGGAAACCGGCCTTAAAAATGGAAATCCATCAAATTAAGAAGCAAAGATCAATACAGCTTGATAATCAAGTTAAGTAGTTACGTTTCTTTGACACAATTTTCTATATTCACGCCATCTCCTGACCTGGCATTTAATTTACTGAAAACAGTCTTTTGTTCAGTAATGCGAATTTTGATAGTGTTTTGTCTTTGTTTATAGTTACGTTATATCCAGTGTTTCATTTGTGGTTATAACATTTTATAAATATCCTGATGATGGGAGAGATGCACACTCCCGAAACATTGATAGCTAATCATCTTTTCACCTGGCTGGCTGCCCAAGATGAAAGTGAGCACTTTCTAATATGCTTGTCTGAGGAACTCACCATGCCGTGGATGGTGAAGAGACAAGAGACCCCCAGTTTACAAACACACCTCCGGGTAATGATACTGGATATTCTCCCAGAACAGTCAGCCTCCCAAAGGATAGAGCCACAGGCAACTGGCAAGAAAACAATTTGTGATGTCTGTCCTTGTAAAAATAAGAATGACAACGACGTACTGCAAAGAATGTCGCCACGCATACTGCAAAGAACATAGGGCAATCTCTGCACAAATTGTTGTAAGCTAGGGGATAAACTGTTATGAGAAAAGAGAGACAGTTCTAAGTGAGTCACGATAATATTTTATGAGGCAGCATAAACATTTGTGAGATAATAGTAATGTATTTTTTAATGGAAATAAACAGTAGTAGATTTTACGAGGCTTAGTGCTTATGTACTATAGGAATAGGGTTAGTGTTCTAGGGTTAAGATCAACAGGAAGAGCGGTTAGAAAGAATCTATAAGTGGTTACAAAGAATCTGTAGAATGGTGGCAAAGGCTAAAGTGCTATATGGTATGAGGACTGGATGAATGTGTGCTACCTTGTGCAACTGTAAGGGAAGTTGCTCAAATTGAGACAGGATGAATGGAAAAGAAAGGGGTGGTAAATGAGAGAGCATTAAATTACACTAGTTGACAAAAATGAACTTTTTTACTTTCACAAGAATTAAAATAACATTTTCTAGAAGTATTTTTTCATGCTGAATTCAAATATAATTTTAGTTTTTCCCCATCAGGCAGGAGTTTTGTGTGATATTTATTTGAATTTTTATAATATTCTAAAAAAATCTGTAACTAGCTAACTCAAAATTATAACTACTCATTCTGACTTACCTAGAAAGTGGTAGATAGTGATTTTCGGGCATATATTGCATCTAGAATGTCTCTCTTCTTGGTGCAACAGTAGTCAGCCAGCATAATGGAACTCCACATGCCTTGGTACCTCTTTTCCATACTAGAAATTTGCTGATGAAAATGCTCACTGTGCTCATCAATGACAGCTCCAAGATTTTCGAGGAAGAAGTCTAAGTGGAAGTCCAAGAAGTGAATTTTTAAAGACATGCTGCAATCCATAGCTTTATAAGAATGCAGAAGATGTCACGATAATTTTCTGCTTTATGGTTTCCAAGAAAATTGAAACAGCAGCTTTTGAAAGATTGCCAGGCTGCTTTCTCCAGTGGATTTAACAGTCCTTCGAAATGCTCACCACCCATTAATGACCGATTTGTGGTCCTATAAAAATTCCTTCTTTAAGTTTAGCATCACTGACTTTGGGGAATTTCGATTTCACGTACAAGAATCAATCAGACTCTTTATCCATAGCTTTGACAAAATTTTTCATTACTCTAACTTAATATGCAATGGAGGTAATAATTTTTTTTTCAGGATTCACTAAAGGGACATAAGACACATTTTTATGGCCAGGGATAAGATATTCACATTTAGGCCATGATTTTTTAACATAGTGAGACTTCCTATTTCTGCTGTACCAGCGGCGCAAAAAAACCAGCAAAATTTGGTGAACCCAAGTTGCAAACCAAGCAATAAAGCAATGACCTTTAAATTACCACAGATATTCCATTCACATTTTCCATTTTGTATTTTCTCCATAGTTAGTTTCATGTTTTCATATGTCTCTTTCATATCAGCGGCATGTGTTACAGGTATTGATGGAAGTTCATTGCCAATATGTAGCAGCACAGCCTTCAAACTAACTTTAAACGAATCTATGAATAGTCGCCACTCATCTGGCCTGTGTTGAAGCCCAAGAGTTTCCATAACTGAACAAATATCACTGCAAAACACAATACAATTTTCTTCAGAGAAGCAGTCCTTGAAATCACTATGGCAGCCACGATAACTACATATTCTTATTTTTGGAGTAGGTTCCATCCTTTGGGTCTGGAAGTTAAACCTTCAGTTGCTGTTTAGACAGATTTAAATCCTGAATCAGGTCATTAAGGTCTTTCTGATTGGGAAAGTTTTAGACGTGATTGCTTTTATATTTGTCAAACAGAAATAACAATCACTTAAATGATCCTTCGGTTCCCTCCAAATCATAGGAATTGCAAATGGCATACGATGTGTACCATTTTTGCACCCAGTCAGCAATCTAACACACGAAACACAGCATGTATTTGGTGCCCAGCTCTTATAAAAATCACCAGCCTGACAAAGTAAAGTTGATGACACTTCTTTACAAGTGGGGTCAAATTTTGCCACTGAGACTTGAAGATCAGCTCACCACAAATATAGCAGAAATTAGTACAAAAGTGAATCGAGAATATATTGACACATTGCTTCACTCACACTGTTTATTCACAGGACATGTTTCAAGAGCTCTTGCTCCTATCCTCAGCTGATACTCGACTAGTGCAAGTTGTAGTGGTTTCTTCTTTCTCCGTATTGTCAATAGATGGCGTGATGTACTTGTCAAAGATGTCCGGTGGTGGAGTTTCAAAATTCATGACTCTATGACGATTTTTGTTAATGAAGATTTTTTCCCATACGGAAAGGTCTATGGGGTGATTAACGTATTTTATTAGAGATGTTTCCAAATTGATGTCATGTCTAGTATTCAAAAAATGAAAAGCCACTGCTGATTTTTCTGTTTCACCATTTTTAATGTTTCTCATATGTTCTTTAGTTCTGATGTTAATATTTCTTTTTGTTTTTCCTATATAAATTTTAGGGCAAGTTTCACATTTGATCTCATAGATTCCTGGTTTTTCTTTGGTAGTGATTGAATTTTTGGGAGGGCCTTTTAACAAATTTCTGATATTAAACCTATTTTGAGGTGCAAGAGTTATGTTGTGTTTTGAGAAGATTTTTTGGAATTTGTTATAGGCTGATGGGTGGAAGGTGAATTTTTTAAAAAGTTTTTTCTCCTTTTCTCCTGTAGGTTCTAGGGTGGTGGTTTCTTTTATTTTCTTAGCTTTGTTGAGTCTGTTAACAGTTTTGTCTACTAAATTTGGGTTGAAACCGTTGGATATAGCTACTTTTTTTATGTGTAGGTATTCTTCTTGATAATCTTCTCTGTTTAGTGGAAAGTTGATCATCCGAAAGATAAAACTGTTGAAAATGGCATGTTGGTGTTGTTTTGGGTTGAAACTGTTGTTCTTAATGTAATTATCTGTGTGTGTCGGTTTCCTGTAGATACCAAAAGTGAGTTTGTTGTTCATTTTTTTGATCTTGATGTCCAAAAAGGGGAGCACACCATCCTCTTCTGTTTCCAATGTAAATTTTATAGCTGGATTTTGTATATTCAAAAGTTTAAGACCATCTTGTATGAGTTTTTTAGGTACTATTGCAAAAATGTCGTCAACATAGCGATACCACACTTTGAAATAATTTGGAAAAGCTTTTGTGATATGTGTTTCAAAAGCACTCATGAATAAATCTGCCAAGAAGGGAGACAATGGGTTGCCCATAGCTAGGCCCGTTTTTTGTTTATAGATCTGTCCATTAAAGCTGAAAAAATTTTGATTGATACAAATTTCTGTAAACATCTCTAATAAAATACGTTAATCACCCCATAGACCTTTCCGTATGGGAAAAAATCTTCATTAACAAAAATCGTCATAGAGACATGAATTTTGAAACTCCACCACCGGACATCTTTGACAAGTACATCACGCCATCTATTGACAATACGGAGAAAGAAGAAACCACTACAATTTGCACTAGTCGAGTATCAGCTGAGGATAGGAGCAAGAGCTCTTGAAACATGTCCTGTGAATAAACAGTGTGAGTGAAGCAATGTGTCAATATATTCTCGATTCACTTTTGTACTAATTTGTGCTTCACTGTCCCTACGCTTCTTTCAAGTTTATACTTTGATAGCAGAAATTGTCTACATGATTTACACACTTTCTTGGCATGATGAAAAAACAAAGCTCTAAAACACTACATACACAATACACTTCCGAAAAGAAGGGAAGGGAATACTTCACTACTGAACAAACTCACAGTCAGCTCAACATCACAATGCCTGATGAGCAGGTCTGTACATGTCCAAACATCAATGAACCTGCAAAGCCTTGTTTTATGGTTCTTCAGCGTAATATTACAAATCACTTCCTTATATACAGTTTGGTTAAAATCGCAACATATGAGGTAAAGATTTCCATAACAGGTCAAAGAAAATGCTAAAATCCAATTCTAAAAAGAAGCTGTCACAAAAATACTGTTCCTGATGGAAAAATTCTGACTACATATCTGAATTCAGTATGAACAAATACACTGGATTCACTAATCAGATTTCTTGTGAAGAAAACCTTGTCAACTGGTGTTATTAGTGCAGAATCCTAAACACAGATTATTCAATACGTAAATTATGAATATTTTGAATTGACTGCACAAAACTGGCTTCACCTTTGCTTTAAACCCTCATGAAAAGTAAGTTTTGATTCGTGGACGTTCTTTAACTGATGTGGTTCTCAGGGACAATGCAATACTGAGCATGAAAGACCGTTTAATTTTGTTCAGAGACCTCTTTACCAGACTTAAGGTTCTTTTACATGCCGTAAATCTACAACATGGAACCTTCCAAAGGAAACCATGCTACAGACTGTTACACCTGACACACACACACATAATCCATTGCCCTGCCGCATTTGAACCCACAACCTTGGGGAACTAGAGGCTAACATGTTTCCCTCAGATCATGGATGATGTTCTAAACTCTCAGTTTCAACCTGTTTGAGATATTTGTTTCAATGTAAATATGATATCAATCTCAATTAATGAATTTCCTTTTCATACAATTGCATCAATTTGAATTTGGAAAACAGACATAATAAGTGTTTGCAAAAATTGCAATCTATTACCTGTCACATTCCCCCAAAATTTTCTTTGATAAAATTGGGAAACGTTTCCAGAGATACAAATTAAAACTGCTAAGGTTAAATAAGGTACTGAGTAAATGAATGCCTATCTCAGTTATACCATATTTTGAATTCTTGAATTAAGCTTTTCTGGAGCTTTTCCTTATAATAAAAAAATGAAGGCATGTTAACTACGAAGTTCTACTGGGTCTCGGGGTCATTTGAACATACATTTCATATACAACAGATGGCAGCAGCAACTCCAGAATTACCCACACCACTGGATCAAACTTTAGTCGCATAAGAGCCGAAGATGCAAACGATGATTTGCGAAACATGTCCTCAAAATAGGTACGAAAGTGAAGCAGATGTGTAATAAATACGACTCATCTATAAATTAATAATACATTTCATAGTTGTATTCAGCATCCAATTTGATTTTGCTGGTTGAAAAACATTAAAAAAAAATAGATTAAACAATTTAGAAATGACATTTTTTATATATTAACTCAAATAAAATTAAAGATAAAATAATAAAATAAATAAATCATCATACCAACAGTATCATTGATTTTACATGCCTAACATGGCTTATAACTAAATATTTGGTGTGAAACTTTCTCCTTTTCTTACTTTACTAGTTTAACATTACTTATATCTCAGGTCTATAGAGATAATATGGGATGGAAAGTAACTGAATAAAAGTAATCAAACTACTGTAATGACTGCTGGTTTAGTCAATAGTGTTTGTAATTGTTACATTTTATAATTGTAATTGGAAATAAAATTTTAAGGGTTTCCTCTTGATATCTAGAGTTGACAAATATGACACCTATGAATTGCAAGGCACACAGCCAATATATAACCACTATGGTCATAAGAGGGTCATTTGATAAGTTTGGTACATTTCCATGAAGGCATGGAAATTTTTTGTTGCAATTTTGTGGGTGGTAAGCTTGATTATTCAAAAACTTGTACAGAATATTTGAATATGCTGCAATACACAGTTCATTGTTCACAGCCATCTGAACTGATCAATGTGACAGCTGCGATTGAAAATGGAAGAAATGGAGTTACGTGCTGTTATAAGTAATAGTAATAGTAATTTATTTCCTTTTACATCAACAAATGGAAATACAAAATCAAGATTACAATTATAAAATCCATACTGAAAAATGCCATATTTTCTTAAATCCTGGAAATCCTATCATGTCGCCCACCATTGACTAATAATTTGGTCCCCATACACCTAACCCTGGGTTTTTGTGTATTGGAGGCCTTCTGCTCCTTTTTACACTTTTTGTCATTTCACCTATCCCATTCTACATTTTTCTCTTAATTGTTCTTAGCCATCTCTCTTTAACTTTCCCTAAATAATTCCCTATATTTCTCCTGTTCTTTTCTCCTTTTACTGACAACATTTTTCTAATTACTACTTCACCCCCCAAATTATCCCATTTAATATACAATGGAAATCTGCATTCTCTTCTCCACAAAATGGACATTTATCTAGCTCCCTCTCTTGACCTATACCTTTCAAGTTTCTCACTCCTGTTCTCGCCCAAGCAAAACCTTTTCTCCCTAACTTACTACATATATCTATATATCCTTCCCTCCCCCAGGTTGTTTTTATTTCTCTATATAATCTCAGTGAGCTTTTGTCACTTGTATTGGCAAAAATGTCTTGTCTGTCAATATCTTCTAATCTTAGCTTAACTTCTTTCCAGAAGCCTCTATACCCATACTCTGCATTTATCCAAGAATGACCCATACCTATCTGCTTCAACAAGTCATACATTTTATGTGCCCAAGACCCACCCCAGTTACTTCTCTTTTGAATATGAAAACATTCTTTAATAATATTGCCATCTTCCAAGTTAGTGATTCTGTATAAGTATTTCATGGCCCTTGACAAGATTTTAATTTTAGTAGAATGCCTGACTAGTTCTAATTGTGCTGCCCCATTAGGTGATGCTATTGGTAATCCCAATATGTATTTACAAAAGGATCGATGCACTCTATCAGTCTCTCTCCAAGCCTCATCTACTCCCCAAACCTCTGATCCATGTAACATTCTATTTTCTACTACTGCCGTATAAATCCTCTCCAACCATTTGACATTTATATCTGGCAGTTGACTGTAGCATGATCTTATCACTCTCATGGCCATTTTACCTTTTGCCACAGACATCTTTTGTTGTTCCTTCCAGTTGCCATCTGAACTCAACCTTGTACCCACATAATCAAATCTCTGTACTACATCTATTTCTCTTCTATTAACCTCCAATTTCTCATCCTTATGCAACCTGTATCCTTTTTTGAAGACCATAATCTTTGTTTTGTTTTCATTCACTTTCAAACCCCATTTATTGCAATACGAATTGGCTGCCTCGATTGCTCTTCTCAGCCCTCCACTTGATATGGACCCAACTACTAGGTCATCTGCAAACAGTAGCCCCGGTATTTCTTTATTATTAATAATTGGTGAATGTACCCTACAACTTGATATCTCCTCTAAAATTCCATCGATATAAAGATTAAATAATACTGGACTAAGGCTGTTATTAAACAGTCTCACTTGAAGGACTGGACTAACGCACAAGTCAAAACTGAATTGGATGAAGTTCACATGGACTCTGCACCAACATTGAAGACCATTTACTTTTGGATCAATGAATTTAAATGTGGTCGTAGAAGCACCGAATCACGTTCTGGTCACTCAATTGAGGTCACAACACAGGACACCATTGAAAAAATTCTGTGATCTGGTTATGCAAGACTACCGAATCAAAGTTTGTGAGATTGCTGAGGCTGTAGGTATCTCAACTGAGCCAGTGCACAATATCCTGCATGAAAAATTGGCAATGATAGGGCTGTCTGCACGATGGGTGCAGTCAACCAAAAGCTCATCCGGAAGAACACTTCCACAGAATGTCTGGCGATGTTTAATCGCAATCCGCACTACTTTTTCCGCCGATTTGTGACCATGATGAAATTTGGATCCATCATTACACACCAAAGTCAAAACAGCAGTCAAAAAAAGGACCAAGGCTGGTGAAAGTACACAAAAGAAGGCAAGGGCCATTTTGCAGTTGGTAAGGTAATGGTCACTGTTTTTAGGGATTCTCAAGAAAATATCCTCATAAAATACTTTTTAAAAAAGGCAGAAACATAACTGGGATCTATTATGCTTCATTGTTGGAGCGTTTGCAACATGAGTTGACCGAAAAGAGACTGAGATTGAAATGCAGAAAAGTGCTCTTTCAACAGGATAATGCACTATCGCACATATTAGTAATCGCAATGGCGAAAGTGCAAGAGTTGGGCTTTGAACTGGTTCCTCATCCACCTTATTCACAGATTTAGCCCAAAGCGACTTCTTCCTGTTCCCAAACTTGAAAATTTGGTTTTGTGATAAGAAATTTTCATTAAATGAAGTGATAGTCACTGTCAAAGAGTATTTTGCAGACCTTGACAGAACCTATTTTTCAGGCCAAATGAAAAAGCTGGAACATCGCTATGTACGTCCAGTCCAGTCAGTTGGTTTATCTAGGAAGAAGTAAGTCAGTAACACATGCAAAGGCAGATCAGGGACAGTCATTACACAGAAAGACAGAGAAAGAAAGGGACATATGGGTAGTCTCTTTCATTCTTGCTTACTATGTGCTGACATAGGAGATGCTGTAAAGAAATACTTGGGTTACCAAATGCAACTGTTAGGCAGGTAGCACAAATAGAGATGGGTAGAGTTGCACTGAAACTCTGGTATGGAAGTATTAGTTCAAGGTGAAGATTTTATAAAAATTAATAAAGCCCCTTTAAAATCTTGTATTACAAATTTTAATAAAATACTTACTGAAGTGAAAGTTATATCAGACAAAGACAAACATTTTGTAAAAGTTAGTAATCCTGTTTTAACTAGAATTTATGCCCTTCCTAAAATTCATAAGCCTGGAAATAAAATGAGACCTACTGTTAATTGTATAAACTCACCAACTTACAATTTAGCAAAATGGTTACACAAAAAATTTAGTAATTTTGATAAATTTGAAAGTTTAAGTATTAAAAATTATTTTGAACTAATAAAAAAGATTGACAGTGTTGTATTATCTAAAACTGATACTTATTTCTTGTGATGTAACTGCCTTATTTCCTAGTATTCCTAGAGAAAAACTTTTAATTATTTAAAAAAGCGGTTGAATTCAATAAATTTACATGACTTAATAGTTGACTGTTACATCAGTTACATGACTGATAGTGAATTTTTTCAACGAACTTCTGGCTTAGCAATGGGCATTCACCTTTCTTTCATCTCTTTCACCTTTTCTTGCTGATCTTTATATGAGTTTTTTCGAAATTCAAGTCACTAAAGCTTTTCCTTTGATTTTTAAAACATGGTATAGATATGTTGCTGATATTTTTGCTATTGTTCCTGAAAAACAACTTAATGATGCTTTAAAATTAATAAATTTACAAGATAAAGCTATAAAGTTCACATTAGAAACTGAAATTAACGGATTTCTTCCTTTTCTAGATTTGAAAATAATAAGAAATAATAAAAAATTAGATTTTGGTATTTATAGGAAATCTACTCATATTGATAATTACATAAAAAATAAAAGTTTTAACCCTTTTTCACATAAATTTGCTGTTTTTAATAGTTTGATTTATAGATTAATAAATATACCCCTGAATAAAGAAGAATTTAATAAAGAATATAAACATATTATTAATACTGCTTTAATTAATGGTTTTAATAAAGATTTTATACAAAAGAAGATTGAAAAATTTAAATATCAAAAAACGATTAATGATATTTCTACTCTTAAAAAAATAAAAAATGATTATAAATTTAAAAAATTTACTTACCATCCTTGGATTAATAAACATTTTCAATTTTTTTTTAAAGAAGTCGGTATAACTTTAGTTCCTCAAAATAAAAATAGTATTACAAATTTATTACAATTTTCTAAAAGAGATAAAATTCCTAATAATAAAAAATCTGGTATTTATCAATTTAATTGCTTAGATTGTGATCAGGTTTATATTGACAAGACAAAACGTAGTTTGGAAACCAGAAAGAAAGAACATTTTCGTAACATGTTGTTGTTGTTTTCAAACGCTAGGCTTTGGCAATGAAGCCATTAGCTCTCTTGCTCTCCAATATTTCTGTGTAGTGGGTCCAGCAGGTAGGGCTTCACAGGTTAAAAGATGTTCTTCAGTCATTTTCTCTTCTTGTTGCACAGAGGACAATTTGGACTTGTATAAATTCCTATTCTGTGTAAGTGTTTGGCCAAATACTCATAATTTTTGTAACCTTAAATATAAACAAATATATAAATTGGCCGTAGCAGATCATTTTTGGTCATTTAACCATGAAATAAATCCCAAAGTTAAATTATTAAAACAATTAAATGTTCCCATAGATTTAATAGTGTGGGAAAAAATATTTATTTAAAAAAATAAAAATCGCATAATGAATTTTGACATACCGGTAATTGATTCTGTTTTTAGGTTTGTTTCGTCTTCAGATTTTGGTAATACGAAAAAACAGTATCCTTGACGACGAAGTGTGTTAACTGACGATGCGAGCAGATGTTCGTGAAATCAATTTTTTAAAAAGAAGAAAGAAGTATTAACATCAACTTCTTAACATAAGTGTACATTAATTAACAAATATTTTTATTTGTTTAATATCTGGTATGGAATATTGAACCTGGAAGAAAGGAATTTCTTAAAACAATGTTTAATTTATCAAGTGAAAAGTTTAAAGAACAAGGGATGGGTAGAATGTCTTAGAAATAACCTAGTGAGCAGTGGGTTAGGGCAAATTTGGAGAAAAAGAGAAAGTAATGTAAAAAGTTTCTGGAAATTTGCAAGAAAAAGATTTGAAGACATAGAAGTGCAAAAAATATTTAGTGAAATAGCTGAGAAGAAGTTTTTAGATTTTTATATACCAATAAAGGGGGCTTGTGGAAGGGAAAAAGTAAAGTACACAGACGTGAGGAATAAAGAGGAGAGAGAAGGTATTACATAGGTGAGAGCAGGAGTATGGCGACTAAAAGGTATAAGGAAATGTATTCCACAAAATTACTGTCCCATATGTGGGGGAAATGAGAACAACAAATATTTTTTAGCGTAAAGGGACAGAAATTTGGAGGAAAGAGTTTATTAATAAGAAATGGTTTAAGTTAGACAGGAATATAGCTATAGCAGAAACGTTTGTTAAAGATAGTAAGAAGATCGAGCAATTCTTGGACAAAGTTAAAAAAAAATGGATATGGACAGTGAACAGAACTAATAACGAACCAGCATTGTTATAATTGTTTAGAAATAAGGATCTACTGTAAAAATGAGTATGACTGGTACAGAGCCAGGGCTGAACACCAGTTACACTCAATTGTATATGAATTGGCAAAAATATATACAAATAAATAAATAAATAAATAAATAAAATGTGCTGGCAGTTACAAGACTCACTGCAATGCTACTATGCAACTTGCTCTCACTTGTATTTATGTGTGCTCCCAAATGTAGTAGCAAGGAATATTGGATTTTAGTTTCAAGGAATATTGGATTTTGGTTTAAGTAAAACAAACTTAATTGCTAAGAAACAAATTAGTATATTTGACTCCTGAGATTTTTAAACAGACTTTCTCAAAATGATAAATAAACATTTATTTAGATTATATCCTGATATACTAGATTAAATGTGATACAAAATTAACCAAACATACTAATTTAATGGTAACATGCATATGATCAACCTGACCACAATTAGTTTTTGTAAATTGTAATTAAAAATTAATCACAAGCATTAACAATTAGCACCAATTCATTACTAGATAACATAAACTGTGTTAAAAATTAATTAATAACATACATTTTCAAACTTAGGAACACAGGACTTTTAACTTCAAGTGACATTTTGTTTATTTTATTGGATAAATTTGAGATCCTTGCTTTCTAAATTAGTCTAGCTAATAAGTATGTATAACAAAATATTGTATTTGGGGCCAGTACCTCCATGGTCTTCCATAAGTTAAGAGTGAATACAAAAGGATAACATATTAAGATTGAGTGTATAGCTGGAGTATACTATGACACAGCAGCAATTTTCTACTGTAATTATCTAACTTATTAATAATTTAAAAATACTTTTCATTCTCCTCAATTTCCGAATATTTACATATGTCCGACAAGCTAGACAGTTTCCTAATGACTTCACATTTTTAACTCCTTCAACAGCAAAGCTTTCTTATACTTCTCTGTCTAAGTCTTAATGAAAGCACATGTTACCACTGCCACCATGCAAATAGTTCACTCAGTATAATGGTTGGCTATAGTGATATAATGTTGTTTGATTCCTTTTGTAAAATAAATTTTCTTAGCTTTTAAAAGATATATATGTTAAAGATCCAATATTTTGAGAAGTGAAGGTACTAACCCAGTTTAAATAAGGTCACTAATATGTCTCAACATAACTGAGAAGCAAGCATGCAAATACATATTTACTGATTTCTCTTCTGTTAACTAACCATATATAATTAATCAAAGCATAGCTTACTGCAGAATTGCACAACCATAATAATTTCAGTTTATTTCAGAACATTATTCTCCAAAAGTTCTTTTAGGTATCAACAAAATTACTATCAAGATAATATCAAATTTAATTTCAATTAAATACCACAGTTGTGTGCTGGTATCAAACTTACAAATGTCATTTATAGAAAATTGGCATTCAACCACATCTGCTGTTGCATGCTTTGTTTTGAATTTACAGCACTTCAGATTTGAATGAGAAATGAAAAAGGTCTCATACACTGATGGTGTTATGTTTTTCTTACCAATCTAATTTCAAAGTTTTTTTTTTTCTCCTACAAAATGTGTTGGTGGTGGCAATGGCAGCAGTGGCGGTATTTAAAATGTTTTCATCTTTCAGTTGAATGTTAGATATATGTTAAAGAAAGGGAAGAAATATATACTTTAAATTCCTGTATACTCATATTCATATTCAATTATTGCATCCGAAAATCATACAACTCATGATGTGGAATTGTCAAATTACTAACTACACAAAAAATAGTAACAAGAAACAAGAATTACAATAAGTTGTTAAGCATAATAATCAAATTAATAATTAAAATTTACATTCCTTTTATTCCTACCCTTTGTCATTTAAATACTCTTCTACTGAGTAGTAACACTTTTGTAACAAATACTTCTTTGATGTGTTTTTAAACTTTATGAAGGACTCAATGTTTTTTATTTCAGTTGGCAGTTTATTGTAGATATGAATTCCGTTGAATTTAAAACTGTGCTCATACATTTTCTTGAACTATTTCTCGTGTTATGGTCATGAATATCATTGCTTTTTTGAAATTTATCTAAGTTCGTTTTAACCTGTACTATTATTTCTAAAAGATAAATGCTTGGTAATGACATTATGCCTAATTTTTTTAACCATTGCTTACAACTATCTGTTCTCTTTAAATTCATCATAATTCTAATTACCCTTTTTTGGATTCTAAATACTTTGATAATGCTACTACTATTTCCCCATACTGTTATACCATAAGAAATTAATGATTGAAAATTTGCAAAATAGGCTATTATTAATGTATTCAAATTTACACTGTGCTTCAAAATTGATATTTGGAAACAAATGCTACTTATTATTTGAAGCAAAAGGTTAGAAACAGTGATGTATATAACAATTGAGTAATGAGTTCAAATAAGGATATTTTAAGTGATGTTGTGTTTGAATACCAACTCATTACTTCAAATGCTACTTAATTTATTCTTTAGACTTTCAATATGTATATTCCAATTTAGACTGTCGTCCATCCAAACTCCTAAAAAGTTTGTCTTTCCTGTACATTTAATTTCATTTTCATCCATTATAATTTCAGGTAAATTAACTGCCTTATTGATTTTATTATGAAAACCCAATGTCTGACTCTTATCTTTATTTATAACTAATTTGTTATTTTGAAACCAAATTGATACTTCTTTCAGATTATTTATTACATTTTGAGTTCGTCATCATTTTGACCTGATATCAAGAGGCTCGCATCATCTGCAAATAAGGAGCATTTTAAAGAATTTTGTGAACAAAGTGCCAAATCATTAATATACAAAATAAATAGCAATGACCCTAAAACTGAACCCTGCAGAACTCCACAGTTTATGCTAGCAGCTTTTGATTTTATAGTTTTTATTTCCTTTGTAATTTTATCAACAAACTCTATTTCTATTATTTGCCTTCGCTCTCTCAAGTAGGAGACAAGCCAGTTATTTGCAGTTCCCCTAGTTCCGTAATGAGATAATTTCTTTAATAGTATTCCATGATCAACTAAATCGAAAGCTTTTGACAGGTCGAGGAATATTCCACTACATTTTTCTGAATTGTCAAGCTTTTGGTGCACTTCGTCTATAAACTGTATCATTGTAGTATTAATGGACTTTCCTTTTTGAAAGCCATGCTGCCGATCAGAAATTACATTAAATTTTGAAATAAAGTTGCACAATCTAATAAAAACCACTCTTTCTAATATTTTGGAAAATATCGATAGCAGTGAGATGGGTCTAAAATTTTGAACTTCCAATTTTGATCCCTTGGCTTTATTTTTGCCATGTTAAAGCAGTCTGGGAACCTGCCTTCACTCAATGATAAATTTATTAAGTGCACTAATGGTTTTACTAAGTGGGCAGAGCATTCTTTTACCAAGAAATTTGAAAAACCATCCAAGTCAGTAGAGCTTTTATTTTTCATGCTTTTTATTATGGTGTGAAGTTCATCTTCTGTTGTGGGTGCAAGAAAGATATTCGGAAATAATACTTATTATTTTACCTTCCGTTACTTTTGACTCCTCTACAATCAATTTTGGTACCCCAACATAATACTGACTAAAAACCTCTGCAACCATCTGAGGATCATCTATAATTTCGCCTTCTTTCTGGAGTTTGTAATCATCTCGCGTGGCTTTTACTTTGGTTTCCTGTTTTATAATTTTCCAGGCAGTCTTAGATTTATTTATTAAATTTGCTAATTGTTTGTCATTGATAGGACGGCACGTTGGCCATGGTAGCTCAATGGGTTAGAGCGACTGGACTGAAATCAGGAGATCCATGGTTCAAATTCCGGCCATGGCATTGAATTTTTCATGTTAGCATTAGGTAAATTAACCAAGAACTACTTCATCAATTAAAGTATTATATTCACCAATGAAAATAAGCCTATGAGGTAACTTATTTTCACAATTTTTTCATATATGAAATAGATATACTTTAAACTTTGTTGTTTGTTGGGGCTGATGAGAATTTTCAAATAATATTTTTAAAGCTTTCAGTTTTTCTCTCTGTACCCTTAAAGTTTATTACTGTGATAATTATGTGCTTTGTTTTTATTCTGACATAATATTTTTTTAATATCTAATAATTATAATTCATTGTATATTTCAGTTTATGTATTTATTTCCAACACTCCAGCATAAAACCTAATCTAAGATATAATACAAACAAAAGATTCGAAGGAAAAAAAAATAGTAGTACTACCACAGATTATTAATTCATGTGGTTAAAATAATAAGACATAAACTCTATTTTTAGATTATTGCTGCACAGTCTGTTTTGTTCCATTTATTTTGTGATTTTCTTAAAAACAAGGTGTGAATTTTATCAGCTAGCCTGTTCTTCACAACAATTTAAAAAAATACTTTCTACATACACATTTTCATACTCAAATGTTTATAATGAACATGCTCATGCTGTTTATTTCTCCAGTACCCAGCATCTAATAATTTTGAGTTCTATTATTGAGTGTTTTAAACATACATGAAATGTAACACAAAAATCTTTCATTAAAAGGAAAACAACACACATGTAACAGTAATTTATTAAAAAAAAAAAAAAAATCAAATTTCAAAAATAGGATCCTCACCTTTTCTAAGCAGAGAATTTCAATTTCATAAGTTTGTACATACTGATATTACTATTTGAACAAAAAACTATCTGTGTTTTTTTTTTTTTTTTCCCCCTTTCTTTTGTGATACTTTGTCACTTTCATTTTTACAGTTTCAGAAGCCGACGCCTCCATTATCAACCTCTTTCCAGCTCAATTTCAATTAATTTTGATGTCACTTAAACTAAATTCCTCCAATCATGCATGATATTACTATGCTAATAGCTTTAAGCATATTTTAAACTACTGGCCAAAAATGAGGAAAATCTTTCAATGACTACTCAATTTTTCTGCTCTAGCTTGACAAGTTTAAAATCTTACTTTCAGTTTAAGAGAGAAACTACAACCTTATTTGTTCTGAGCTTATTTCTGAAATAACAGAATATTTGCCTTACTTTAGGATTACTGCTGACAAAGAAAAGGGCTCTGTTTTTTCTATTTTCCCCCCCTATTCCAATTCACACAGGCCATTTTGCTTATGAAACTGTACTGCTTGTTGCTCTAATGTATTTAACATAAATTGTAACAAAATCAGTTTATGAAACATGTTTGTAAAAGTTGCATGTGCATTCCTCTTATGATGCTATCTTTTGTTACTTGGTTTGAAAATCTTTATTAAAAAGATTTTTCAAACAAATTTTAAGTGTAACCTACTCAATGAAGAAAAGGATCTGAGAAATTACATAATTCATTTCTGTCCTGTGTTCCTGTTTTGCAATTATTATAAATACTGTGTAATAATACTTCACACACCACAAGTTAGGTGTTATGATAGAAAACATGAGGTGATGTAAATGTGTACATTTTTAGAATAAAGCTAAACCAAAAAAGTAAACTTCTTATAAAACTCTCTTTACCCAAAATGGTTAGCTACATTTTTAAAACTATAGTATTAAGCCTCAGTGAGCTAAAAGTACTTTTCCAACACCTTAAGTACACAATGTAAGTACTTATTAAACCATATCACAATAAATACACTATAAAAAAAGTATTGCACTTTTAAATGGTAAATGAGAATTAACTGCAAAGAGTGGCTTTCTGAAAAACAAAAACTTTCATATAAATATGATTAATAATAAAATTCAATGAAAAAAGAAAAACAATAAATAAGTTAATAATAATAATAATGATAATGATAATGATAATGATAATGATAATGATAATGATAATGATAATGATAATGATAATGATAATGATAATGATAATGATAATGATAATGATAATGATAATGATAATGATAATGATAATGATAATGATAATGATAATGATAATGATAATAATAATAATAATAATAATAATAATAATAATAATAATAATAATAATAATAATAATAATAATAATAATAATAATAATAATAATAATAATAATAATAATAATAATAATAATAATAAAAGCCTGTGGTTGGCAAGTTTCATTTTCACTCTCTCTATCTCTCTCTCTCTCCCCTTTCTTTCTTTCTTTCTTTGCTTCTTTCTTTCTTTCCTTCCTTCTTTTTTTCCTTTATTTCCTTCATCAAACAACTGTTAAGATGTATACATAAACTAATTAACCTTGCAATTATTTGTTTGAAATAAGCTACCACAGTGTGCAAGTAAAATTATTAATTATCCAAATGCATTACTTTGCTAAACTGATATAGCAAAAAAGAACATGACTGAAATAATTCACAGAAACAAATATTACATAGTAGAGAACCTAGTACTAGTAGAGAACCTCAAGAAGATTTTTACAGAATGTTCAATTAAATTATATTACAATAAAATATAATTATTTGCTACAAACTTCACAAAAATATAAATAAAATAAAAAATAAAACTAAAATAAAAATAAACAATGATTATAATATAAAAAAAATTACTTACCATCCTTGGGCTAACAAAAACCTTCACAAAACTCTTAAAGAATTTGGTATAATTTTGGATCACCAAAATAAATATTATGTAAAAAATTTACTAAATTGCTCTAACAAAAATAAACTTTTCAATGATAAAAAAATCTGGCATTTATAAATTTAACTGTTTAGATTGTGACTGGATTTACATTGGAAGGACCAAACATAATTTAGAAACCAGAATGAAGGAACATTTTAGAAATATTAGATATAAACAGACTGATAAATAAGCCGTGGTAGATCATCTTTGGTCATTTAAGCATGAAATAAATCCAGAAGTTAAATTATTACAGGAATTAGATGATCCAATGGATTTAATGATTTGGGAGAAAATATTTATCTTTTGAGTTCTGTGAAGAGTTTACCAGTTTGTTAAAAAGTTAAGTGAAGTTTGTAGCAAATTATTATATGTTATTGTAATATTTTTATTGCTTCACTGTTATTAGTGTCTGCTTTTTACATATCAATTAAATGATGTTAACTCTGCGGTAATTCTAGACTGGCAGATACAACCAGAGCAGTCATTTTCACTACAAGACCAATACAAAGCTTTCTTTCTTATTTTAATAGCTAAGTACTGTAGACAAGCTTCTGAAAAAGGTTTCATATTTCAATAATATTTCTCAAGCTACTCTTTTTAAAAGAAATCTAAAACTTCATAAAGATACACATCTAAATTGTAAAAATAACAATACCACCATCACCTTGATCACACTAAAGAGCTTAGCAAAACATACTGTGGCAAGCAAAATAACTTGCCATTATGCACATAAGTAGAAAAACCCTTGTGTCACACAACGAAACTGTAATAATATACATCAACAGTAAATTCACAAAGCATACATAATGATTTCCTCATTTCATTTTGCAATAATTCACAAAAAGTCTCTTGCTTGGCTCTTGCTACACATTATTTATACCTTAAGAAGATCTTTTTTTAAGGTTGGCATCACAAATCACAGGTAGCTTATAAATTTCAACTGTGGCAGTTGGTTCAAATTCCTTTCTACTATACGATGGTGTAAAATCAAAGACAAATATTCTAAAGGCATTGATTAAATCTAAGAAAGTAATTCTTTTATTGGTTATTAAGTTTGCAGTACAGTAGGCATGTTCAATAGTGGGTAATGTAAACAAAGATGGAATGGTTATATCTGCCATCCATCAAGAAACTGGTAATATGCTATATCAGCGAAAGAATAACCTAATTATCAGTGGCATACCACAAGTGGAAAGGGAAGATGTATTTGATACTGTTATACAATTTGCAAATGCCTTAGATGTCCATTTGACGTACAATGACATCGATGCAGCGCACAGACTTCCCTCCAGAAAACATGAAGTAAGTACCAATCTAAGGAATCCGCCTATACTGGTTCGCCTTACGTGCCACTGGAAGAAAGAAGAAATAGTCCAAGCCAGAATAACAAAAAGACGAGAATCCACTGAAGATATGGGCTTACCTGGACCCCCTCAACTAATTTTCGTCAATGATCACCTGACGGCTCTCAATGATGGCATAGCAAAAAGAACAAGGGATTTAAGGAGAGAAGGGAAGATAGTAGGAGCATGGACCAGGGATGGCATACGAGAAAAACAGTTTGGACCTTCAATAAGGATCATGGGGAAGAATCACCTTCTGGCATATGAAAATAAGTTAACCTCAAATAATACAAACACCACAGCAACAATGCAGAACGAAACAAGAGAAGCTCAGTGAAGTGCAGTGTCTTAGGTTTCTATTTTGTGATGAAGTGCAATATTTGTACCTTTCATATGTGATTGTGATAACATTATAGGTGAGTTCAAATATGATTCTGTAGATGATTATTTAAACATTACAAGACCTCAACCGAGACCAAAGGTAAGAATTGTGTACCTGAATGCTAGGTCTATTGTAAACAAATTAGATGATATTGAGCTTCTTGTGGCAACAATAACTAAAGTAGATGTGATTGTTATAGCAGAAAACTGGCTCAGGGAAAACATAATCAACTTTTTCAATATAAAAATTTTTTATGCACATCATCATATAAGGAAAATGACAGGAGGTGGAATTTCAGTGTATATTAGAGATGTATGGAAAACGTCGGTACAAAACATAGTAAACAGTGTCCACAGTATGCTGCACATAAACCTGAAAAGGGATCTAATAACACTTGATATCATTGCAGTTTATAATCCTAATGATCAAAATACTGGCAACTTTCTCACTGATATCGAAACTGTACTGTGTAGGAAGCTTGCAAAATCAGCCATGATCATAGGCGATGTAAATATTAATTACCTCACTCAGAGGAAAAGTCTTGAAAACTATAATACACTAATTACAAGTTTCAATTTTGTACAAGGTAATAAAATATACCCAACAAGAATAGGCAATAGCTCAGCTACACTAATTGACCATGTCCTTATCAATAACAATGATACCCCAATATCTATATCTAACATAATGCATGATATCAGTGACCATAACATACTTATAATCGACATAAAAGAACATCTTTGCAAGGCCCTTCATGATAAGTATATCAATACCAGAATGTCAATTCAAGAATTTAACACTATAAATCATAATAGACTTTCCTTATTTATACAAAATACTGGATTTAACTGTGTCACAAATGACCCTAATGAATATTATAACTCATTATTGCAGTTTATAAAGGAAGGGGTTTCAGTCTGCTCCTACAGGTGCAGAAAGGTTGTGTCAAATAAACTGACATATAAACCATGGGTTAATAGTAACTTTTTGGCTCTAGTTAAAAAGAAAAACTTACTGTATAGCAAAACAAAATGCAAATTTCCCTCTCCGATAGCAATTGAACTGTACAAAAAGTGTGCAAATGAAGTAACTAAAATGAAAAGGGAACTTCAAGAAGCATATTACTCAAATAAACTGAATAACTCCTACGATCCAAAAAAGGTATGGATGACAATAAATGGAATCTTAAGAAATAAAACCCCAGTACATTGCAATCAAATAGAAACAATAATGGTAGGTAATCAAAAAATAGTAAATCAGTTAGAAATATGTGAGTGTTTTAACCAATACTTTGTAAATATAGCTGATCAGTTAGTGAAGATATGTATAACTACACAATATACTCCACCACCTTATAGTTCAGTACCAAATAGTCTTTTTCTATATCCAACAGATAATAATGAGGTTCTAAAAATGATAGCAACAATAAAAAACAAAGGTAATAAAACAGATAATATTTTATCAAACAAATTGTTAACAAAGTGCAAGTACAGTTTGGTTCCGCACATTGTAACCTTTATTAATTTATCACTTAGTTCAGGTTCAGTACCTGATGGTTGTAAAATCACAAGAGTTGTCCCAATTTATAAGACAGGTGATAGAGTAATTATGGATAATTACAGACCAATAAGTATTATTCCTGTATTTGCTAAAATTCTGGAAAAAGTAGTAAAAGTTAGGTTATTACAGCATCTAGAAAGACACAACTTTTTCCACAATCATCAGTATGGATTTATTAACAAATCTAGTACACTTGCTGCCACGGTAGATATTATCATACCTATTCAAAGAGCTCTGGATAGAAATCGTTTAGTTGCTGGTTTATTTATTGACCTAAAAAAAGGCGTTTGACACTGTAGATCATACTTTATTACTAAATAAACTTGAGTATGCTGGTGTAAGAGGACTTCCTCTCAACTGGTTTCAGAATTATCTCAGTAATAGGAAACAATTTGTAAATATGAACATCGTTTCCAGTTCTCTATCAGTAATTCATCATGGTGTTCCACAAGGTTCTGTATTAGGTCCTATATTATTCCTAATTTTTATAAATGACATAGGATGTTTAAGACTAAAAGGTAAATTGACTATGTTTGCTGATGATATATGTTTGTTATATATAGATAACTCTGAGCACCAGCTGATATATGACATACAGCAAGACCTGAATGCATTAAATAGCTGGTTTAAGGGCAATAAGTTAACATTAAATATCTGTAAAACAAAATATATGTTATTTCATAAAAGATCATACGTACCAGTAGTAAATAACAAGATACATGTTGATAATGCAGTGATTGAAAGAGTAACAAAAATCACATATCTAGGTTTGATTCTAGACAGTACGCTCACATGGAAGGACCATATCATGCATGTAAAAAATAAGATTCTTCCTGTGTTAGCTGTAATTCACAGGCTGAAATTCAAAGGATTCAGTGTAAATCATTTACGAAGTATCTACCATGCTTTAATTCAATCTCATTTGGATTACTTAAACATCTTATGGGGTAATTCTGTTAAATATTTAATTCATGACCTCGAAGTACTTCAAAATCGTGCCTTGAAAATAATCTACAATCTACCCTTTAGGACAAACACAAAAACACTCTACCATGTAACTAACATTTTACCATTACAAGTAAACATAGAGTTGTCCTTGATAATATATCTCCACAAAATAAAAAATAATCTTCTAAAGTCCAATCTAACATTTGAAAGCTCCTCGCATATATATAATACAAGAAATAAAGGAAACTTAACAAAACCAACAGTGAACACTTCTACTTATGGCCTGAACAGCTTAACCTTACACGTTATCAACTTATATAATGCGCTGCCACTGGAACTGAAAGGCTGCAGGAACATAAAAGGTTTTAAAAGGAAAGTTGCTGAAAATTTACTGAAGGCATATATTGATAGCTGATAAAGTGTTACACATTTATAGCTGGTTTGAAAGCTGAACTGTTTAAAAATTAATATGGATTAATGTCCCATAGAATATGTAGCTTCTTTTTTCTGTTAAGTTCTTTGTTACTATTATTTCTTGAGTTATAGTGAATGTTTGTATCTTTGTATGTTTCATATATGTTATTCTTGTATGGTAATTCATTCCTACTATGAAAATGTAATATAAGTATTGTTAAGGGCTGTTTGCCATCATTTTATATATTTTTGTACTGTTCCTAGCATGAGCTATGGCTCTGGGAACCTTTTCAGATAACAATAAATAAAGTAAATAAATAAAATAAATAACAGGAACATGTTTACTGCTATTACATCATTTTTTTCTGTTCTCTTTTTAATTATATTTTATGGAGCCTCTTATGCAGAGAAATTCTACTTTTTAGAATAACAATGTTGCCAGATTCTGCTTTTGAAGTACTAGAGTTCAGGAAATATTCTAGATGAATATAATGGCATATACATTTTCATGTGAAATCATTACTATACCTCATCACCAGACTTCTCGTGTGCAATTATTTCTGACAAATCAGATGTTTCATAAAAACAAAGTTATTAAGTGACCCAAAATTAAAATTAGGCTGTTCTGCTGAAAAATAACATTGTCAGTGCATATTTCCTAAAGCAGTTACTTTTGGACTAAAAATTCCATAAAACTAAACTTTGACAGCTAACAACTTTAAATTCTTTATACTTCTGCCATATTCTGAAGGCTTTTTGTTTCCATTTTTCTTTTCTTTTTTCCCCCTCAATATTTAAATTTTTGTGTGTCTTACACACAAAACTTGTAAAACACATATTTTATCACATATCACTCAGACCATGGTACACTGGTACACATATTTAACTATACTCTTATACATAGAGCTGTGCATTAAAATTTTGATTTGTGTTAGCATAGTAATGCCATAATAATAGCAATTTGTGTAAACATATGCTATTTATACCTACTCTATACCAGGTATTGGATTATGATTGATTAATGATAGCAATAGGGCCATCTCATATGACAATGAACATGAAATGAATGATTAAATGTTATAAATTTATAGCACTACAACAAAATTGTTTCCAGTTTATACTCTGCACAGAAGCACTATAGGTAGGAAAAAAGCAACATATGATATTCTGCACTTGTGATACACATGCACAAAGCAGTTATCCGAGATGACATTTTGCAATATAATTGTCATTATTAGCATCAAGGTAACTAATGCTAGACTCAAGGGCAATCATCAATAGGTGATTGTTCTAACACACACAAACCTTAGAAGGTTAGAATAGGAACTAAAATATTCAATGGCATAGCCGAACTATGTATCTTCTGCTCTATGTGCAGCTGCTACCATGATAACATTCCAGCATGACATTAAATCCTCTGGCTGATTCACATCTTCCTGGCAAACCACAAGGAAATCTCAATTCGAGATCACTTACTTCAATGGCAACTTAATGTCTTGCTACTGGCAGTATTTATAAGGAATAAATAATTATGATCTGATGTGAGAATCCAATTCAAGCAAGTAACAGTGGGCCAAATGTATCTTGTTCTTGTCATGCATAAATAATAAAATACTTCTGGACAAAGAAATAATCATTTCTTCCACACTAGCTGTGTGTAGGTTAAGGCTTGAATCAGTAGAGCCAGACTGAAAAATTCAGTGCCAGCTACGTCATTGAAATTTTCAGTCTGACTCTATTCATTCAAAACTTACAGACATACCTTAGTTATTTTGCAACCGTTATTTGAACCAAATATTTTTTGGAATAGGAACAGCTATAACAGCTATTGAAAATAATAATTTTTCCCAGCTCAAGAAGAAGGATCACTGTACTTTTATCTACTTATTTCATACATAATATGGCATTTGTAGCACACCTTAAGTTTCTTCTGTATACGTGACCTACTGGTTTTACTTTGGTTATTAATCATGCCTACTGTAGCATCCCCTCCAAAACCTTCATGATGGAGACTAAGATTAGGTGCAAAACTTCAATAGATTTCATGCTCATAACACAACTTTATTACAAAGAGTTTGCTATATTCTTCTCACAATTAAAGGGTTGAGTTTTAAAGTTTCAAGTGCAATAATATTTTTCTTCCATTTTGCAACACCCATGCTGCTGTATGAATTGTATAGTATAATACTGTACATACTCTTTACTCAGAAATAAAGACAATATCAAGTATATGTGAAAGCCATGTTTGAACACTAATGTATGTATATTAAAGTGAACTTACTAGGACAGGAGCTGAATTTCTAAATTGTCATCACAGTCATGTATAGCATTTATGATTGCAATTTGATTTTTAGGGGGAATGGATACAGAATGCATCCAAAGGACTAGTCTACTAACTGATGCAAACCTCCTCAAATAGACTCCTGAGCAGTTACCAATTAGACTAGAACATCTTTTTAAGGTAAATTTGTTTCCAAGCTACTCTTTAACATCAGCTCACTAACTTCCCTTGGTTTGATGCTTAAATGTTAAGTACATAAAGATAATATAAAATATGACATTTAATATTAATTTTATTAAATAAAAATAAATAGTTTACTTTTACGCTCATCATCAAATGATTAAATAAGTTAATAAACTCATACCATAAATAATAACTACATAAATATACATATTACAGTTTATATAGTCACAACATGTTAAAATATAAAAAAAAAAAATACATAAAAAGACAAATAGGTACAGGCCACATATAAATACTATTGATTCATGTAGCTGCTTTATTTATTTAAGATAAAGCCATATATAAGGACGGAAAAAAAATTGAAATATCTTCACTTTAATTGATACAATAAACAATGAATTTACCAAGTGAAAGCTGGTCTACATGTAGTGAGAAAAATAAATGCAATACAGAGAAAGGGGAAGAAGATGTTGCAGAACGTTAGGCCAATATCTTGTTTCCTTGGTGGTATAAACTCACTAAATCCAAATATTTGTGTTAAAATCACACACTCAACATGAGGATTGGACTAGTTTTTAACAATTTAGGCACTAAACTTTCCTACACCTAATTCCACTGTGTATATGTATACAATCATATAAAATGTTACTTCAGTTTTCATCATTCAAAAAACTTCATCATTAATCAGCGACAAATTCTAACAGATTTTAATTTTTTACTTGAAAGTTTGAACCACAAGTAATGAAACCTTAATCACCAAGTTTTACAATCCATTAAAAAATGAGATGCATTTGTAACAGTTTCAATGAATAATAATGCATCCAAGTCACCTTATTTGTGTAAGCAATGCACTGAACAAAACAAATGAGTAAGTTTATTTCTGGAGCAATTTTACAAGCTATTCTAAAGTCAAAGTTAACATGTTATGTATATGGAAATGTGTGGCATTCTCTGTTCATATTACAAAGTTGCAGACAAATGTTACATGCTTCAGCAATGCTATAAAAGGATTTATGGAATAAACTTTGTATATATTCAATAGCTTTTAAATGAACCTGTCTCTGCAATGTGAGGTTTTTGAACATTGGAATACAAAAAATAATAGAAAATGATATTGCTACTGTTAAACACTTCTTTTTGTTGCTTTATTGAATTTTTGTTTGCCATATATAAGTTTCAGCACTGTCACTATGAAATATTAAAATGTTTATAAAACAGTTCACGCTGAATGAATGCATATCAAAAAAATGCAATGATGCATAAAAATACTGCAACTGGATCTCTGAACTATTTTTTAATCTGAACTTCCTAACTAGAAGCAAGATATATACTATATTACAAAGCAGAATCCTTTAAGAATACACACATTCAATAATATAATTGCCTTAGAACAAACTCAAGTCTTTCATTCCAAGTCCTTTTAACAATTATACTTGCTTTGCTACTGACCATGAATGTGTACATCTATAAAATGTGATAAAAGTATTATCATTCATGACAAAGGTAAATTTGTATTCTTCCATGCTGTGGGATGGGCTATAATTAGTAGGCATATTACAAAATGAAATTTTTAGTGTAATATTCCAAAAATTTGGCTTTCAAAGGCTACAACTTGCAAATATAGTATTATTAAGTAATTATGGAACATTTATTTCTTTGGTTTTGTGTGGTTCAACATGTTATTAAATGTTTTCCTGTCAGAAAAATCTGAAAATGTAGGATTATCTTTTATAGATGTCATTTTAATAAATAATTATTAAGTTTATTTGCTCTTATAGTATATAGCTTTAAGCATATCGAAATTTAACTGTATTGGAACATCACAATGAAGTGAAAATCAAGTTATAGGTGCATTAGAGCCGATGATGCGAAACAGTTCGCGAAACATTTCCTCAATATTGGTATGTAAATGAAGCTGATGTGTAATAAATACGACTCATCTATAATTTAATAAGCTTTAAGCATGTTTACTTCAAAATTTGCAGAATTTCACATTACTGTATACAGACATTCTATGTCTGGATATAATGCTCACTCTTTATGCTTGTACTTATTTGTCCATCAGTTCGTATTCTTGAAATGACTGTCTTCATAATAGAAATTGTTCACAGCTTCTAATTATTGCAGATAGCAAAAACTATAACTGCACTCACAATACTCTTTTGATATGCATTCCTGAGATAGTGGCAACTCACATTATGTCTAAAAGCTAAGCTCTATGGATACTTTAGACATATGACTTATTTAGTAGAGATTGACAAATTTAAAGCTCAATCCATGGGACAGCTCAGAAATTTTTAAATGTGTCGTAGTGAAGCAACAAGAAGAGAAGAAAATTATTTGCAATGTCTACCAATATTTTAAATCGTCTCTCTTCATATTGGTGACGTGTATCACACATATATACATGCACAAACGCACACAAAAACAGAAAAGATTTTTCAAAACAAAGTGAAATGTGAAACAAGAAATGTAAATACATTCATGTGCATTTCAGCTTAAAGGATATAAACTCTAACCTTCTACTTGTTTTAAAAATTTCTGTTCTGCAGATACATTTAGTTTCTTAGTCATTACAATTCTTAAATAGAACATACCGCTACTGTAACCCTTGGACAATCTTATACATTTTATACCACTAATTTTCAATAGACGGAAGGCAAAAATTTACTAATATGATGTGACAAGGCTTACCAATGATTATCACAGTGCTCGAGACATTTTGAGACTCTGTCTCTTGCTTGTGCTTGATGCCGCAGTGGAGGGTAAACTTGAGCTCTGCTGTACCATAGGATTAATTCCAATTTTGCGTTCTTTTGCAAGGCGAGGCAAAGTTTTCTTATGATGACTCAGACTGCACTCACAGTCTCCTGTAGCTTTGTCCCTTGTACCTGGAGTATATGGCAGTGTACGTAGCAAACCAAATGGGCGCATGCTAGTAGGCGTTGGACCACAGCGACCCAAATATAGATGTGCACACTTGTACAATCGAGTCTGGACTGATAGCACATCTTCCAAATCTTGCTCACTGTGAACATTAACATCTGAATTACATTATTTGAAGATCCTCAAGCAAAACTATTTAGCCATTTCACACTCAATATGTGCAGTATTGGATTAATTTCCCATTTCTACTAGCTCCAGTGGTAGAAAGCAAGTATCTACAGACAAACAAGGTTAGATGAACCGCCACCACCTTGTTAACTTTAGCATATTATATTTATTTTTAAATTCTATACCATTAAGCAATTTATGACCAGCTTGTATATTGTCACCTAATTATCGGAAGGCACGGCCAGCTAGCAGCAGCAAGGTAGCATCAGCAGACGGGAAGCATTCGGCCACGCCTACCCTTTTGTCTTGTAGCGGTAACGAGGGGGGATGGTTGGAATAACATCGTTAGCTATCTCTTTCCCCCTCCTTGACGTCTGGAACCTGCAGGATGATTCACCGAATCGCGAGACTTCGAGAAACAGCGATATTCCTATAAAAAGGGGCTGCAGTTGGCAAGTGAGTTCAGTTATTGGCGAGCAGCCGTAAGGAGCGCCGAATGAGTTAACGGACTGGAAGACTGTGAACGTGCATCAGAGGAGTTGTACGTAACTGAGAGCGTGCAGTGGACCTGTGACAGACGAACTGGTGATTTGTAATTGTGTGCATTACGTAATTCTGTGTAATCGGCACGTGTTCCAACTGTAATTCGGAACTGGTGTCAGGAGTGGGATGATGGCCATGGAATCGGCATTGGAAAAGATTTTGGAGAAGACGGAGACGGCAAACAACAACCTGGCACCGGAACTGAAAGAAATAAAGACGGCAAATAACCTGGCCGGGGAACTGAAGGAAATAAAAACCGAATTGACCACGGAAATTAAAGCGGCAAACGAGGTCCTCGCCGCAAAATTTGAAGAGCAGTTGGCCGACGTAAAGGAGGACGTCACGGAGCTCGGTGAACGCGTCGAAGACCTGGCGAGCCGCGTTAACTACCTGGAAGGAGAGGCCGACAGCAGCGTCAAGTGCCTGAACGCAATGGTGGAGGACGTCGTCGGCAGGAGGTTGAAGGATTTGAAGGCCGACACGCCGGGACGCGATACATCGGCGCGCGTCAAACCTCCGAAATATGACGGCGCGTCAACGTTTGAGGTCTTCCGCCGCCAATTCGACGCAGTGGCCAAGCACAACAAATGGTCAACAGAGGAGGAGACCACACAGTTAATAGCCAGCCTCCAGGGACGGGCCCCGGAAGTCCTGAACGCGGTACAGACAATGGCGGCGCCCAAGGACATCTGGGAGGCCCTGGAGAATCGTTTTGGAAACCACCGCTTAGCCGCAGCGTACCGCAGCCAGCTAAAGGCAAGATCACAGCAGCCAGGGGAGACGCTGCAGGAGTTCGCTCTGGCAGTTGAACAACTGGCTAGCAAGGCCCTAGTCGACCTCCCACCAGAGTTCGTATCCCGGGAAGCTGCCTACACATTCGTTGACGGGGTACGAGACACGAAGATTCGTCAGCGCCTACTATTCGGCGATTACAAAACCATCCACGAGGCGCTAACGGCAGCATTAATGATGGAGGCGGCCAAGGTGACAGCTATCCCGACGTCGAGAACGAGGAGCGTCCGCTACACCGGACACATAAGACCAGCCGAGGGACGCCAGCGAAGACCTAGTGGCTTGTGTTGGGAGTGTGGACAGCCGGGACACCTAGAGAGAGACTGCCGACACCAGGAAGGGTAGCCGGAAGAACGAGTAAGGTCCGGTGTGGCGAGGAGCACGTCGGCGCCGTCCACACCATCTCCTCGAGTGACACTGCGCGCCGTCAGTCGGCAGATAGATGACAGCCTCATCGCGGACGGCTGCGTAAGAGGAAAGCCGTGCCGCGTGCTGGTGGACACCGGGGCGGCCATGACCATCATCATACCTGACGTGGCGAAGGGTTTGCCGACGAGGAAGCCGAGCCGACCATATCAGCTTGTGACGGTATCGGGCGACAACTTGCCTGTGGAGGAGGTCCTGTTGAAGTTGACCTTGGGACGGAGTGTCGTACGTCTTTGGGTGTTTGTCGCGAAGGTGGCTGAGGAGGTGATTCTGGGACCGGATGCCCTCAGGAGCCAAGAGGCGACGGTCGACGTCGGCAGGAAGGTCCTGCGGCTCAACGGAGAAGTTATACTCCGTCAACCCGAAGAGCGCCTTGGAATCTGCAGGGTCATCTTGAACGAAGACGTGGTTGTCCCGCGAGCAGCGAGGTGGTGGTGACGGCGCGACTGGAAGGCTAGAGAACCAGGAATATGATGCTGGACCAGAAGACGCCTGTACACGGACTATGTGTAGCCAGGGCATTGCTGCCGTGCCCAGTGGAGGTGCCAGTGAGACTGCTATATCCAACGGACACCGATCACGACGTCCAGGCCGGGATGGCGTTGGGAACGTGCGAGCCCGTGGTAAACGTAACAGCAATCGACAAGACACAGGAGCCGCTGCCGACGCAACACCTGGGGCCCCAGCTAGAAGGCTTACTGGAGAGGGCGGCCGACCACCTGACCGCAGAACTGGAGAAAGTTCGACAACTGCTGAGGCGATACCAGCGCGTCTACAGCCAAGGCGACAGCGACTACGGCCGCACGGACAGTGCTTCACCGCATCGACACCGGGGACGCCCGGCCTATTCGGCAACCACATAGACGCGTTCCGCTGGTCGGACAGCCGTGTTCCCCTGTAGTCTTGGTGACGAAGAAGAACGGCGAACTACACTTCTGCGTGGACTATAGGAAGCTGAACTCTGTCACCCGGAAGGACTGTTTCCCCTTACCCCGGATTGACGACACCCTGGACACGCTAGCTGGTGCACAGTGGTTTTCGACCCTGGACCTGAAGTCGGGCTACTGGCAGGTAGCTCTAGACCCGAGAGACAAGGAGAAGACCGCATTCTCGACAGGTCAAGGGCTCTGGCAGTACACAGTTATGCTCTTTGGCCTCTGCAACGCATCAGCTACCTTCCAACGCCTCATGGAGTCAGTGATGAGAGGACTGGCTTACGACGCCTGCCTGCTATACCTGGACATCATCATCGTCGGGAAGACTTTTGAAGACCACCTCGAGAATCTGAGTAAGGTGCTACAGAGACTGCAGGCGACCAACTTGAAGCTGAACGCGAAGAAGTGCCAGCTCTTCCGAAAGGAAGTTAACTACTTGGGCCACATAGTCTCAGCAACCGGAGAGGCCACAGACCCGGAGAAGACACAGGCTGTGAGAGATTGGCCTCGCCCAAAGGATAAGAAAGAGTTGCTCAGGTTCCTGGGGCTGTGCAGTTATTACCGCCGCTTCATGAAGGGGTTCTCCAACAACGCCAAACCCCTCACCCGCCTGACAGAGGAACACCGACCTTATGTGTGGACGGAGGACGCCGAAGACGCTTTCCAGCACCTGAAGAAGACCCTGTGCAGTGCTCCAATTTTGGGATTTCCACAACCGGGTGGCGCCTTCATTGTGGACACCGACGCCAGCGACCATTGCATTGGAGGTGTCCTATCACAGATCCAGGACGGCCATGAGCGGGTGATAGCCTACTACAGTAAGACGCTATCCAAGGCAGAGAAGAACTACTGCGTCACCCGACGAGAGTTACTGGCGGTAGTAAAAACCTTGGAGCACTTCCACAAGTACGTGTACGGTCAGCCATTCCGCCCTAACCTGGCTATTGAGCTTTAAGAACCTGGAAGGCCAGACAGCACGTTGGGTCCAGAGGCTGCAGGAGTACGACTTCACCTCGGAATATCGCAGAGGGAAGAGCCACGGTAACGCAGACGCTATGTCCCGAAGACCCTGTCCGGAAGAGTGCGGCCAGTGCACAAGAGTGGAAGAGAAGGAGCGTGCCGCAGCAGTCCGAGTAGTCACGGCAGTGCCTGAGGACGGCTGGGATAGTGCAGGCCTGAGGAGGGAGCAGCTGGCGGACGCAGACTTGGGGCCACTCTTGAGGGAAGTGGACGCAGGAAAAAGACCGACATGGGAGCACATCGCACCGAGGAGCGCGACCTACAAGTCGTACTGGACCCAATGGGACTCGAAGACCAGAGAGGGCGTGCTGTTCCGGGTAGGGGAATCACCCGATGGGAAGACGCAGAGAGAACAGTTGGTACTTTCCCTGAGTAAGGTCCCGGAAGTCTTCGAGGAAGTGCACGCCGGTACTTCAGGACACTTGGGAGCGAACCGAACGATTGACAAACTACGGCAGCGCTACTGGCTGAGACTCCGACAGATGCTGAGAGATGGTGCCGTCAGTGTCACGTGTGCGCGGCGAGTCGCAGCTCCCAGACTAGGAGCCGGGGTCGCATGCAGCAGTACAACTTCGGAGCGCCATTCGAACGGATCGCCGTTGACATTGCTGGACCGTTCCCAGTTTCTGACCGAGGCAACAAGTACCTAATGGTGGTCGGGGACTACTTCACCAAGTGGCCGGAGGTGTATGCCATCCCAAACCAAGAGGCAAAGACAATCACAGACTGCCTCGTGGAGCAAGTGTTCTGTCGATTTGGGGTGCCGTTAGAGCTACACAGTGACCAGGGTACCAATTTGAGTCCAACCTAATGAAGGAGGCACTACAAAGGCTTTTGGTGAACAAGACCTGCACGACGCCCCTACATCCCCAGTCGGATGGCATGGTCGAAAGATACATCAAGACCTTAGAGGAACACCTGAGGAAGGTCGTGGCCAGCCATCATCGAGACTGGGACGTCAAGGTGCCACTGTTCTTGCTGGCCTACTGCTCGTCTACACACGACACAATTGGGATGACGCCAGCCAGCTTAATGTTCGGCCGAGAATTACACCTCCCTTGTGACCTGGCTTTTGGAAGCCCTCCGGAAGCGAAACATCCAGCGACCGAGTATGTGGAAAACCTGGTGGAGCACCTCCACGACATGCCCGAGATGGCTCGCCAGAATATCCAGAAGGCGAGTGACCGCATGAAGACCCGATATGACAGGCGAGCCAACAGCCAAGGGTTCCAGCAAGGTGACCTGGTCTGGTTGTACCGTCCTACCCGGACCAAGGGACGCTGCCCGAAGCTTCAGCAGCCATGGCAAGGACCGTACCGGGTGGTGAAGAGGATTAACGATGTGGTCTACCGCATCCAGAAGGTGCCTCGAGGAACATCTGGATCGCCTGGCCCGCTACGATGGTGCTGTTCGGGACGATCAGCTTTGAGGAGGGAGCAGTGTCACCTAATTATCGGAAGGCATGCCCAGCTAGCAGCAGCAGGGTAGCAGCAGCAGACGGGAAGCATTCGGCCACGCCTACCCTTTTGTCTTGTAGCGGTAACGAGGGGGATGGTTGGAAAAACATCGTTAGCCATCTCTTTCCCCCCTCCTTGACGTCTGGGACCTGCAGGATGATTCATCGAATCGCGAGACTTCGAGAAACAGCGATATTCCTATAAAAAGGGGCTGTAGTTGGCGAGTGGTTTCAGTTCTTGGCGAGCAGCCGTGAGGTGCGCCGAATGTGTTAACGGACCGGAAGACTGTGAACGTGCATCAGAGGAGTTGTACGTAACTGAGAGCATGCAGTGGAACTGTGACAGACAAACTGGTGATTTGTAATTGTGTGCATTACGTAATTCTGTGTAATCGGCAAGTGTTCCGACTGTAATTCGGTGGAAATAAAGAACATTTTGAGTTTGTGCAATTGGACTTTTAATTTCACGAAACAACAAAGTCACAATATTTAATTTGGTCTCTCCATTATTTTGTTATTTCTAATCGCTTACTTTTAAGAGAGAGTATGTATTACAAATGACATGGCTTAATTGTGTTCAAACACTGTATTAAGTTGCAATACATATGAAATATGAATATGAATGGTGATTAATTAATTTGCTTGTATTCAGTATCTATTCTTTCTAATCTTGGTTTCCAAGATACTTCAATTTTTTTACTTTCTCTATTAGGTATAGTAAGTAGGGGAAGTATTGCATTCCGTCCAGAAATTCGATATTGAGATTTACGTGAAATAACAATTTTGGGATTCCCTGAATCTATATATATATATATATATATATATATATATATATATATATATATATATATAAAAAGGATTTTTAGAAAAAGGTCTGTGTGTGAGCAAATGTTTGTCTATGAACAGCATAATTAAAAAATGAAAAGTTGGTTAAATGCCAAAGTTGCTAAATAAGGTCAGCATCTTTCAAGAATACAACATAAGATTCCAACAAAATCTTCCTCCACTCCCGATTACCCTTCACATGAAATATTTTCCAAAAATTTGGATTTTCTCAAAAATGACTAACAATTTTGATTAAAATACCACATTAAATTTAAAGAGAGTCAATTAATGACACTAAACAACATTTACTATAAATTAAATTTAAAGGGAGCCGACTCCCTTTAAATTTTATTTACTATAACAACACTGTTTTCAACACTTCCAAGAAAAGAATTGTAACACTTACTTTGTCATAATAAATTAAACTTAAAGGGAGTCGATTAATGACACTAAACAACACTTACTTTTTATAATAAATTAAATTTAACGGGAGTCCATTAATGACACTAAACAACACTTAGAAAGTAAGTGTTGTTTAGTGTCATTAATCGACTCCCTTTAAATTTAATTTATTATAACAACACTGTTTTCAACACTTCCAAGAAAGGAATTGTAAAATACCACATGTTTAAGATATTTTTATGATTAATGAAATAATACCTTTAGTTTTCTGGAAATGTTTACAGAAGTCTCTTTCATTCTGGATCACTTTTACCTGTGTAAGAGACAGAGAAAATCTACATACACAAAAAATGAGATCTCATTAAAACACAACAATTATGTCTAATAATGGCTGTCTGGTTCATATATATATATGTTGTTGTTCAGTGAACCATTTCAGAGATATTCCTCGTTATCTGTGTCATTTATTCAATAGTTTTGTATTTCCCAAACAGGAGGCATTATTCATTTTTGTATCTCTTGGTTATTAAACGAGACTGAATTTCAAAAGCATCATATGGCAACCAGGTCTTTAAGGATTTCACTATCATTAAAAATCTACTATATTCCTATACTCTCCTTGCACCTATAAGAAAGTTAGCAATAAGCTAATTTCTGCAAAATGTTTATCTCAATTAACATGAAGTAGGTAGAGCAATAAGCATTTGTACAAATATCAAATCCTTTCATGGAAGTGTTGAAAACAGTGTTGTATAAATTAAGTTAATTGGGAGTCGATTAATAACACAAAACAACACTCACTTTTAAATTTTCCCGGAACCGGTTTCTGAGGGCTTCCCTCTATCTTCAGCCGGACATCGACTAGTTCTCATTGGTGTAGCTGGCAATATTTTGTCTTCGGTCTCCTCTGGTGGCGGTCCGAGGAACTTGCTGAACAAATCTTTCTGGGGGATGTCGAAATTGAATACTTTGTTCCTATTTTTTGAAATAAAGATTTGTTCCCATGTGGACAGCTCTTCTTTTCCTGTTGTATGTTTTAGTAATTTTGGTTCTGGATTTATGTTGTGGTTTTTTTCCCAAAAATGCGTGGCAACTGCTGATTTTTCTAACTGTTTGTACTTTATGTTCCTAAAGTGTTCCTTAGCTCTTGTTTCTAAATTTCTTTTGGTTTTTCCAATATAAATTTGACTACAGTCATAGCATTCAATTTGATATATACCAGATTTTTTGTTAGATGGAATGGCATCTTTGATGTTTGAGCAAATTAGGTTTTTTAAGGAGTAATGGTTCACTGGAGCTAGTTGAATGTTTTGTTTTTTGAAGACTTTTTTGAATTTATCAAAGGCCCATGGATGGTAAGTGAATTTTTTGAAGATCATTTTAGTTTCTGTAGCTGAGAGGGTTGTGGTTTCCTTTAGCAGTTTCTTCTTTTTTGCTAAGTTCACTTTTTTGTCTACTAGTGATTTGGGAAAGTCATTTTTCTGTGCTATTTCAATAATTTTGTTGTATTCTATTTTGTATTCTTCTGCTGTGAGAGTTGTTTTGTGTTATTAATCGACTCCCAATTAACTTAATTTGTACAAATAGTTTGTATAATAGTAGAGAAAGTCATGTGAGTGTAACATATTAAGACTTTTTAACACTTGCTGTTTGACTAATGCTGAGTTTACATAAAATGAAAGAACTGAACACAGTGAAGACTAATAGAGGATGGATAAGATGACTTAATGAACTCTTATTATTTTAATATAAAAATTATTTGTGGTTGGTTTATTGACATTCGTCACTTACTTTTACATATATTTATGAGAGACTAGTTTCAAAGGCCCTGGCCTCCATCTTCAATCTCTTTCCAACTTGAAAATGGAGGCCAGGGCCTTTGAAACTAGTCTCTCATAAATATATGTAAAAGTGACAAGTGTCAATAAACCAACCACAAATAATTTTTATATTAATTTTGACGTCACTGTTACTAAATTCCTCCAAACACACATCTTATTATTTTACTTACTCAAAAGATATACATGAATAGGTATAGGAGTATGACAAACAAAAATAGTTGGACAGGAGTGAGAAAAATTATGGAAACAATAGGAAAGGGATTTTTCTTTCCCCATTGGATCTTAGGGGAGAAAAATACAAATGGATTTTGGAAGGCAGCAAGAAGTAAAGTTTGTTTCAAAATTGAAGATATTTATTTACGTATTGCTAGTGTCCCAAGGAGGTGTGGAGTAAATGGCATAACCCCCAATGGTAAGCTGGTTTGCCAAGTCATTTCAATCTGACCTTCAGACAGGTAGGAACATTTAAATACACATTCAGCAGAATCCCTGCATGGACTTCACCAGCAATAATGATGCACCTCTGTTTTCACTTAATGTGGCACCACTGAAGACAGTCATGAGATAGCGCAGTGTGACTTGATTGGTTCATTATGAAGTAAACAGATGCATGTCAGTGGCAGTATGTAGACAAGACAAAATGGAGCGACAAGAAACATGCTGTACTATTTTGAGTGCTGATGAGAGGAAAATTGTAATGAATGTTCTTTCCATCTATGCAATACAGAAAAAAATAAGCAACCAATTATATCACTAACTCGTGCTTTGAAACATGCTGCAGCTGCTACGGGAGTACATGTGGGCACCATAAAAAGAATTCAAAAGAGACCTTACCACACAAGTGGTTGTGGCAGTGGCAGATTGCATCATACAGAAGCTTTCCGAATTTCACAGATCCTCTTCTGTTTAGGTGTACACCATCCCTCGCTTTATCCTCCTGTCCTATTTGCCAATTTCCGTCTAGCATCATGCATTTTCATGTTTGACACAGCCAGTTCAACTCTTCATTTATTCTTTGCACTTTTGGTTTCGTTACATCTCTTCTACACAATATTCCACTTATCACAATTTTTGTTTTCAGCATTTCGGCTCGTATTTGGTCTACTATATCCATGGTGTCGCCCATAATTTCTTCTGCCATTACCCCTCTTCTTATGTTATTTGTGCCCACGTGTATGGCCACAACATCTGGCTTTAAGTCCTTTAAGTTTACTTTTTTTAATTCTCGGCCCAACTCTTCCACACGAATTCCCGGATAGCAGCGGACCTCGTATTCGGCTTTTCTACACGTTTCCCTGGTAAATTTTAGGATTGAGTCCCCAAATACCATCACCTTGTTTATATTTGTATTTACCTTGTTGATGCACTGCGGTTCCTTTTCCAACCAATTTCTATAATTCTCAGGGCTTCCATCATTTTGCTTGCCAAGAACCCTGAAACTGTTTGCAGTTTTGATTTCGTACCCACGTGGCTCCATTTTTCTTGCAGCTTTGTTTGATTTTCTTCCCGTAACTAATGCGTACGTTTCTATATCCTGGTGATGTTTTGTTACTTCCATTTTCAGTTGTTCATTTTCTTGTTTCAGTGATAAGATTTTTTCCTGTGCTCTTTTCAAGTCTTTGTTTAACATGTCGATAATTACTTGAAGCGACGCTATCACCTCAGCTTCACGTGACGTTCGTTTACGCGCCATAATTTCATTTCGGTTTCTTTCCGTTTCAGGATTTCCATTTACGTTGCCTTTATTTTCACAACTTACTTTTTCAACTATTTTTAAGCCAGTTCTTTTCTTTACCACATTTTCGCTATTTTAACCAGTATATTCACTCGTTTTTTGCACCCTGCTTCTCGTAACAATTCCACACACTGCCGCCATATTGTCATTAAATCAGATATTCATAAGGCTAGTTTTGTTGGACTCATGCTTGATGAAATGACTGATGTCACCAATAAAAGTCAAATGTCTACTATTCTACACTATACTAACGATGAAGGCAATTGCAAAGAACAATTTCTACATTTCACTGATATAAGTTCTGATCGAACTGCCAGTGGTTTACTTCAATACGTAAAAAATAACAAATGCTTTAGGATGTTCAAAAAAATTTGTTGCTCAAACATTTGATGGTGCTGCAGTAATGGCTGGACATGTTACTGGACTTCAGACTTTAATTAAAACCAAGTATCCAGCTGCTACCTTCATCCACTGCTGTAGCCACAGACTTAACCTAATACTTTCCCAATTTGTGAATTTTATTAAGAAAACTAGACAATTCTTTGTTTCTCTTAATGGTTTACCCGCTTTTTTCTCACATTCCACTTCACATACAGAAGCTCTTAAAGCCTTTACTGAAAATAAAATGCCAAGTATTACACCTACACGGTGGAATTTTGCTTCCAGACTTATAAGCACAGCTCATCACAATAAAAATCATCTTATCAGTTTCTTTACTTCAATGGAAGAGGAACCTGGGGACTGGTCTAGCGAAGAAGTTAACATGGCTTCAGGCAATGTGTGATTTCTCTCAAAGACTCGAACCAATCTTTTCTTGATTATGTTCAGTAAATTTTTTGCATTTTCATACATGCTTTTTGACATTTTACAAAACAAGAGCATGGACATCTGTTACTGTACAGAAAAAGTACACAAATTTATTACCCCACTGCAAAATATTAGAAATATGGTCAGAAACTATGAGTGTTGCTGATGAAGAGAACGAAGAAAGGCCTTGAAAGAGAAACTGTCGTGAAGATGAAACTCATTCTTCGTACATAAGGATTTTCTGTGAAGTTCTGGACACATTAATAACTCAAACTAAATTAAGATTTGATTCACAGAAACAGTTGAAATTTCTGGTATTACTTGCGAGTTACGATAGAATGTTTCCAAAAAATGTATTTCATGAACTGAGAGAAACATATGTTTCCTATTTTGATATACTGTCTTTGAAAAATGAACTGAAGGTGTTATATTCACTTCAAGAATTTTCTAACAAGTCCGTTCACACCATTGAAAATTATATGAAATCAAATGGACTTGACGTTGGGTACAGTGAAGTTTATAAACTATGTGAACTGATTTTAACATTTCGTTCTACCACTGCAAGTGCTGAAAGGAATAACATGCAACACAAGGACAAATTCGTCTGAGCAACTTGGCTCTTCTATCGGTGGAAAAAGACCTTGTTTCATTTAGAAGACGTAAAGAGGAACTGTTTTTCTGACACTGTCACAATGCAGTTTACCCATAAAGAAAGATGGCTGGAATTCATGTGTATATATAAACAGGTATGGTGAAATTGTTTGTTTTCCTTTTTTAATTGTTTTAACTGCTTGTTTCAAGAAAAATTGATTTAAATGCACTGTTTGTGAAGTTAACGTCTAATCAAGAATACCTTACTGTTCGGATCTGGTAGGCCTAGTGATAGCCTAAGTCACAATCCCAGCATACGCCACTGGGTTGTGGTAAAACCAAAAATGACCTGCTCCATTTTTACATGATTTCTCAGTTATGGCATCTTGCATTGATGGGGGAGGTGAAATAATTTCATATAGCTAAATATTATAATGAAAAAGTTATGCAGAATCCATAAATTACAGTGAAAGTGAACTAACAATCCATATTTAGGTAACTGTCATGCAAAAACTTAAAAATATTATTAATTTTACTCATTGAGATTTAACTGTATTGGAACACCAAGGGAAGCGAAATAATTATTAATTTATAGATAAGTCGTATTTATTACACATCGGCTTCACTTACGTACCTATTTTGAGGACATGTTTTGCAAATCATCGTTTGCATCTTCTGCTCTTATGCGACTAAAGCTTGATCCAGCGGTGTGGGTAATACTGGAGTTGCTGCTGCCATCTGTTGATTTAGTGATGAACTTAAATGTGAGATTCTCTTCTGGCAGGATTTCAAAGTTCATTAGTTGGTTTTTATGTTTTTCTATATATATTCTCTCCCATATGACGAGTTCACTATGTTTTTGTACGTATTTTAGTAATTCTGTGCTATCTTCAATTTCATGATTTTCAGACCAGAAATGAGCTGCTATTGCGGACTTATCAATATTTTTGTATCTTAAGTGCCTGAAGTGTTCTTTCTTTCTAGTGCCTATGTTTCTTTCTGTCCTCCCTATGTAAATTTTTTCACAGTCTTTACACTTAATCTTGTAAATGCCTGACTTTTCCTTGGTTTTATCTTATCAGTATTATTACTGTTAAGTAGGTTTTTAATGTTGTAATTGTTTTTTGGCACCAATGTTATATTGTATTTCTTGAATATTTTTTGGAACTTTTTTGTGGCCCAGGGGTGGTAAGTAAATTTAGAAAATCTAATTTCTTGTTTTATTGGTGTGAGAGCTGTGATCTGTTTTAATCTCTTTTGAAGTTTGAATGAGTGTGAGACTGTTGATGGTTGCATGTTTGTGTGGAATTTGGTTGAAACTATTTGCTTTGATGTAATTATCTGTGTGTGTTGCTTTTCCATGGATACCAAATTCTAGTTTTTCATTGCTTTTTGTGATTTTAGAGTACAGTCCTCTTAAGTTTCTACTGTGAATTGTACGCTGGGTTCTTGCAGGTTGAGCGCACACGCCTGCATCCACGCACACGCGCACCCCCCACCCCACACACACACCCCCACACACACCCCCACCCCCACCCCCACACACCCACCCACACCCTAGTAAATCTACCCCTCAGCCAGCAAGAATATCAAAAAGAATACCATCAAATCTTAAAAACTGCAATTAAAAATGGATATGGAAAAATCCTTGTAGATAAAAAACTAAAATCATTCAAACTTCAGTGTGATTCCTCTTGAATCTGTCTATTTTGCAAGGTCTAGTATCAGATTTCAAAACATTGATCCAAGCTACATTGGTTATGTTTTGTTATTCTTCACAACCCTGGTTTCTAACTAAGAAGTCAATGAGACAATAGACTAGGTTGTTGAAAATGGCATGTGGATGATGTTCAGAACTGAAATGTTATGAAATAGTAAACAGGATTACAAGGAAGAACACTGGTAGATAACTGCCACAATTGGTATCAATCACTTCTATCCTGACGTAATGTACAAATTAAGCAAGTTTAAGAAGAACAAAAGAATAAATCTAACCAAGACTCAAAAAGCAGACAGAAGAAAATCAGAAGATTTACTTTTACACAACAGCCTACAACAAATTCAGAAAGATTTTTCTACAGTATAATGTCAATCTAGCTCCTCAAAACAAATATAGGTACAGAACTTACTAAACTGCCCTTTAAAAGTTCCAGTATTAAGTGGAAATCAAGACAATTATCAGATCAACTGCAAAGTTTGTAACAAAGAATATATCAATAAAACCAAAATTCCCCTTAATAAACACATATATAATGTGAAAAACATACAAATAGATAGACCAACAGTTAGTGAATGTTTCTGGGGCAAAGCATGAAATAGATCTCAAGCTGTTCAAGCTGACATTAATTAAATTTGTGAGTTTTAACACTCAAACTTACTATTTCAGAGAAATTTATTTTGTAAAACAAACATTGAGTAATGAATACAATTTTGAGTCGAAGTAATACTCAATGCTCCATTTATTGCTAGTATTTACCTAGAACGCGTTTCGTTAGGACTTCCGAACATCATCAGCTGTTGTCAACAACAGCTGATGATGTTCGGAAGTCCTAACGAAACGCGTTCTAGGTAAATACTAGCAATAAATGGAGCATTGAGTATTAGTTCGACTCAAAATTGTATTAATTTTGTGCTTCATTGTATCATAGTCCTTAAACAACAGAATATTGAGTAATGAGTTTATATCCTGCCAATGGATAACCTGAGTTATCCAGTTCAACACATCAGCCATCTGCTAGAAACTCTAACCATAACTCAGTTTACCTGCAGCTGATGATGGAAGCAATTATTTTCAAACCATGCCCTGTGGTTGCAATAAGTGAAGCATAGTGTTAAAAAATAAACTCAAAATCTTTCACTTATTTGTTTCATTGTTCAGACCATCCCTTAAACTTTTATTATTTAAGAAGGAAAGAACTATAGCTGTAACTGATGAATTATGAAACATATTCTACTTTTATTAGCTTAACCAAGAGTAAATTCAGATTGTACGAGGGTGTCTGAAAAGTTCTCGGCCTGATACTGAAAAACAATTCATGCTTTTAAAGTAGTTTTATTTTTCAACATAATCTCCTCTAATGTCAATACATTTTTCCAGCAGTGTTCCAATGCCATTATCCCCTTTCTGTAGTGTTTTTCTGGAAGTGCTGCAAAGTACCCATTTACAGCCGCATTTGCTTCTTCATTACACGAAAAATGCCTACCAATGGGGAATTTCTTCAGTTTTGGAAACAGATGGAAGTCCTTGGAAGTTCAACAGATGGAAGATGGCCAAATCTAGGGAATAGGGTGGATTTTCCAGCACTTCATAGTGCAGATCTCTCAATTTCCCCATTGCCAAAACACTTTTATGGGCAAGTGCATTGTCCTGATGGAAAACAATTTTTTTCTTTTTTAACCTGGATCTGATTTCATTAATGCTTGCATTTAGTTTGGTTAGAAGTTGAGAGTAGTATTCTTCAGTAATGGTTTTACCTTTCTCAAGATAATCAATCAACAAAATTCCTTTGGCATCCCAAAACAATGACTCCATGATCTTTCCCGCCGATGGCATCATTCTCGCCTCCTTTGGAGCTGAAGAACCTGTCTACTGTCTTGACTGCTGCTTAGATTTGGGTGTGTAGTGGTGAATCCATGTTTCATCCATTGGCACAAAAAGTCACTTCCGTTCTTGAAAATGAGCCAAGCACTTTTCAGAAAGTGTCGTGCAAATGCGTTTGTTATCCACAGTGAGGATATGTGGCACCCATCTTGCACAAAGTTTTTTCATGTTTAATTCCTGATGCAAGATGTGACCAATATGTTCCTTTGAAATTCCAAGAGCATTAGCAATTTCACGTACTTTTGTACGCTGGTGCCATGCTCTTACATGGTTACCGTTTTAGTAAGTCCTTCGCGTGGATCGTCTTGGATGCTTTAAAATCAGCTGCCCTTTTCTTCACAGTGGAAATTGAAGGTGAAGAGTCACCATACACATTTACAATCCACAAATGAATTTCTGTAGGTGTTAAAACTGCTTTTACGAAAAAATTTTATCATAGCACGATACTCAAATTTCTCCATTTTCAAAGCAATGTGCACTTTCACTGCTTCAAAAAACTGCCTACAGTCAACTATTGCCTGGAATGACTTTTAAGTTTACATAGGGTGTATTAAGATGTGTACCAATGTGAGGAAAAAAAATTATGCAAGTAGTGCTGCAATCTCTGGGTGAGGCCGAGAACTTTTCAGACCACCGTCGTAAACTAATTCAATATAAATTATACATAATTGTTCTGATGCTTTTCAGTTCCATTTCCCAAATTGGGTTTCTATAGAATATTATAGAAAGGGAGAGGGGAAGAGAGGAATATGTGGATCGTTGCAATAAGGGGGAAAGAGAAGGGCTGGCATGGATGACGTCAGGAACACTTTTTCTGAAGGGGCTAAGGAGAGAGAGATAAAGGGGGTGTATGAAATCTATGTGGAGGAGAAGAGAGCATGAAGTATAATATGGTAGAGTGCACGGAAATAGGAGTGGAGATATAAGGTATGAGAGTAAAGATGGGAGAATGCTGACAGGAAAGAAGAATAAGAACATGGCGGAGGTTTATAAAAGATGAATGAGAAATGGAGTAGGAGGGAGAAAAAAAGGAGCAGCAGAAGAGAACAGAGAAGGGAGGAGAGTAAGAATGAAGTAGAATGAGGGCACCCCAAGATGAGCCAAAGACCAGGGAGCCAGACAGGGACCAAGTGGATAATGAACGGCTAGACTGTAATTTGTGCTAAGGGTAAGGTAAACAACAGAAATATTTTAGTTAATTGGTGGAAATTAATCATTTCTTCACACTAGCCGTATGCAGGCTAAGGTTTTTGATAGATAGAGTCAACATGAAAAATTGAACGCCATGGCCAGCATCTGAACCACAAAAATTCAATGCCAAGGCCGGGATCTGAACCACTACTGTCTTGACATTAAATTCTCCATCTGACTTGCAATTCCTTTCTTGGAAGTGTTGAAAACAGTGTTATAATAAATTAAAATTAAAGGGAGTCGATTAATGATACTAAACAACACTTACTTTTAAATTTTTCCGGAACATAATTCAGAGACTTTGCCTCTATCCTTAGCCGGCCATCGACTGGTTCTCATTGGTGTAGTTGACAATATTTTGTCATAGGTCTCCTCTGGTGGCGGTTCAAGGAACTTGCTGAACAAATCTTTCTGGGGGATGTCAAAATTGAATACTTTGTTCCTATTTTTTGAAATGAAGATTTGTTCCCATGTGGATAGTTCTTGTTTTCCTGATGTATGTTTTAGTAGTTTTGGTTCTGGATTTATGTTGTGGTTTTTTTCCCCAAAAATGTGTGGCAACTGCTGATTTTTCTAATTGTTTATATTTTATGTTTCTAAAGTGTTCCTTTGCTCTTGTTTCTAAATTTCTTTTGGTTTTTCCAATATCAATTTGGCTACAGTCACTGCATTCAATTTGATATATACAAGATTTTTTGTTAGATGGAATGGCATCTTTGATGTTTGAGCAAATTAGGTTTTTTAAGGAGAAATGGTTGACTGGTGCTAGTTGAATGTTTTGTTTTTTGAAGACTTTTTTGAATTTATCATAGGCCCATGGATGCTAAGTGAATTTTTTGAAAATCATATTAGTTTCTGTAGCTGAGAGGGTTGTGGTTTCCTTTAGTAGTTTCTTCTTTTTTGCTTCTTTTTTGCCTTAAAATTAAATTTAATTCTCCATCTGAGTCGTATATTTCCCTGGTAGACCACTAGGGGCTCTCGCATTCGAGATACACCGTTTGTGATGACTTACTATTGTAAGTACTTGAGTCCCAGGCTTCATCATTTGTTGCCACAAATGGTGTATCTCGAATGCAAGAGCCCCTAGTGGTCTACCAGGGAAATATACGAGTCAGATGGAGAATTTAATGTCATGAGGGCAAGTTGGCCATGGTAGCTCAATGGGTTAGAGCGACTGGATGGAAACCAGGAGATCTGTGGTTCAAATCCCGGCCATGACATCAAATTTTTCATGTTGACTCTAACTAACAGAAATATTGTCAAACATTGCAAATTATGTAAAATGGAAATAAAGGTACATTCATACAATAACTTAATCAATGTTACTCAACTAAAGCCCAGCTGTAGTAACCTTGCACTTGAGACCTCTCAGGTAAAGTTGCAAGTTGTGGAGCATAAAAAGAAGAACTTTTTTCTGTTCATTACCTGTCAACTAAAATGCAGAAGTTCACTGTTTGGTCATGAAGCAGAAGCTGAAATGGGAGGGGGGAAGGGAAGTTCTCTTGCCAATTTTAACTATTTCCAAATAGGAATTTCAGGAATTTCCATATTGGTGTATAATGTGGGTTTACTATTAGTTCATTAGGTTTCATTATTTGCTTTCAATGTTTTTATCACGTTTACATAAAATATTAGTTGAAGCAGCGGTGATAGCAGTGAAAATGCTAAATGACAATCCCCAAGTGATAATCAAGGTGTATCACTTAAAAGTCAGTCACCAGAATTGGTACACACCTGAGAATTATATGGATGGAGGAATAAGTGCAGTACTACCCCGCACTTACGTTTCTGCTTTTTACATCTTCTCATTGTTTAAAAATGTATTAAAAACCTCAAGCTTATGTTTTTGAAATATTATATTTCCTGCTGTTTGTCATGCCAGGCAGTGTGAAGGGTCCCAGGTTCAATTATTGGCTGTGGTATGATAATTTTTCCTTAGTCAAGATCATTCCCTATTCTCCTCAGAGTCTAGAACAGCCACAGCCAACTCACTTGCCGAGGTACATGTGCTGGGCTGGAAGCACCATGTTGTCTCAGTGCGCGCTTCGCAGTGGTGACATCCGTTTGTCTTCCGTAGCAGTGGTGGTCCGTACTTCAGTGGCAGTTTGATATGGAAGGGCACTCATTAATCCCTTAACGTAAAAGCCTGAGTATATAGAATAGTAAAATCCCCGAGTATACTCGGCTGACTAGCTTCGCAACTGGATATAAGTTTAAAACCTGAGTTCTCTTGCTGTCTTGCAGTTTCTTAAAATTTCCATTAGATTTCATGCTGAATTCACTCCATTGATAGTTGTAAGTGTGCCAAAAGATGTCTCTGATTCAGACACTTGTTTTGTTCTGCATATTTTTCGATGTTACATGTCTTTGTTCCTAACAGCTGTTGTGTGTATGCATACAGTGCGCAGTTCTGTTTTTTTTATAGAAATGGAGAGTGATAAAGATTATAATATTGAATTCAGTGGAACTGAAATTACTGAAGAAAGCTACAAAGGCACTTCAAAAGAAGAAAGTTATTTTTCCAGCTCATCGGAAGGTGATACTGCAACTGAGCAAATCATTGCAGAACACCAGAAGGAGAAATATTCTCCAAAAGCAGTGGGCAGGCCATCAGCAAAAGCAAATCCTTTGCAACTTGTTGCCGACATTTTCAATAATCCTGCCCAATAAAGAAAGAAAAATCCAACACAAATATGTGGAATGTGCAGCCGTGTGCGTGGTGCTAGGTGCAAGAAGATACAAAGCGAATCTAGATGTGTGCGCACTGACTGTAGCGTATCTATGTGTTGATCCTTGCATAAGAGTTTTTCATACAGCAACAAACATATAAACAAAATAAATAATAAAGTATGATTTAAAATATAGGTGAATAACCCATTTTTGTTGTTTTATGTTGCAATACCTAATATAAACTTGTTTATATGTATTAGTTAATAAAAGAAAGCATACTATGTATTTAACGAGTATACTCGGGATTTAAATCTGGAGATTATTCAGACACAAAAAATTTTATTGTTATGGTCGTAAAAACTGGTTCTATTGTTGTGATCAGTATTGTATGTTAATGAATATTCAGTTGTGACAGTAAAAAAATTGGTAAAAAAAGGAACTTACTTTTGAAAATAATAGGTATGTTAAGAGGTTAAAGCTAAGGGCCCCCATGCTGACACATAATTTCAATCCCAAGTAGGAAACTGAGTACTTCTTCATGGAATGTAGCGGTGGTGCTATTTGTTTAATTTGCCAGAAAAAAATTGCAAGTGCTGAAACGATTTAATCTTCGGTGACATTTTAATACATTGCATGCTAATGATTATATGGCCCTATAAAAAGAAGAATGCACTGCAGAGATACAAAAGCTCAGAGAAAAGATCACATCACAGGAAGAGGAACAGGAAGAAGGGGATGCTGGAATGGCAGAGACCTCAGTTTATGTGAATTATGAAATAGCACTACAAATTGCCAGATTTTCTAGTAGCTTTTCTGATGGTCCAGTTATTAAACAATGTATACTTATAGCTGCAAGTAAATTCAACCCTGTCAGTGTTCACCAGTTCGAAAGTGTCAGTCTGTCACCTCAAACTATTTTACGCAGAATTTAAGATTTGGCGGACATTTATGCACAACTTATTGAAAGAGCAAGAGAATTTTTTGCATTCTTTATTGCCGTTGATGAGAGCACTGACTTATCAAGTATGGCTCAATTATGTATTTTTATTTGTGGAGTAAATGAACATTTGGAAATTGTGGAAGAAATGCTATATCTGTTGCCAATAAAAGGCACAACAACAGGAATCGCCTTGAAATGTGACACTGAGTTAGCTACAGTTACAGAAACAGAGGAAGTTTGCTAGATTTCTACAAGAGATTTCCTAAATCAAGATTCCCTTGATTATATTGGCGTGCGACATCTATGATTGCAATGTTTGGTTCGACCTATGTATGTGAATCCTTATTTTCAGCTATGAAACGCATTAAAAACCCTCAGAGAGCCAGCATCAGTAATCATAACTTGAAGTGTGCATTAAGGATCCAGAGTTGTGTTTCATTGTCTCCAAATGTGGCAAATATTGTGAAAACCAAAGGATGTCAGAAGGCAAGAGTGTCTCCGAAAACTGAATGTATAAAATTCTTAATTGAAACGTGTATATTTGTTTAATACGAAGTATTCTGTGTAATATTATCACTGTATAGTAAATATTATTTTGTTATTTTGTATTTTTCAGCTGTCTCGGGATCAAAATTGTGCTAATTTCCACAAAGTACCGTTTCGTTCTTATAATTAAAAAATATTGCTTTTATATGCCATCATTTGGTTGTATAGCATTGAAGGGTATAATAATCTTACTGGTATTGGGTTGTTTTATCTATAATTTAATAACAAGTACCGGAGAGATATTAAACCACGTATTATACAGTTTCTGGATTGTTCCTTCACTACTATCCTGTCCTTAATTATTTAATGGTAATGCAAGTACAAATTACAGAATGCTACTGCACGAGGTAGTGATTGGCATATCTCCCTAGCACTCACCAGCAACAACCAGGCATGCCAGCACTGTGCGAACTGTATAGGCACACCGTGCATGTCAGTTCGCAGAGCCTGGTCTAGAACTATGAATGAGAGTGTGAATGTATGTGTGATTTAATGTACTAAAACCAAAGAAAAACCACACTATACAAGTTAACACTATTGCAGATAGGTAAAAACGTTCCAAAGGGGCTGCCAACATGATTTTTGTACTTAAATTATTTATTTCTATTCATTCCATTCATTTTGTGGTGTGGCATTAATTACAATTCAGCAGTTGGTAACCGTTGCTGTAATTATGTAATAGAAAGAAATCTTATCAAGTGTGCTGCTTGCCTCACTTTCAGTAGACAGTATTTTAGAAACAGACTTACTGGTATCCTACATAACAAATGCATACAAAATAGTATTATCGCGAACCCATTATTTACGATAGCGCGACAACGCATATAAACAGATAGTATAGGGCAGAGATAAAGAGCCTGTAGATAAAGATAGCACAGAGATAAAAGACTTGCCGACACAGATAAAGTTAGACATCTGGAACATTCGTGTTTCGTCTAGTGACATCTTAACAGAACATTCAATTTCTTCCTTTCTTGGAAGTGTTGAAAACAGTGTTGTTATGATAAATTCACTTACCATCCATGGGCCTATGATAAATTCAAAAAAGTCTTCAAAAAACAAAATATTCAACTAGCACCAGTCAACCATTTCTCCTTAAAAAATCTAATTTGCTCAAACATCAAAGATGCCATTCCATCTAACAAAAAATCTGGTATATATCAAATTGAATGCAATGACTGTAGTCAAATTTATATTGGAAAAACAAAAAGAAATTTAGAAACAAGAGCAAAGGAACACTTTAGAAACATAAAATATAAACAATTAGAAAAATCAGCAGTTGCCACACATTTTTGGGGAAAAAACCACAACATAAATCCAGAACCAAAACTGCTGAAACATACATCAGGAAAACAAGAACTATCCACATGGGAACAAATCTTCATTTCAAAAAATAGGAAAAAAGTATTCAATTTCGACATCCCCCATAAGGATTTGTTCAGCAAGTTCCTTGAGCCGCCACCAGAGGAGACCTGTGACAAGGTATCGTCAGCTACACCAACGAGAACCAGTCGAGAGCCAGCCGATGATAGAGGCAAAGCCTCTGAAACATGTTCCGGAAAAATTTAAAAGTAAGTGTTGTCTAGTGTCTTTAATCGACTCTCTTTAAAGTTAATTCAATTTCTTGTTTATTACAGAACAGTCTAGAATTATCAAGGAGGTATATATAAGAGATCGCAACATGGCAGCGAGTAGTTGTAAACAGAGTCGTAAACAGAGTTGTAACGAGAGTTGTAGTTGTAAACAGAGTCGTAAACAGAGTTGTAACGAGAGTTGTAGTTGTAAACAGAGTCGTAAACAGAGTTGTAACGAGAGTTGTAGTTGTAAACAGAGTCATAATGAGAGAGTGGTAATTGAACTGGAAGTTGAGTAAACTCTTTTGTTTGTGGTCAACGAACTTGAGCATTGTATTTGTGTATGTTACGTAATTCTGCTACTGTAAGGGTTAACCAAAGTGTATTTCTACAGAAATAAAGAACATTTTGAATTTCTACAACTTGGACTTTTAATTCTACAAACCCACAAAGTCACAGTATTAAAGATTTGTATAACCATCTACCGGCTGAAATTAAACAGATAACAAATGAGAAAATAAAACTAAAGGCAGTTAAAACTTATTTATTACAAAAAGTATTTTACTCCGTGGAACAGTATAAAACCGGTTAGGTAGAATATGCTATTTACACTTCTCATCAATTTTGTAAACATCTTTGTAAATATTACTGTATTAATTTTATGTATATACAATTTGATGATCCATGTAAAGTTGGAGATAGTAAAACAGCAAAGCTTCAATTGTTCAACATGACAAGACGTAACACATCTTTGTAAAACATCATAGGTATGTATGTGACTCGGTCTGCATGTATTTTCTGGTATGGTCTCATAAATTGTTGATTTTTTCTTTTAATTACTACTCTTTAGCCAAAATTTGATATTATCACAACATCCCTACCTCCTGTATAATGTACTCAATATTACCACTAGCTACGGTCTCTCACCCTCCTAAGTCTGTCCTACCTAATGTCCGGCGTCATGGTTCAAAGTAACAATTCCCTCACCATTTATAGAGGATATGACATTATTGCTGTGTGGCAATGGATATATGTTGTGAAATGCTGAATATTTCTGGTAGAACTTATTTTTTCCCCAATTAAAACATGTACAGTGTGATTTCCTGGTATAAAGTTTGCTCTTAGCACATGCTCTTAGCACAAGAAGCTTCATCAGATTTTGTTGAATGCTTATATTTTTTGTATTTGCTCTAAAGTGCTTCAAGTTCTTAATTTTAACTTTTTTTAAATAAGTTGAGTAAATTTCTGAGGTTGAATACCAAGAAACGGTCTTGTGTTTACTCTCTATGACACCAAAATAGAATTCCAACTTTGTTTGGTGATCTTTATATTTTCTGAGGGCTGCCTTGTAATAACTATTTCATGTTCAACTGTTCATTACTAGTATGTGCATGTTTTTCTTGGTTTTATTGTAATGTTGTAATACTCAGCTCAGTTGAAAATTTTTGTATGTGAAACACTGTATGATTCACTCTTTTGTAAATCATTTATATTTTCATTGGTACATAGGTAGTTTATTAGTCAATTCATTGTTTGTTTTGTATATTTTTGTGACAAATTTTGTATTGTATTCCTAAAGGCTGCTGTACAGTGAATATCTTTTATCTCTGATATTGTGGTACAACCTTTACAAACATTATTTATATGGCAGATTTGGGAGCCACAATTTATTGGCAATAATATATTCACCAGGTGAGAATATACACCTGTAGCATATGCAGACCCTATTATGGCCAGTACTGCAGTTATCAAGAATCGGCCAAACCAGGCAATCATGCTTCCTGTAGTGGTCACCTTGATTGTTGGGTGTTGGGGAATGGTCCTCAGCCCCACAGGATGTTACAACGGTCCAACATGGCCAGCTGGTCCTCCTCCTACATCAACTGAACCTGTATATTCTGCAATGTGTTTGTGATCATTTTTACAACTTAATGGCACAGAATGTGAGAAAATGCATTTCTTGCTGTGAGGGTTGTGCTGATGTGACCGTCAGAATTTTTTAAACATTTACAACTGACTATTGTAATGCTGGGGACTTCATTAGTGACTGCTTTTGTGTTACCTTTGTGCATTATATCATGAACTATAAAAGAACAGTTTACACTACTATTAGGTCAACTGATGGAAATCGATTATTCTTTCACGATGACCGTATGTAGGACAAAATTTGGAAAGGAAGAGCTATCAATGCCATGGCCGGGATTCAAACCATGAATCTTCCAGTCTCCAACTGGTTGCTTTTAACCATAGAGCTACCATGGCAAATTGCCATGAAGAATGAATTTTTTTTCTTTTGTATGTGATCCACAGAATACTTATCTATCAGTTTCTTTGTATTCTATTCTGGCACATCTCTTTTTTACTCTACTTTACTTATGCTATGTATGCTTTTAAATAAAACCAAAAGAAAATTAACCATGCTTTTCGGTGAGGAAGTTGATTTTGGTGCTATGAGGGAGATGTGCTCTTTGTGGGGTAGTATTAACTGTAGTTCAGCACTTGGTAACTGTCTTGATGATGTAATAGGAGGAGATACTATCAAATGAGTTGCTTGTCTTACTCCCAATGGATGGCAAAGCTTCGAGAGGACAACATGACAAGATGTAATACATCTCCTTCGAACATGACAGTTATGTAAACCAGTCTATGCTATTTACTGGTATGTCCTAATAAATTGTTTATTTGTTATTAAATTTTAGATGAGTCGTATTTCTTACACATCTGCTTCACTTCTTTTACCTGCTGCTATTTAAACATAATTTGACATCACAACATACCTACCTCTCATATAATGCACTCTTACCACCTGCTACAAACTTCCCCCTCCAAAGTCTGCCCTACCTGCTGGCCAGCATGATGATTGAAAGTTATGCTTACTGTTTATTTATAGTTTTGAGCCAATCAGGGTAATATGATTATCAGCAGCAACAATACAACCACAGCAAAGCCAACTTTAGGCATACTGTCAAATGCAATGTTACAACAAAATAAGCAAATACATTATTTGAGTGATGTTTAAACTTACTTGGCTGTTGCAAGGAAGCGTTGATACAGTTTAGTTGGCACTATATTTGGCTTGTCTCCTCCATCACTATACAAATCAGTTTCCCTATTGTAAAGATAGATGAAGTCATTCAGCTGCTTTGCCACTACAGCCACCCTATCCTTCCCAGCCAGTTTTCTGCTTGGAATCTGCAATACAAAATATTAAGTACTAAGATGCAGTTAACAATATTGCAGAAAGCTGCATGAATATGGGAGAATACATTAGCTGGAGTTCACTTTTTATAAATATTTTATCCTTACCAACATAAAATATGTACTGATAATTGTGGCAGTGTTTAGCCACCATTTATCCTCTGTGCTTAGAATCATGTTTATTTCTTTGGGTATGAAGAACTGAAAATGTGTAAGTATTTTCAGTGAAATTTTAAAATCAGATATTTTTCCAGATGCAATACCATGTGAGTCAAAACCTGCCAACTGGCTGCTCTGGTTGTACCTGTTTACATCCTTGGTGCTCATCGGCAACTGTCATTACCGTAGAAAGTTGCGGATGAAACCATACAACATTTTTAAAACTCTTTTAAAGGCTTTACTTACCAGGTTTATGAAAGGAGATGCTGAAACTGGCTACCATCATTGTCCATACATTTTTGACACCTCTTTAGAAAATTATCCTTCACTCGGTGTAGTTCACATTGTAAAATGTTGGCAATTTGTGGCAGATATTTTGTTTTACTTCTGCTAGATGTGTGTGTTTGTCTTGCATACTTTGTTTTATTTAATTGTTTTAATTAGGTTGGGTGATCACAGGGCCCACAAATCTCTACTAATAATTTCATCCTGAAACACTTTCAGGTGTTCTCGTCAAAAAATATTGGGTGCATGAGCTCTTGTAGAGTCTTGTTGTAAAAAGGCAAAATGATGCTGCCTGTATGTTAATTCTCTACAAAAAGGGGTGTGGGGTTAAAACTGTATTCATATATGTATGAGTCAATTTTTGACTTGAAAAACAATTGGCCCTATAACTATTGTCCACTAATGGCACACTATACACAATTTTTTTCATCATGAAGGGGCTCTTCATAAACAATATTAGGTTTCTCAGGGCTCCAATAAATATTATTTTGTGTACATGCCTATCCATGAGGTGGAGTCAAGCCTTGTCAGTGAAGATATCTCTGGAGTAACAAAGTGTACAAGACAAATCCACACACCTGGAAGAATTAAAACAAAATATCTGGCAGGAGTGGGGAATTAAAGTCCTGGATATAGGACCAAAGCCTCATAAGGAATTTGACAAGCTGCAATAGTTACCTAATACCGTCTATGAAAGACAACATTCTGGTTGGGGGTGTTGAGATGCTGACCACATCTCCTCCCTGTATCGGTTGGATGATCACCCATCTCAGCCTTGTTATGTGGGCATGAGGCCGGCAGTAGAGTTGGTAGGCCTGGGCCCTCTTTGGGCTATTACACCATGGATTTATTTAATATTTTTATAGAGGGGAAAATTATATGGTCTGTGAGAATGTTTGGAGGAGTAGAGAAATAGAACTAGAAAAGCAAGGTATCAGACAGAGCGAAGATAAGATCACAGATAGAGGATGTGAAAAATAGAATTTTGTAACACAAATTGCTAGATCTTTTAAATGAGAAATACAGAGAAGATGAGTACAAAGAGTTCATGTATATCAGTAATAATGGACAAAGTGTAATAGGCAACATATTGTGGTCAGCTAATGTGATATATATATATAAGTAATTTTAAGGTACTTAATTTAGGCAGCAACAGTGGGCATTTTCCACTGATAGTGGAAATTAAAGTACAAGTAAAAAGACATAAGTATGTGAAATTCAGGGAAAACATAAGGTGTAAAGAATATACAGTAAAATTTGCCTAAAATGGACCAATTACATGCTGGAAACTTGGAAAAATGGAAAATAAATTTTGGAACGGAGCGATTTCCCATGTAAAATTATACCCTACGATGAAAGAATGTCTAATGCAGAAACAGAAACATTTTTCCAGAACAATTTGTGTAAATAACCTGATTAAATGAATTACTTTATGTGTAGTAGGTTACCACGTAGGAATTTTAAAAAGTGCAAAAATTTTGAGGTTGACTGTACTTTCACCGAAGCTCCTAAACAATAAAGCCATAATCTGTAATCCTTCAAGGAAAAGGGAAAACAAACAATTAGCTCTCTCAAGTCTCTTCCAACTAACATGGTAAGGGTACAACTGTTTTACAGTGTGTTTGGTTGTTACAAGTGATCAAGTACGAGTAGAAGAAAACTGTGAACTTTGGTGATTTTTGAAAACATATTTTATATGTGCACAAATTCCATAGAATGGGTTCTAAACGTAAGACATTATCACTAGAAGAAAAAATTAAGGTTATTGAAGAACACAAAATGAACAAACGTCCCCTTAAAGAATCAACTGTGTTGTTTAAAGTGGGGAAAACTCAGATTTATGAGATGTTAAAAAAATAAACATTAAATATGAGTGGTTCAAGGGAACAGCAGGGCATGTGAAATGCATCACAAAATCTACAGAGTATGACAAGCTAAATCATGCTGTGTTTGAGTGGTTTGTTAGTGCGTGCGCTAAAGGAATTTCCATTTTTGGACCATTGCTTCAGACTCAAGAAAATTAAGCAAAGACAATTTCAGAGATACCAATTTCAGATAGTTTCAAACATCGCCATAACAATGTTTTAAATGCTTGTGTGGGGAAGCAAATGATGTTGATATGCAGACAGTAAAGAGATAATTGAAAACAGGCAGAGAAGGTAGGCTATAAACTACAATTAATATAAGTTAAAAATATAGTACATAATACATATCAGCCTATTATTATTTACACTTCATTCTATATTATTACTTCAATGTAAACCCGTGTGACTATTTCAAAATTTCTTTGTATTCAAACATAACCCTCTGTACGATGGAAACCTGTGTAAACGGAAAATAAATGCCAGAATGATCTCATTACACTTTAGAGAGATTTTACTGTAGTAGTTTTAAATGGAAAGAGGAACAAGGCAATAAATTTGAGCAACTACTAGATTCAATTTATTGTCAAATCTGCTAATATAGTATAAGTTATATGGCTAAGGAATATATTTTGAGAATGTAATCAATATTATAATTTGTATAACAAATAGTGTGGGAAGAGAAATTAAAATGACAATGGAGATAGAAGAAATGCTGGAAAACTGGTTTGATGAAAATTGTAGGGAGATCAAAAGAGCTGTGAAAGAGTTGATTAAACAGAGAAAGCAGAAGGAAGAATTTCCTGCAAATTATTGAGAGACAAAAAGAAATCAAAATAGAGAAGGAAAAAATAAAAAAGCAAGTTGATTAAGCCTGCAGATATAGAGGAATCCTGGACATTAGGTTCAGGAATTGCTCATTAGGGATGGATGGCTTAGGATTCTGCGGTAGGGACTGATTTGTGGTTGGATGAGTCGAAAGCTGTTGTTACATGGGCATTCTGGATTCGCCATCTGTTGTTCCTGCTGGGCACGCAGGCTTGTTGGTTGGTGCAGATATGGATGGAGATTTTTCTGGTATTGTCCTGTTTGTAGAAGGACGTTGGGATGGTGTGAGCATCTTGGGTGGAGCTGCTGTTGTGTTTGTTTTTTGTGGAGCATGAGGCTCAGATACAAGAGTCCGCTGAGGACCTTGCTGCTGTGATACAGAAGCAGTGAGTGCAGCGGCATAGTTTTTGTACTGTGGCCTTGTTGTTGGAGGGAGTCCAGGGTATCGAGTCCCCTTGAAAGCTTCCTTGGGGATTTGGTACCTTAGGGGCCACGTCAAAGCATGTGCGTTGTCTATTTCTGTTTAGCTCCATTTCTATTCTGGCTTCCTGCCAGACAGGGCACACTTTGCATAGCGGCAGGAGTGCTCTCCTCCACAGTTGCAGCATGTTGGTTTTGATCCAGAGAGACCTAATATTTTTCAATCTGGCCGTTTGTGCCCTGATTCACTGCAGTATGAGCACACTGGTTCCAATCGGCAGCCCGCCGCACTGTGCGTGAACTGCTGACAGTTTGTGCATTGTAATGGACGTGCTGGTGGTCTATAAGGTTCAACCCTTATGATGGCATTGAACATTTGGGTTTCCTTATAGATGTCACTTGAACGGGGCTCCTTCCGAAGAGCTACCCTGAAGTGCGATAGCTTTTGTTGGGTTGAGGAGCGGTTTGAGCGAAGTTGTCCAACACGCTCGACTGGGTACTCCAGTTTTTGCAGGAGTTCAAGGACGTCTGATTCTGTGACGTACATAGATCTTTTAAGGTGACGTACATCAGTTTTTCATCAGGTAGCAAGGTGGTGAGGTATTGCACCTTCTAGTCTGTCAGAAATTTGCATATCAGTCTGTGGTCAGCAGGTGTGGCAGGGAGGAAGGCGATGGAACCGCTCATGTTTTAATGGTGAATTTAGTGTCTGGGTGTCCATCGTGTAATGCTTTTGTAAGATCACGTGCCTGGCAGGGATCTCGTAAAAAAAGTGGGGTGACCTTGTTAGATCTATTTGTTCCTTGAACATTAGAGGTAGACTGAGTTTGGTTGAGGGGAGGTGGGGCAGGTACATCTGCTAGATCCTCTTCCATATTCTCGGCAGCTAGAGGAGGTGGTGGTGTAGAGCATTTACGCCTCTTTTGGTTTGCCACTGGTAGTGATGGGTAGTCTTCAGCCATGTTTGTGTCCCGAGTTCGAATCTCGGTCAGGGTGAGTTACCTGGATAAAGTTTTTTACGGGGTTTTCCTTTAACCTGAAAGACGAATGTCGGGTAAATCTAGGCTCCATGGACCCTGGACTCGTTTGAGCATCATTTCACCCTATTCATTCACCGTCCGATATGACTTAACGTTGGAGGACGTAAATTACACAAAAAAAAAACATATTTGTTTCTGCAAGAGCAGCAAAACTGTTCGACATAGTGGGTGGTATTAGAATCCTTGGCGGTTATTTTTAATGTAGGTGTTTGCCAAGAGTTCAGTTGATGTTCGTCATGCTGTATTAAATAAGTGGCAATGACATCGATCCTTTGGCGGTGGTATGAATATATTTTAAAGGCAGTGGCCGTGAAGCAGACATCCTCAGAGGTGGGGACGGAGAACATTTCTGCATCAGCTTGATTTAAATATTTTGTTCTTGCTGCTCTTTCTAGCTTTAATGTCCGTATATCGCCTCTGGATAGTGGATAGCTTGGTTGCGTTATTAAAGCTTCTTCCATGAAGCTGGTCATGTCACCTCCAGTCAGGTAGTAGTCTTCCGTAGAAGGCTCCAATGAGGTGGATGGGGCTGCTGATATTGCTGTTGGAAGAAGTGTAGTCATGGCAGTGTGCATAGCAGTGCTTTCGCAATTTACGCTTACTGAAGATGGGTGCACATTTGCATTGATGTGTGCCTTCATGTTTGCTACATTTGGTGCTTTAGTGGCCAGCATGATCAGTTTTAAGTATTGACCAATTGGGACTGCCAATACAAACACCAATCAGGGAGGGTAATGGAGTGACCAATGAAGAGAGAGTGTGATGAAGTAACCAAAAAGGGGTACAGTGGCCCCTTTTTGCGTGATGCTGATGAGTGAAAAGAGGAAAAGAAGAATAAGAATATGAAAGAACAAGTCTAGGGCACCAAAAGGCCCGAACAGCAGCGGACCAACCCTTAAAGGTTGCCTAAAAACCAGTCACAAGGATTGTTGGCTGCGGTCTTACTGTTCTACCCAGTCACTTTGTTGAGAGTTTGAAGCTCTAGCAGGCTCAGGTCCTTTCTTCTCGCTTCCAAGAGTCTAGTCAGGCTCTTCACGATGCTCGAAGTCAGTAGGTGTTGCCTCTACGAAGTCTCCGGCTCGAGTGGAAATGAGTGTATCCTGCTCCGGCATAGAGCACCATATATATACGCTGGAAGGAGACTGCCTTCTTCTCTCGTATAGGCTGCGCATCCGACAGTCACAAGACGGCTGTAGGCCTATGTCTCGGTTGGTCCGGCTCGTGTAAACGGTTTCGGCCTCATGTTTTGTAACACAGGAAACCAGGTCCCGCATCTACAGCATAGCTGGTAGCATGGCTTCCTTGCATACAAGAGGTCTCAAGTTTGAATCTCCATCAGTCTTTCCAAATTCCAGTTGCGACGGAGACTTCGACGAGTGAAGAACTACAAGCCAGCTACAAGAGCAGTCTTTGGAAGCAAGAAGAAGCGGTCCACTGCAAAGAAGCAGCCACCGTTGGAGCGGCTCGCCATTGCCGTGGTGTAAACCAAAGCCTTACGCTTGCTCCCTGAGTGTACCGCTTAGTAGATTAGATGGGTAGGAAAACAAGGTCTTAGCAAGCAGTCGCAACACTCACTTAAGTGCCTCCGTGTCCGACCCTCTGTTTTTCCGGGCTTTTTAGCGCTCGCTAATTGCTCTTTCTCTCTTCCTATCTCTCTTCTTTTCCTCTTACTCTATTAGGCTTAAGCCCCATACACAAACACACACACACTATGGCAGGGAACACAAAGACACCCACAACTTCACCAACTGAGACTACTACCAGGACACTACATAACAAACCTGGCAAATGCACGAAAAGACCTAATACACCTACTGTGGAGACACCAAACCCTACTTCACCCAACACCAAGGAACACACACCTACCAATCCCACATCACCTGTGGCCAGCACTTCCTCACCGGTAGCCAGCACCTCAAAAGACATCAGACCTAACACAGACACACATGACATATATGTAGTGCCAACTCTACTCCACCCACAGATACACTAACCACTAAAGAGATCTGACCTGGCGCCGGTCATAATCAACAAAGGCCAGGAAATACACATAAGGAAAATCACACATGACTTCTGACAACCTCAGACCAGTACACTCTTACA